>OY728133.1:1112966678-1114216678 GCA_963277665.1 Viscum album
TGAATGATCTTAAAATGGGCTTCATAGGGTATGATCCTATTAGTCATGCTCGTTAATGCTTCTATATTTTTTAATTAGACTATATCATAACACCTAATATATAATAATATTCTTGTTCAATGTAGAATTGTAATATTATTAATGTTTATGATGTTTAAGGATCATTTAAAAATGATAAGCTATAACTTTTAAAAATAACCATAGTAGGGTTTGTGTTTTCAATAACTACACTAATTAAAAAAAATGTTATTGATTTGAAAATGGAATTGTATTTATAAAATGTTAGTTTGTTACATTCCTTCCCTATATAGAACTTGAACAAGTATCCTGAACCCATTGTCTAATTTTATACATTGGCACTAAATATAAGCATTCATTCCCAAAATGACCGAATAGTTCATTATAATTCGTAAACATGTTACGTACATGAAATTATTGTTACATTTTGAAGCATAAAGTACACCAAGAATATTCTCTGAGATAACCATTATTAACCATATAGTATCCCTTCATATGAATCAAAAAATAATTCTCCATATCCGGAGGAGAATAAAACAGATAATAAAACGGTGAGATCAGATGCTTAGTAGGGGTAAGAATAAAATGGAATGAATGAATAAAAATGGAGTAAACAATCTGAAAAGTAAATAACTTAAACAAATTACATTTAATAATCAAATGAGCATAATATTTTTGGAATAAAATATGAAATAATAATTTCATATAAATAATCACAAGATTATTAAAACGTAATCATGGATATTTCAAAAAAATCTATTTATGAAAACAAACATCAATAATTTAATTCAAAACAATGGAATGAATAATTTTAGACATAAAAAGAATATATTCAGGGATTCATGCCCAAACATATTACCACCATGGACTCCTTCCACGACATGTTCCTTAAATGGGTAAGGACTCACACAAAAACCCAATCTTATTTGTCTCATGAGACTTACTGATGCATTAAGTATCTAAGAAATTCCAAGGCTCATCCACAATATAAAAAGTACAATTCTCTAATCATATTAAAGGGATGAAAAATAATTAAAATAATATTTCATTGAAAAACTAGTTTTTGAAATTTTAATAATTTCCCCAATTAATAAACAATGTTATAGACCATCTATAGTAACATGAATGGTATTAAAATGGTAAAACCCATGAAAAACCGATCCTAAACCATCTAGAGGAAAACTATTGATGGTATAAATAAAAAAATATACATAGTGGGTCAAAAGTAAAATAAATGGTCAATTTTATTGATGAATAATAATATGAAAAATATATATTAAAAAACATTGTTGAGGAAAATATTATTTTCATCTTTAAAAATACCAATTAAAACTGAAATATTAAAAAAGTTTATAATAATATTCTATTAATATAAACATTGATACATATTAAGGAATATTTATAATATTGATTGTCTATGATTTAATAAAATTACATTAGTTCCATACACCTTAAAAAATATTCCATTCATTTTTTTTGTTAAAATCCAAATGTTAACTTCTTTTAAACAGATATAATGATTCCTTTCAAAAAATTCACGTAAATATTAAAAATGGGTAAAAATATATTTAATAATTTATTTGGAAATGATAAAAATATTTTTTGAAAATATTTTTTGATACTTGGTTTTGTTTGATTTTTTTATTGAATAATGAGATAAATGAAGTCCAATTTTCTTAAAAACATTTTCTCAGTAATTTTAGGTGAAAAAGAGTATAAAAAATTGTACTATTAGATGAAATTGTACATTAATAAACAAAGGAGAATAAAATTGGATGATATTAATATATAAATATAAAAAAATTTCTCATAGGGTGTCTTAAACAAAAATAATCCTAAATAATAATCAGATAGTGAAATTTACATTTACCTCTTTAGTAAATTTTTTATCATAATTCCCAAGAATGAAATAACATCAAATGAAACTATTTATAACATGGAGAGAAATAGATTCATGATATTATATATCAAAATGTGATTTATATACACCTCACAATTGAATAATTTATGAATGTAGAGTATGGCTCATAAATGTTAAAGGGAAATCAGAAACCCTTCCCTTGAGTCAGACTCATCATATACATTCATTATCATCCTCATATTGGACCACCCATTTTGTATTATACCTAAATTATTCTTCTAATTGATTTATGACCACACCTTGGATTCATGGATGAGGCAATTTAATTTTTATTTTATTTTGATATGTATTATCCAATCCAAAAGTGTTTTAATGTGTGAAGAATAAATGATAAGGGTGTCCTTTTGTAAGTGATGTGAGTGGGACACCTATAGTTTTTAAGAAGAAAAATGTCTATGCACGTTTTTTAAATGTAACAGTGGTCAAAAGAGGGTATTATAGAGTATTATACATGATCAAGTATACATATATCTATCAGATAAATTTTCTACTAGTTTTTTATTCATTTTTACCCTTAGTGTTTTAGTTTAAGCTCATCCTTAAAAATGGAAATTATTTATTCAATATTTCACTATTAATTAGTGTGATAAATTTTGTTTAACATACTATAGAATATAAGTTATATTTATTCAATATAATACATACATTTTAATATTCCACTTAAAATATAAGAAAATTTTATTTTCAAATTAAAATTGTAGTCGCGATGAGAAAACGAGTTTTGAAAGTGAAATTGGTAAATAGTTTATGAAAAATTATATATGTAAAGTATTAAAAGTACCTAAATTGAATTAAAAGATATATAATTGAACTAATAGAAAATTGTAATCCAAAGTATGACTATTTTGATTTTTTCATGGATTTAAAAGAAAAGATAAATATTAATGAAAATCAATTTATCACTATTCACAGAAAAATTACCTTTTCTGAAAATCCAAAAAAGTTTACGAAAAGATAAATATGAATTATAGATTTAATAAACAAATTTTCTTTTTAAAAATTTTTTCTATCAAATTTAAAAAAAATTAATCTATGTGATGAAAGCTTGTCTAAACTGCCTTTTTAACAATAAAATTTCTTTTATAAAATATATTTTTTCCCTCTAAATACATCTTATTGTATTTAAAATCAATAGATAACCATTTAATATATTTAATATATTTCAAGATGATATATATTTTATATTTTATTAATTATTATTCTTACCATCCAAATTAATGGCTAGGATATAATTGTAATGTTAAAAAAATAGTTTATTAGAGTATCATGTTTTATTTAAACCAAGGGTTTCTTGAATTTCATGATAATGATGATATTGAATTTATATATAATAAAATCTATCGTAAAGACATGGTATAAGGCCTCAACCTTAAACCTTACTTAATCTTGAGTTATTACAATATTTCACATTGAGGATCTTTTTAGGTTTAGATTTTTAGAGAATTAGATCATAAAACTTGCATTACATTCCACATTTAAACAAAGTGGTTACATAAAAGATAGTATTCATTTTTTCCATCAACGGAAACATATTTAAAATAAAACATGGATTCTTTATTGACACTTCCTTGACACTGTCATCATATCATGTACCCTTCCCTTGACCTGTGAAAAAGAATTCAAAAACATGGGATGAGCATAAAAAGCTCAGTAAGGGATATAAAAATATTGAAAGGAAACATGAGTACATGTATACATAAGAATGAAATCATACTTTACCCATAAAACATAAGCACATTAACATACCTCATAAAATCATAAATAAATAATAGAAATCATAAGACATAAAGGTAACTGGAGGTATTCATAACATTCTTATGTAGGGAGTAACCCTCTTGGTTACGTTTGGAATACCCATGATTGTATATTCCCTAAATATCTTCAGAGAAACCTTAACATTTAACCCCTTCGCGTTACCCAATGCATTGGAGAGCTATATCGGGCTCACCCTCCATTATTTTATCACGAAACCACCCGTCTTCATAACAATGCCCATGAACCATAACATAATCGTATCACATAAAACATGCATAAAGGAAACATAGCATTTCCACTTTTCAATCACAAGATATCAATACAACACATTGATATAAAAACATTATGAAAACCATTTTCAATACCGATATAAAAGAAAATTAAAACATGGTATTTATTTTTCTTTAAAAAAAATGGAATGGCTTGTAGAGGAAGCCGAATCTGAAATAAAGGTCACGATGGCAGAGAAGTCGTTGTCACCGCATACGTACGACAAAAACATTCCCCTTTTTCATTTATTAAAACACTTCATATAAAAAAGATTCCTTTTGGATAAACATAAAAGTCAAAGGGTTTATACACCGTATAAAAGAAGGTTGTGTATAAAACAGAATATGCCTCAATGAACGGAGATTGAGACGAAGTCCCATACAAAGGCAGTATCCTTGTATTAAGGATAAATCAATTACATAATTATGTGTGACAAACTAATAAAAAATATAAGTGGATATTAAGTGTAAAACAATAAGAGTTTATTCACACATATTCATAGAACGACATATTCAAGGAGTAAAAGCTTATCCCAAAGAATCAAAATTGGGTTAAGAAGTTCCCTTGCAAAAATTTGACAGCCTAACGGCGTCACTACAAAATTTAGAAAATGTGTTGATGAGAGATAAAAAGGGTATCTCATCACTTGGACATAAAATTTAAATCACTAAGGATATAGAAGAACATATCCCAACATAATGTTATGTGAATTAAAAGACATAACAAATGAAGTCTTTTAAAAAGAGGAGGGTGAATGGTTCCCTTACCGACATGGGTATCTTTCGAAACATATACCCCGTGAAAGAAGAAAATACAACATTGATGTAAATACTCATAAATGAAAGTATATTACACAATGAGTAAAATAATGGGCAGAAGATGCACCACTCAAAGGAAATTGTGGAAAATGTAACATAAATCTCACGGGAATAAAAGTGAGATGAAAAATCCCTTACGAAAACTCAGCAGCCTAACGACGCCACTTAAAACATCCAAAAAATGAATTGATGAGATCAAATAGGGTCTCTCATCATATTACAATAAAATGTACAGAAAAAGGAATATAAAATAACAACCCCCATCATAACAAAGAGGAGCTTAAAAGAAGTGACATAACGGAGAGTACTTAAAAAGAAAGAGAGAGGTTAGATCTCTTACGAAAATTCGGCAGCCTAACGGCGCCACTCAAAACTTCCAAAATGGATTTATGAGAGAGAATAGGGTCTCTCATCATATGAAAATAAAAATTACAGTAATATTAATATAAAATAACATCCGAAACACAATAAAGAAGATCTTAAAAGGAATGAAATAAAAGAATGTACTTAAAAAGAAAGAGAGGAGTAGGATCCCTTACCTCGGGTCCGACTTGACTCGATCGTTCTTTAACGTCCTAAATAATAAATTTGATTTAATTTATACTTGCATAAGAACATTTTTAAAGTTAATTTTTACTTTTATATCACTTATTTCCATGTTATAAACATTATGTAATCATTTAAGTTAATAATGTTTGTTTTGTCGATATTTGATTCTTAAGTCGAAAGTGGACTTCTTACAATTACATGTTGTTCGTGTGGTCAAAGGTTCATTATATACAGAATGATATTCATTATTTGGATATCATATATATCATATATATCCATAATATACATGTATTTATAATATTACATAATCATTTAGAGGTAAGAAATGAAATGCACCGTTCATGGAGACGGTAAGCCGTACGTACGCATGAATGCTACTTTCATTTCTATGTCATATTAATGGAATTAAAACTAAATGAGAGGTATGTATATTTTAATTACAGAATTATATTCATCCTTTATATGTAACATACATAATATATAATAACTTTAAATACATCCTTTATACATCCCACATATGGCATTAACGAATCAAATCACTTTGAGGGGGCGGTAGTCCGCACTTCCTAAAATGAGATTATCGTGTTTACCCACAATGGAACCATAAAGGTATGCCACAAAAGAAAAATACAGAAGCTTAAGTAAAACATAAACATATTATATATCATATATAAATATAGTGACAGCTTAATTTCCACCTTTGAAAGTGTTATATGAGTGTTGAACAATCATCGTTTCGTGAGGCAGAAATTCTCCATCAACAGAAATAGTATGTTATTTATCCATTAGATGTATGTGTGTGTAAGTTTAGCTCGAATACTTCTTATAACAACATCCTAGTATATTGAAGATACTGTAGTTGTTACAAAAGAAATGAATAAAAAGAGTGTAGGGGGTTGGAGAAGCAAAATAATACAAAAGGACTCAAGTGAAGACATTACCTTAAAATCGAGTAACTCCCTTTGGTTTGAGCTCAAAGGCTTCCTTGGGAAGACTTCTGCCCAAGGTGAGGCTTATAAGAGTTATAGAGGGATGTGGAGAGACACAATGGGCAGGGGTTGGCCGAGAAAAAGGCTTTGGAAGTGTGGGTAAGGTGGTATAGGTGGGGGCCTTTTATAAGAGGAGGGGAGGGGCACTCTTGAAAATTAAAGAAATGTTACTTTATTTGAAAATGAGTTTCGGATTTAAAAGGTCCCACATTGATTTATTTCATGTATAAGGTGGTAAGGGTTCGAAATATACTCATCAAATAGGTTTTGGACATGTTTAGGTCTTAGATTTTACATTATCTTTTCATTTTATTTAAATCGTTAAATAATGAGGTCATCGCTGCATCATGATGATGTCAAAAATAATTTAATTTATTTAATGTATAAAAATTATAAAAAAATACAATTATGTATTAAATATTTTTATCTTTCCAATTAATATTTATAGTAAAAAATCTGACTTGTATAACCCCATTTAAAAATTGTTTTAGTAAAACAACTCATATTAGTGTCATTATAATTTTAACATTAAATAAAACGGTATTTATGTCATTTTCCAACCAAAATGGCTACATGGGGTCCCGAAGTTTACCCATGGATTTTTTTGGTCGGCCATGACTCATCCAATGAGGGTAGGACATGTGTCCAGTTCATTTAACATTATTAAAACATTATTTTTACCTTAAATTACACTAATTACCTCTAATCGCGATTAAGAACATAAAAGTTACTATTCACCAAAAAATTATTTTAATTCTATTGAACCACATTTTACTTCTTAATGAAAACCATGTATTTATGATTTTTTAAATTCAAAACAGAGAGGTGGAAAAGCTTCATTTAAACGAAAAATCAGTTTCTTTAACTACCATTTAGTGGTTTCACTATTCATCAAAAATTGAAGTTTTTCAGAAAAATACCAAAAATTCACCCTATGATATATTTGATATTAAGAATTAAAAAATGAAGTCTATTTTACAAAATTCAAAACATATAAGTTGCATTAATTAATTTAATAATTAATTCCCGTTGTCAAAATAAATAGCGTGTTTTTAAGAAACAATAAGTATCAAAAGATTGACTCTAGTTTAAGTCCAATTTCAATATGAAATTAATTCCAATGACCACTATTGGATTAAATGGTAAAAATATATTCTAATTAAACTTTAAAACCAATTCAAAAGATAATCTAATCATATAAATAAATTAGATTAAAAAGTGGTTTTGAATTAAAATACAACATTTTTCTATGTTCATTAAAAAATGAACTTTATCGGAAAAATACCAAAAATTTACACAATGTAAATTTTGATGTCCCGATTCCAAAGAAGAATTTTATTTTGTCAAATATAACACATATAATTATCAAAAAGTGGATTTAAAAGAGGCTTTCCATCAAAAGGCGGTTAATCAACCTTCTAAAGAACATTAGAATGTTTACGCTTAAAAATTGAATTCATTCACATTTTTAATCCTCTAAAATTGATTGTAAAAAGTAAATTTTTTTGACAAACATATATAATCATTTTGTAGTTAGTTCTATTCATTCCTGCCGTCACAACATCTAGGTGTTAACTACTATTTAAAATAATATTATTTTATTATTAGAGTGCAATGTAAGATTCCCAAGAAACTCATTGTTGCGTGTTGGGTACGCCATCGAGCATAGCGTCCCCTTTAAAGTTATATTAATATTTTATTCAAAAATATGGATAAATGTGAAAATGTCATACTCTTTATTTACCTGGGGTGTTACATCCTTCCCCCCTTTTGGGAATTATGTCCTCGCAATTTTAAAATTGGGCTTGGAAACTTCATTGAAAATCCCACATCATAACAAGAGTTAGTAAAACAATCACTTTAAAATAAAGAAAGATAAGTACAAAGGTCATACTAGTTAACCCATACTAGGATTCCAAGTATGAAAATATGGACATGGAGGAAAAAAAGGGTCATGTTCTGATAGAGAGTGATAGAAAACATGTTTAGGAGAAACTTAACCACAAGAAAATCACAAACTTGTGATGGGTTAAACGGTATTCGATTCCCCAGTAGGAAAAGTTAATAGAAAACATTTTTTGTTTTTTTATTGAGGAATTTATTCATAAGGAAACATAATTACTTATCATGTTGACTTTCAACTTTTATTATATTTCTTACACAAACTCATATTTTCTCCAAAAGACGAGAATTTAGGAAGACTTGTTCACTATAATCAACTTCTAGAGAATCACATAATCCAAAAAAGAGAACTATATACTTCCCATGTCTTTAGAATTTAACCAAAAACAAAACACAAATGGTTAGTACAAGATCAGATAATCCAGAAATGGATAACCCTTTATAAAAATAAGATCTATTCTTAATCTCCATAATTTGTCCAACAAAACCCAAAGTTCAACGAGGACCATTTGATAAACAATTTGTCTATAAAATTCTTTAAAGTAAACTAAACTAATATTGAAACCCAAATATTTGAAGGATTTAGTCACATAGTCTTCCATGGTACAAATTAACTTTTATCTCTAAATAACATCAGTTTCTCTTAAATTCTCATATTGAAAAGTAATTAACCTAATCACATATCCTCGATGATAGGTTAATCATTTCCATAGATAACCCAAAATAAACTTACTCATGATTACTAAAATCATCTAACTAAAAAGAATTAGTCAAACTAACCAGGGACTTCATGTAGTCCAGTGGTAGGCAATAAATACCAGTCGCACTTTGGTCGTGGGTTCGATTCCCGCATCTTTGTCTGACGCGACGGGTTGTCACACGGTCTGCATGTTTTCCTTTTTCCAAAACTATATAATTCTTAAAACATTCCCCAAAATGAGACAAAATAATCACAAATGATCACAACATATTTTATCCTCAGGTTTATCTCGTTCCTTTCATTTTCCATCATAACATATAATTACCCATAATTACCTCAAAAGTAAGGATCATATAAACCCAAACGGTTCTTTATAACTATATCCACAAAAGAACAGATAACCATTCCTTGAATAAAATTTTCATATATTAAACATCAGGGTTACACATACTAAAAAAATTCTTCTAATGTAACCCCATCATCAAAAGAGACGTAATACTCTTAAGAATTTCACCATAACTCTTGAAGCCCTTATTTGTTGACTTCTTACTCATTCAACATTCATCATGATCCATTAACTATTCCCTTCAAACTTATTCTGAAATAATTCTTTCCTACAAACAAAATCATGAATCATATCCTATGATTCCAAAGTAGGAAAACAAAAGTTATGAAATAATCCATACCTTTGATTGGTCATTGTCAGTTTCTTCATCCTCAATAGGAATGGCATTAGGTATTGGTAAACTAATATTTGTACGATCTTGGTGATCCCATTCACGAAACTTCTTCATAGGACATCTGTTTTCATAATGACCATGCACACCACATTTAAAACATTCAATTGATCCCTCATAAAGAACTTTTTTCTCTTTCCTCGAGTCAATAGGATGCTTCCTTTTTCCATGGCAGATTCGTGCTTTATGACCTTCATTTCCACATCTATAGAATATTTTTGTCTCTTTGAAACATTTTGCTAGGTGTTTCTTTCCACATCTTTGACACATAGGTTTTTTAACACACTTACCTTTATGATTATTACCTGTAGTTCCGTATCATTTTGTTTCACTCATATATGATTCCTTAGAGAAGACACCAAGGTTTAGGTGGTCAATCATGACTCCAGATAGTTGGTTGAGGATAAACACAAGAGTTCTCATTGTAGCTCCCATATCATTCAGTTGCTTGCTCAAAAAACTGTCACAATTTCCTTCACATCCACTGTTACTTTTGTGCCTGCTAGATCCAGCCATTTACTAAAACCAAAAAGGTCAGTGTGAGTATATCAAAAAAACCATCATGTAGTAATGAGGAAGATAAACACTAAGATATACTTACTCATTCACTTTATCTAAAAATATGACTCTTTCTGAAATCCTAACTATTATGTTAATGTCACTTATGCTTAAAGAATACCCTAACCTCTAAAGTTATCTAAACCGACTTTTGATACCAACTATAAGGCCCCAGCATTAAACCTTACTTAATCTCGAGTTATTACAAGATTTCACATTGATGATCTTTTTAGGTTTATAGTTTTAGATAATTAGATCATAAAACATGAATTACAGTCCACATTTAAACAAAGTGGTTACATAAAAGATAGTATTCATTTTTTCCATCAACGGAAACATATTTAAAATAAAACATGGATTATTTCTTGACACTTCCTTGACACTATCATCATATCATGTACCCTTCCCTTGACCTATGAAAAACATTTCAAAAACTTGGGATGTGCATAAAAAGCTCAGTAAGGGATATAAAAATATGGAAAGGAAACATGAGTACATGTATACATAAGAATGAAATCATACTTTACCCATAAAACATAAGCAATTTAACATACCTCATAAAATCATGAATAAATCATAGAAATCATAATACAAAAAGGTAACTTGAGGCATTTATAACATTCTTACATAGGGAGTAACCCTCTTGGTTACATTTGGAATACCCATCACAGTATATTCCCTAAATCTCTTCGGAGAAACCTTAATGTTTAACCCCTTCGCTTTACCCAATGCATTGAAGAGCTATATCAAGCTCACCTGCCCTTAGTTTATCACAGAACCACCCATCTTCATAATAATTCCCAAGAACCATAACATAATCATATCACATAAAACATGCATAAATGAAACATAACATTTCCACATTTCAATCACAAGATATCAATACAATACATTGATATAAAAACATTATGAAAACCATTTTCAATACTGATATAAAAGAAAAGTAAAACGTGGTATTTATTTTTCTTTAAAAAAACGGTATGGCTTGTAGAAGAAGCCGAATCTCAAATAAAGGTCACGGTGGCAGAGAAGTCGTTGTCGCTGCATACGTACGACAAAAACATTCCTGTTTGTCATTTAGTAAAACGCTTCATATAAAAATGATTCCTTTTAGATAAACATAAAAGTCAATGGGTTTATACACCATATAAATGAATTTTGTGTATAAAACAAAATATGCCTCAATGAAAAGAGATTGAGACGAAGTCCCATACAAAGACGGTATCCTTAGATTAAGGATAAATCAATTACATAATTATGTGTGACAACCTAATAAACCAAATATAAGTGGATATTAAGTTTAAAACAATCAGAGGTTATTAAAACATATTCATAGAATGACATATTCAAGGAGTACATGCTTATCCCCAAGAATCAAAATTGGGTTAAGAAGTTCCCTTGCAAAAATTTGACAGCCTAACGGCGTCACTACAAAATTCAGAAAATGAGTTGATGAGAGATAAAAAGGGTATCTCATCACTTGGACATAAAATTTAATTCACTATGGATATAGAAGAACATATCCCAACATAATTTTATGTGAATTAAAAGACATATCAAAAGAAGTATTTTAAAAAGAGGAGGGTGAATGGTTCCCTTACTGACATGGGTATCTTTCGAAACATACACGCCGTGAAAGAAGGACAATACAACATTGATGTAAATACTCATAAATGAAAGTATAATACACAATGAGTAAAATAATGGGCATTACATACACCACTCAAAGGAAATTGTTGCAAATGTAGCATAAATCTCACGGGAATAAAAGTGAGATGAAAAAATCCCTTACGAAAACTCGGCAGCCTAACAGCGCCACTTAAAACTTCCAAAAATGGATTGATGAGATCAAATAGGGCCTCTAATCATATTAAAATAAAGTGTACATCAATAGGAATATAAAATAACATCTCCCATCATAATAAAGAGGTGCTTAAAAGAAGTGACATAAAGGAGAGTACTTAAAAAGAAAGAGAGAGGTTAGATCTCTTACGAAAATTCGGCAGCCTAACGGCGCCACTGAAAACTTCCAAAATGGATAAATGAGAGAGAATAGGGTATCTAATCATATGAACATAAAAATTACAGTAAGATTAATATAAAAGAACATCCCAAACACAAGAAAGATGAGCTTAAAAGGAATGACATAAAAGAGTGTACTTAAAAAGAAAGAGAGGAGCATGATCCCTTACCTCGGGTCCGACTTGACTCGATCGTTCTTTAACGTCCTGAATAATAAACTTGAGTTAATTTCTACTTGTTTAAGAACCTTTTTCAGGTTCATTATTCCTTTTATATCACTTATTTCCATCTTATAAACATTATGTAATCATTTAAGTTAATAATGTTTATTTTGTCGATATTTGGTTCTTAAGTCGAAAGTGGACTTCTTACAATTACATGTTGTTCATGTGGTCAACGGTTCATTATATCCAGAATGATATTCATGATTTGGATATCATATATATCATATATATCCATAATATACATGTATTTATAATATTACATAATCATTTAGAGGTAAGAAATGAAATGCACCGTTCATGGAGACGGTAAGCCATACGTACACATGAATGCTACTTTCTTTTCTATGTCATATTAATGGAATTATAACTAAATAAGAGGTATGTATATTTTAATTCCATAATTATATTAATCATTTATATGTAACATAAATCATATATAATAACTTTAAATACATCATTTATACATCCCACATATGGCATTAACAAATCAAATCACTTTGAGGGGGCGGTAGTCCGCACTTCGTAAAATGAAATTATCGTGTTTACCCACAATGGAAACCATAAAGGTATTCCACAAAAGAAAAATACAGAAGCTTAAGTAAAACATAAACATATTATATATCATATATAAATTATTTAACATCATAATGGCCACCTTCTAAGGTGTTATATGAGTGTTGAACAATCATCGTTTCGTGAGGCAGAAATTCACCATCCACAGAAAGAGTATGTTCTTTAACCATTAGATGTATGTGTGTGTAAGTGTAGCTCGAATGATTATTATAACAACATCCTAGTATATTGAAGATACTGGAGTTGTTACAAATGAAATGAATAAAAAGAGTTTAGGGGGTTGGAGAAGCAAAATAATACAAAAGGACTCAAGTGAAGACATTACCTTAAAATCAGGTAACTCTCTTTGGTTTGAGCTCAAAGGCTTCCTTGGGAAGACTTATGCCCAAAGTAAGGCTTCTAAGAGTTATAGATGGATGTGGAGAGACACAATGATCAGGGGTTTGCCGAGAAAACGGATTTGGAAGTGTGGGTAAGGAGGTAGAGGTGGGGGCCTTTTATAAGAGGAGAGGAGGGGCACTCCAGGAAAGTAAAGAAATGTTACTTTATATGAAAATGAGTTTCGGATTTAAAAGGTCCCACATTGATGTAGTTCTAGGATAAGGTGTTAACGGTTAGAAATATACTCATCCAATAGGTTTTGGACATGTTTAGGTATTATATTTTACATTATCTTTCCATTTTATTTAAATCGTTAAATAATGAGGTCATCGCGGCATCATCATGATGTCATAAATAATTTAATTTTTTTAATTTCTAAAAATTATTAAAAAAAATTACTATTATGTAGGAAATATTTTTATATTTCCAATGACTATTTATAGTCAAAAAACTGACTTGTATAACCCCATTTAAAAATTATTTTAGTAAAATAACTCATGTTTGTGTCATTTTAATTTTAACATTAAATAAAAAGGTATTTATGTCATTTTCCAACCAAAGTGGCTCCATGGGGTCCCCAAGATGACCCATGGATTGTCTTGGTCGGCCATGACTCATCCAATGAGGGTAGGACATGTGTCTAGTTTATTTCACATTATTAAAACATTATTTTTACCTTAAATTACACTAATTACCTCTAATCACGATTAAGAACATAAAAGTTACTATTCACCCAAAAATTATTTTAATCCCATTGAACCACATTTTACTTTCTAATGACAACCATGTATGTCAGATTTTTGAAATTAAAAACACAGAGGTGGAAAAGTTTCATTTAAACGAAAAATCAGTTTCTTTAAGTACCACTTAGTGGTTTCACTATTCATCAAAAATTGATGTTTTTCAGAAAAATACCAAAAAATCACCCTAAGCTATATTTGATATTATGAATTCAAAAATGAAGTCTATTTTAGAAAATTCAAAACATATAGGTTGCATTAGTTAATTTAATAATTAATTCCTGCTGTCATAACAAATAGCGTGTTTTTAAGAAACAATAAGTATCAAAAGATTGACTCTAGTTTAAGTCCAATTTCAATATGAAATTAATTCCAACGACAACTATTTGATTAAATGGTAAACATATATTCTAATTGAACTTTAAAACCAATTAAAAATATAATATAATCATATAAATAAATTAGATTAAAAAGAAGTTTTCAATTAAAATACAACATTTTTCACTGTTCATTAAAAAATGAACTTTATCGGAAAAATTCTTAAAATTTACACAATGTAAATTTTGATGTCCGGATTCTAAATAAGAATTTTATTTTGTCAAATATAACACATAAAATTGTCAAAAAGTGGATTTAAAAGAGGTTCTCCATTAAAAGGCGGTTAATCGACCTTCTAAAGAACATTAGAATGTTTACGCTTAAAAATTGAATTCATTCACATTTTTAATCCTCAAACATTTATTGTAAAATGTAAAAATATTTGACAAACATATATAATCATTTTGTAGTTAGTTATATTCATTCCTGTAATCACAACAGTTAGGCATTAACTACCATTTCAAATAATATTATTTTATTATTAGAGTGTAACGTAAGATTCTCAAGAAACTCGTTGTTGCGTGTTGAGTACGCCATCGAGCATAGCATCCCCTTTAAAGTTATATTAATATTTTATTCACAAATATGGATAAATTTGAAAATGTCATACTCTTTATTTACCGGGGGTGTTACACATGGTTTGTCAAATTATATTCTATTCATGTGGTTTCATGTTATATATTCTGTTTAGCATTATGTTTCTATTTTAAAATCACAGAGTATTACATTTTACCCCTTAAATAAATTACTTACTTGAAATTTAATCTTAATATCAATAATAAAGGGTTTGGAAATTTAAAATTTCATTTATGGAATCAAAAATAATGACATGGTTTAACATAAACTCCTCTTGATAAGAGAGAAATGGTTGTATTATGGTATTCTAAAATAATTACATAATAAGGATTCTATGTTTGAGAACAATGATGGAATTTTAAGATATAAACATGGAAAGAGAGTGTAAATAATTGTAATGGTTAATAATGGTCATTGATCAAAATAATGTGAATGAAAAATGTAATGATAAGGGGATTAACACAAAAAAAATATGATTTTAAATATAATCCTATCATTATAAATGATGGTATTAGGAAAACATTTTGGTTTAAAGATCTTTTCCCTACAGGTGAGGAATTCCATTACTATATAAACTAGGATCATATGAACATAGGATTAAAGGATATATTTATATTTAATATTCCCAATTTAATCCTTCTATTATGTTTTAATCATTTTACATTTTATTTCATATTCCAAGAAAAGAATTTCGTATATTAATTTTTATTCTTGAAGCACTAAAATTACCATCTAATAGATTGTTAAATAGATAAAACTATGAAAATACATTCATCTTATCTCTATATATATTCCAATATGACAATGGTTAAAACGACATGAATATTCATTTCAAAACATTTTGTAAATACTAATAAGAATTTAATAAGTATTTATTAAATTATTTTTCAAATTATAAAAACATTTGTTGGAAACATTTTAAAAAATTTTGTATTTTGATGAAAACAGATTTTCAACATATGAAATAAATGAATGGAAATTTTATTAAAATTATTTTCAAAATCATTTTATGTTGTTAAGAGTGAAAAAATATTACTACTACTTACAAATGTTAATTAAGAACCATATTTAAATAAAATATAATTACTTTAATATATGTATATATATATATATATATATCAAATAATTCCCCAATGGGATACGTAAGAAAATAATCATGAAAAATGACAAGATTCTGAAATAACCCCTTATCATTTCTGTAATGTTTAAATCATAAGACACATTAAATAAATAACATAAGATAATACATTAAATACAATAAAAATTAATAGATTTATTATATAACATATAATAAAGGGAAGTATTCACACCACCCAATGACTTGTGTGGTGAAAATGGAATATGTCTCATGGAAATAAAAGATAGATGAGAAACCCTTACCTTGAGCCTGACTTATCACACTATTTATTTATCTTTCCATTCTCAGACCACATATTTAGAATTATACATATCAAAATTATATAATAAATTTATATACATAATAAGGATTATAGGAAAATGGGATGTTTTTTGGGATGTGATTTATATTTTTCTTGGCTGGACAAAAATGGTTTGATGGGTCAAGGAAGATAGGAGAGTGGTGGCCTTTTATAAGTGAGGTGAGTGAAAGACTAGTAATATTGGAAAACAAAAGGTGTACCCATTTTATTCAAATGAAAAATTGTTCATAACAAATAATTCACGAGACTTATACATGATAAATTCTATATATGTTTATAAAATATATTTTAGACAAGTTTTTTTCTCATTTAAATACCTATCCTATTTGTTTACTCCCCACATAGTATACTAATTTTATCATAACCGTGGTTACAAATTTTTTAGCATTTTAACTATTAAGTTTTTTAATAAAATAAGTTCAAATAAAGTAAATATATATATTATTTCAATTCAAAATATTATATCCATTTTTTCAAATTCAATTCCAATAAGTTAAAGAATTTATTTTAAAAATAATATTGTATTCATGATGAGAATGAAGGTTTTCAGATCGAATATATTAAATTTTTAAAAAGTTTTTATTTCCAAATTCAATATAAATTTCATTCAAATGATATAAATTGGATTAATATATATATATATATATATATGTTTGAATTAATTTTACAGTTAATCCTATAATAGTCCAATTTTATTGTTTTCGAGGGCTTTAAATGAATGATAAATATTGACAAAAACAAGTATTTTTCAACATTAATTGTAAAAGTTTTATTTTCTAAAAATTATCTAAAATTCAAAAAAGGAAAATTTTGAACATGTATTTCTGAAAAATAAATTTTATTTTTTCAAATAAAATTCTATTATGTGGTAAAAATAAAATTTTAATTATGTGACTAACGCACGACAGAACCATATTTAATAAAAAGAACAAATTTTGGGAAGAAATGTATTTTTATTTGACACGGTTCTTATTATATTTGTAATCAATATATTACCACTGAATTTATTTTATACATCTATAAATCATATAATTTTTATAATTTAGACAATACTATTCATACTCAAAAACATAATTTAATGTTTATATTGGTCGTGTTTAAATATAAATATTTAATTAAAATGACATATTTCATTAAAAACCAATGTTACATTCATTTAAAGATATAAAAGACATTGATTTTATTAAAAATATATATATATCATTATTTTTTGGGTTGTTAAATTTTATTCTATTCTGGGTTTTTCATTTTATATATTACATCAATCATAATGTTCTTATTTGAAAAAATTTAGTGTTAAAACCACCATTATAAAATACCCCCATTAAAATTTCATTTAAAACACTAAAACATGTGAGGCTACTTATATTTTATTGAATCATTCAGTTCTCTTGTTTCTTCCTAAAACATATTTTTACACCAATTTACATTCACCAGGTCATTATTCTTGTTTTGTAGATGATTTTATAAATGACCATATATATTCTCCAATTTATCGATTTATAAAAGATCATTATACAATGGTACCTCCATTATATTCAGTACATGTGAGGGGTATGGTATATACTTCATCAAGAGGGATACATATAACAGATCATGTACATGATATATATTTGGTGGGATTTATACTTAATATGTCATAGCTCTTATAATATTGATTATCTCAAGGGGGTAGATATATCTTTGAATAATCATTCCCTTTTTCCCATCGATCATGACATTTTTCCACATTGATATACAAAGAAACCCTTTATCTATGACCTGAAACTCTTAGTCTAATAAATGACTATTTTTATATCCTTCAGTCGAGTTTTTGTGTATTTCAAATGAAATTGAATGTTTCAAACCATATCTATAGTATCATGGAAATTACCAGGTACCATTACCTTACTCTCTAAAACTTTATCCGTACATGTATGAGTTTGAAACCATAACCAATACAGGGCCATATATGGTGTAATTTGAATAGTAAAATTGTGACGTTTGTTGAATTATAATTCAACAAGGAGGAGTTGTCAATAAAAAAATTCTTAGATATCCATAAAATATGATCATATCATATTATATTTAATTTTAAAGGTTATTTTAGACTATCAATCTGTTCATGGGAGATATGTAATAATGAAACTCAACTATGTATCCAAGGCTTAAGGAAGGATTGTCCATAAACTTGAGATAAAAAATGGAACTTGAGAAGGTACAATAAAAAGTGTAACTCTATGGAATATTGTGGATTATATGATGTATATATTGTAGATCTATTTAAAGGAAAAATCATATATTATATTATTTAAATTCACTGACTTTGTGAGGTGATAGACAACAACTGAGATGATGTTCTTACCATTAGATGTTCTAGTGATTCTGATGATGAAATCAGTTGAAATTTTTTACCAGTTCCATAATATTATATGAAATGGTATCATCATAGCCCTATTCTTATATCATCAAATCTGGAAAAGTTTTCATATCAATAATTGAGACATAAATTTTGAAATTTATCTCTTTATGTTTTCCAACTAGATGATCAACTTTAGATCCGAATATATCTTAATACTTATTTGATGAATAAAAAATGTTCCGATTTGTTTATAATCCACGATTTCTATATTCAGTTTAGTTGTTTAGTGGAAACATATCTGTTTGTGACACCATAAAATTTCATATCTAAAATATATAGACTCTATAATATTTACGAAAAATTTCTATATAACCTTGTTATTTTTTGTGCCTCTTTCATCCATTCAAGAATGGATTATTAATTAGTTATTTGAGTATGGTTAGATGGATATCATTTAATTATATCAATACCCTACCTTTTCTTGTCCATGAATATTTAATATTGTTCAATCCTCATCATGGATAGGCTTATAGGACACATATTTCAAATCATCTAACACTTTTTGCACTATCAAAGGATGTTAGATGATTGAATAGTCAAAATCCACGATCATCTCTCAACACCTCCAATGAATCTTCTCGGATACGTTTATAAGAACCCTTTTTCGAAGCATCTGACACTTTTTTCACCTTCAAAGGTTGAAGGAATAGTCACAATCCATGATTATCTCTCATTTGGTGTTAATTTTGATTAAATATACACTTCCAATGAATCTTTGAAAAGTGATGTTTTTTGTATCATCGTTTCCTTAAAACATATTAATTTAGAATTACCTGATTTCCCAACATTTTATAGAAACGCTTGTAAATGGCCCCTGACATTTCTAGAAAAAATCGATAATTTTTTTGATATATATAATTTTTTTGGGTTTTTTAAATATATATACACACACATATATATATATTGAAATTTATATTTTTTTTACAGAAAAACTCTCCTTGTTTCTCACCACTATGTCAGACCTTGTATCACCTACCTACATCACACCCACTACAGTACTACCCGGCCTCTATCCTCACCCCCATTCCCTTGTCTTTCTAGTGAACATGGATTATCTCCCCTCTCACTTCCCTAGTTTATCAAGTAATCCTTGCCTCTCACAACCTACACATGCCACTTCCGCACACCATGCCACTCAAGAAACACGACAACATCTCCCCCAATGAACTAAAGGGCTCGAATAAGTACTACCAATAATGAATCAAAACAAATACCTCCAACATCAAACCTTAAGAGGAAACAAACTCACCAAATTCGATTTCAATTATTTTATTTTATTATCTTAAATTTAATTTTGTATAAATATATTTCATTATTTATAAAACTATTATATATGTATTGAAATATTAATATATATATATTTACTAATATATAAATGATTTTATTTATATTATATATTGTTTCATATATATATATACATGTGTGTGTGTGTTAATATATTATGATATATATATATAAGTTTATATTATAGTTTTGATTATATTTTATGTATGTATAAATGATTATTTATTTATATATACATTATATATATTATTTGTCTATTAAAATATATATGTTTATATATATATAAGAGAGTGTGTTGATATTTATGTGTATTTATACAGATATATAATTGTATTATATATATAGGTATCCAAGTTTAAAAAAATGGTAAAAATTACTAAAAATAACCACATTTCCTAAAAAACATTAGTAAATTTTAAAAATGTATATCCTTTTATATATAAACACATGTAAATGTATATTAATATATATATATATGTGTGTGTGTGTGTTAATAAATATGTTTATATATATGTTTTTGTGTTTATATATATTAATATATATATATATATACATATTTAAATATATATTTACATCGATGTGGATAAATAGGATATATATATATATATATTTGTGACATTTTTTAAAAAATTCCTCTAATATAGTGGCTTTTTTTCGAAACAACATTAATTTAGTGTTTTTTTAGGAAACGAGACTAATTTAGGAATTGTTTTGGGAAATGACTCTAATTTAGAGACATTTTTTGGAAAATTAACAAATTTTAAAATGTGTTTAGGAAAAGAACCTCTTTTTGTTTCATTGTTGAGGAAACTTCACTTATTTAATGATATGTTGTGGAAACATTGTTGAATATAAAATTATAAATTATTTTAAAAACAACTCTAAAAAATCGTTAAAATAATGTTCTTTGGTAGTGTTAAGGCTTTTTTTGATCCATATACATTTCAAAATTCTCTTATAGAGATAATGTATCCTTATAATAAATTAAAAGATAAATGAAACAAATTTATGATCATGTGTAGTATAGTTATTCTCATGGATCATTAATTTGATGGAGGTATAAACAAATCACTTTTTTATCTTTATATAGTACATAATCTAATCCCTTTTATATGCATCATAGTAGGAAAAAAATACTTCCCCAATAGTGAGTAATTTTTTCATGTGTGTAGATATTAGAATCTTCATTAACTATTTAAATCTCCCTTCACATTCACGAGTCTAGAAAAAACTATCTACCCTCTTTTTTAGATTGGTTAATGATCTTCTTATACCCTGAGAAGTTATCTATAAAATTGAAGGTGTTTCCCAGATAATATAACGAATATATATAGTTAAGTTACAGTTGTTAATCTGGGCCACCATGAAATTTATTATGTTTTTAAAGGACCCTTATATATACATATTCTTATGATAAAATACCCCAGTAATGTTACTTTATCTATTCAAAATGAGGAATTAATTTACATTAAATATAATTTTTATTTTCTAATTATGTTAAATACTACATCTATATTTTCCTCTTCCTCCTACATAGAGTTGAAATAGATAATATTATCATATATAAATTCTACAAAAAATTAGTTGATTAAACCAAGGAGTCTCTATTCATCAAGTCCATAGAAACTGATTGTGAATTTGCCAATCCAAATGGAATGACTGTGAAGTTTTTGTTTCCATACCTTGTATGACATATACTGTTGGGGATATCTAGTTTTTCAACATTAAATGATAATATCCCAACCAAATATCCATCATAGGGAAGTACTCGTATCCACATAGCTTATAAAACATGCCATCAATCCATGGAAGTGGCTAATTTTATTTATCATGATCATATTGAGCTCAAGATAGTCAATGAAGATCCACATTAAACCATATTTATTATTGATGAAATGGACTATGGTCCTCATGGTTACGCACATGGGTATATATTGTTTTTTTTTCAGATTCTCATTTACCTACTTAAATTTATCTTCATGTTCAGTAGTGCCCATTAGATATAGAGTCATCAATATTAGGGAATATAAAGGTATAATGTTTCCTAATAACTCAACCTCTTAGCTATGAAGAAGACCATAAAAATATTTAGGGAAAAATTTTCAAGTTCCATTGTGATCGAAATGTCCTTATAGATGATTTTTTTCATTTTTCAATCCCTCAAGTTAGACACAATTTCTTATATGGAAATAAAATCAATTATTGAGATGATGATACCAAAATACATTCATCCTCCTCCATTCAAATATATATAATAATATTGTGATTTTTCAAATGAAGTGATCTTACCTTATATTATAAATATATGTTGGAATAATAAATGGAAATACAATACATAACAATAAAAGCATAAATTTCATAAAAAGGGAGTATTTCAATTTTTATGGGGAATTTATCCCACAAATTTATATAGGGTATTATTTATATACATTAGATGAAATAATTTTCCAATTCTCTTTGTTCATAATAACCCACATTCCATGTTCTTTGATGGTTTTTTGATAGATCTACTAATTATTTTTATATGAAATAATAAATAGAATTTGATTACAATTTTTTTTTACTATCCTTGATTTAATAAATATAATCCACTTTAACCCTATATTGGTAGGGTACATCTCATCTTTTTTAATAGAATATGCTCGACCTTTCTCTATAGTAAATAGAGGTTATAAGCATTATATTTCATCAACAACCCTTGTATTATTGAACATATTATCATATTTACCTTAGTTACTATTGTTTTCAAATTAGATAGTCAGTTGAGGGATGACTAGATTATTTCTTTATTCCATCACAATGGAGGGTTTCAACCTTATTTATTCTCAATATAGGTTACCATCCTTCCCACACTGAATACATTTCCTTTTCCCCTTTCGGTAGCTTATTGGATACTTATTCACAAACATTTGACATGTGGTGTGATGTAATTTATTTACCCATTGATATTTTTCCATTAATATTTAATAATTAAAATCTATTCTCCACTTATTACCTCCATAGCCATGACACCCTTAGTATACATTGATATTTATCTAATATTTGGGAACAAATTACATAATTTCCTAATTGGTGTCAACATCTTAAATAATGAAATATTTTTATAGACTACGCTTTAGCCACCCAATGAATTATAAAATGTTATGTATGGGGGAAATAAAAAATCATTAGCGTATCATAAAATTATTTCAAATTTTTCCTCAAAAACCATTATGAATTCATCATACTTTCACTTGGGGTTATAAATATCCTTCTCCATTTTATGTTGGAGAGTGTGAGAAATTTTTTTATAAAAATGTTCAATAATTTCATACAATCTATTTATTTTATATACTTCCCAGGAATTTTATTCTTCATCAACATAAAATATTGATCAACTTATCAATCCATACAGTTAACACCCACTATGAAATTCTATTTCTTAAATAATTGAAGGATTGATAAGATTGTTTGAGTGGAGTAAATCCATTATTTCAAAAATAAGGGAGTTGAGGATCCACTATATGTTAGATTACTTTTTCATATAATGGTCTCAATTACATCATTATATTTATTTTGTGGATGTGGTTTTTCCAAATGATTCAATTCTCGGGTTATAACATGAGTTAATTGGATGGTATTTCCATGATGATCCAAACTCCTTCTCTAATTAGGTTTGGGTCTCATTTAGTCACCCATTATATTTTACATCACAATGGTTTTTGACTTGAATCCTCCAATTCATATTTATATACTCAATTAAATGAAAATTTAGGGAAGAGAAGTTTTAAACTATTAAACAAATAAAAGTTAATATTTGTTTGTTAATGTGGTAACTCATAAATTACCAAAGTTCATTAGCCTATTAATTTTTATGTTTAAATTTATGTTATCCTTGGATTATTATCTATAATTTAAATTAATTCGAATATTTTTTCCATTCATAATGATTTAAAAATATGTTTTTAATGTATCCAATCTTATCCCTCTAGATTTTCAAACTATGTGTGATAAAGTTATATTTTATGAACACCAAGTGATGATTGGGATACTACCTAATACACTATTTTCAGGGTTATTACTCCATGGTTCAACAACGTTAGATCCATATCCAATTTTATTATCTAGATAGATATTTTATTTCATAGAATAAAATGACGCTATATACTTCCACGATTATGGAATGTTTTAATTTTTGTAGTCTTATATCTAATGCTTATATAAGGATTTTTAACCATAATACCCAAATATAATTATACTTTCCTCTAATACCAATAATGAGAAAAAATACTATTAACACTCATAAATTCATTATTTATTACCAAAATGAAAAAAATAAAAACTAATACAATAATGAGTTCTATTTTAGTTGGAAAATTATATACATAACAGTATAACTTAAAAAAGGATATAGAGTAATTATTTAAATATTGATAGCATGATCTTAAGATTCCATTTCTCTTCAAAAATATCATGGGAGAACATATGGATGTAAACAAAGAATGGGTGAGCTATATAACATCTTAAGGTAATAACAAAAGAATAAAATAATCCAAAATAATATATATGGGTCAAGAGGCATAACATGATGATATAGATAAGTTAGAATCATGATATTTAACATCAAATCCCAATAAAATATAAAAACATCAAGTTATTATTAGATTGTGAAATCATCATTAAAAATTTCATCATACAAATATGAAAAGAATAACCACTGAGAAATAATAATAAATTTTCCTTAGGATAACCTCCCATTAACTATACATATTGCATAATGAGTTAAATACACATCCCATGAAATTTGAGTACTATATAATTTTAGGTCTCTCTTCCACATTTATATCATTTACATTCATTTGTACTCCAAATATATCATTCAAAATTAGGACTTATTTATTCGCAATTAAACCAATAAATATGGATTTTGTGTTTTATAAATTGAATTACCCAGTCAATTAAGGATAGATAAATCCAGGTGAATACCGTTGAGTGGAAATGGGGATGGGTATTCACTACAAAAATATTTGTCACATGAAAATCATTTGAAAAGTAATTTAGATGTGAAAAAAAATATACTATATTGAATAATTGTAAATCAAATGGCATAATATAAAGAAGGAGCTTGAATAAATAGGGAGAGAGATGATCCATTACATTGAGAAATCGCTTCTAAAACAATTTTAGGGGTTTATTAAGTTCTTAGGAAAGAATTTTTAGAGGTATAGAGTTTTAAAGTAAGAGTAAATTAATTTACACGGGTTTAGTAAATAGGAATATAAGGATGGGTTGGGTTTATAGTCAATGATTTTAGATTTTATTATTAATTTATAAACATATATTTTGAACTATACATGATAGAATAATCAATAACAAAAAAATATTTCTATGATTTTTTCCAACGGTATCCACCAAAGAGGAGTGTTCTTAATATTTTATAAAACTTTCCACCAAAATCATTAAGATTATATGCATATGGATATAAAACTGAGTCATATTTATAAATATTTCCTTTTAAAACCTTATAATAAAATATAGGTTTTGTATAATGCATTAATGAATTTTAGTAAAATAAAATAACATAACTAACACATCATTTTTAAGGGGAAACATAATTTTAGTCATGAATACTCCTTATTATATTTTTTACGTCACTTCTAGGATATTATGAATTAATTATACATATAGTATATTTAATCCATATTTAAATTTTACCCAATAATTCGAATGTCATAAAATTGTATAAAAATTTCTCCAATTGATACATTGAAGTGATTATTCAAAATATTATATTTATTTTGTCAAAATAAATGCCTAAATATTAAAATTTACAATTTTAACTAAAAAATCCCCACTTATTTGTACAGACATGGGTTTTCATATGTGGATTATAATTTTTAAACCTTATTAAAATTACATTTGACATTGTAAAATTACATAATCATTTATATTTAAATAATGAATTTTTATTTAGGATATTTTATCAAATTAACCATTATTTCTAACATTATCATATTCATAAAAAGGTTTTCTGGATAGAAACTATATATTTACCAAAAATATAATTTTTTTTTCATCATATAAAACTATACTTTTTATCAAAATAATTATTTAATAATTTATAGTATAATTATATAAATGATTATATGTAGTAATTATTTTATTGAAATAAAAATAAAAAATTAATATTACTAGTTCCTAGACACATTAACCTTTATTAAAACATTGAATTCTCTTAGGGTATGATGTATTATGGTGAAAAATTAATGGGGTGGGTCGACAAACATTTTTTGGGACGTGAACATGATAAGAATTAGCATCGTTAGTAAACTATTTTAATCATGATTTATATTTTAAATGGAGTCTTTGTATTGGTCAAGGTAAAGTCCATGTTATTCCATCTCCATCATAAGCTATGACTAATGGGAATTATATGGTATGATCCTGCTGATCAAGGATATCACTCCATCTATCTGTGTCAATTGGACTTTATCATAACCCTTAATATATTCTAATATGAATGGTAACTATATGACTTATATATTATCAATGGTTATGATTCTTAATGATTTTTTAAATTCAACGTGCTATAAATATCCAAAATAACCAATGTAATACATGTTTTTTAAAGAACTATATTACCTAATAAAAATTTTATTAATTTAAAAATGTTATTTCATTTCTAATACATTCGGTCATTAAAACATCACTATAAAATAATTTATTATCTTTCATGGTAATATTTCCATTTTTATGATATCCACATGCTTATATTAAGGGATATATGGAATTAAATAATAATTAATTACTACTACTAGTTTATTCATGGCCTTTTTAAACTATGATATGTTTAGTTGTAGGCTAGCCCATAGTAAGAATTTTAGATCACCCTACGTATGATTTAATTTTCCTAGGTTATAAAGAAGAGTATTATATATGATATTCTTTGAAGTTTTTTATTTATGGATACTTTTTTTGGAGATTTAATAGACTTATTTTAATAAAAACGAAATATAATTTTAGTATGAAGAATATGGATTTTTATTTAAATATTTTTACTAATTATATAATTCTCCAATCCAAAATGGTGTTAGGTATGTCAGTAATAATAGTTTTTAATATTCAAGTAATTATGGATAGGTATACATGGGTTTCTATAGATGGAATCAACACAAATGTGTAAAGGATATTTTATTAATCTTGTTATGGGAGTGTGGGTGTGGGGAATCATACTAAAAATCAATTGTAAAGTGTGAATGACATATCTAAAGAATGTTACAAAAATATAAAAATTAAATAACAAATATTTTATTTCATGATATCCCTGGTATAATTGAAAATACTATTAATCATCTCAAAAAAATATCACTACAAATGAGAAGATTATAGTGTCAAGAATGACCCTAAAACATTAATAGAAAAAATCATTTTTTAAAATATAATGTTTTTCCATGAAAATGATAAAATATATTAAAATAATATTCACCAAAATATTTGAAAAATAGAATTAGTGTAAATTTAAAAGATTACTCATATGGATTTGAATGTGTTGAAAGACAATATTACACACTAAATAGAAAAATTGAAGTTGTATAGAAACATAAAATTACATCGTAATAAAAACAAATTATAATAGTAATATAACAAATGATTGATTATAGAAAGATATTTAAAAATACATTAAAACTATCAGAAAATCAGAAGGGAGGTCTTTGAAAATAACTCACGAATAAAAAAACACGAATTCCACATTTAAAATATAATATAATATATAATGTAATGTAAATAAATTGAAATGAAAATGGAATTAAAAACTAGTAGGTTTTATTTTTAAATCACAAAAGATTCAAATTTATAGGTTACTATAGAAATATAATAAAATTATTTTTAGTTGACCTATATTTCACACTTTTCAATTTTTATTTCTCTCTATATCACCTACATTTCTAGTAAATCTGATAATTTAAAAAGTATCGTGTAATCTTATAGGAAATGAGGAGTCTATAGGCCATAGTTATGTGAAAATGATATTAATGAGCTATCATTATGGCCTATATATAATCCCTCACAAATTAATATCCACTAATATATTTTTATGCTGACCCAATCTATGAAGGAATAGTTAGGGAATATTGTTTAACCTAGAAAATGAATATACCTTGGATGATTCATAACAAATTTTATTTTGGTTAGGATATCAATCAAATATAATTCAATTTTTTTACCTCAAATATTAAGACCCTTGATCAACCAATAAAAATAATTCCCTTGGGAAACCGTATAATTCTTATGACCTTTGGGTCCCCTTAAAATATTTGATACAAAGTATTTATAAATTTTTATTAATAGAAACATAAGAAAATTATAAGTAAATTAATATTAAGATACAATATTAAGATAATTATAAATTGGGATAAAAAATAAAATTATCATATCAAACATTATAATTATTTTGAGGATAGGCTTTTTATATGTTATTGGAATTTTTTTGGTTATAGAGAATGAATTTTGATTCAATTTAATGACTCGCTAATTAGAGTGTTATGTATTAGACCCGTTTCAATAGGTGAGGCACTTAATGAATTTAAATATATAAAACAACATTATAGAGTTAGTTTGGTCAAATTAATCTTATTTCATATTTATTTTTTATATATTTATGTATTGATAAATTATCATAGTTTGTTTTGGTGATACATATTAAAATTGAGGGTATGAATATAAATTTTTATAGATATAAAATTTAATGGTTCAGAGATAAAATTAATTTATGATTTAGTAATTATTAACTATTGGTTAGAGTGGAATCTATAGTTGGTTTATAGATAAATAACCATGCACAACAACCATAATATTTGGTGTAGTTTACAAAAACATCCACTTTCCCGTATGAAATATCCAAACTTGGTATTCAATATTTAATTCGTTTATTTTGGATAAATAGGGTGTTTGAATTGATTAGATGGTTAAAAGTAAGATCCAGATTAATTTTTTAATATTTTATTGAATTATGAGTTACTAATTATTATTATTATTATTATTATTTTGTAATTATTTAATTTTTTTTCTTATATTTACAAAGTACATAATGTGTTTGGGGGTAGTGTTGAGGATAATCTAAGGGGTATACCTATATCTCAACTATCGTAATAATCCCTCTCTATATCTCTTCTATTGAGGGATAATTAGGTGTCAAAATCCCAATATGGTTGTGATAATGTGTCTATCGTGGTGATATGGGGATAATCCTATTGTTTTCATCATGAGTTTTTTTAGTCATTTGTTTTCTAAAAACCGATTTTTGGTGTTTTTTTTATTTTTTTCATCAAATATGGATTTTTATAGTAGATTAAAGAGATCATATATGACATGAAATTTATGACCCATGCTTGGGGTTTATATCCATGGATATTTATGGTAATTTTAAAATTCTTCATGTCTTTGTGTTTGATCACTTGGGATAATGAACATAAGGGTACCTTAAGTTTATAAATGTTATTGATTAAATTTTTGATCCTATGAGGACAAGTGTAATCATCCTGTCAATATTGGGTATTTTTATACTATTCATAAAAGATACATCCTAGAAGTATTGGTTTCGTATTGACAAATGGTTCTAGATGGTTACTCAAGAGAACTATAAAATTATGTAAAAATGAAATTAAATTAAGGTAAATAAAAAAAATTACATGATGCGAATAATTATTCTATGAATTCATGGATAAACCACCCTTAGAAGGGATCATAGGGTTTTTGGGGGAACATAACCAAAATTAGTATGTTCAATCTAAAAAAATATTTTGACTAATTTTACATAATTTATGATGGTTGAGATTGTCATACTGAACCATTACAGAGAATTATATATTTTCGCAATATAATAGTCAAATAATGAAGTAGTTAATTATAAAATAAAATAAAGAGTTTTTTAATTTCTGGATATCATTATTTATATCTATGAGTTCATTTATTTTCATTGGTTATTTATATTATTGATATCATTTATATTATGATATATGAATGCACTATATCAATTGATAGGATTGATTGGTGTGTGATATCATTACATACTGTATGAATGTACTTATGTTTCTTGATATACGAATAAAATATATGGGATAAGTGGGAAATATTGTGAGAATCCATTACTGAGAATATGTGAGTGATGTTAGGATTTGAAGATGAGAATTTTAATTATTATATGGGGAATATTTCATTTCTCTTGTTTATATTACTTGATATAATATTATTTTATTAACATTTTTAAATTATTTTGTACTATTATGTGATAGATATAGTTATATATGGAGGGATTCCCTGGTTTGATATATTCATGACCCAATAAGGTTGTTATTCCTAACTGATAATGATTATCTTTATGATAAGATATTATTTAGGCCCATTATCTAGGAAACTATTTCATGATTTTGTGAATAGAGTTATGAGTGGTGATTTTTCATGAAGGATGTGAAATATATACTCATTGTGACATATTTAGGTGCTATGAAATTGGGAAATTGTAATTGTGTTGGAATTATGCAAGGGTATAAACTAGTGTAATTAATGTATATCTCATGAGGGTTGGGATATAATATATAGGGTTTAGTTGTTCATCGTAGTAGATATCCAATGTTATGGGGGTCATCATTTTTTATGGTATACAACTAGTGAATGCGGTATATTTATTCACTAGATGGTGATGTATTACATGTTTTAGTTGTTCACTATTAAAGAGGATAATATATAAAAAATATTATTTTATTTGAAGATCATGTTACACCCTATACTCAATTACTATTTTATGTAAGGTTATGTGATGTTGTGTCTTAAGGAATACTATATTCATAGTTGATTCTAGTTACTATATCAATGACATTTTATCTTACCATGTGATCTATTGTTGAATCATATATCAACCAATGAGAGGGTCTATCTATGTGGTTTCATTACCAAAGGGTATATTATATTAGGTCATTACATGGGGGTGGTATAAGTTATGGTGTTACATTATTTACTATATTGGGTGACATTTGATTCATCATGAACCTCAATAATTATTTACCCTTGTTCATGATATATAGTCTAGGGTAATGTTATTAAAATTCTCTCATTCATTTGGTAACATACAACATTAGCCAATCACTGTATAGTCAAGAATCATTGTGGCCTGGTAAACTCATGATAAACTTATATGTTATTTACTGTTGGATAATATATTCTGTATTAATGTTATATCCAGGTTCATTGTGAGTCATTATTGTATGTTACCTCATTATAAGATCAAATTCATTCACATGGAAATTAGAACTTATGTTGAGGGTATTATTTGATTCATGGGAGAAATTTTAATAATACCTTACATGTACACACAGAAACACATGTAACTATATTTTTTTTAATTTGTTTTGAGATACATTTTTGAGTTATGTAGATTCTTTGGGACTGATGTTAGGATCATGTTACTAATTGGGATGTCAAAAGGATCACTAATGAATACCATTGTTATGTATTTATTTATTCATTTTATAATTATCATCCTAAAATATTTCCCTGTTTTATATTGTATATACGTTATGTTCTTTTACTTGAATGTATTATAATTATGGATTAATTTTGATACATAGATAATAAATTTATTTAATTTTACATAGGAAATTAATTAATTAATTAATAATAATATTATTTACTCATAGGGGGTATAGTCTCCACCAACTAATATAGGACCTAACCACTAGTCAATGACTTCTAGAATAGGTGGAGGTGTAATTTAGTTTTGATAAAAATCCAATCTGATTATTCTGTCATTGCGGGATATATGTTCATTATAAACTTTTTAAGGGAATTTTTTGGTTACATGGGAATTTATAATGTTTGAGTTGGGAATGGACTAGATCTTTTGAATTATCCTATAAATAGACCGGACCAACCAATTTATTGTTGAATATAATGTTTCTGAGGATTTTTAGGAATGTTAGTTTCTTAATATTTTTCCAATTAGATTTTGGTTTGTGAAGAAATTTATGTCATAATATGACATTGTAAAAGTGTAGTTTTTTCGGATGAATCATTCCTATGAATTTAGTGATCATGATATTTCATGTGGTTTGGATTCATATTATTTATTATAGAATTCATTTTGTAGTTTATTAATAATGATGAAATTACATTATAACTAAAATGTCCCAAAAAAATTAATCAATGAATTCACACTTAATTATTAATGGTAATATAAATAATTTTAATATGTGATGTTTTATTTTTTATTTATTTAGTTAAAACCAAAATCAAAAATTGACAAGAATATATTATTATGCATTTTTTCAATGATTGATATATGAAATGGGTCCTTCTGTAATTGTGTGGTCTACATAATGATAATGTACTTATACTCAATGATATAATTCATTCTTATGAGAGATGATTTATATTGATATGTATTTATTAAATTCGTTTTATGAATGATTTTTATTAAAATTTAAACAATTTTGTAAAATGAAAAAGGGATTTAGGGAAAAGGGATTTTGTCATGGAATATATAATAATATTCTTATGTTGGGAAATGATTTAAAAAAAAAATTATATATCTAAAATATATTGGAAATTTTTCGATATGAAATATAGATATATATTTACTTTTAATAATTATAGTATTGATTTTGATCATGCTATTTTTTGTAATGATGGTTGTGTAATATTTCAATGGTTATTTCATATACTATTTTTCATATTTATTTATTTTAATTTTTAAAATGTATATTTATGCACTTTTGTTACATGATTATTGTTGATGTATCATGAGAGGGCATCTAAACACCAACATTGAGCACTAAATGGTAAATTATAAGGATTTTTTTATGATGAATTTGTCATCGAGGACATAAAGGTGTACTCTATTATGGGGAAAAGTGCAATTATCCCATAAATTGATTTGGGGATTTGGGGGTTCCTACATATATATGTATATATATCATACTCAAGTAGGTTATTATAAAGATTCAAAAAAATAGGAATAGTAATTTAGCTTATGATTTATGAGACATTTCAATATGATAACTTTTGATGGGGCCTACATGGTATATGCTCCTTTCACAATAGTATATTAATGAGTGTGAATAAAATAGAGACTCGTACAATGATTTTGGTATTCTATTTAGATGTAGACTTGGAATAGGTATAGGATTATTTTGTTTTAAATCTATTTACATGTGGTCTAAAAATATTTCAGGGATGATTTTATGAGTACTCTATTATATTGTGATGTGTCTTGAAATTTGAGCAATAAATTTAGAGTATTTCACGTTGAAATATTTCTTATGTAATAAGAAAAAAAATTCATTCATGGAATAAATGAGATATTGTATCTTCCAACATTTCTTGACAATATGATCTAGCCGATAAATTGAAATATTTTATCATGATGAAATGTTATCATGGTGCATTATGTACGAGGAGGACGTGATTCCTATGGGCTAAAAAATATGCCTTATGGGAGTAGTTTAGTGGTTGATTTTGAGTGTTAGATATTTTTTTATAAATAATTTTATATTACTAAGAGATGATAAAATCTTATTTAACAATGGGTGAAAAAAGTATTTTAATATACAAACTATAATACAGTAGTTGTTCCCATTACCTTTTTTGAATAATATGAAAAATCACTCATTAATATAGTAAACATTAGAAATAATTCATATAAACATAATTATGGTTGTAACATTCATGACCCAGGAGCCACTAAACTGATGATCCGGGACGGGTAGTTACATAACCTTAAGCACACATGCACGTTCGCCAAAAGCTGTCGACTAGCAGTTGGGGTCTCTGTGGTCAAGTGGGGAGACAATACCCCCTTTATATTAGAGTAAGCCAGAAGAAAAATAGACCAATAGAGGACACAATAATCAATAAACAAGAAACATGTATAACAACCATTTCCAACAATAAATATGCCATGTCCTACTACAAGTGAAAAAGAGAACAAAAGCCCAAAATAAAGTCAACGGCCAAAATCTCCAAAATGGTCCCGATTTCATGTTCGTATCTTCCACCAAGTGATACCCATGTCCACTCAACTATCTAGCAATGACCCTTTCCCTTCTCATGTCCGGCAAACATGAAGTCTGCTCGGGTACCCAATGGCGGCCCGAACAGAGTGTGAGTACAACTCAACTGGCCACCACCAATGGTGTTTACAAAAAATCCAGTATGAACAGGTAGTTCATGTAAAAGGAATATGAATGATAATTTCCAAGTAATTATTTAAGGTTCCATTAACCAATTCAGAGCCAAAGCCATTTCCACTTCCATTACCATTCATTTCACACCAATTATCATCACATAAAATTTCATCAAATTTCCATGGGTTAATCACATACATTATGTTACATGGGTATAAGGACAAAGATCACAAGAAATAGGGTAAACACATCATTATCCTATCATGCTAGAACTAACACCCTCATAGCAACCATATACTCACCTCGAAGCCTCAGTCCGTGTGGATGAAACTGTTAGGAGAATAGATCCTCAGTCCCCATTCCAAACCCGTGCATTTATGGTGGAGTTCAAAGCATCAGTCTTCACTCGACCCGTGGGTGTAGATCCTTAATTCATACCCCACTCAACCAAGACATGTGCACATGCTTATATATATAAGTAACCATCAACCCACCATACAATTCCCTTTAACAAACACCATTCACAAAAAACCACACGGGAATTCACATTATGCCTTAACCCATTAACACATTACCATTTCACATCATTAAACCAATCACCCAATTCCCATGTGTTATGCCTATCTCACTATGAATTCAACACTAAACCAATAACCTATCCCATTATGGTATTTAATCAGTTTACACATTATCCCATTTAAGCCGTTCATCATTTCCATGAATCAACCATTCAACCCATTCCAAATAACCTTTAGGAATTTTCCAAGTCTAGGTGTGTCACCTAACTTCTATTCCAAGTTCAACCAATCATGACAACATATTATTCAATGGATCTACCATTTATTACAACAAGGTCACTTGTTTAATAACAATCCCTAATCCCGAGAAAAGCCAGCACACCCCATGGATGGCCCTAATTAGGTCAAGTCATTCTCAACGCATCCCGTGGGGATCGTGAGGGTACCCATTTACCATTTTTAAGCATACTTTATACCAAATGCATCTAGGTAGATCAAATCTCATCAAAAGGAAACCATGAGAAAAGACACACCTGAATAAATACATTATAAAACTATGGGATAACGTTTATATACCACCTACCTCGAAACCGCGGTTGAACGTGCACTCAATCGAGTCCTTAGAACTCCATCCGACCAGCCTTTGGAGCTTCAACCCGGAGCTTAGATCGATATCCACCGACACCAAAAAAGATGTATAAACAAGGGAAATTGACCTCTTAGAGATTTTGGGTGATTGTTTTCATTCCTAGGTTGAAGAGGGAGGAATGGAGAGGAAATCCCAAGTGGGTTCTTAAAATCTCGGGGTGGAAATTTTTTAATTTTTCCCAACTTTAAGTGGCCGCACGGTTTGACAAACCGTGCCCAAATTGAACACATGATATTGTATGGAGGAGGATGGTTTGAACACTTTACCTAAACCGGCCGCATAGATTGCCCTGGCCATATATATGCCGTGCACCCAGGCTTGTCTTGACCATCTTTCATTTCTTTCATGCCCCGAGCCCCTGAAACACCCCCAAGACCTCTCATACTTTCAGAAAACATCCCTTGAAGCCTGAAACAAGGGATTCAACCAAAACATAACGAAACCATACCCTTCCAAAAATAGGGATCTTACAACCTCCCCACCATATAACGACTCGTCCTTGAGTTGAGTTTCCAAGCCTCATTGATCCAACGAAGAGAAGTGTTCGGGCCACTGAGCTTGCATATCTGATTCCCGCTCCCAAGTTTCTTCCTAGACATTACCATGCTGCCACAGTAATCGCACTAATGTCAAAACCTTCCCTCGCAAGACATTTTCACTATGATGCACCACACGAATAGGATGCTCCTCAAAGGACACATCTGCATCCAGCTCCACATCCTCAATATCAACCACATGAGATGGGTCAGGGTGATACCGTCGAAGCTGTGACACATGAAAAATATCATTCATCCCACCATAACTCTATGGAAAATCTAATCAGTAAGCCACTTGTCTGATCCTCTCCACAATCTCAAATGTTCCCACACACTTGGGTGCCAACTCACCCTGCTTTCGAATCCGACAGTGACCCAACCTTGGCGACACCCGAAGGAACACTTTTTCGCCCATCGCAAACTCAAGAGGTCTATGCCTCCGATAATCATATGACATCTTCCAACTCTGAGCTGTACCCATCCACATACTAATCAACTCAACTCTCTTTGAAGTCTCCTACATGAGACTTTTTCCCAACAACTCAGATTCATTGGCCTCTACCAACACAAAGGAGATCTACATGGCCTCCTGTAGAGTGCCTCAAACGGTGCCATTTGAATCATAGCCTTAAAACTGTTGTTTTTGGAAAAACTCAACTAAAGATAGGTGCCTCTCCCAAGAACCTCCAAATTCTATGATACAAGTTCTTAAAATGTCTTACAACACTTGGATCATACGCTCCGACTTCCCATCCATCTGCAGGTGGAAAGCCGTACTCAAAAACACATGTGTACCAAGCACCTTCGGCAACCTTTACCAGAAACACGATGTGAAACTCGGATCTTGGTCCGAAAATATGGTCCGCAGAACACCATATAACCGCACTATTTCTCAAACATACAACTCACCCAACTGTTCGATTGTGAATGTATCTTGAATCGAAAAGAAATGAGCCACTTTCGTTAACCGATCCACAACCACCCAGATTGCATCATTCTTCAGCGGTGTCCTCAGAAGACCCACGACAAAATACATTGTTACATCATCCCACTTCCAATCCATAATTTGCAATGGATTCAACAAACCACCTAGGAGTTTATGCTCGGCCTTCACCTGCGGATAGGTAAGGCACCGTGCCACAAAGCCCATAACTTCCTTCTTTATTACAGTCCACCAAAACTGCCTTCGGAGATCACGGTACATCTTGGTCAAACCAGGATACATTTCACACTTTGATGCATGAAACTCACACACAAATCTTCCCACACACACTTTCACACAACCACATGATCACGAACACGAACAACACCTTCCACACAGACAGTCCAACAAGAATGTACCTCCCCACCTTTAAGATTTTCCATCATGATCAAACTCTCAGGATCATAAATCTGACCATTTTTAACTCGACACAAAAGTGTCGAATCCATCATTATTGAATCAAGAGTGACCTTACCACTCTCCTCCTGCACATCCAGGTGCATCTCTGCAGACAAATCCATCACCTTCCACTCGGTGCTAGACTCCTGAACCACCAGATTATGAACCTTCCTGCTCAGAGCATCAACAAAACCGTTTACCTTTCCTAGTGTGTACACCAACTGAATGTCAAAAGAATTGAGATATTCAACCCATATTCGTTGTTGAAGGTTCAACTCCCATTGTGAAAAGATGTACTTTAAAATCTTATGGTCTGTAAACACAGTAAACTGTTCTCCCCATAGATAGTTCCTGCAGCACTTCAAGGCGTACACCACTATAGGAAACTCAAGGTCATGAGTGGGATAGTTCCGCTCATGGGGTCTCAACTATCATGACCCATAAGCCACAACCCGCTCATCCTGCATCAACATAGCCCCAAGTCCGACTCCAGACGCATCACAAAACATGATGTACTTCTTACCCGGCTCAGGTAATATCAAGATAGGCGTGGTCATCAACCTCTTCATCAAATCTTGTAAGGAGTTCTCACAAGCCTAAGACCACTCGAACTTGATTCCTTTATTGGTTAAGCCCAAGAGTGGTGCTGCCAAGTGATAGAAATATGGAATGAAAATTCGGTAATACCCGGCCAAACCCAGAAAAATCCGAACATCAGAAACACTCTTAGGATGCTCCCAAGATACAACTGCCTGTACTTTCTCTAGATCAAATGATATACCTGCCTCCGAGATGATGTGACCTAGAAAATGCACCTCACCTATCCAGAATTGACACTTTGATAGATTGGCGTATAGAAGATTCTCTCTTAGCATTCCCAAGATGATTTTATGATGTTGGGAATGATCATCATGAGTTTTAAAGTACACTAATATATATTCAATAAAGACAATCCCAAACTGATCCAGATAGGGATGAATGATTCGGTTCATCAAAGCCATAAATACTGTTGGTGCATTGGTCAAGCCGAAAGGCATTACCACAAACTCAAACAACCCATACCGACTCCGGAAAGCTGTCTGAGGTACGTCAGATGACCTCACCCTAATCTAGTGATAACCTGACCTCAGATCAATGTTAGAAAATACTGATTCACCCCTCAAATGATCAAATAGGTCATCAATTCTAGGAAGATGTTACCAATTTTTCACTGTAATCTGATTCTACTTTCGATAGTCAACAAACAGCCTCAATGAACCATCGAGCTTATTTGCAAAAAAGAAAAGGAGATCCCCAAGGAGACGTACAAGGACGGATAAACCCCTTACGATCCAACTACTCAAGATGAACCATCAGTTCCTGGATCTCTACTGGTGCCATTCGGTATGGCGGAATAGAAACTGGCTCTACTCCCGGCAGCAAATCGATCTTGAGCTCGACATCCCTCTCGGGTGTTAACCTCGAGAAATCATCAGGGAAAACATCTTGAAACCAATCAACCATAGGGTGAAAATTAGATTGTTACACTCCCTCGTAATCATCAAGCATGAGAAATGCCACTTGAGCTGTGAGTCCACACATCTGTTGAAAAAATGGCCCCACACGCCCTACTCGAACATCCCATTCGACACGGTTGACATAAGAATCACCCTCAAGAGATGTGAATGATACTCTGAGATGATAACAATCTATGTGTGCCAGATAAAACACCAACCAATCTGTTCCCAAAATTAGGTCAAACCCTGAAATCTCTAGAATTAACAAGTCCCACAAAAAATGATACCCACCAACTTCCAAGGCACATCCCTTGAACTACTTGATATCCTCAACCCGCACCCCCAACAGGGTGTCAAATGACATAACTCGACACACCCTCTCCACAGGTAAACACGACACTACCACAAGTTGACCAGAAATAAAAGAGTGTGCATCACCTGTGTCGAACAACGCTCTAGAAAACGTAGAAGCTACAAGGAACGTACCTCGAAAAGTTGACGGTCCGTCCTCGCCATCACCAAGTGCAAACAGACATTCCTGAAGCTGACCTTCCCCTCTACCCTGGGCTCCAGCCTGAGCATCCTATGTCGCACTGCCCTGCTGGTGTGAGTGAACTTTCCAGGAGTTCAACGTCCACCTCCCCTGCCAGTACGGCCCATGGAGCTCCAAACATCTTCCTGATACGGGGAAACTGATCCCCTTCCCATACCCAGTACCTAATTTTAATTATCATGCTCACCCGTCTGCCAAGGGTTCCTGCAGAACCTCGGTTCATGCCCCATCCTACCGCATGAACGACACTCGACTGGAGGTTGAGGAAACTGACCACGCATATTCCCCAACCTACCGCACTGATTACAGAACACCTGGTTCCTACTATGAGAGGCTGACCCTCTCTTTTAAATACCTTGCTGGAAACTTTCCAAACGGCACTTCCGACCTTCAAAAGATGCACCACATGTCCACCGAGATGGAACGAAAATCCCACCACCCGATGCTCCCTTCAGGTTCCCTTTAGATATGAGTGCTTGATCCACCACCTCTACAAACCTCATCAAGCAAGATATTTACTTGAGACCTTATCTCATGTCTCAACCCATCCGGGAAATGCTTTGCTACCGCTGCCTCATCCCCTTATAACACTAGGAAAAAGAGTCGCAAATCAGTGAAGAGACTAGATTAGTCCATCACTAATTGCGATCCCTGATTCAGACTCACAAATTATACAGGCCACTCCATCCTCAAAGTCTCTAGGTACAAATTCTCCAGAAACGTTCCCTGGAAAACCTTCCATGACATCCCCTCAGCCTGCTCAGTCTGAGCCTGAATGTCCAACCAACGCCTTTCCTGGCCCCGCAACATATAAACAGACAACTTTACTCTATTTTCAATAGTGGTCTCTAGGTGATCCAGTGTCGTCTGGATAGACTCTAACTAGAACTCTGCTGCCTCTGGCCCACCCTCCCCAGTGAAGGTCGGAGGGTGCGCAGCTGGAACTCCCTGGTCAGCTCAAACATACTCAGTGAAACCCGCCTTGGGTCCTGATCAATCATCTTCACAAGGTGAGCCACGTTCTCCCAGAACTTGTCTTCTCTACCTTCATTGATCACCACGTTTTCGTGCTCTTCTACTAGAGAAGTGTTCTCAGTAACATCCTCCTCTTTCCCAACTGTTAACTGACGTCGTGGTGGAATGTCTCCAAAATTCCAAGCATGAGATTTAGCACGCACACTAAAAAAATTTCATGAGTTCTCAAAAGATTTTTACTAGCTACAAAAACCCATTTTCATATACTAATTCAACGACATTAACACCTCAAATTCATTGCCCCGACCATCCCTACTGTGGGACATGGTCCACATGGGGTAACAACCATGCACTACCACCAAAATCACAAAACATTTTAAAAAAAACATTTTCCACTTCATTTCAAACCCTTATATTTCATTAAACATCATTTACCCACTTGTTTTATTTCATTCTTCACATTTTTTATTGGTTTCATGAATGAATGATGCACCCTAATTTCCTGCCTCACACACCCACCCCGTGCGTCTTCATAACACAATGCATGTCACCTATCTCCCTAGGTTCCTACAATGATGCACGAAGTCAAATCCTCGTGCCGTTAATGCCACGAGCCAAATATCCTGAAACAGTCACATCAAATTACATGTGCATCACCCAACGGTAAAATATCATCAACTGTAACAACACCCAACCAAGAAAAACATTTCCTACCCAAGGAGACTTGGTTTTTCCATCATACATGGGTTAGCTACTCCCAAACACGAGCTCATTTACCAAGGCCCGACACATATTAACCCTCGAAAACCGATCCCAAATAATATGACCTCAGAGAAGGAGAAGAATGACCCCCTCTAATACCACTTTGTAATGTTCCCAACCCAGGAGCCAATAAACTGGTGCTCCGAGCCCAGTAGTTACATAACCTTAAGCATGCCTCCTGGTATGCCAAAGGCTGCCAACTAGCAGCGGGGGTCTATGTGGTCAAGTGGGGAGACTATACCTCCTTTCTATTAGAGTAAGACACAATAGAAATAAACCAATATCGGAAACAATAATCCATAATCAATGAACGTGTGTAACAACCATTTCCCATAATAAATATTCCATGTCCTACTATAAGTGAAAACGTAAACAAAAGCCCAAAATAAATACAACAACCAAAATCCACAAAATGGTCCTGACTCCACATCTCGATCCTCCACCAAGTGCTACCCATGTCCACTCACTATCTAGAAAGGACCCATGCCCTTCTCTAGTCCTAAAAACATGAAGTCTGCTCAGGTGCCCAATAGAGGCCTGAGCAGGGTGTGAGTACAACTCATTTGGCCTCCACGAATGGTGTCTACAAAAAATCCAGTATGAACAGGTAGTGCATGCAAAAGTAATATGAATGATAATTTCCAAGTAATTATTTAAGGTTCCATTAACTAGTTCATAGCCAAATACATTGCCACTTCCATTACCATTCATTTCACACTAATTATCATCACTTACCATTTCATCACATTTCCATGGGTTAATCACATACATTATGTTACATGGTTATAAGGCCAACAATCACATGCAAGAGGGTAAAAAAATCATTATAATCTCTCACTAGTACTAAAACCATCATAGAAACTATATCCTCTCCTCAAAGCCTCAGTCCAGGTGGATGCAACCGTTAGGAGAATAGTTCCTCAGTCCCCATTCTGAACCTGTGCATTTAGGGTGGAGTTCAGAGCATCAATCTTTACTCGAACCGTGGGTGTAGATCTTCATGTCACGCCCCACTCTACCAAGACATGTGGAAATGATTATAAATATAAGTAACCATCAACCCACCATACCATTTCCCTTTGACAAACACCATTCACAACAAACAACAAAGGAATTCACATTATGGCTTAACCCATTAACACATTACCATTTCACATCGTTTAACCAATTACCCAATTCCCATGTGTTATTCCTATCTCACTAAGAATTCAGCACTAAACCCACAAGATATCCCATTATGGTCATTAATCAGTTTACACATTAACCCATTTAACATGTTCATCATTTCCATGAATCAACCATTCAACCAATTCCAAATAACCTTTATGTTATTTCCATGTCTAGGTGCATCAGCGAACTTATACTCCAAGTTCAACCAATCATGCAATCATATTAGTCAAGGGCTCCCCCGTTTGTTACAACAAGGTCACTAGTTTAAGAAAAATCCATATGCATGGGAAAAGCTGGCACACCCAATGGATGGCCCCAATTAGGTGAACTCATTCTCAACGTATCCCATGGGGATCATGAGGGTTCCCATTTAGCATTTTTTAAGCATCCTTTATATCAAACACATCTAGTTTTATTAAAGCTCATCAAAAGGAATCCATGAGAAAAGCCACACATGCATAAATCCACCGTAAAACTACGGGATAACGTTTGTAGACCACCTACCTTGAAATCGCAGTTGAATGCACACTCAATCGAGTCCTTAGACCTCCATCCGACCAGCATTTGGAGCTTTAACCCGAATCTCCGATCTGCATCCAACAGCACCAAAAATTCCTTAGAAATGAGGGAGATCGACATCTTGGAGTTGTTGGGCGATTTGGTTCGTTCTTAGGGTGAAAGCGGAGGAATGGAGAGGAAATCCCGAGTGGGTTCTTAAAATCCCAGGGTGGAAATTTTGTAATTTTCCCCAACTTTAATAGGTCACACGGTTTGGCCGCAAAGTTTGAAAAACCGTGTGCAAACCATGTGCATGATACTATCTAGAGGAGGAGGAGTTGCACGGTTAACCTGGGCAGGCCATACAGTTTTCCTTGGCCATGCACAGGCCGAGCGCCCATGCTTGTCTTTCCCAACATTCTTTTCTTTCATGCCCCGAGCCCCCAAAACACCCCCAAGACCTATCACACTTTCAGAAGACATCCCTTGAAGCCTGAAACAAGAGATTCAACCAAAAAATAATGAAAACATACCATTCCAAAAAACCAGGATCTTATAATGGGAACAATATAATATGATTCTATATTTGAGTATTGGGATAAAAACCCAATGTTATAATTGAAAATTAAATTGGATGTTTATATTTGATAAAATAATTTTTATGAGATAAAGACACCATAATGAAAATGGAACCATTAGTATCATTTCAAAAATTTAGCATAATTTAATTATAGGGGGATATGTTTTTAGTATAATGGTAAAAATAATAAATGATTTTATGAAAAAGAACATAGGAATATTAATTCTAAATCTGGGTACATATATTGAGACTCACTAGTGATACTTAGATAGATTTTGGGAAATTATAATTGAGTGGGAAATTTAGTACTCAGTAAGAAGAATGTATTAATGGCAGAAAATTTGTGAATATTGAGTACTGAGATACTCAAACTATTGTTTTGGGAATTTATCATGGGGTGTGTATGTAATATAAAAATTAATTACATTGATCAATTTGGGTTGTGGTATAAGACAGTCTAAAATATTGTGGTAAGCTATCAATGAGGTTTTAATATGAGTTATTTTGATATGAGATGTGATGAAAATGTGTAATTGTTCAGTGTTTCACCATAGATTCTTAGTGACACATCCAAAGTATGGAAATCCCAAGGATATATATTTTTTAATTTATTATCATATGGTGACATTAAGGATATTTTCTAATATTTTTAAAATTCTTTTTTACATTTTAGTTTTTTCACTATAGAGGATGAGTGTGTTTTATGAGGATTTAGTGGTCTATTTTGGTTCAAAAAATATAAATTTGTTTAGGTTAGAATTTTTATTATTAATACATTGATTTAAAATTATTTGAATGGTATGATGATCAAATTGTTTAGTGTTGGATTGGTTTTGATATGTGATACCATTAAAGAGTGTTAAACTGTGAAATATTTAAGTGGGCTGAGTTTGAAAAAATGAATGTCCTTGTGTATTATGCATATATTGAACTATAATAATAACTAATAAGAATTTATGGTTGTTACATATGGAAATGAATTGTTATTGGAGGAAAATTCATAGATTCCAAATTTATAGATATGGTTACGCTATCATTGAATTGTTGAATTGCAATAAATTGGAATTTAGTGAGGAATGCATGGTTAGTACATAATTAATTTTTATTATAATTGTGAATTTTGGGGGAGTCTACCAATTTCATTTTCTCTACCTCAATACTCCTTGATCATGGTTATGAAAAATAAATTATATTGTTTGAGATCATTATAAGGTGTTACTTTGAGATGGTTAGTGAAAACAAAATATTGGTAGATTTTATGAGGTAGGTATAAATGGAGAAAATATATTATTGTGGTTTTAGTTATTATTATCATTATAATTATTTTTATTTTTATATTTAAGAAGTGTAAGAAGTGGTTTCGTTGGTGGTGAATCCAAACTAAGAGGTGCTATTCTTTACATTCTCTCTCATCCAAAAAACCATTCTTTCTTCTATTATGGAACTACCAGGTGACAATGCTTGGAATAAATTATGAAAATGGGTATATTTTTGTGAGATAAAGGGAATATATATTGTTTTATATTTGATTCCTATATCATTCACTATTATGCTGCCTATTGAAATTTTTTGAGGTTTATTGAGTTTGGTATATTATATTCTCATTGACCATGATTAATTAATTAGTGATACTCGATTTTTTGTTTATAATTACCATCCATGTTGGTATTCCCTAATAATTTTTGATATTTTTGAATCAAATTTGTGTTTATGTGTGAGTGGGGATGAGGGTGAATATCTGGGATCCTACCAGGTTTTTTATGTGTTCATAGAATAATCATTAAATTTTAAAGGCATAGTTTGAACAATGTTGTCTCTATAACATGATGGAATGTTTTATTAACTATTTAGAGGTGAAAATACCAATGGATTTAGGAAAATAAGTTATCTTAAAAGGAGCTTCATCCATACATTGAGATAATTTAGAGTTATTAATTTATGAACTGCCATTATGTTTTTTGGAATAAAATTTAATCTATGAGAAATTAATTTTTGGTGGCTTAACATTGGTGAAACAAAAAATGAGTACAGGGATGGGGATGGAAAATAGATACTAAATGGATATTACACATTTCTAGAATGTTATTAATAAAATCACTATATATTTGGGTATTGAGTGGGTCATACTAAAGTGCTTGGTATAATTTTCATAATGATAAAATTGGAAGAATGAAAATGGGTTATGTAATTATTTAATTTGAATAATATTTCTACAAAAGTTTATATACCTTTCATTATATCTCTTAATATACTCTTGAATATATGTTATTATATGTTCTATATAACTATTATATAGTGGGATATGTATTTATTGAAGCTATGGATTGCATGAGATGATTCTTGATATCATGGAATGTTTGAAATATGTGTTTTAGATTCATAATAAATGTAAAATTTTATTAAGATAAGGGGTAGTGAGATATGGAATCACATTATAAGGGAAAGTGTGTGATTTCACTACATGAGGTTGGGATTGTTTTTTATTGGTTGAATAATTGTTGGTTACCAATGATTATATTAATTGTATTAAATGATATTTTAATGTTATATATACACATTATAGGATGATGAGGATATTAGGATATTCTCCCATGATTGGTTAACTCAGATATATTGATTGTAAACATGAAGATATTTTCATTTGAATTAAATAATGAGTATCTCCCCAATAAAATTGCAATATCACTATTTTGTTTAGAAAAGTTGTATATCTATACATGATGAGAGTTATGGGTGGTGAAATGCTAATAGAGAAGAGGGATTAAGGTTGGGTGATAAGACATTGCAATGACTGTATGTATTTTCATGTTTGGGATAATGTGGGAGGAGTTTATTAATCAACTGTGTTGTGAGCTAGCATGATAAGGAAATATATCTATCAATTAAAGAACACTAGTATGAGAGATATAGTTATTCATATATGGAATTAATATAATATGATGGTTTTAATTTTTTCTCTAGGTTCAATGGCCAATGATATATTTCTTAATATTTTATTGGAAAAATATGTTTTATTAAGACTTAAATTATGATTCAAAGGTATGTATCATTAAGAAAATGAAACTATAGAGAGATGTTTTATTAAATAGAACTTATTAATATAACAAGAGACACCTATGTAATTTCATAACGTAATATTCTAGGGGGTTATAGATTAATTATATAGTAGAGACAAGTGACATTATTACTCAACGGTGGGATCTATTATTCTATGAAACTTGTTATTTTATCGGAGTGGTATATGTTATAGTATAACCCTGTATATGTATTTACCCATTTCCAAGAACAAAAGCATAATTTGATGTCAAGACTATTCCCTAATTTTGATGGTATGGTCTAAAATTGAGTGTAGAAGGCATGTTTAGGAACAATTGAGAGCTTGTAAACCCACTAGGGAGTGACAAGATGTTTATTATGGATTCTGGTATAATTTATCCATTCTATTATTTTGTACATAGAATTTATTACTATAACTTGTATCATGATATAAGAAAAAGAATATATATGTAAACTAAATTATATGGTTATAGTATTTTTATAGTTCTTATTGATTTATTAGACCAACTTCAATAATTTTATCCTTCACATACATGTATTTATTATAGATTTCATCATAGATATCTAAAAGGTCTTCTGAGAAAGGAAAATTGATGTATAGATATTTCCTTCAACTAGATTTTGGTTCGGTTCAGGTTTGTATTTGGTATTTCCGAAGGATATCTAGTAACCTTATCTATTATTTATTTCATTTAACATTGAGTTATGCTTAGTTAGAAAGAATTATTAGTTTTATTATATATGTAAGTAATCATTTGTAACTAGGATAGATTATTAATGCATCTTGAGTATGATAGGTGATGAAGATGTCCTTGGTATTCCACATGCGATGTTTCTTATTTTATCATAATAAATTTTTATATTATATTATTATTTAGTCATAGGAACATCGTATTCCTTAGAATTATTTAGGATCTCTTCGCTTACTCGTATGTTATTTCTTTTGATATGGCATTCATAAGATTTTGTAGTGATTCAACATGGGAAACAATTTATTATGTTAGTCATTGTCTTTAAAATTTTTTTTAACTCATACAAGATTAATTTATAGAAAATAAAAATTTCTTGGTATCATGGAGTAAAATAATATTTTTTATAAAAAGAGGTTAAGGGAAAAAGAGAAAATATGATAATTTACAAAACAATCAATTGAAAATTAATTTCAACTGAATTAGAGGATAAAATTGTAGAAAATATATTATTAATATATATGAAAACATATTTAATTTAGGAAACCCAAATGAAATTCATGAGAATTAGAACAAATATCAGTTACAAATTATATAAAATAACATTGATGAAACTAAAAAAGTAATAGAGGAATATAAAACACTAAAACAAATATTTTAATATAAATTTAATATCATACAGAGAAAAATGAAATGAAATAATATATTATTAGAAACATTAAGAAGAAAAATAGTGGAAATAATCAAATAGTAAAATCCCAAATGCATTTTTGGTACTTAGTGTATCATCCTTAATATAGTAGTCATATTTTTGTAATGATATTGGTCGATATATAATCAATGGAACACATACTTATATTCAATATGTTCTCAAATTATGAAAGATATATAATAATATAAAATGGAGAGACTATTACAAATATATCATAACATGTGATAAATAATTAACATAAAATAATTATATAGTTAAAAAATAAAAAATAAATTCAGATTAATATTAAATTCTTATTTTCATATATTAAAAGAAACAAAAATGAAATAAAATAATGGATGAAATATTTTATGGAGTCAAAAATCAAAAAATGAGTTCCTAATAGGTTGATCATAAAAATGATTCCTATTAATAAACTACATCATCATACCTTTAGTATTATATCTAGTACTATAAATCATATCCTAAATTTCATTTCAAATGTAGATTCTTCCATGTCCATTAATGATCACATGTAGTGTTTGAGTATATAAATCTGTAGGCTAACAAAAGTGGTTTACCAAATATAATCTAATATATGTATGATTTCATGCATGTAAAAATTTTGTATAAAATAGAAATAGATATACTATAAATGAATAATAAAATCCCATTTATAATTTAATTCTAAAAAATTCAAAAACTTATATCTTAAATTTTGTATTTCTATGTTCTTATCTAATTTACAACGGAACCAATGAAACATATATCATGTATTTTTGAGAATTACAAATCATATAACCTATAATAAAGTGGTAACTGGCCTAGTATATGTGTCCTGTTTTATATGGGAAACTAATCTACCATGGGAATCAAGTCCCATATGAAATCATGTGAAACTAATTGAGGGACTAACTATATCCTCATTATGCATATCATGAAATCCAAAATAAAAACTAAATCATCATAGATAAAAAATGGTATATATATTCTCAAAGAAAAAATTCTATAAAAAGAATTCATAGAACCTCAATTATAACACCTCGATAATGTTGGTATCTCTATTCTCAAATAAATACAATTTATTTGATAGTTTACATTGCACAAATGAACTGTGATATACTGTTTAATATTATCATTTTAGTTAGGAATTATAATGAAACCAGTATAATAATAACCTCAGCTCTGAAATTATAAATACAATTTAGATATCTTATAATTGATAATATGAAATACATTTGTCTTGGAATAATTAAATAAATGATTTATAAATGACAAATTATATTTTGGTATTTTTTGATAAACATATATGTTAATTTACAATTTTAAAATAATATAATTAATTAAATGAGAATTTATTTTCAAAAATTATATTTATATATTAATATTTCCTTCTTATTATTAAAAGACAATTTTAAGAGATCTTGGTTAATTTTCCATATATCATCTAATCAGTTGTAATTTTAAATGCACAATTTGTTGACTAAATGGTGATTTAAAATTAAAATTAAATATGAATTATCTGGAAAATTATTTTCACAATATGGAGTCCATTTTTTAGCTTTATACAGTAAAATATTGATAGGGTAATTTTTTCAATTTTTCTAAAATATTTTATTTTTTGTTAAATATTGAAATACATTGATATATTATATTTAACATTACAAGTAATCAAATGAATTTTGGAGAAACATTTGATGAATGTATGATGCAAGAGAAATTATATTGAACTATAATTCTATATTTAATATATTTAGTCTCATGAATCAATATGATTAATATTCTTGAGTTAAAATAATAAACTTATGTATTAAATAATCAATAAACATCCCTCCCCTCCACTATATATACCAGTCCTCACCGCCTCTTCTCCTCAAAACTTTTAATACATGTAACTTTCTAATATTTTCCCAAATTCCTCTCCCTTATATCTTCCTTTATTTTTGTTTTTTTATCTCACCAAAACACACTTTCCATGTCCCTTAAAGAGGTTCTCAAGGAGACGACACTCAAGAGGAAAAACCTACCCTTTCCCTCCTTCAATTTTATTTCATTTATTATCCACCCCACCTCCCATGTACAATATAACATGGTGACTCCATTATAATTTATATGTATATTTTGGAATTTAATTATGTATATCCACCATTAATTCTCTTCACTTTCGCTTTTTATTTTAAAAATGAAAACATCACCTGAGAGTTCTCGATTCACCACCTTTATGGATGATGATTTCTAATTTTCTAATACCTCATTTATGTATGATCATAAATCCATCATAATTTTTAAACAATATTATAAAATTTATATAAGAAAATATTTAGAGTGTTGGAACCATTGTATATACATAATATTAATGAAAAAAACTAGTTCATGTTTAAATAATTGGCCAAAATAATTTAAACGGTTATCATTAATGTTGTATCTGATGAATCATACTAATATCTGAAAAATTGATATATATGACCATTTAATCATCTGGTAGTTCATAAATAAGATATAATTTCTATTAGGGATAACTATTCCCATTTTATATGTCATAGGGGTATTTCTTACATAAGTTTTAGAGTACTTTTGTATATTAAAATTTGTATTTAATTGACAAATCTTCCCAATGTGTGAGTAATTTGATTTGTTTTATGTTTTATGGAAGGAAATGACATAGATTTGGAAAAGTAATGAAAATTGGGAGGAAAATTCTTCAGACGACCCTTCACACCGTGAACAAAGTGAAGAGGCACAATATCTTATTTTTGAGAGAGGAGAGGAGATGGAAACTAAAGAAAAACAATTACATGTCGTGTACCACAATTACAGGTTGTGACCATATCATTTGAGGAAGATCTGCACTGGACAAGTTTTGATGGAAGAATAAATTATGATCTTTAGGTACACCTAGTGTAATATCAATACATGACATAATTATAGTCAAACCATCATACAAGGTTTTCATGGAATCAATACAGTGGAGGAAAAACCGGATCTGAAGTGCATGTCATGTACCATAAGTACACAACGTGATGATGTCGATGTGTATATAAAAACTAGGGAATTTAGTCCATGGTTTTGGGAGAAAAATACCTATAAATAAGACCACTATCCTCCATTCCAAAGAACTCAAAGGCAGAGGACGTCAAGAATCACATAGGGAAGGCCTTCAAATGACAGAGTGATGATACAAGGCCCCAGTTCATCACTATTATACCATAGTTATCCAAGATACTTTCCTCCTCCATGATAGAGTAGTCCATTTATGTTGGGTGATGTGATCTTTAGGGTGATGTGTTCTTAGAGAATATTTATTAACTTTACATTCATGTTTTGGATTGCTGAAAACATTTTATTCAATTACAAATCTATTTCATTCATATTTCATGACCATGGCTACATTCTGAAAGCTATCTTTTTATTCAATCAATTAATCATATTAGTTTTCATATGACCATTATGAAATCTATGTTGGTTATGTTTTAACAGGGTTTTAGGTAATATATTTCTATGATTTCACGATGTAGAATACCTTTCCAAAATTGGGATCATAAGAATAGGATGGGATACCAATACCAAAGATCCCCAATGACCCAATTTCGAAAACTTAACTAAATAAACACACTCTCAAGTAAATACGTAGTACATAACCCTAAAAATAATTTAACCTATCATGACTCCAATATATTGATTAAAAACCTCAATCTTTTATGTTACTTTCCTTTTTCTCTAAAAGAATTCAACTATTTCAATTTTTGTTTCTTAATTAATTTAACATATAAATCATCCTTGTGGGTTCGACACTTAGACATACCATGTTCTACTCGTTGAGTAATGATTTTTAGAGTTTTATAAATTTTGTATTTACATGGAACCATAGGGAACTAACAGCACCTTGTCATGCAATCATCATGATATTTTATATATGTATTCAAGTGAACCAATTAGGAAAAATAAGGAAATTAACATGCCCGAACGAAAAGATTGAATCTTATAACTCTTCAAAAGGCTAAAAATAAACATATTAAAACTATGATAAATAAAAAAACATGTGTAATGGGATATAAATTAAACTATTAAGGAATATAATTCCAATATACAGGGTATTATGTTCTTCTTCATAACATCTTTAATCATAAGGAAATGGATTCTCTTGGAACACTAATTTTTTCATTCCGGATACAGATTCTCAATACATACCCCTATTAAACTCTTAATTATTTTTATTTACTCTTACTAAATACTGTGTGTAAGTCACAATAATATGTACCAATCTCATTTCATCTTTAATTTTTTGGGATAACATGTTTTACGTGGTATTTTTTTTCAGTTCCACCTGATATGAAAGCCCAATTTAAGGGAACTGCCCAATTCCATAAACATATTCTAGTACACACTGTAATCTATTTTAGGCCAAATTTTTTTACCAAAATTTCTATTTTTATAATAAGTTACTATATTTGTTCAATTCTGGTTTTATTCAAACAATTATTCTTTTTTCTTCTTGAATGTCTCATTATTATCTTCCTATAAACCGTAGTAAAGTGGCTCATTTCTAATATTTATTAAACACAAACATAACATGTTTTCACTTCACAAGGACATCATTTATCGTTATATATGAATATTTAACATTATTAATATCCATTTTTGATTTAAATACATTCTTTCATTGACACCATTATGATATTACCATTGATTATGTATTATTCATCACTTATTCATTATTTTTTGTGTGTGTGTATACATCATTTTATTTCTGATCACCATTCATTAAAGATTTCATCAAATATCAATATTTATGGAATGTTGTATATTATTATTTTCTTATCCATATACTATTTTTATTTATGGTTTTTCATTCAATGTTTTTCTAACAAGTGAAATATTGTTAAATCAATATTTTCAACTCAATATAGATATTTTTTAAGTAATATTATTAGTGAAATAAATATGGTGGTTATGAATTATTTGGAGGTGTATTTATGGGTGATATCAAGTTATAGATATCCCCTCGATTCATTGTTAGGCCTCCTGAGACCAAATAGTTTGGGAGAAAACCTTCTTGTTTGTTTCCAAATAAAAAAGGAAGGATTTATACACAAAGAATTGACCCTTATTGATTGTATAAAGGATAATGTTCCACATACATGATGTCCAATAATTAATCATTTCCTTAATTCAATATTATATTATTACATTATAAGAGGTTGTGATTATGATAAAATCTATGGATGCATTTTTATTCTCAGTGTTTTGATCGAATGAGTTTTTATTCATTAATTTACATTTCAATAATGACTATTCCTTATTGACTTTTATTCACTTATTACTGATTTGTGTAAAAATTAATTATTTTTTTCAGCTCACTACATTATTTTTTTCATTTGTAGGTTATGAAGAAGAAATCATTAAATACGTGTCGAGAAATCAGTTTATATTTTTGTTCTATATTTAGTTTCCATTGTAATAAGGGAACCATTTATATATTATGTTCACTGAGACTACTGAACTAATCGATCCTTGGTGATCTAATATTTTGAATCTATTCATTTGTAATAAAATAACCACTGAATATAGGCTATAGGGGTCAGAGTTGTTGTGGATTTTATTTGAGTAGATTTAGTTCAATACTTTGTAACTAGATTTTATATAAACATGAATATTTTAATAATCATTTATAGTGAATTTTTGGCTCTATAATCATGTAGATTAAGAGTTATCTTAGTGTGTTCCATTATTTAATGACGACACCTATCATATAAAGGGGAATATGTACCCCCAATCAATGTAGGTATTTCCCAACTGAAAAAGAAAACATAATTTTTTCTACAGGTGAGAGAATCATGATAATATTAGGAATTACAATTCAAGTTATGATGAATAACCTTAATACACCTATGTAGAATCATTTCATGTGGAAGATGACCCCATATCTAATCGGGACTAATAATATAGTGGTAGCTAAGTAGTGGATCAACTCCCTTGATAAAATGTTTCTATCATTAGGATGCAATGAAAATGAAAATGTTATAGTATCAATTTATTTTATAATGATTGGTACAGATTAGTGGTGGTCATTGATCCAAAATACTAATGATTAAGATATAATAGAATACATTGAATGGATAATTTTTAATGAAACATTGTTAAAAAAATATTTACCTTATGAGAAACGAATTAAAATGAAAAAATAGTTGTCTTAATGAAAATTTAATAATAATTTGGTGTTGCAGCATCTGGGTCTACCTTCACAAGACACTCCAGGAATTCTTTTGACTTCAAATGTGAATCATAAAATAAAATAAATCATTTATATGAATGTGTTAGGAAAATATTTTGAATGGAATATTATACTAAAGCATTTTTAATAAATGATGATATAGTATTAATTTCCATCAAAACAAAGAATGAATTTTCTAGATCCTATATGGACAAGGTAAATCAATGGAAGAAGAGGTCTTCATATAACCAAAAAAATGTATTCGATAATAGAAGAATAAGAAAATGAAGCAATTCCCATTATACAAAATTCATATAAGGTATCATCCTTGGAAATTCTAGAAAGGCTTGTGAGTTTTTTATATGAGGAAAGAAAAAGGTCATCAGGCTAATGAAATACAGATGAATAAAATAAAAAATGTTCAATTCATCCACTGTAAAGAAATTTGGAATTATTCAAATCAATGTCACAGGAGACAAGAGACTCTACCATGGTAGAGGCCAAGGGGAGTCAACCAAAGTTATGCGATCACCACAACATAAGTAGAATTACCTAAAGATGTTGTAGTAGGTACATTAACACTATATTCAAAATTATCAAATGCTTTATGTAATTTTGGTATGTCGGTCTCCTTTATATCTACCCAATTTTCATTTAAAATTAGATATTTCACTTTGGATTGAATAGGGAGTTTTTTTAAAAAACCTCAGAGGGTAGTCTCATTCCAACAAAAATGTGTTGGGAAGTTCCAATTATGGAATACAAATGTGCTTTATTTTCTGACCTTATCATCATGACTATAGATTCTTTGGCTAAAATCTTTAGTATGAACTAGATTTCAAAATTTGATGTGAAAACTTATTTCATGATGAAGTAAATTATGATTTGGGTGGAAGATGTATAATTTTTTATCTTTAGAGAAGAAACATCATCGTATAATTCTTATCTAGATCCACCCCCATTAGCACTATGGAATGTAATTATTTGGGAGGGATAGAAAACAACATATTAGAATTTGGACAGTCATCTAGAAACAGTGGATGTGAAATTTTGAATGAATAAATTGATTTATTTATTAAATAATTACTTAGACATATAGATCATGAAGATTATTTTACCAATGATTTAATCTATAATGAAAGATCAATATCAAATATTTATTATATAATGGTCACAATCAAATTAGGGGAGGTATAGAAACAAATAGAGATGTCATGTAATAAGTTATTTATTTTACCAAATGTTTCTCCATGGAAATCCCATGTTCTATTTGTTTAGAAGAAATATGGATCCTTGAGGTTTTTCACAATATATAGTGAAATAAATTCTATTATAATAATGAACACGTATCATCTTCGTCGCATGGAGTATTTATTTTATCAATTTCATGGAGATAAATATTTTCAAGTGATTTAACTTCATTATAGGTGTCATCAATTTCATGTAAGAAAGGATGATATCCAGATGTAAACTTCTTGGACAAAGTATGTAGATGATGAGTTCACAGTATTTCTATTTGGATTGACTAATGCAACCTCTATTTTCAAGAATTTACTACACTAGTGAATATACCATGTTAAATTACTATATTTTTTTAGTAGGTCATTATCTACATTTTGTCCTTATTTTTTCCTTATTGGCCATCTTATTAACCATGATAACACATAATGGGGTTATGTTCATATAGAAAAATTAATTTGAATAATTTTTTGATGAATTGAAGGGAAGATTATTCAATGCTCCAATTTAGATTATACTATTAAGAAATGATGGTTTTTTGTTATATAGTGATGCATCAAATAAAATAATGGGTTTATTCCTAATGAAAAATTATAATGTTATTTTATATACATCAAGGAAGGTCAAGAATACTGAAAAAAATAATATACTCATGATCTTGTGTTATAATATATAATCATTTTTATGATGACATTAAAAACTATATATATTATGAATAATTTGATATATATATAGATCACAAGATTGTAGATTACATATTTACATAGAAAGAAATTTATATAAGCCAATGGTGATTTCTACAGTTACTTGAATATTTTGATATCTCAATACACTACCACCGAGGAAAAGAAAATAAGGTAGAAGATGCATTAAATAGAAATGATCATGGAAATCTAAAACAATAAGTGGTTGACAATGGTACTATATTCTTGTATATAGTAATTATAGATTTGGTAATTAATAAGGAATATAAAACAAAACTCCTTTTCAAATGATTTAAAACCCATCTATATTAGAGAAGATAATAATCTCTTAATATGATGATGGGAATTTTATTAAAACAATAAAGACATTATGGATAGGAAATTGGGGGATGAAATTCTAAAATATGGAAAGAGGTTATGTGTTCCATCAATACCTAAAAAATATGGAGCTTTGAGAGGAATGTCATAGTCAAAATCTCTCTATACACAAAGGTAGAATGATAATGTGTAGATAACTAAAGGAACATTTGTGTGGGAAAATATGATGTTTGAAATTTCTAACTACATATCATGATGTCTAGTTTTTCAATAAGTGATGACTGACATATATAATCCTAGAGGATTCATGAAACCTATTGATATTGCAATTTGGTAGTAGGATGTAATTAATATGGACTTCACTAATGGATTACTAGAGACCACTAGAAATAATTATATGATATGGGTTATTATTGATCTCCTTAAAAATAGATATTTTTCTTACAATAGGATATGATTTACCTCTTTAATTCCTAAAACGTATATTTATTAATGAAGTTAAAATATTTAATGGTGCATCTCTATTGATTCTTTAAAATTGAGATCCCATTATTACATCAAAAGTTTGGAAGATTCATCCTATATACTTTGATATTGAGCTTCATTTGAGTACTACATTTCTCCCTCAAATAGACTGACAGTATGAAAAAAATATTCACACATTTGATGAAATGTTAACATAATTCTCACTAGAGATTCTAGGTAAGTGGGATAATTTTTCATCTTTAGTATAATTTTCCTCCACTAATAGTTTTTATTATATAATTCAAATGGTTCAATATAAAGAATTATATGGGAAGTGATGTCATACTCCAACTTGTTGGGATGAAGTTGTTTAGTGGAAACTTATAGGTCCTAAACATATTGATGAAACAACAACAGAGGTAATGCCAACTAAATCTCATAATACTACATATCAATGTAAGAAAAATATTTATGATGAAAATTAGAGAGAGGATTTGGAATTTCATGTTACAGATCACGTCTTTAAAAATTTATATACATGGAATTGTTTTATAAGGATCGATAAGAAATGGAAACATATCCCCAGGTACATCAAACCATTTGAAATTCTAGATAGATTTGGGGTTGTAGATTAAGGACTACCAATTCTGCCAAGTCTCTTCAAAGTTCATGATGTTTTCTACATATCATTGTTAATGAATTCCACACCAAACCCAACCCATGTACTCACATATGAAGAAATAGAACTAGAACTTGATTTGTCTTACTGTGAGGAGCCTATCGAGATTCTTGACACATGAGAGTAAGTATGGAAAAATCAAATGACTCAACTCATAAAGGTTCTTTGGGGAAACCATCAAATGGAAGAAGCAACATGGGAACCACATGATGTTGTAAATAATAACCACTATTATTTTATTAGAAGGAAATATTTATGAAAATTTCAAGGAATAAATGTTTAGAGGGAATATTACAACACCCTAATATTTTATAGCATGCATCTTGTTAAATAATTTCAATTTATTCTATACAGTACATTTAATAATCAAACAATGATATACTATTAAATATTAACATGATATTTAGGAATAGTAATGTGACTGTTAGAGTAATGAACTGAACAATGAATGTATAAATAAAATATAGGTATCTTATAATTAAATATATAATATATTTATGTCATGTAATAAGTAAATAAATGGTTTAAAAATGATAATTTATTTATTAGTAGTTTGATAAAATGGAATTTCATTTTAAAATTTATAAATAATATAATGATTAAAAAAATATTTCAACAAATATAATAATTAAAAAATATTTATTTTGTTATTATTATAATATAATTTTATGAGTCCTTAATTATATTTTCAAACTTTTTTAAAATTATTTATTAGTTTAAAATCCATATTTTTTGAATAAATGATGATTTTAATTAAGAACTAAAATTTGACGCATTTAGAGAATTATTTTTATTAAATGGAGTGTTGTATTTAATTATACATGCTAAAAAATGGATAGAGTGAATTTTTATGATGTATCTAAAACTGTTGAGTTTTTGTTAATAGTGGAATGCAATAAATTTTTTTATTTAATATTATAGGAAGAAAATGAATTTTTAAGTCAATGAAGATGTATGGATCCTGTAATAACCATTATATGTAACTATACCTCTTCCTTAAATCTACTTTGGCACAAGAATCAATGGTATTTATATTCTTGAGACCAAATAATAATCTGAGGAATAAAATAATAAAATAACTCCCCACTCTTTTACAAAAAATTTAACAACCACCACTTATTCTCCTCAAATATTATAAGACTTTAATATTTTTAATATTCATACATATTAATCTCCCAAATATCTTTCTCTATTTCTAGTCTCACAAAATTACCATTTTCTTGTTCCTTAAAGATGTTCTTAAGGAGATGACACTGAAGAGGTAAACCCTTCCCTCACTTTTAATTTCATTCCTTTTCTTATCATCCTCTCACCTCACCAATCCAATGTTACATTATAACACTAATATAATATACATATATATAAATATATATATATATAAATTTTATTATCTATATACATCATCAATTTTCTTCTCATCCATATTTTTTCTAAAAGTGAAAGCGTTAAATAAGTGGTGTGGATTCAACACATTCATTGAAAATGATATTATGTTTCCTAATACTGCCTCTAAGGCTTGTCATAAGACTATTATGAAGAATAAAATATAATTTAAAATATTAATTACAACTTATTTACTATTTTAGAACCAATATATATACATAGTATTTATTATAAAAAACTAGTTCATGATGAGAGAAAAGATGAAAAAATATTATAAAATATTATCATAAACTTTTTATCTACATAATAATAATCATATACAAAAAAATAATATATAAGATTAAAAAATATTCTCTAATTTCATTAATAAAATAAAAATTCAACTATGGATAACTATTTATATTTTACAATATCTTTCATACATGTATACAAGTTAACCAATCATGAAAAACAAGGAACATAACACTCATGAATGACGTCATTGAATCATATAAATCATCCAAGAGGCCATAAATGAATATAATAATATTATAATAAATAAAAACCAGATAAATAGGTTCTTAATTTAATTATTAATTTATTTATTTTTTTATCAAAGATATTATGTGAATGTGCTAAACACTTTTATACATAAGGTAAGGTATTTTCTTTGAACCCGTATTTTCCCATTAAGATTCACCTTCTCTCTCCTTACCACAATCTAATTATAAATTATTATTATTTACACCTACTACATTCTCAATGTATGTTCCAAAAATATATATGTAGATCATATTTTCATTCATTGTCAAGGAAATACAAGTTTTCTAAGGCCGTATTTTCAATTTCTCCCTATAATATTACTTGATTTAAGGGAAATTTGTAATTTGTTATCAATTTTTAATTATACTCCATAATCTATTGTAAAAAATTATTTTTTTTATAATATCACCCTTTTAATCATGAAAATATATCTTTGTTCAATTCTAGTTTTTTTTCGAAATTATGTTTTTGTCTGCTTTAAAGACTCATTACTATTTTCCATTAAACCGAACTAAAATGGATCATTATAATGCTTCTTAATCATTATTTATACATGTATTAACTTTATATTTGAATAATATATCATGATATATGCCTATTTTACCTTATAAATGTATCAGTATGATTTAAATCCCTTCATTCATTGACACCACTATGATATTACATTTTTTTCTTATTCGCAACTTATTCCTTGTGAGTTGTGTATGTATACTTCCATTTTATTAATGATCATCATTCATTGAATATTTCATTAAATATTTATATTTCATTTATCATGAATATGATTATTGTCTTATTTGTATACCATTTTTACATATGGTCTTTCCTTTCAATATTGTTTTAATAGTGGAAATAATGATAAATATGTATTTTCTACTCAATATGAATATTTTGGTAATTCATATTTTTCATAAATTAAAGCTATATATGAAGAATATTTTGGACTTCTAGTGATGAAAGTGTCGAGTTATAAATAGTCCCTCAATTTATCAATAGGTCTCATGAGACAAAATAATTGTTGGCAACCATTTGTGTTTGTTTCAAATTAAGAACAGATGGGTTTCTACCCATAGTAATAAACTATTTTTATGGTATAACGGTTCATTTTCTAGATACAAGACATCCAAAAATTAATCATTTTATTAATTCAGTGTTCTCTTACTACATTCCAGGATATTTTCACTACGATGAATTCAACAGATTCATTATTATTCTCAGTGTATTGATGACATGTTTTTTATTCAGCTATTAATACTTCTATAATTATTAATCCTTATTTTCTTTTCTAACCTTATTATTGATTCATTTAACCCTTACTAAGAATTTGAGCTAATCCATTTATTTTTTCTTACCCCTGGTTATGAAAATGTAACCTTTTAATATGTTTTATGAATGTTGTTTTTTTATGTTCTTTTTTAAATTACCAATTTAATAAGGGTACCGTGTGTGTATCTAGTAATTCATGACTACAAAACTGATCAATCCATGACAACATGATCTCCTAGATCAGTCCCATTTTTTTAATAGAACAACCAACTATCGGCAATTGTGGTCAGGGTGGTTACATTAATTCCAATATATTGAGAAAAAATATTTCATAAAATAGAGGTGGGGTACCTTTGTACTTGTTCCATCATAAAGAAAAGTCATTATAACTTATTACCCATCCTAAAATGAATTACAAAATAAAATAATTGTTTGAGAATCTAAAGATTACATGCCAACCCATTTTCCATCACCAAATATATTTTATTCAAGGGATTAATACATTTATAACTTATGTTGATAAATATGATCAATAACCATTATAATCACCATAAATTTATATTAACCACCATCATAACCTGAGGCACTAGAATGTGCACTTTATAAAAGTAATGGAAATATCATTTCCCTAAATTTTAATACTATAAAATTCCATCTGTAATAAAAAATATAACATATATGAAAATGGAATTAATCAATAAACAATATACTCCATAATAAAGAACACATTAGAGAAGTGTTTGAAGAATATCATGGAAAACAAAAACACAATTAGAGAAAAATATTTTATTTCATTTATTCAAAGGAAAATAGTTTTAAACATGTAATTTTAATATAAAAAATCAATTTACGATGACATCCCATTCTACATGATGGTTTTATATTCATATACATTATCAATCATATAAAATATAACATATTAACTTATATGTTATTATCATCACTCATTAACCCTTAATACTATTCTCAATTTATGAAAATCACAAACCTTTTAATTCTATGGTACATAAAAAATAGATTTATGTTCCTCATAATATATTCTATCTCATTCCATACCGAAACATCATTGATAAATCCCATACTAGGAAACCATAATCATAACATACCATAAAAAGACCCTAACATAAGAATGATCGTGGACACTTGACCCAACTTACTAAAAACCTCACTCATGGTGAATAATTGGATAATGAATAGACCTATTCTAACCAAATACCTTCAACTAAACCATACACATTATTTGAGGCTTATATATTATACTCAATGGAATATCAAATTATACTCCACCAAAACTTGTAATAATTTGTATGAATCACCCCAATTTCAAACCCCCCATAGTGAGTTCCATAAAAAGATAAATTCCAAATTCAGATGTGGTCCTAATTGGTTGATAACCCCATAACAAGATACAATGCATAAGGTATATCCTTCATGATTCTAAAAAGCCCTAATTTGTCTCAAAAGAACATTGTAAGATATAATGGAAAAAAGTTAGGCCACGACCACCCATATACCAAATCTATGTATCACATTATGAATAAATAGACATATAAACTGAGTGAAATAATAAGGGGGAACCAATATAGGCTTATCATGATAAAAACTATATACAACTATGTATTGAATTATAATTGACTTCCTATAACATATATGGCATTAAAAACCCATAAATTAGGTATCATAAATGTTTTAGTAAGGAATGAAAAAACATAAATAAATGTTTTACACAATATTATCTTTATATGTAGGAAGACACTACTAATGATGGATAAATCAATAAAAACCACAAAACAATATTGAATATGGAGAAGTGGAGATGGAAAAGTTGTCATGAAGATCCATATAAATGATAGGTTAAGAAAATTTGGGGGTGTGGTTTTTTTTAATTTAGAAAATATTTTAAATTTAATTAATATTTTTAATGAAAATATTACTTTGGGATATTGGATAACATATACAATAAAATTTGGTAACCTATGTCCATATGAAGAAACATATCATTATACCCATAACTGGGTACACAATGCCCCCCAACTGGGTACTGAAAGGTTGTGGAAGTCCTTGACATAACACACCATATATTTTTCCCATAAATCAAACCAGAGAAGACCCCATGAGATCACTAAAATAAAATAAATATAACTTAATTCACTCATTTATGTCTAAATATTTATGAGAAAAATAACCCCCCCCCCCCCAATAATAGTCAATTAAGGTCAAATTTTCATTAATATTTCTATAATATATTCACATGCGTTATTAAAATCTCCCCCCATATAGTTTCATATATCTAAGAAGTACCCTTGGGAATTCATAAATACTTATATAGATAAAATTAAAAATATTAAATCAAATACCACATCTCATAATTAGACAATTAATGATACGCACATGATACAAGCATGGTCATGATGAATATCTAAACTCAAACATCCAATACTAATTCTTAACATCGATCAATCGTGGTATAAAAATGGATATATGAATAGAATCACAACAATTTATTGAACATAAAGGATAAGATCCCCCGAATAAGTTAACATGAAGTTTCCAATCAATATATAAATGAAATAAACACTTATAAAATTTTATATGATATTATAAAATAACAATTCTTCCCCAATCAAGGAGAAACCTATATAAAACTTAGCCACCAATGTCAAACATATACCAATTAAATTCACCAATCAGAACTATAACAACACTCTTGTAGGGTTGTTTTGTGAATAACAAGACTATTAATCTCTTATAATTAGATGTTATTTATTATCAAAAGCCATATTTATGGGAAAAGTGAGAACCATCACAATCGAAACAGATCATCCACTAGAAGAAACAACATATTTATTTAAGTATAGTTTATGTTGGTTGGAATAGTTCTCCCTAAAAAATATCTCAAAAAATTATGTTTCCTGTGTACCCGGATCATCCATTAGGAGGTCTTCAAAAATATATTCCAAATTGTCCCATGATTTCATATATTCACATTTGTTGATATAAATCACATTCAATCCTCTTATCATAATACAATACTTCTTACAAATCTAATTGATTTTCTTAGTATTGGTGTCCATAAGTAATGGTATTCCCATCATTTTTTCAATATCCTCAACTGAGGCAATAATCATTAGATAATACTCTATCATTTCTTCCCATGAAGGAATAAAAAATTCGAAATTATCTCATTGGTAATCACAATGGGTTTCTTTGATATGAGCTACCTCGTAGGAAGCTAACTCTTCTCTAATAGTATATCCAAATAAATTTTTGTTAATTTTCATCTACTAACCTTTATTTCATTTGATAGGTCGAATATCAGTTATAAGGCAAAAATAAGAATATTCATTTTGACCATACCTAGTACCTTTCTTCCCTTTTCTCCTCCTTTGATTATGGTGATCTATTCCTTGAAGATCGTCTATACTATCTCAGAAAAATTGACTATATTGGTCATCACTAGATACATCACTTAGGTATCCCAACTCATCATCAAGGTGGTCACGTTTTCCATCATTAGCCTCCTAGTCTATCCTAATATTTATTCTATCAAAAAGGATAGATAAATTTAAAACAAGAGAATCACTTCTCAAACATGGTCTTCTTGCTGCAATTAGTTCCATTTATATCCTCTTAGGCTCTTGATATCTCAATATTCCCATAGGACCTTTACTTAAGAATACAACATCAGCCTAGGATAAAGGAATGGGAGTAATTTAATCTCTATAATCATTCAAATAACCCCAACTAATCTTTTTGTACCCAGAGGAGCATATGAATATGGTCTGGGATCGCCCAGATCCTTTTTTAACCACCTAAAGACATAAGTTATCAATGGGTTATGAAATGACAAAAAAATTATTAATGAAAATTATTCTTCGTCTATTTAAATGTCTTCTTATGGTTATTTAAAACGTATAGAATTATTTGGTATTATGTTTTGGATTTTAAAATATTTTTATGAATTGTTACCATTGCTAAAATAGTCGTTGAATAGTGATCACATGATTACTATAAATATAGGGCTTTATCAAATATAATTTATTCAGACAAAGGAAGTGATGACCTCATCTAGTATACTAACCCCATACGAATCCCATTTTTTTGAGCTCAAAAAGGAGGTGGCATCATTGGGATTCACTCTTGACCAAGCCAAAGCTAAGCTTGAATACATAATGTTTGAGCGGAACCACTTATGGGGGAAGTGGGAGTTTAGAAATATTTTCACTCGAATGATGTCATCTGAGCCACCCCAAGAGTCTATCACCTTCATGCACCATATCTTAATGTCTTATGATGGTGTTATAAGGGGTTATGTAACAACACCCTAGCACTATGATTATGTGCATCATTTTTGGATATAATAATGAAAATACATTGATTTTATTATTTTAACTATGTAAATAGTTTTTAAAGCACTTATAGTTTTTTGTTAATTTTTAACTATGGAACATGTTTGGATAAATTAATGGATTTTTTAATTAAATAAAATTTTAATATTATATTGTTATTATTAAATTATTTTATTAATTATAAATGATCATATAATTTTTATGAATTAAATTTTAATTTTTTATTATGGGTGGAAAGTTGTCTTTGTCAAAACCCATGAATTTTCGATAAATGTCATTTTTTATTTTAAATGTGAAAATTAAAATATTTAGAAAATAATTTAGATAAAATGAATACTATTTTTAGAATCAAGATGTTGAAATTATCCAATGATCAATTTTTTCATAATTTTCTGATAGAGTCGAATCTTTGGGTATAAATTAAATATCAATTAAATATATAATGTGTTTTATGACATCATAAAAACCCAATAGTGATGTAATACAATACTCTGACATTATGTTCGGCCAATATATGTTTTAACATTAAAATACAGTGATTATAGTTTGGTTTGATTGATTTTACAATGCTTTAGTGTACCTGTCAAGACTTATAAAACATTTTAGCTTTTTAAATTGATTTCCTTGTGAGTGTGACTCACCTCCACATAAGAGAACATATTATTTTAATAAGTTTGTACATTGAACATATAAAATATTTTCTTCCACTCCCCTTTGGAAAAAACCATGGGAATGAACCATGGGCTGGTTTGTGGTTTTGATTAGTTAAATATGTGGTGTCCCAAACTTAAAAAATATTGAATTCCCTCTCCTTTCCTATATAAACCCACCCAAGATCCCATGTCCTCCTAACTCAAAGCTTTTGTAGATCGACCAACCCCTTCCCTCCTCTCTCTATAATACTCCCAAGGCAACCCATTCTCCCATGAATCCTCTCTCAATCCATTGGTATCACACTTCCAAATAATGGATTTCTACGTTTCTCTTTTTTATCCATGTTTCCTAAATTATTATGCCCTTTTATTTTCAATTATAAATATTGGGGTATGATTTCTCACCTCCCCCATACATCCCACTTTATTTTTGAAAGATGATATACCCCTTTCTCTCTCATTAAATGTCTCCTATGTACACTTGTTACTATGCTGAAATTTCGAAAGAAATTCCTCTCTCCTAATTTACATTCAACCATTTCTTTTGAATCATGAATATAAATTCTATTACAATTGTTGGTACATGTATCTATATGTCCCCCCTTATTTTCAATTTCATGTACATATGATGATACACCCCTTTCTCCCTCAACAGTCCTTTTTTATGAATTCTTATGTCACATCGTTATGCTTCCAAAATTGCACCATGTTTTTTCAAGCCAAAGTCATTATGCGGTGAATACAATTCCCATTTCTCTATCAATGGTATTCACCTTCACGCACATATACGTATTGTTTATATAGTATCATGTATGAATTCCACATTCTTTTATCATGGAATAAATGAGGTTTTTTAATGAATTCATGTTTTATGATCCATGTGGCACATTTATGCATGAAATGAAATGTTTAATAAGGATGTTCCCTAATAGCACTCCAATGCATTGGTTAAAGCATAATAGCATTATAAGTCACATGCAATGAGTGTTGACTCAAGATAATTCAAGGGAAATGATGGTTTACTCATGCTTCATGTGCAACGGGAGATTACTAATGCTCCATGTGCAGTGAGCCTTGGCTCATGCTAATTCCATGTTAAGTGTGGTTGCCACATTTCCATGTTATGATTATCATGATTTATCAGGCATTTATGTTCATTTTTTCTCATGTTATCCATTTAAATGACAATTTTATAACATGTATTATATTCCTCATGTTATTCCATGTTTATTCCGTTACTATGAATTATAGCTCACCCTTTTTTTATGCATGTTCTCAGGTTATCCCATACAATACTTAGTACGAGGGAATGTAGTGGTCATGTAAAAGCAGTTCTCAATAAAGATGTTTTTTTCATGTATTAAGTTGTTATGAAATGTCCCTAAGCCCTAAGGACACTAGAAATATCGATCTTCCATGTTTTATCAAGTGTCGAGTTTAGGTAATAAATCAATTTTAAGTGTGTAATAAAGAGAAGGGTTGTTATAGTTGGTATCAAAGGATAGGTTTAGTATTTTTGGGATTAGGATTAAAAAACCCAAGTGAATTCCACAGGGATAAGACTAAGTATAATAAAAACATCCCTATGTTTTGGTGAGTATTTAGTAAGTGGTTTATCAAGAAAATATATATATGTATGGATAGGATCAAGTATAGGCAGCTCTGGAACAGATGTACCAAAGAGTGAAAACTCAGACGGGGAGTTTCTGGCATGACCTCGGGTATCCTGGTACACAAAAATGGGAATTGATGCACTCCTGGTTATGACACTCCCGGGGGATATGAATTGGTTAGTTCACAGGCTTATTATGATCCTTTATTAAGGGAATTAAAAAACATTCCCCATAAGAATATATGTTAGAAATTAGATCAGAGATAACATAGATTGAAGCCTATAGATTCATAAGTTAAGGAAATAAAAGATATTTATAAGTCATATGTTTAGTAATTGGATTACAATTTATGTGTTACCCCTATTATTTCATTTATTATATCCAATGGCCAATAATATGAGGACTCGGGCTAACAACTGATGCGAAGATCAATGTAAAGAATCTTCTAATGAGATGCCCAATCTGATGGGAGAGGGAATGAAGAACATTTTAACGATTATATCTTAGTTTACTCATGATTTTAATAGAAACAATATTCAGGAGGAACGTATAACCCCACCCCCCACCCCCCCCCCCCTCCAAGAAAGAACTAGTCGCTATCAAGTGCTTTATGAGAAAAAGGCCTCCTACTTTGAATGGATCATCTGATATCTCGAGCGCAGAACAATGGATTAACTCCCGTGAAAAGATCTTATCCAACCTTCAATTTTCCTAACAAGAGAAGGTTCTTCTGACTTCTGATCATATGGAGGGTAAAGCAGATCAATGGTAAACATTGATAAAAAAATATGAAGCCAAAGGAGGAGATCTAGGCATTTGAATGGATAGATTTCTGAAATATGTTTTTTGATAAATATTTTCCACGAACCCTCTGGATTATGATGGAAAGGTATATCCTTGAACTCAAGAAAAAATATGATGAATCCATTGGAGTTTATGAGGAAAAAATCACAAGGCTTACACAATAAGCGTCCGGCTTTGTCGTTACCCCTGAATGCATGGTTGACCACTTTTTTGTTGGGCTGAAACCTAGAATGCGGAAATCCCTAGAAATCCATGACTTCGATAACTATGAGGAAATTGTCTGATGTGCCCTCAAGGTCAAAATAGATATTTGTGAATCTCAAGGGTATCATGGGGATAAGACGCATAAGGCGGACTTCAAATCTATTGCTCTGATGGATAAATACCATGGTTCAAAGAAGATCCAGCACCCCAATTTCCAAAGGTGCAGAAAGAAGGAACTAGGAAATTACATGAAGGGGGAGAGGAAATGCTTTAGGTGTGGAAGATAGGGACACCTAGTTTTTAACTACTGACATGAAAAAACCATGGCTACACAGAGGAGAGGTATGTTTCGTTCGAATCTCAACGCATTGTTCATTTCTTCCAATACAATGTACCAGTGCATCTTGCAAATAAAGTCCCTAAGACAAGGGTTTTTTTGAGGCAGCCAACAACCTCCTAGGTAGCAAGGGTGAGATTTTTCCATCACTACCACCAATGTGAGCCCCTATGATAATGTGGTAATAGGTGCACTAGTTATTCATTCAAGAATAGCGAATTTATTTTTTGATTCATGTTCTATGCATTCTTTTTTATCCCAAATGTTTTGTAGAACAATCCCAATACCACCACCAATCCTGGAAGTAAAATATGTCAGTGAGTATGGTAAATGGAGAAATCACTATATCCCATGAATATAACTCATCCCCTGTCATAATTTGTGTATTGAACTTATCAGTGAACCTTATAATAGTCCCTCTTGTAGAATTTCATTCCATTATCAGAATGGATTGGATTTCCTTATATAGATTCAACATAAATTTCCATGAGAGGGATATCCCTCTCCATGTGGAGAATCGAATCCCGATTCTGTACAAGTTCAAGGAGTGGGATGAATCTTCTTTAGTTCCACCATCTCAAGAATGGATATTACTGCCCTATGAGCACGCATATCTGGCTCAGATGATTGATTTCATGGAAGTGACCATCCTTGAAGACATTCCAATTGTGAGGGAATTTTCTGAAGTGTTTCCCAAGGATTTTGTCTGGTCTCCTACCTAGAAGAGATGTTGAATTCTCAATTGACCTTATACCTGGGGTGCTGCCAATATCCAAGACACCGTAAAATACGGTTGCTATGGAGCTTGAGGAGCTAAAGAAACAACTATAGGAGAATCAGGATAAAGGGTTTATATGCCCAAGTGCTTCACCATGGTGTGCACCAGTCCTCTTCATCATGAAGACGGATGGTTCAATGCACCTTTCCATTGATTAACACAGTCTTATCAAAATCAGGATAAAGAACAAGTATCCTCTCCTATGAATTGATGACTTGTTCATTCAGCTGCATGGAGCACAATACTTCTCCATGGTATATTTGTAGTCGAGATATTATCAAATATTGGTGAAGAATGAAGATATCCTTATGACTGATTTTCGTACCAGATATGGGAACTATGAATTTATTGTAATGCCTTTCAGACTCCTTAATGCTCTAGAAATAATGATGTACATGATGAATAGTGTCTTTAGAGATTACCTCAACAAATTTGTGGTAGTCTTTATAGATGATATTCAAATATACTCTAAAACCAAGGAGGATCATGTGGAGCATCTATGAACTGTACTAGAGACCTTGCGAAAGGAGAGACTCTATGAAAAGTAAAGAATGTGTGAGTTCTATTTGAAGGAGGTCTCAATCTTGCGCCATATCATCACAAGCAGGGGTATATCTATGGATCCCTCCAAGAGAGCTACAATAGAGGGATGTCCAATGCCAACATCAGAAATGAATATCGATAGATTTTTGGGGTTAACTAGATATTTTTGAGGATTTGTGAGAAATTTTTCAGGATTGGCTAACCCTCTTACCAAGCTAACTCAGAAGTGCGCAATGTTTTCCATGGAGTGATGAATGCGAAGAAATATTCAAGGAGTTGAAAAGGAGGCTTATCACTACGTCTGTGCTCACATTACCCACAAGAGGAGGACTTTTTTGGTATTCAATGATTCTTCGAAGAAGTGTATTGGTTGTGAGTTGATGTAAATTATCAAAGATATTGCCTAAGCTTCAAGGAAATTGATAGTTCATGAGCAGAATTATCCAGCACAATATTTGGAGTTGGCTGCTGTGATCTTCACATTTCAAATTTGGACGCATTATCAATTTGGGTATATGTGTGAAATATATATAGACCAACAAATTTTCACGTATATAAACACACATAATGAGTAAGAAATTCTCCAATGAAGATGGTTAGATCTGATCAAAGTCAATGACTACTCAATCCATTACCACCCTGGGAAAGTGGACATGGTGGTAGATGCTCTAAGTAGAAAGGACCCAACTATTCAACCATTGATGAGAATTGAGAAGGATCCAATCTTCATAGATTTGATAAATATGAACATGGAAATCCTACAGAATGGATCATCCTCATTCTCTTCACAAATTATTGTTCAACCATCTCTTTGTTAAAGGTTATAGGATGCTAAAAATGTTGATGTGTGAATTCAGAAGAAAGTGGAAGCTATCAAAAAAGGGAAATACTTGGAGTTTAATGTTAATGATGAAGGAATTGAGAGATTTGGAAGAAGACTATGTGTCCCCTCATGTATGGAGCTGAAGAAGGGACTTTTGGATGATGCACATTGTTCAAATTTCCCTATTCACCCAAGAAACACAAAGATGTATCGAGTTCTCTGGGATAATTATTGGTGGGATAAGATGAAAAGGGATATTGTTGAATATACGTCAATGTGCCTGGTTTTTCAGAATGTAAAGGCAGAGAGGCAGAAGTCTAAGGGGATGATTAAACCATTACCCATACAAGCATGGAAATGAGAGAACATCACCATGGACTTTTTCAACGGATTTATGAAGACACCCGAAGCCAACAATGCAATCTAGGTTTTTGTGGATCGTCTTACAATGTCTGCACACATCATTGGAATTCAAGAAGATTTACTATTAGATCAAATTCCACGAATATACACAGATATGTGGTATGGATGAATGGGGAACCACAATCGATTGTATCCAATCGAGATCCAATATTCACCTCAATGTTTTAGAAGTGTATTCAATATGCTCTAGATACTGAGCTGAACTTCAGTATGGATTGTCATCCCCAAACTGATGTTCAATTCGAGCGGACTATCCAAATACTTGAGGACATGTTGAGAGCATGCTCAATGGACTTCAAAGGAGGATGGGATCAACAACATCATCTGGTTGAGTTCTCTTATAATAATTGTTTCCACTTGAGAATCTGAATGGAACCTTATGAAGCCTTATGTGGGAAGAGATTCAGAACACCAGCATGTTGGGATGAAGTCAGTGAGCGTAAGCTATTAGGACCAGAAATGGTTGAAGAAATAGTGGAGAAGGTGAAAACCATTCAACAACATATCAATGCAGCCTAGAGTCGATATATAAGTTATGCAGATAATCTTCAATGAGACCTTGAGTTTAAAGTTGGATATATGGTATTTATACACATATCTCTATGGAAGAAGGTCATGAGGTTAGGGAAGATAGGGAGGTAAAGTACTAGGTACATCGGCCCCTTCGAGATTCTTGATTGTGTTGGGGGTGTGGCCTATTAACTAGCATTTCCACCTACCCTAGAAAAAGTACATGATGTCTTTCATGTATCCCACTTATGAAAGTACATACCAGGCCCTTCACATATACTCTCTTCACAGGTAGTACAACTATAGGTTAAAATTTCTTATAAGGAGAAACCAGTGATGATCTTAGATCGCAGAGAAAAAGTTCTATGAAATAAGACATTGCACCTCGTCAAGGTGTTGTGGAAAAACAAAAGATTGAAGAAGCAATATGGGAATCAGTAGAAGTGATGAAGCAGAGTTACCCACATCTGTTTTAGTGTAGGAAAAGGATATTTTGAGGGAGAAATTTCTTAAGTGTGGAAGATTTTAACGACCCAAAAATTCATTAATGAAAATTCTTCTTGGTCTATTTAAATGTCTTCTTTTGGTTTTGTAATACGTATGGATTTATTTAGTTTTATGTTTCAGATTTTAAAATACTATTATGAATTGTGACCATTTCTTATATAGTCATTGAACAGTGATCAAATTATTAGTGTAAATATAGGTTTTTATCAAATCCAATTCTCTCAGATAAAGGATGCGACGAACTCATCTAGTAGACTTTCCCCGTACAAAGCCCATATTTCAGAGCATGGAAAGGAGGTGGAGTCATTTGGTTTCAACTTTTACCATGACCATGCTGAGCTTGAATAAGTTAAGCATGAGCGTAAACGCCTATGGGGGAAGTGGAAGTTGATAGAGATTACCACTCGAGCGATAATATCAGAGCCACCCCAAGAGTCCATCACCATCATGCACCTTACCCTAGAGTATTATGCGAGTGTTAAAAGAGGTTATTTAACAAGACCCTAGCACTATGATTATGTGTATTATTTTCTTTTGTAATAATGAATATTCATTTGTTTTATTATTGTAACTATATAAATAGTTTTTAAAGATAAAATAGTGTTATTATTTAATTTTCAACTAAAAAATCTATTTTGATAAATTAATGGATTTTTTAAATAAATAATAATCTAATAAAATGTTATTATTATAAAATTACTATTATTATGCATAAATGATCATATAATTTTTAGGAATGAAATTTTAATTTTTTTTTAATGTTTGAAAGTTGTCATTGTCAAAACCCATGAATTTTCGATAAATGTCTGGTTTTAGATTAAAAGAGAAAATTAACATATTTATAAAATTAATTAGATAAAATGAATAAAATATTTGGAATCAGGACGTCAAAATTATAAAACAGTGAATTTTTCTTAATTTTTTGAGATAATCGATTTTTGGGGTAAAGGTTAAATACCATTTAAATATATAATGTGTTTAATGACATCATAATGTCCCAGTAGTGATGTAATAAAATACTTTAAACATTATGTTCATCCAATTTATATTTTAATATTAAAATAATGTGATTTTAGTTTTTTTGATTTATTTTACAATGCTTTAGTGGACCCTTCAAGACTTATAAAACATTTTAGCTTTTAAAATAGATTACCAAGAGAGTGTGACTTTCCTCCACATAAAAAACCCTATTATTTTAAGAAGTTAGGCCATTTTTCTTATAAAAGGTTTTTTTCCACTCCCCTTTGGCAAAAACCATGGGAAAAAACCATGGGCTGGTTTGTGGTTTTTATTAGTATAATATGTGGTGTCCCAAACCTAAATAATAATGAATTTACTCTCATTTCCTATATAAAACCACACAAGATCCCACTTTCTCGTCACTCAAAGCCTATGGAGTTAAACCAACCCCTTCCCTCCTCTCTCTAGAGTCCTCCGAAGACAACCCACTCTCCCTAAAAGCCTCTCTCAAGCCTCTCCCATGCCTATGGGATCACACTTCCATGTAAGGGATTTCTACATTTCTCTTTTTATCCATGTTTCATAATATTGTTATGCCCTTTTATTTTCAATAATAGATGTTGGGGTATGATTTTTAGCCTCCCCCATACTTCCCTCTTTATGTTTGAATGATGGGAGACCCCATTCTCTCTCATTAAATGCCTCCAATGTACACCCGTTACTATGCCGAAATTTCGAATGGAATTTCTCTCTCCACATTTACATTCATGAAATTATTTGGTATCATAAATCTAAATTCCATTAAAATAACTGGTAAATGTGTCTATATAACCCCCCATATTGTCTATTCTGTGTAAATGCTTTGAGACACCCCTTTCTCTCTCATCAAACTTTTTTTATGAATTCTTATGTTATGCCATTATGCTGCCGAAATTGCACCACATTTTTTCAAACCAAATCCATTGTATAGTGAATACCATGCCCATTTATCTATGATTGGTATTCACCTTTATGCACATTTAATTTTCTATTATATAGTTTCATGTATGAATTCCAAATTCCTTTATCGTGTAATAAACAACAAAGTTTAATAAATCCATGTTTAATGATCCATGTGGCACATTTATGCATGAAATGAAATGTTTAAGAAGGGTGGGGCCAAATAACACTCCAATGCATTGATTAATGTATATTATCATCATCTGTCATTGCAATGAGTGTTTACTCGTGCCAATTCTAGTGAAATTAGGGTTTCCTTGTGCTTAGTGTGCAATGTGGGATTACTCATGATCCATGTGCAATGAGCCCTGGCTCGGGCTAATTCCATGTTAAGAGTTGTTGCCACATTTACATGTTATGATTATCATGCTTTATCATGAATTTATCTTCATGTTTCTCTTGTGCTCTATTGATATGCCTATTGTCTAACATGTACTATATTTCTCATGTTATTTCATGTTTATTCCCTTACCAGTCTTTATAGCTCAATTTTTTCTTATTCATGTCCTCGGGATATACCATGTAATGATAAGTACCAGGGAATGTAGTGTCCATGTAAAGGATTTTTTCAATAACGATGTTGTGTTTCATGTTTTATGTTGTTATGTAATATTCCTAAACACCAAATACACTAGACCTCAATAACATATTTGTTGTATTTAGTGAAGAGTTTATGTAATAAATCATTTTCAGTGTTTATTAAAGAGCAGGGTTTTAATAGGTCACCCCTTGAAGCTCTTATTGTACATCACTGAATTTGATATGAAAATATAAATTCAACCTACAATAACCAATGGATCATTTAGATTTCATATTACAGTAGAGGCACAATTTTCATAGGCCTCTCTTGGATTTCATAAGAAGAGATCAAATTGCCAAAATCTGGGATGAGCATAGCGACATCCTGACACACATTGGGTTTGTTAGAGTCAGCATTCTATGTTATTACATTCTCCACAAACATCCCAATAGGGACCTTTTTTGAATGCCTCTTTCTCAATTATGTGTTCTTCTAAAACAAAATCTCACTCTTAATAACCTCGTGTGAATGGACTAAACATTTTCAATGAAGATAGAAATCATACTGTGAATCAAAGATAACTACTTTCTTATGTCGTAACTCTTCACCAACATCCACACAGAAAGAATCAATAGGCATCTTTGATAAATATATCTAAACACATATCTCCAGTGAGATGGGGTGACATCCCACCATTTTTTGTCTATCCAAACACATGTATCGTCCTACAAGTTTATCTAACATGCAACGAATAATATGATTTTGAAATAGAATTAGATGTAGGGGAAGCCTGACACAAATCAAAATGGATGGAGAATCACTTATCATATGAAAGTCATATGTCCATTTGAAAAAGAGGAACTAAGATCCATTAAATGTTTGAGGTGTCCTCTACAAGAAGAAGATCAGCAATTCATCAGAGGGGAACCTAACCATGATTTGTCTAGAATCAAGGAGGAAAAAGGTTTCCCACTCATGTAAACCCTATGATCCAAAAACAATGTGGTATAAGGCATCCACTGATGTATGGTGATAGTTGAATCTTGCAAGAAGCATCATATTCAAAAGGGAAGAATCTTCAGTGAACTCCATTTTCAAAATACGAATCTACGGGGATCCATAGAATTGATCTGAAACCATCATGATGAGAGAGATCATATAGAAAGGATAAATTAAATTAGGGTTTGGTAAAAGGGAGAAGATCAGAGGACAAGATCATTTACTTGGCAACGAGGGTCTCTCACCCCCTAAGGAGGGTGGGCCCACCAGAATTCCCTTCGATGCTATGTTATTAGTGGTCACAAAAGAGGGAGATCATCAATACTAATTTTTTCTATCATCAATTATAGACAAAAACATATCAAACTCATCCCATCATCACTTTACTCCCTTTATACAATTCCTAATCCTAAATTAGATTTAATACGTAAATTATCATCAAATAAATGAAATCAACATTATTCCCTCTTAAATTGAATTTAAATTTTTTGTCTCATGTATGGTAGGTGAACAATTCATAAATTTGACAACCAACAATTATTATATATAAATAAGTAAAAAAATAAAAAGAATTATACCATAGTCATTGTATAATTAAATAATCCTAAATTTCTGTTATTTTCTTATTATACAGTAATACATTCATTAGATTCCATCACAACTATTACCACTTAATCTAGTTCCTATAGAATGAATACATTTAATACCTATATCAAGTAATCCCCTAATAATAATGACGAAAAATAATTTTCATATCAAAAATAAAAATGGGAAACAATTTTTTACACAATAGTGTAACCTACCAAACAATTAACCTAACAGTTCACCCTATATTGGAGACAATCACGATTAAGATTTTTAATGATATACAGTGCGAACCCATCTATATTTTTCTATTTATCTATAAATCCCTATATAATAATTCACTTTATTTAATCTACACATATGCCCCAATGGTCAAGCTAATATTTGGATAGTTTGTGAGGTAGATTATGTCTATCGGGGGGTGGCTAACTAGAACTTTTTATAAATGAAAAAAATTATTAATATTTGATCAATTTAAATGTTAAATACACCATTTAGAAACGAATATTTTAATTTATATAATTCATTGATTACATAAAAACTAGAATACTATATTTTTACAGTAGTTCATATCAATGAGTTCTTATGTATACTCATCACTCCACTTTTTTATAAGAGGGAATTGAACCTTACTAAACCAAATATCTCTTTTAAGGGTATGAAAAAATATAACAAAACCTAAATTTTCACACCTAAAAAAACAAAATAACATATCCTTCCACTGGTTAGACAATGGAATAGCTAGATAACATCATGACTTTTAATGGGAGTCACAAAAAGAAAATTACATACCTCTTGTTTTGGAGGTATGGCAAAAAAATATTCTTTTTCAAGGGAATAACATAAACTAACTTATAATTATTGTATTAACATAAAAAATGGTATGGATAATTTAAAACAATAATAAAAATGGAGTATTATATAAATTCAGTGTTGTTTAATCACTATGATAGTCAGGATTCATGTTGAATATCCTTTTTTATCATAATAGTAGAATAATAACCATCATTTTAGATTGTTCATAAATTTTATATATATTTAAGAATTTAGAATACTACATTATTAGTTATGTTCCCTCAAAAAAATTAAAAAATTCTCCAATGGATAGTTCATAATTTCATTAATCATCTCCACATTGATGGTTTCAAATCTTGGAAAATATACTAATGGTTTAAAAGTGTTTCCAAATCTTACTAAATCCTACATAAGGAAACTAAAATAGGCTAAAAAAAGTACACACACACATATATACCTAAATAAATAAAAATACTTTAATTGAATAAACATCATATAAGTGAATTAATTTATTAGTCATTTAATGGAATAAAAAAAATTTAATTATATTTCACATGGGAAAATTTTAGGTAAGATGATTCCATTTAAATAGATTCCACAAAATTAGATTTCAGAAAATTGATAAAAATCTATTTTATATAAGTTACATAAATTTATAAGATTGAAATGACCTATGATATATTCTTCATAAAATAAGAAATTAATAAGCATCACTTTTATAAGATTAAATTGAATGTATGCTTTTTATGATACAACAGTTTAAAAAAATTTAAATTTTATAGAGTACAAAATATGTGTTTAAAAACTATCATCCTCTAAAATTTTTAGACTTCATAAGATTAAGAATAAGATTCATAATACTAAACACATTGTTAATCAATGAAAACTATTACGTAGAAAAGTATTGAAAAACTTCAGAAATGTATCATATACAGACTTAAGAAAATAAACTCAGTTGTAATTTTTATGTAGGGAATTCATAAATGAAAATACTTTTTATGAAACCCATAAATTTATCATACTATAATTAAACTATAACCATTAAAATCTCTAAATACATAAATAATTAACAACGTATGGAATATTAAGGAGATTAAAAATTATTATTATATAATATAATAAATTTGATGTATTATTATTTTCAAAACATGAAAAAAAAAATCAATCAATAAAGCACAAATAATAACATTCTACCCATTACTCAATAATTGCCCCAAAAAAATATTCTGTTAAAAATTATAAAAACAAAAAAGATTTTTCATTTAAAAATACCACATTAATATTTAATAAAAAAATTAATATTATAGAATTAATAGAATTATCATGCTAAAAAAGTATTTAATTAAAGACATTAATTGTAATAAAATGTTATTTTCTTAAAATAAAAGAAATTTATGATCATTATTAATAAAAATATATAATAATCAAGCTCTTAAACAAAACATTCATAATAACTAGATAAATATGTGAATATACATCAATGAACATACCCTTAACCTCTAAAATAATAAATATATTTTTATTTATATGTAATATAATGTATACTAAACCAGTATATATAATCAAACAACTAGCCATTTAAAAATCACTAAAATTATATGTATATTATTGATACAGTCTTCATTGTAGACAGAAAAAAATCAATAATTTTACAAACCGGGTTTTGAAAACAAATTTAGTACATAAAAAATATTTAAACAATAAAAAAAATTTAAATCTACATTATCATAATCTAAATATCCATTATACTAAGTTAAAATTTTATTTACCCAAATTTCATTATATGCAATGAATTAATAAAAATTTCATCCAATTGATTATTAGTTGAAACAAATTTCAAAACAATACCTCCCTAATTATCATGATATCTAATAAAATGAAATATAAAATCAATTTTTATGTAGTAAAAATATTTTAAAGGACTATTTGAAATTGAAAAAATATATATTATCCCAAAAGATAGAATTCTATAAAAATACACAAAAAAAATTTATATTGTTTCTATAATCCATAATATATGAGAGAAAAAATAATCATCATTAATATACTATGCATCATCTATGGGTAAAAAATTGATAATTTATTATTTAAAAAAAATAAAATCTTAAATTTTTCAAGTAAATATCAAATTACTTAAGTACACTATATATCAATTTTTCAACCTCCAAAAAAATTAGAATAATAAATTAAATAAAATCATTCTAAATAAAGTAAAATATATATTAATTAATTGTTCTATAAATATACCAAATAAGTTCTAGTAATAGGAATTAAATTAATTTTTTGGATCCAATTTATAATTATAAAACATACATACAATAAATATTATATCATGAAAAACGTATTCATATAATGTAAAAAATCTAATCAAACCTCTAAAAAGGGTTATTTGTATAGGTTGTTTAGAATCATCTTAATCAAACATTGAATTAGTACTCATATTGGTTATAAAATATTTAATAGAGAAAATTACATTCACTTTAACTAAATGTTTATAATATATAATTAGATTATTAAATATTCCACCAAGTCATTAAAACATTGAAATTCCATGAAGGAATTTTAATCACCACTAAACACAAAACAATATAAAATTTTATGACATTTGAAATTTCATTATAGTAAAATAAATTATGTAAAATAGAATAATCCACTATTATTTTCACCATTATTGTTTAATTAAAAAAATTTATTTTTAAATAATGTTATCTAAACATTCCCCTTCTTAAATTAATTATTTAATAAAAATGTAATCTATCAAACGAAGCACTTAAATATTTTTATTAATACCGTTAAAATATTTTGATGATTCAAAAACATGATTAGGAATAATTTAATTTTCAAAACTATGTGATTTATAAATTAATATTCCACATAATTAAAACCATTTAAAAATAACTATAGCATCCATTTGAAATAATTTAAATCCTAGAAATGATCAAGTCACTGATAAAAAAACTAATTTATTTAATACTAGAACTATGAGAAAAAGACACTGAATAATGTATTATATCTTCTTAAAAATATTCTTTTGAATAAATTTTATGTTTATTTTTACCAATATAATGGGTTTCAAATTTTTTATATCTAAATACACATTTACATTCATCAATGTGATTATCATTTTGGGGATCTATTATTGATTCAAACTATATTCATAGAAAACTAAATTTGTTCATTACGTATATAAAAATCCAATTAGAATATGTTACTACTTCCTCAATGTTATGGGGTAATGTTTTTGAAAAAATAAAAAATTTAAAAATAATTCAAAATCGTTTTTCTATTTCTAATTTAAAATTCAATGTCATTAATAACTTTTATATCATAGTGATCCACAAGAGTTTTCTAGTTTTTAGGATCAGGTTGGGAAGCGATATTCTCCCCATAAATAGATATATTATTTTTTTGATATTATTTTTGACCAAAATTAATCTTTCAAAATTTCTATTCAATTTTATCTATATATGAATTTTGTTTCGAGTTATTATATTTAAATTAAACATGAAAAAATTTATGCATAATCATAGTAATATTATTATAAAATATATATTATTTAATATTAATATAATGTACTAGAAAAACTCTTTCATAAAATTTAGAATATAATTTATTGAAATTATACATATTATTTAAAAAATACAATACTTACAAAACCTCTATGTAGCCAACTATAGGTTTTATTCCATAAAAAATTATATTGATGTTTTCTTTGAAAATTGTATAGTAAAAACTAAATTAAATATATATCAGTTTCTATCTATAGATACATCCCAAAATTATTTATGAGAACTAAATTTAGTTACACAATCTAATATAACATTTAAAATAGTCTTATTATTAAAATCTAAAACAACTTTTTGTAGTGGTGTTCTGGGGTAAAAATATTTAAATGACTATCTTATCCAAAAATATATATTCAAATTATAGGCTTTCAAATTTCCATCCTCATTTTATTCGAATAGATATAGTTATGAAACCAATTTTACTTTAAAATAATATAAAAATATTATAGAGGCTTCATGATTATAATATATAAAATAATTACAGTTAATCCTATTAAAATCATGATTTCACAAAAAAATGTATTTCCTTCCTCAAAAGATAATAGTTTAAGTTGGAATAAATAAATAAAGATGAATAAGTTCACTATTAAATTTATAGTTAAATGAATTAATTAATATTAATATTTCCTCAAACTACATTCCTTGTAAAAATGTTTCAAAAATATTCACTTTTTGTAAGATTGTGATGCAACTGAACATGTCTCCTCATTAAAATTTTATGTTGCAACTAAATTCTATAATGTCCTATTATCCTATCCCACAAGCTAACATCATATTCTATTTCATTAATTCATTTAAAATTCATATTAGTATATTTAAAAAAGAAAATTTAATATATATTTCCATTTCAACTTACATAAAATGAAACAAAATCATTTTTTATGAATTCTTTTTTTATCATCAAACAGAACACTAATTCCATCATCAAAAAGTGGTAAAATATTTTTTATATAGTACTTAAATCAATATATAAATAAAATATTACAAATACTAATTTATTAAAAAGATATACATCACTGTATAATATATTCAGTCATTTTATTTTTTTGAAAAAAAGTTATAGTACCTCTATCACATTAATTATATGACAAAAAACATGAAGGATAAACATATTTTTTTGGATCATTCATTGTCCATACATTATGTATCTTTTACAATAATAATTTATATTTCCTAAAAATTATTTAGTAGTGATTTTTTGTACCCATGTTATCTAAGGAACAAAAAATATGTGTATATGAGTTCCCAATTACCCAAATAGATTTAAGGCATGTGTGTGTGGTTACAATAGAAAATATATTCATTGAAATAAAATATTTATTTTAACTTAATTATTATGTAAATATAATATAACACTAATTTTTATAATATCCTCTTATATTACACATAAAACTCATATTAAATACTAGCTTTTAATCATTAAATGAATTAATTAATTTACAATTCCTTAGTTTTATATTATATTAAAATGAATTTTTGTGTTTATTTTGCTTATTGATAGAAATAATAATATAATAATTCACATTATCTTAAATTAAGTAGATAAAGTTCCTTTCAAACTAAAAATTTTCAATTGAATATTTTGACTATATCTTTTTACAATATGAAAATCACCACAAAAAATTTCATTAGAAAAACAAGGTGTGTCTCTTATATTCTAATTTTATAGAGTTACTTTTTTTACATTCTATTAGAAGTATTTTATAATTTCCTTTAATATAATTTCACAATTCAGAAATTATTAACACATATTTTAATAAATTTTTACAATCACTATAAAATTCAATAAAATTTTATTCTTTATATCTGAATAATAACATGAAAATAAATCTTAATCAATACTAATTTATTTCAAATAAGTTTTCAATAAACACAAGTTATCTGATTCCAATATATTTCATGAATCATCTATTGAGATTGATTTTTCTTTCCACCTCCATCAATTAATCATTGGATTATATTTCATCATTCTATAATCATTTTCTTTCAGGTTATGATTTAGTTTTGGCTATTTATCCATAATGTGTCACTTATTTTATCACTAAAAAATTTCGTTTTGAAATAAAATTATTCCCTAGTATAACCTATCATGTTTTCATTTCGATCTTCCTATTAAAAATCCATTATAGAAAGATTCATGATTACTCACTTATTTTTTATTAAATTGTATACTAATATAGAAAAATGATCATTATTTATATTTTTCACTCCTAGTTCTCTGATTTATTAGTGTTAAAAATAAATAGTTATATTAAATTTAAATGTAATTCCTTTATTCATTGAATCCCCTTCACCATTAATGATATTTAGCTCTAGATCACATTATAATAATAATCTACTAAGTTTATCCTATGTTTAATCATATAAATTCAAACACTCAAATACAATAACTTTATTTGAATGTAATTTATTTTAATGTGATTGAAACAACCATTTTTCTATATATGGTAAGTACAACACCTCTTTATGAGAATATATACAATTTATGATTCCTATGAATCATTGAAATAAATTTTTCATCAATTCATATTTTCACATTGTAAAATATTGGTATTTAATTCATAACACTCCATGATTTTTAACTTTTTTCAATTAAATAAATTAACGTGTAACTTTTTGTATCTATATTATTTGTTTAGAAATCAAATGTTCTTTGACATGACTAAAAAAATTGAATAATAGTAGAATATAAAATTTTCATGATAGTGTAATTTAAAACATACATTATGAAATCACAACCTATATGTGTATTTGGATAAACATCAGGTATTGTTATGTTATTATAAATATCATAAAATGATATATTCTAAATTATATCCAAATATACTTTCATATGTAATTCCTTGTATCCATATTCCTTCCCATACAAATATGGTGGTTTTGAGGGATTAGACTACAATTATAATTCATTAATGATATCTTATAAAAATAGTTTCCATTGAAAATTAATTCTAGGATAAGTTTATCTCAATACAAGTATAAGTAATATAACCTATATCCCAAATGAATAATATTAGATACCCACATTTGGCTTAAAATGAGATATATAATAGGTCTAGAATGGGGAGAGGGTTAATAAATAATTTTTTCAACTTTATATAAATTAACTAAATTGTTTTTAATAACAATGTTTAATACACTGTGTATTTACATATCATGAAAAGTAAATAATTAAATAGTTAAATGAAAAAATGAAAACCCAGTTTTTATATAATTTTACTTCAATTTTATTTTATAATTACTCTTCACTCCTCTTCTATATAGAATATAATTGTTACATACTAAAAAACATAACTTTGTGAAGGATATTATAACATTTTAAAAAACCATCCATTTTCATACCTGGAGGAACAACACAAAGAAACCATCCATGACTTTATACGAACCAAGGTATAACCAAAGAATAACATAACATCTAATTGGAGTCAAAATCTGAATAGATGTAAAATTTATTTGTGGAATAATTAAAAAAACTCACTTTTAGAAGTTAAAAACATAAAATAACTTATTAAAAATCACAAATACAAATTAAAAAAATACATACTTTTAGTGGAAAACAAAAAATAATGATAACATAATGACATTATAGTTTGATAACTCTCACAATATGATTACACACTGAAGCTCTTATGTGATCCAAATAGTAAAATAATAGTCCAAGTTATAGATATTTCACACTATCATATCTCATATTTTATTTATTATCAATTATTTTTCCTTGAGTTCCCTCAAAACTGGATTATAAGAAAATTCAAAAATATAGAATTCATAATATCCATGACCAAATCCACATGGATGTTTCAATATTTCATGTTGGTATTTGATGAATTAAAAGTGTTTACAAATATCACTACAACATACATAAGAAAACTAAAAGAGATAAAATATATATAACTGACTAAATAAAACAATTCAATTTAAATATACATCACATGAGAAAATAAACATATGAGTCATTTCACAAAAGAATTATCACATAATTAGATCTCATGAAATAAAATTTTAAATAATATTAATACACATAAATATATTCTCATTAAAAGTATTTCATATTAATTATAACACCCAATGAATTCATGTTACATATCCCTTTGAATAATACAATAACTTGTGTTGTACACAACTTCGAGTTCAAACACACCACAACCTATCAAACTAGTTGTTATGAATAATAATACCCACTTTTTGAGATTTTATAAATTTTATCATTCAAAATGGACATAATTTTTTTATTTTCAATATCAAAATTATCTTAGGGTGAATTTTTGTTATTTTTCTGAAAACATTCAATTTTTGATGAATAGTGAAAAACACCGAGTTATTGTTTAAAACCAAATTTTTATTTAAATAAGTATTTATTTTATTTAAAATTATTTTTGGTCAAAATAGACACATAATACAATTATAATTTCAATGTAATTCATTGGATTCATTTTACAATAGGTTTAGATATATAAAAATTTTATGGAACTTTTTACCATATTTTACCCACCTCCTTGGAGCATTTGCAAATTTTCATAAAATGTAATTTTACTGCTTCTGTGAGTTGAATTTAAAAAATCTCAGAGACACTATTGATATCAATAAGTAAAATGTGGTTAAATAAGATGAAAATAATTTTTGGGTGAATAGTAATTTTTGACTTTTATATACCACAATTAAAAGTAAATATGGTAATAAAGAGTAAAAATGCTATTATAATTACCCTTACACATGTACTAATTCTATTGGATAAGTGTAATTCGACCAGAAACAACCTGAGGAATAAAATATTATCCCTTTTGGTCCACTTGAATTAGATTAAGACATTTATTATTATTTTATTAAAGAAGAGTTAAAAGAGTTAAATTCAATGTTTAACAAATAAACCATTTTTAATATAGAGTTACACAAAATATAAATTCGATTATATATGTTCATTAGAAATATATAAATATTTCCTACATAATATTATTTTATTTATAATTTTTATACATGAACTAATTTAATTTATTTATGACACAATGATGATGCAGTAATTACCTTACTAATGAAATATTAAAATAATTGATATTATAAATATCCAAATAAATGTAAATTGAGACTTCTGTGGAATTTCAGTAAATTTATAGGTTAATATGACATGTTAGGATTGGTTAAATAATTTTTTTCCTAAGTGATAAGGTTTTATGGATTTCAAAAAAATTAAATATTAAATAGTGTCAAAATTGACAAAATTGAGTTTTTAAAACAAATACTATATTATTAATTGATATAATATTCCTAAACATATAAAAATCAGCCAATGGAATTATATGAGGTTATATATATTAATAATTAACCACTGAGATTCTCTTGGCTTGTTATAGTAAGTTTATTAACCATATAATATAAAAATACAAAGAGACTTGGTAAATATCAAACTATTTAACTAAGAGTTTAATCTAAAAGATAAAGTTAATATAGTAACCTAAACCTGACTAAAACCTATTGGATGAACGTTTTTCGACCCATACCAAACTCATTGTCTAAATAAATCATTTTTGAGAAATTATAAACCCAAAATTATTATTTTATAAAATAAAATTTCAAGGTTTTCCTAAAGTGACCCTCACCTCTCTTATAAAAGGGTACTTCCCCTTTTCTTAATTTCACAGCTCCAAATCCATTTTTCTCAGCCAAAACCTGCCCAAATATCCTCCAAACTTTCCTCCATTCATCTTAGAGGCCTTCCTTTGGTCAAAAAGCCAACCTAAGGAGCCCTTTTGATCGAATCAAAAGGAAGAACCTCATGAAGATGTAAATATTTCATCACCTATTTCAAGTTCTTTTCTTTTGCCACTTCCTCATTATTTGTTATTTACATTGTAAAATAATAAATAAAGTATCTTATATATAATATGATGTTATTATAAATATTTTACAACCATATTCATTATTCAATCCATCCTATAAATGAAAAAGTCACCATACGTGTGTACGTACGGCTTAACGTCTCCACGTTGTGTCATAGTTTGTTATTCAAACACTTAATTTTAATGATTCTATATATATGATATACCTTCCAATTACATAATATTTGACCATCAATATAACGATATTTTCGCACGTTCGTACGTACGGATTACCGTCTCCACGAAGGTGTTGAGATTCATTCTCTATCGTAATCATTCAAGAATAATTTTCATTTTATGATAAAAAATAATGTTTATTAATATAATATCATTATTTATATGAATTAAATAAATCCTATAGAAAAAAACCTGGCTTATGTAACCAAGCATATAAAGGAAAATGAATAGTTAACACCTAAAATGATGTTACAACTGAAATTTTATTAACAAATAAATATTAATGGGTAATATATTATATGATATATATGTATATAGTTTTTTTATAATTTAAGAATTAGAAATTAACTATTATAGGGGAGGTTAATGTACCATCAACCAAATAAAATTTACGAGGTAAGGGTTAATTTCACAATATCTTTATTATCCGAGGTTATTTTTACGTAAGTAACTACTGGAACCTCTTTATCATCCACATACGTGTTTTCTTAAAAAAATGAATTTCAAAATATTTTTACTCATTACCAGACAATCGTCTAATTTCATATATACCCTTATTTGACCATATATGTTTTGAAAGGAAACATTATATCGTTTTCCAAAGAATGTACTTTATGAGAATTTCGTCAGAATTAAGGTAAGAATGTTTTTTTAACTTATACGGCGGGTGCAGCTCTTTTATGCTATTATAACATCATCCAATATTCCAATACATGTTTATAAGAATGTTTTCAAAATAAATGTTTTCCTTTATAATTATCTGACTTTTAAATGGTTTCAAAATATAATGAGATATTTCTTTCAAAAAGAATTCATTTCATCTATGTCAACATATTTTCATGGATTTTAAACCAGTTGGAAGTTAATTTATTATGATACAAATATTCCATTTTGTATTGATGGTTTTGTGATATGTTTGATATTGGATGTGTTATTTTTATACCATTAATGGTTTATGAATAAATTATTGACATTTTGTATGATATTTTTATTATGAATGTTTATGATAGGATCAAACCATTTCATATGAGAAATGCATTGGACTTAGTAAGTGACAGGAGGAGCCTGCGTTAGCTCCTCGATGCATCTGTAGGTATCATGACACAAACTATTAGATTGGTACAGGGCCTTGAAAAAATATTATTTGTAGTCATGGCACAAGGCCTTGACTCTATAGTTATGAAGTGTGGCATTATGCATTCCATAATTATGAAAGTGGCTATTAATAATGCATGTGATTAGTATACTAGAAGAATATCCATGTGAATATGTAAATGGAATTATTTAATTTTATTTTCCCATATTTTGATGAATTTCATGTTTAAAATTATTTTTTATTGGTCTTATACATTGTCTTAAATGTTTATGATTATTTTTAAATGTTTCTGCTATATTGTTATCTTTACTGAGCATATGAGCTCACCCCTTTATATGTTTAATTTTATCCAGGATGTGAAGAAGTATTTTATGGTTGACCTACATGGATATGCTAGGGATATAAGTGTGTTCAAAATGGGACTAAATGTTTTCAATGTTTTTATTTCATGATTTAATGAAAAACTTATGAATGTATCTAGTACTTCTAAGGCTAGTAAATTGATCGGTCTTTCAGGACATGATTTCTTGTATCATTCCAATGTTATGTAATAATGAACTAATATTGGGTATCTAGGGTCAGGGCGTTACATTTGGTTTCAGATAATGTTTAGTTCAATGCTTGGAAACTAGTTTTCAAAAAACTCTAATAAGAAAACCCTACCCAAAGATTGACTTTGATGATTTTTTAGAAGAACTACCTATAATATTGGCACTGTAGTGATTTTGTGAGTTTTCCAAAAAATATATCCCTATCTAGATACGAGTAGGTAGAGGCGGCTCTGGAATTGATGTACTTAGTGTTAAAACCCGAAAACACCACATTGAGCTAGACTCGAACGGGAACGGGTGCGTGATAATGGGGCTTGCTGCACTTTTAGTTATGACACTCTTGGGGGATATGCTTAAGATAATTCTCATTTTCATTACAAACCATTAGGAATGGTTTATGAGTACATACCTCCTCAAATAAAATATTTTTATGATGATGGATTATATCAATAAACTGTTCAATTTATGTTAAGTGTTTCACAAATTCAGAATTATGTATTGTGGTTCATAAACTAATATACTGTATGCCATTATTTAAAAACGGTTCTTAGTCAAAGGAATGGAAACCACATCAATGAATGTAATCCATGTACAGATTTCCCTTATACTTAAGATAATTATATTGGAGTTGGTGATGCAATTGGTGCTGATCATCTTATCACCATACTGGGACAACTCACACTGGTTGTGAATAATAAACCTACCCATATGGAGAACCCTGATCCCTAATGTGGAGGATAATTGTTAGAACGATTCAGGAGGCAATAACCACCATCATTCAGTGGTACTAAAAACCCATTTGTAGCCGAGTAATGGATAAGTTCCTTAGAGAAAATATTTCACTCTTTGGGGAGTTGTGAAAGAGAAAAATTTGTCATGGCAGTTTATCACCTCATTGGAGATGCATTTCAATAGTGGTCGTTGATTCAAAACACAAAGGAAGATGATGAAGTATCAAATATGGAATAGAGGGAGTTTGAAACGATTTTCTTATAATAATATATTCCTCGTGACCATCAAGCGGATATGGAAAGGCAATTTTTGAGTCTGAGACAAAATTAGAATAAGAATGTCGCAAAATATGAGGCTAACATTACAAGGTTATAAAGGCATGATGTAGGTTATATACATAACCCAAGTATTAATATTGATATATTCTTTTATGGGTTAAAAACATTTCCATATTGAGTATTAGCCCCACAATCCTTCTAATCATACGAATATATTTTCTCATGTGCTATCAAGATAGGAAAGTAAATCTCTATGTCTTATGACTTTAAAGAAAAGCAGGATAAGGAGATATCTTCTGAACACTATGGTAATGGAAATAAGGAGAATAAGAGAAATGTTGAATATCCATCCTATATTAATTGTGGTAAGAAACACCCCTGTACTTTCTTGAAAGGAATGGCTGTCTCTTACAAGTGTGGTGAAAAATTCCGCTGAGCTCTTGAATGTAAGGGAAAGAAATATGCAGTCAAAGATGAATGATACAGTTGTAGAGAAAAGGGTAATTATACAAACGAATGTCATATGTTCCAAGAAAACTTACCCCAGAAAATGCCAAAGGAGCATGGAAAAGCTTATGCAATCACTAATGCTAAGGTTGAAGCTCTGAAATACATGGTGGCAGGTAATTTAATGGTCTCCTCAAGTTTATCCAATGATTTTTTTGATTATGGATCATTACATTGTTTCATATCTTCTCAGTTTTCTATGAAAATTAGATATATCCAATTTTATTTAACAAGGGAGTTGTCAGTCAAAACTCCTAAGGGAGGTATCATTACAATTTAGTTTTGTGAATCAGTTCCCATTAGGGTTTATAAATGTTCTTTATCTTCTGATGTCATCACTTACCCATGATTCAATTTTCATATAATCCTTTTTATGGATTGTCTTTCGGACCATGATGGGAAAAATTATTGTAAGAAGAAAGAGGTTACAATTCTCGATAATGATAAAGAGTACCTTATCTTTAGAGTAGAAATATCACCAACTAATTCTTATCTAGATCCCCCCAGTAGTTCAACTAAATTCAATTAATAGGGAGGAAGAGAATGAAATAGTGGTGGTTGAGGAAAACAATGTTCAAATATATGATGTACCTATTGTTCTAGAATATGTTGATATGTTTTTAGAGGATTTACCAAGAAATCATTCAGTACGAGAAATTGTGTTTTTCATTGATTTAATTCCTGGTACAAGGCTCAAATCGAATACCCCTTATAGAATGGCCATTGTGGAATTAGTGGAACTAAAGAAACAACCCGGTTAATTGAGTATTAAAGGATTTGTTCACCCTACTGTTTCTCCATGGGGAGCCCCTGTTCTTTTTGTAAAGAAGAAAGATGGATCTATTAGTCGTGCATTGACTACAGGGAGATAAATTCTATAATAGTAAGAGAATAAGTATCACTTACCTCTCATTGATTATTTATTCGACCAAATTCATGGAGCTCAATATTTTTCAATGATTGACCTTCGATCTGGATTTCATTAGTTGTGTGTTAGGAAGGAAGACATTTCGAGAACATCATTTCGAACCAGGTACTGGCATACTCTTAGAAGAAATGAATTATATGGGATTTTTAGCAAGTGTGAATTATGAATTTTAGAGATTTCTTTTCTTGGATATATAGTCTCTAAATATAGAATCTATATTGATCCATATAAGACTAAGGCAATCCCAGAATGTCTAGAACCAATGACTATACCTGAGGTACACAGTTTTATTGGTTTAGTAGGTTATTACTTGTGTTTTTTCAAGAATTTTTCTAGATTGGCAATCCCATTAACCAAGCTCACACGTAAAACGGTTAAATTTGATAGGAAAAAATATCGTGAATAATGTTTTGAATAACTGAAGAGAAGATTAGTCAATGCACCAATATTCACTTTACCATTAGGGAATGATGGGTTTGTTATTTATAGGGATGCTTCAATGAAAGGACTTCATTGTGTCCTTTTGCATAATGATAGAGTTATTAGCTATGCATCATGGAAGCTAAAAATTCATGATAAAAACAATCCCACTCCTGATCTTGAGTTGTGAGCTGCAATCTTTGTTATGAAAATATAGAGACACTATCTCAATGGTGAAAAATGTAAGATTTATACTGATCACATGAGTTTGAAGTATATTTTCTCACAAAAATAACTAAACATGAGGCAATGAAGATGGATTGATCTACTCACAGATTATGATTTCACAATACACTACCACCCTAGGAAGGAAAATAGGGTGGAAGATGCTTTGAGCAGAATGGATCATGGAGTTTTGAACAAGATGAGAGTCCAAAGGGATCATATTTTAATGGAACTAGTAATGATGGATATGGTAATAACCATGGAAGGCGAAAAATGAATACTTTTTCAAATGGTTTCCAAACCATCTTTACTATAAAGCATAAAGAGTTCTCAGACTGGTGATTAGGATTTTCAAAGGAATATTAAAGCAGTGAATGATGGGAGATTGAGTGACTTCATATATGAAGATGGAATTTTGAAATAAGGTAAGAGACTTTGTGTTCCTAGCATACCTGATCTAAAAAGGGAATTATTGGATGATTATCATAGCTTCAATTTCTATATACACCCTGGGAGAAACATGATTTATAGATATTTGAATGAAACATTTTTTATGGGACAACATGAAGAGGGAGATTTTTGATTTTTTGTCAATATGTATGGTTTGTCAACAAGTGAATGTTGGAAGACAACAACATGGAGGATTCATGAAACCACTTCCCATACCTCAGTGGAAATGAGATAATATTATGATGGACATTTTCATGGGGCTACCACAGACTCCTAAAAGGAATGATTCAATATAAGTCATTGTTGATCATCTTACCAAGTCACCACATTTTCTTACTATAAGAGAAGATTTACCACCTGAACGTCTGGAAAAGAGTTTATATTAATGAAGTTTTAAGACTCCATGGTGTACCTATATCGATTGTTTCTTAATGTGATCTCCGTTTTAAATCAAATTATGGAAAATTCTTTAGAAATCCTTGGTTACTAATCTTCGTATGAGCATTGACTACCACCCTCATATTGATAGAAAATTAGGACAGACTATTCAAATCATAGAAGAAATGTTGAAATCTTTCTCACTTCACATTCAAGGTATGTGGGATCAATATTTACCTCTGGTAGAATTTTCCTATAACAATATCTTATATTCAAGTATTCATATGGAACTATATGAAGTGTTATATTGAAAAAAATGTCGCACACCAACTTGTTAGGATGATGTTGGTGAAAGAAAACTCATAGGCATAGAACATTTTGAGGAAACAATGGAAAATGTGAAGGTTATCAAAACTCACATCAATGTAGGTCAAAGTAGGCAGAAGAGCTATGCTGATAACCGAAGGAAGGATGTGGAATTTTAGGTAGATGATAATGTTTTCTTAAAGGTATCTCTATTGAAGGGAGTATTGCGAATCTGTAAAAGGGTAAATTAAGTCCCAGGTACATTGAACATTTTGAAATTCTAGAACGAATTAAGGTTGTAGCTTAACATTTGACAATGACACCAAGTCTCTCCAAATTTCACGATGTGTTCCACGTATCACTATTGAGAAAATACATGCATGACCCAACGCATGTACACATCTATGAGTAAATAGAACACCAACCAGATCTGTCTTATTGTGAAGTGCCTGTCAAGATTCTTGATATAAGAGAACAAGCACCGAGAAACCAGACGACTCGTCTAGAAAAAGTTATATAGAGAAACCATAAGATTGAAGAGTGGAAGTGGTAACCTGAGGAACATATGATGAAGAGCCACCCAAATAATTTTATGAAGTAATATACTAGAGATTTAGAGAAAAAAATTATTTTAAGGAGGGGAGAATTTAACACCCCAAGCTCCTAGAGTATGTTTCCCATTGACTAATACAATAAATTGTGTTGTATGCAACTTCGAGTTCAAACACAGCACAACCAATCAAAATAGCCATTATGAATAGTAATACCCACTTTTAAAATTGGATAAATTTTTTATTTCAAAATGGACTTCATTTTTGGATTCGGAATATGGAAATTAGCTTAGGGTGAATTTTTGGTCTTTTTCTGAAAACATTCAATTTTTGATGAATAGTAAAAATCACTGAGTTATTGTTTAAAAATGACTTTTTTATTAAAATAATAATTTATTTTATTTAAATTTATTTTAGGTCAAAATAGATACATAATACTATCACGACTTCCTCCTACCAAAGATGACCCTACTGAGATGGAAATGGTAAAAGAGAGATAATGACCCCCTAGTCCCGCCTCTAGTAGGCCCCGGGGTGGCGACTAGCACCAAGGGTATGAGTTTTCACAAATATGGGAGGAATTACCCTTTTTATTATTTAAGATTGAGAAATAGGACAAGTCCACCACCCAAAAAGGAAAATAACAAGTGTATAGAAATAAACCTAAACCAATCCCACATGCATGTTTAAATAGTTCTGAAATAAGGTACAAGTACAAGAAAGCTCAAAAGTACAATACCAAAAGAAACAAGTGTACAACAACAGCAAAAACTCCAACTGTCCAACTAGTAGGGTCCCGCATGGACTTGGTAGTCCTCCTGGAAACCTGAAAGTAAACATAGGGAGATCATACAAGTATACTCAGTAGGGAAACCTAAAGCTCTCGTTCACAGGTGGGGAGACATCCTAATGTCCTGTGAGACCAATAGAAGAAACCTAGCAGGGAAATCTATCAACCCAACCTCACCAGCCACACTCACCAAAAACACAATCACAACAGTTAGTAGTAGTATATAAGAACAAGAGTATTGGGTACCCCACACTATTTCTCTTTAGTTAGCTGCTCTTCCTAACGGCAAACGTCCTGACGCTGCCACACTCTCGCCAACCGCACACACTTGGGCCTCACAACCACGTGTCCCACCCACACACACCTGGGCCTCACAACCACATATCCCACCCGCACACACCTGGGACTCACAACCACGTATCATGCCCGCACACAGCTTGGCCTCATCCCAATGATTCTTTGGAAATAGTAGAACCTGCCCAAAGGGTCTTGGGATAAAACCACCCCAATCAAAACTTACCCAAAGAGTCTTAGGTGTAAGGTGTCCTCAAGCAATCACAGCCTAGGGGAGAAGGAGAAGGAAGGAGATAGTAACTAAGGGAAAAACACCCTCTCTAATGAAATGAGAGTGTTCGACACTAAGTGCTCAACATTTGTGGGGTGCGATAAAACAAAAAAGTTACAAATATATATATGTATACCAAACAGACAGCCCAACCTATGGATTCTAAATAGAGAAACTAAGCATGTGCCTCGACACTGATACTACAAAGCATGCATATAACAAACAACCCCAACCCCATTTAGGTTTTCACATTTCAGCAGAATTAGTTTATTAGTTCCTTAACTACTAGGAAACTATCCACAACCAACCAAATCAATCATTCGTGAAACATATCCCTTCCATCCACAAATCAAGTTAGGAAAACACAAGCAACACAAACAAGTCCCTTCTTATTAACCAACCAACCCCATTTATTATTATTCACATTCCATTACCATGCCACACCATTCATTAACTCTTCAACTTTTTATTTATTATTCACAACCCATAGTCCGTTCACATTCCAACCCATCCCAGCAGCCCTGCTGCCAACTGCCATAACCACAACCACACCATACATCATTAACCCTTGATACAACTTATCGCAGCCCCACTGCTCATCCGATCCACCAAAACCCACAAAAAAAGACTCGTGCCACATCATCTCCACTTTAACATCATTTACCACAGCCCTGCTGCCTGTTCTATTCATAACAACCCAGGATTCACCCCTCCCATTCACATACCAATGACCAAGCCAAAATCCACATGATCATTATTCCATTTTGTTTAACCGGGGTGATCACACAAGGGTTCCAGATTTTAATCATCCAACTTTACAAGATTAATCAATTTCTACATTCTACAAAGTTTCCACCCAGAAAACGGTCTAGAAAGATAGGGAAACATTTAATTGCGCAAGCAAAGGCCCCCAAATACCATGATTTTCAGTAGGCAGAAGCCTATTCAATTCACAACCTAATATCACAGGATATAAGATAAACACAACAACTTCCCCATTCCAGTTCTTTAACCTGTTATTATCTTTATTTAATGGTTCAACTGTTTCTCATGAAAACAAGAGGATACCCACCCCGCATGATGCACAATTAAGAGAGACAAAGGTAAGATCCATACCTAAACAGGTTCTGATCACAATGCTCTCCCAGATCAACCTTAGAAGACATCCGTCGGCATCCTTCACATCTATCGAGTACCGGAAAAACCTTCTAGGGTGGAATTCGGAATGGAAAGGCCGAAGGAAAGACAACAGATCTAAGCTTGGAAGTTCTGCCTCGTCGTTATGATCCCATGGCTGCTGACGGATCGTAAATCGGAGCTCGGACGAAGAAGTTATGGATGAAAAGTAGCCTTAGAGTCTCTTGGGAGAGCTCTTCTCAGAGGAATGGGGTGGAGAGGGGTGAGTTGAAAAGGAGGAGGGGACCCCTCCTTTTACAGTTGAGAAAATAAAAAATACACATCATGTACTTTATAGTACACGGCATGTACTCGGCCGTTTCACACGGTCACCATGCGGCTTCCAACACAGCCTTCTACGCGGAACGTGGCCATTGACTGGTCAACACACGACTTGAAGGTAACGAATACGTGGGGAGGGACTACACGGCGTGTAGTATTGGATACATAGAGTGTACCCATTTATTTCACATGGCAAGGACACTTCCTTGAACACGGGTTATACCCAGTGAGGGGGTACACGACGTGTACTCAAACTACACGGCATGTAGTTTCAAAATTATGGAAGGTGTGGAAAAAGTCCATTTTACCCTCCAGAACACTTCGTGACCTTCTTTTTAACAAAGGAATGGGCCGGAGAGGTCCGGTCCATTACATCATATACCTCTTAAAACATTCTCATCTTCGAGAATTCAAAAACAAACCCAGAGGAATCCAACAAGATACCTCTTAGGGTTCTCATTATAACAGGAACCCAACCAACAACCCTAATCATATGTGTTAGGAATTCCTTATCCTATGTCGAGATATTATCTGCATTAGACGGAACTGACTCTCCTGCACGGGTTTAATCGCATCTGTATTAATGCATCTCAATTAAGGATAGGGGATTCCCACTTCCATATATCAGGATTTTCCAACTTGCACTACCCCCAAAACTACACAACCAACACACTTCATGAACATGTGGTTTGGGGAAAAATTCCTTCTCCTATGTCGAGATATTATCCGCTTTAGGTGGCATTGACTCGCGCGCATGGGTTCAGTCGCATCCGCATTAATGCGTCTCGATTAAGGGTCAGGTTTTTTCCATTTCCCCACACATCCGGACATGTTACACATGACCAGGGAACAAGGAAACAAAAGGTCTAGCAACCGACAAGCCATGCATTCCATATATCAAAGGTACAGATTATAACATCAACACAAAGCTCAGAAAAAAAAGGGAAAACACAAGTCAAAACAACTCTGCGTACTGAGTGTGCATCTGGGTCTCCCACTCCCATGTGCTCTCCTCGAGGCCGTCATGCCTCCACAACACACGAACCAATGAAATGGTTTGTCCACGGAGAACCATCTCTTTACGATCCTCGATTCTTGACTGGTCATTCCTCGAAGTTCGCATCATCTCCCATATCTAACTCTCCCAAGTCGATAACATGAGATTCATCGTGTAAGTACTGACAAAGCTGGGAGACGTGGAAGATGTCAGAACCTTCTCCAACAGAGGTGGCATGGCAAGCTAATATGCCACCACGCCGACCTGCCTCAGCACCTCAAAAGGTCCGACAAACCTAGGTGAGATCTTGCTCCCTTTCCCAAACCTTCGTTTCCCCCGTCGAGGGGAAACCTTCAAGAACACATGATCTCCCACCTCGAACTCCATGGGCCTTCTCCGACGATCAGCATAAGGCTTCTGTCGGTCCTGATCCGCTTTCATCCTCTCACGTACAAGATGGACTTTCTCCATGGGGCTCTACACTACCTCTGGCCCAAGAGGACCTGTCTCACCAACCTCTGGCCAGCAAATGGGTGAACCACATGGTCTTTAATACAAAGCCTCAAACGGTGCCATTCCAATAGTAGAGTGAAAGCTGTTGTTGTAGGAAAACAATACTAAAGGCAAGTGTCGTACCCATGATCCTCTGAAATCCAGAACGCATGCTCGCAACATGTCCTCCAGCATCCAGATAGTCCACTCTGTCTGTCCATCATTCTGGGGGTGGAAAGCAGTGCTAAGGCATAGGTGGGTTCCAAAAGAATGTTGTAACCCCCTCCAGATTCATGAGGTAAACCGAGTATCCCAATCTGAGACGATGGTCTTTGTAACTCCATGCAAACATACCACCTCATCTATGTATCTCTTTTCTAAGTTACTCACCGGGCCTGACTTTTTAATTGCTAAGAAGTGAGCTGATTTAGTCAGTAGATCCACCACTACCCAGATAGCATCATAACCACCCTGAGTTCTGGGTAGTCCTGTGATGAAGTCCATTAAGATGTCATCCCACTTCCACTTGGGTACTTTTAAAGGATGCAACAAACCTCAAAGAACACGGTGTTCAGCCTTCACTTTCTACCACACTAGGCATTTAGCCACAAACTCCGCTAATTCCCATTTCACCCCGGGCCTCCAAAAATGTTCCCTCATGCCTCGGTAAATTTTTGACACTCATGGATGTACCGCCAAGGATGAGCTTTGGAACTCATGGTGAACTCCCTCATGCATTGTCTCTGTGAAAAACAACCTTCCATGGAAAAGCATTCGATGTCGGTTGTCCTCTGACCATCCTTCTAGAGCATTCCCCTGATCGACACAATCCCGCATCACTTCCGGCTCGGAGTCCCCCCCACTGAGACTCTTCCACCTGCTGAAACAAGGAGGACTTCACCGTCATCTGAAACAAACATCCTTTAACACCTTCTACCCTTGCATCCAAGTGTTAGGAGACCATCTCTCCCATCGCTTTCCAAGCATCAGTGGATTACCAAACCACTTCCTTATGTGACTTCCTGCTCAGGGCATCAGCTACAACGTTTCCCTTACCTTCAGTGTAAGAGATCTCGAAGTCATAGTCTTGGAGAAACTCGACCCATATCCACTGCCATAAGTTCAGGTAATGCTGGGAGAAGATATAACACATGCTCTTGTGATCCAAGAAGACCACAAAGCACTCCCCGAAGAGGTAATTTCTCCACAACCTCAGTGCGAACACTACTGCTACAAGCTCTAGGTCATGGGTGGCATAGTTACGCTCATGAGGGCGTAACTTCCTAGACCCATAACAGATCACTCCCTTCTTCTGCATCAGCACGCACCCCAGACCAAGGCCAGAAGCCTCACAAAACACCTCTTACAACAACCCATCTCCTGGAAACCTAAGTACGGGAGCACTGACCAACTTCTCCTTTAGGTATCGAAAGCATTCTGGAACTACTCGCCCCATAGGAAGACCTGGTTCTTCCTAGTCAAATCTTTCAATAGAGTTGCAACTCGAGAAAAGTCTGAAACGAACCTCCGATAGTAACCTCCTAACCCCAGAAACTATGAACTTCTACCATGATCTTGGTTGACGCCCAAGAAACAACTACCTACACCTTCGACGGGTCCACTGACACTCCATGCTGAGACACCACGTGTCCAAGGAAGTGTACTTCTTGCATCAAGAACTTACACTCCGACAATTTCCCATAAAGATGCTGGTGTCGAAGGACTTCAAAGACTGCCCTGAGATTCTCAATGTGCTCCTCCTTTGATCTTGAGTAGATCCGGATGTCATGAATAAACACAATGACGAACCGGTCTAGAAACTCTCAATATAAAAAGTTCTTAAGTCCCATGAACATAGTCAGTGCATTCTTAACTCCAAACGGCATCACTACAAACTTGAAGTGCCCATACCGGCACTTGAAAGCTGTCTTCAAGATTTCACCATCCTTTACCCTCAGCTGATGATATCTAGATCGTAGATCAATCTTGGAAAAACTACCTGCTCACCTCAGTTGTTCGAAGAGATCATCTATCCTTGGAAGGGGGTAACAGTTCTTGACCATTACCTGGTTCTACCTTCGGTATCTATGCATAGCCTGAGACCACCATCTTCCTTCTTCATGAACAAAACTGGAGCACCCCATGGCAATATGCTAGGTCGAACAAAACCCTTCTCCATCAAATCATCAAACTGAATCCACAACTCCCGCTACTCTGAAGGTGCCATCGAAATCGTACAGGCACCAGGTTGTAAGTCTATCCTGAGCTCAACATCACGTCGGGGGGGGGGGGGGGGTAGAGTCACAACCTCCTCAGGAAAAACATAGAGGAACTCCCCAAAAACCCCCAGGATATCCATCATCTCTGTATCAGCTGAAACCACTGATATCTCACCTAACAAGAAAAGGAGAGGCTCCACACGCCAACCTCCCACCTGATAGCTCCTCTCGCCAACAAAACCTACACGCTTCCTGTCCAAGTCGGAGAACACGACTCTTCTCCGGAAGCAGTCGATAATGGAACTAAAAGAAAACAACCAGTCGATGCCTAGGATGACATCGTATGGATGCATCTGTAACAAAAGATGGTCCCCACTAGATCGATGTGGTCCCAACGTCTCCCCACATCCCTGAAAAACACAAGATACACTAGTCTAGCTTCCTACTGGTGTACTCAGCACCAGTGGTATGGACAGTCTCTCTACGTCTAGTCCCAAAAATGGGCTAGACCATGTTCAACAAAGGAGTGATAAGATCCCTAATTGAACAAAGAAAAAAACGAGAGTGCTGAACAAACAAATCGTACCTCACACCACCTCTGGTCCTGGTGGAGCTGTCAACTCTGCTGCATGAAACTGTCCACGCCCAGATTCTCCGCCTCTCTGATGTTGTCCACCTCCCTGACGACGCCCTGATTCAGGTCCCTGAGGAGCACCCTGAGGTCAGCCTCCTCCCACAAAGTATGCCCTCAGAGGGGCATGGTCATGCTGCTGCTGGAAGGGCCTCGCTGGCAACTGGTGCTGCTGAGGTGGGTGCTGAACCTACCCACCTCCACCGTATTGAGCTCAGATCAGGCACCGACTCAGAATGTGCCCGAAACCTCCACAACAAAAACACTTCGGTCCTCGGCATGTGAAGAAGGGACGAGGACCTGAATATATGAACTAGAACTGTTGGGGCATGCTCCCCACTATCTTGGACCTAGAAGGTCCCGGAGCAGGAGACCTGCTGCTGACTGCCTTCCCCTTTGACAAACCTGGATGGATCCCCTCACGTGGTGTACCTCCCTGTGAGTGCATCCTCTCTACAACCTCTGCCTTCTTATGTACCGCCAAGTATGCCGGAAGGGTGAAGGGGGTGAAATCATATTATACCGAAGGATGAAGCGCCTCCTCCAAACGTCTCCCCTAAGACTCCTCATCCGGGAAGAGAGCCGAAACAAAGCACAAGAGATCATTAAACTTGATCTGCAACTCTTGTACTGACATACTCCCCTGCTGAAGGGAGAGTAACTCCTGCTGATTCTCCGCCTTGATCATGGAAGAAAGGAATTCCTCAAAATTCCTTCTCAAAGTCAGCCCATGAAACCTATGACTCTATCCTCTCTCCGAGGTAGAGCGTCCACAACTATCGCGCCGCACCTCTCAGCTGACTGAATGATAGGGGAACGCAGTACTCCCTCAGATCACAGATCAAGGTAAAAGCGATCCCTAGTTTCTCAAGCCACCCCTCCTTCTTCATATCCGAAGTACTACCCTCTTACTTCTTGAGGGTCTGCCGTTGGAAAGAATGGAGAGTCTTCTTCCACTGGCTATCTTCATCCTCTTGGTCAATCCATAACTGATCGACCGCCTGAATTTGCTGGGCCTCGGCCATCTGAGCCACCTGGGGACGACGTCCAGGTGCCACAGCTGTACGGTAAACAAAGATCGCCTAAACCCAAGTAGTAAGGAAATTTATCAGGGTCTCATTTTATCATTTCATTTCAATTTCTTTCCCAGAACACACAAATCTAGTAAAACATAGTCATGATGATGAATGTACCTTCCCTAGGGTCTCTACACTACAATCAGTGTAGTCTCACTTAGTCGTTCTGTAGGCTCAGATTCCTTGCATCAGATCATGGGGGGACCTAAAATCCCGTGTCCTAGCCAGTCTTCCCTGGCCTATGTCACACACCATGATTAACCAACACGGTTTCCCTACCATCCCATGCGATCCTCACTGTGCCAAACTCCAGACTCCATCCTATCTCTCAACCATCACCTCTGATACCATTCTGGCACGACCCCCTCCCACCAAAGACTCCCTCCTGAGCATGAAATGGTGAAAGGGAGATAATGAACCCCCGAGTCCCGCCTCCAGTAGGCCCCGGGGTGGCGACTAGCACCAAGGGTATGAGTTTTCACAAATATGGGAGGCATTACTCTTTTTATTATTTACGATCGGGAAATAGGACAAGTTAACCATTCAAAAAGGAAAAGAACTAGTGTATATAAATAAACCCAAACCAATCCCACATGAATGTTTAAATAGTTCTGAAACAAGGTACAGGTACAAGAAAGCTCAAAATTACAATACCAAAAGAAACAAGTGTACAAAAAATAACAACAACTCCAACTGTCCAACTAGTAGGGTCCCGCATGACCCTGGTAGTCTTCCTGGAAACCTAAAAGTAAATGTAGGGTGAGCATACAAGTATAATTAGTAGGGAAACCTAAAGCTCTCGTGCATAGGTGGGGAGACATCCTAATGTCCCGTAAGGACAACAGAAGAAACCTAGCAGGGAAATCTATCCACCCATCCTCACCAACCAAACTCACCAAAAACACAATCACAACAGGTAGTAGTAGTATATAAGAACAAGTGTATTGGGTACTCCGCACCATTTCTCTTTAGTTAGCTTCTCTTCCTAACGGTGAACGTCCTGACGCTGCCACACTCTCCCCGCCCGCACACACCTGGGCCTCACAACCACGTATCCCGCCCGAACACACCTGGGCCTCACAACCACGTATCCCGCCCACACACACCTGGGCCTCATCCTGAAGATTCTGGGGAAATAGTAGAACCTGCCTGAAGAGTCTTGGGTAAAAACCACCCCAATCAAAACCTACACAAAGAGTCTTAGGTGTATGGTCACCTCAAGCCATCACATCCTAGGGGAGAAGGAGCAGGAATGAGATAGTAACTAAGGAAAAAACACCCTCTCCCATGAAATGGGAGTGTTCGGCACTAAGTGATCAACATGGATGGGGTGCGATAAAACAAAAAAGATACAGATATATATATGTATACCAAACACACATCCCAACCAATGTCTTCTAAATAGAGAAACCGAGCATGTGCCTCGGCACTGCTACTACAAATAATGCATACAACAAAAAACCCCAACTCCATTTCGGTTTCCACATTTCAGCAGAATTAGTTTATTAGTTCATTAACTACTGGGCAACTACCCACAACCAAATACATCAATCATTCATGAATGATATCCTTTCCATCCACAAATCAAGTTAGGAAAACACGAGCAACACAAACAAGTCCCTTCTTATTAACCAACCAACCCCATCGATTATTAGTCCCGTTCCATTACCATGCACCACCATTCATTAACTCTTCCAATTTATATTTATTATTCACAACCCATAGTGCGTTCACATTCCAACCCATCCCTACAGCCCCGCTGCCAACCTCCATAACCACAACCGCATCATACATCATCATCCCTTGATACAACTTATCGCAGCCCTGCTGCTCATCCGATCCACCATAACCCACAAAACAAGATTCGTGTCACATCATTGCCCCTTTAACATCATTTACTACACCCCTGATTCCTGTTCTATTCGTAACAACCCAGGATTCACCCCTCCCTTTCACACACCAGTAACCAATCCAAAACCCACATGATCATTATTCTATTTTGTTTAACCGAGGTGATCACACAAGGGTTCTAGATTTTAATCAGCCAACTTTATGTGATTAATCAATTTTCACATTACACAAAGTTTCCACCCCCAAAATAGTAGAAAAATAGGGCAAAATTTAATTGTGCAAGAAAAGGCCCCCAACGACCGTGATTTTCAGTAGGCAGAAGCCTATTCAATTCACAACATAATATCACAGGATATTAGATAAACACAACAACATCCCCATTCCCGTCATTTAACCAGTTATTATCTTTATTTAATTGTCTAACTGTTTCTCATGAAAAAAAGAGGATACCCACCCTGCATGATGCACAATTTAGAGAGACGAAGTTAAGATCCCTACCTCAACAGGTTCTGATCACAACGCTCCCCCGGATCAACCTTAGAAGACATCTGTCAGCGTCCGTCACCTCTGTCGAGTCCTGGAAAAACCTCCTCGGGTGGAACTAGGAAAGGAAAGGCCGAAGGAAAGACAACAAATCCATGCTCGGAAGTTCCACCTCGTCCGTACGATCAAGTGGCCATTGAAGGATCGTAAATCAGAGCTCGGATGAAGAAGTTATGGAAGAAAAGGAGTTGTCGAGTCTCTTGGGAGAGCTCTGCTCAGAGGAATGGGGAGGAGAGGGGTGAGTTGAAAAGGAGGAGGATACCCCTCCTTTTATAGGCGAGAAATGAAAAAGTACACGACGTGTACTTTATGGTACACGACGTGTACTCAACCATTTCACACTGTCACCACGCGGCTTCCAACACAGCCTTCTATGCGGAACGCGGTCGTTGACTGGTCAACACACGGCTTGAAGGTAACACATACACGGGGAGGGACTACACGGCGTGTAGTATTGGATACATGACATGTACCCATTTATTTCACACGACAAGGACACGACCTTGAACATGGGGTATACCTGGTGAGGGGGTACACGACGCGTACTCAAACTACACGGCGTGTAGTTTCAAAATTCTTGAAGGTGTGGGAAAAGTCCATTTTACCCTCCAAAACACTTCGTGACCTTCTTTTTGACAAAGGAATGCGCTCGAGAGGTTTGGAACATTACAAATAACTATATAAGTTCAATTTAATTCGTTGGATTCATTTTATAATAATTTTAGATATATAAAAATATTATTGAACTTTTTACCATATTTTACCCACCTCCTTGAGGCATTTGAAAATTTTCATAAAACTAAATTTTACCTATTCTGTGACTTGAATTTCAAAAATCTGAGAGACATGATTGATATAAGAAAATAAAATGTGGTTCAATTAGATGAAAATAATTGTTGGTTAATAGTAACGTTTGACTTTTATTTACCACGGTTAAACATAAATAGGGTAATTTTGGTTAAAAATGATATTTTAATTTCCCTAACACATGTCCTAATTCTGTTGGATAAGTGTAATTCGACCGAAATCAACCTTAGGAATATAATATGATCCAATTTTTTCCACATGGATTAGATTAGGACATTTATTATTATTTTATTAAAGAAGAGTTAAAAGAGTTAAATTCAATGTCTAATAACTATACTATATTTAATATAGAGTTACACACATATATTTGACTATAGATATTCATTAGAAATATAAAAATATTTCTTACATAATCGTATTTTATTTATACTTTTTATACATTAAATAATTTATTTTATTTATGTCACAATAATGATGCAGTAATTACCTTATTAATGAAATATTAAAAAATTGATATTATAAATATGAAAATAAATTCAAATTGAGACTTCTGATGAATTAAACTATATATTTAGTTTAATATGACATGTTAGGATTTGTCAAATTGCTTTTATTCTAAGTGATAAATTTTTTATGGATTTCAAAAAAAATCCAATGCTAAATATTGTCATAATTGTCATAATTGAGTTTTTAAAACAAATACTATATTATTAATTTATATAATATTACTAAAAATATAATTTTCATCCAAATGACTTAGATAAGGTTATATATATTAATATTTAACCACATGGGATTCTCTTGGCTTGTTATAGTAAATTTATTAACCATATAATATAAAAATACAAACAGACTTGGTAAATGTCAAACTATTTAACTAAGAGTCAAATCTAAAAGATAAGGTTAATATAGTGACCTAAACCTATCTAAGACTTATTGGTTGAGTGTTTTTCGACCAATACCCCCCTTATCTTCTAAATAAATAATTTTTTAGCTATTAGAAACCGAATATATGTTTATTATGAATAATATTTCATCCTTTTCCAAAAGTGAACGTTGCCTCTCTTATAAAAGGGTACTTCCCCTTATCTTAATTTCACACCTTAAAATCCATTGTTCAGAGCCAACCCCTCCACTAATATCCTCCCAACATTCCTCTCTTCATCTTAGTGGCTTTAATTTTGTCAGAAAGCCATCCTGTAGAGCCCTTTTGATCAAATCTAAAAGAAGAATCTGAAGAAGAGGCAAATAGTTCATCACCTCTTTCAAGTTCATTTCTTCTTCCACTTCCTCTTTGTTGTTTCCATTATAAAATAATAAATATAGTATATTCTATTTACTATGATGTGATTATAAATATCATACAACTATATTCATTTTTTTTATCCATCCAATAAAGGAAAAAGTCATCATACGTGCGTGCGTATGGATTACCGTCTCTACGTTGTGGTGTAGTTTGTTATTCAAACACTTCATTATTTTAGATGGGTATAATAATGAATATAACTGATGTAAATAATAAATATATCATGTTAATGATTCTAGATATATGATATAACATAAAATTAAATACGATTTCACTATCAATATATTGACATTGTCGCTTGTGCGTACGTATAGATTACTGTCTCCATGAACGCAATGAGATTCATTCCCCATCGTAATCATTAAAGAAAAATTTCCAATTTATGATTAAAAGTAATGGTTTTAAACATAAAATCATTATATATATGAATCAATTCCATCCTATACATAACAAACATGGCTTACATAACCAAGCATATAAAGGAAAACGAATCAGTTAACACCTGAAACGATGATACTATAGAAATATTATTAACAAAGCAATATTTGAGGGTCATATATGATATCATATTTAAGTATATAGTTTTTGTATAATTTAATAACAATTATTTAACTGTTATACATGTGGTTAATTTACCCTAAAAGAAAGGAAAAGTACAAGGTAAGGGTTAATTTCACAATCTCATTATTATCTATGGTTGTTTGTACGTAAGTATCTACTAGGACCTCTTTATCATCAACATCCATGTTTTCTTAAAACAATGTATTTCAAATCATTTTTACTATTTACTAGACAATGGGATAAAGTCATTTATACCATTATTGTACCTTATAAGTTTGGAAGTAATCTTTTTTTCGTTTTCCAATCAAGGTATTTAATGACCTTTTCTATAAAATTAAGGTAAGAATGTTTTTTAACATATAGGACGAGTGCGTCCATTTTCTTGCATTATAACACCCTGAAGCTTTCCATAAAAGATTATAATAATATTTTCAAAAAAATATTTTTGTTTATAATTATGTCACTTTTAAATGGTTTCCAAATAGAAATAGGTATTTTTTTCAAAAAGTTTTCATTTCATCTATGTCAACATACATTGATGGATTTTAAACTTGTTTGAAGTTGATTTATTATGATTCAAATCTTCCAAATTTTATGGATGGTTTTGGGATCTGTCTGAAAAGGGTTGTGTTATTTGTTTACTATTCATGGTTTATGGATAAAGTATTAACATTTCGAACGCTATTTTAAATATGAATGTTTATGTTATGTTTAACCCTTTTCATATGAGGAATGCATTGGATATAGTAGGTGACAGGTGGAGCCCGCTATAGCTCCTCGATGCATCGGTAGGTCTTATGAGACAAACTAGTGTCTTAGCACAAGGCCTTGAAAAAATATTATTTGTAGTCTTGGCACAAGGCCTTGACTATGTGGTTATGATGTCTGTTATTATGCATTTCATAATTATGAATGTGTCAATTTATATTTCATGTGATTATTCAACTATAGAACATCAATTAGAATAATTAAATGAAATTATTTGATTTCAAATTTTCCATATTATGCTGATGTTTAAGTTTAAAAGGCTTTTGTTTTAGTCTTTTACATTTCCTTAAATTTTTATGCTCATTTTTGAACGTTTCTACTGTACTATTATCCTTACTGAGCATCTGAGCTCACCCCTTTCAATGTTTTATTTTTCTCAGGATGTAAAATGTATTTTATGGTAGAACTATGGGGATAGGGTAAAGATAAAAGTGTGTTCAAAAGGGAAAAAATTATTGTTGATGTTCTTATTTCATGACGTAATATAAAACTTATGAATGTATCTAGTACTATGAAGGCTAATAAACTGATCAGTCTTTCGGGACATTATTCCTTGTATCATGAAAATATTATGTAATAATGCACTGACTTTGAGTAACTAGGGTCGGAGCATTATAAGAATGATACTACACCTTTTTTCATATTATACAAAACAGAATATGATAAAATTTTATAATACAAAAATTTCATAAGATATATTCTATGAAAGATAGAAATATCATATAATGATTTTATAGAACATAAAATTGAAAAAATGCTTCATATGATAGAATAATTTATAAAAAATCACATTAGAAAGGTATAGTTGAAATTTATAAGAGTAACTTCCTGTTTTATTTTTAATAATCATAAGTATAATCATATATTTCAGATGTGTAAATTAAAAGATCATATAAATAATCTAATACTTCCTAAAAATAATATAAAATATTAGTAGTAAAATATATAAATTTGTGTGATTAAAAAATTGTTTATAACTCTTAATAGGTGGTTCATAAATGAAAACAACGTGCAAAAAATATAACAATTTAAAATTATATAATTCATCATTAAATATTATAATCTCTAAATATATAATGAATAAACATGATATGATATTATATTGATTAGATAAATTATAATTATCCCTATTATAAATGTGATGTATTTTCATATTAAAAACATGAAAATTATCAATCTCTTAAACTCAAATATTAATAATATTCCCATAACTCAAACTTATAAAAGATGGATCCATGTACATAATAACATGATGAACCTACTCCAGGACTATTACTCTAGGGAAAAGGGTAGTGTGGTGTTTCTCACATCCTTGACGAAACATAGACATTTTTCAATGAAATGATGCCTATGTTCAAATAATCATTACAAAAGAGTGACTACTCACGGCAGAACATTTACAAATATCCTATGTTTATGCAATTTATTTAGAAACCATAACACCTATTTTTTTCTTTATGAAATAATAATTACCAAAATTTTTTGATATGTCACTGTGGGTTGAAGAGTTTTATAGATAGATAAATTTATATTAAAATTGATGTTATCCTAAAATTCATCACCCTCCTTTTACTACTATTTAGCCACTACATCATTTCGAGTAACATCAAGAGTTTAATATCTACTAAGAAAACTATAAGTTTACCTTAGTGTAGAAATCATTAAAAAATATTATTTTACAAACCCTTGATAATTCATTTGGCCTCATTTTACAACATAAATATGCATGGGGTCTTTACATTTTAAGGACATTACAATTATAATTAATATTTTAAACTCCATATTTTTTTATTGATCATATGAAACTCTTAGAAAAATATGAGTCAAAAAAACATCATAGCTTTTATTCTATAGATATTACATTTCGTAGAACAGATAATTGAAATCCATCAAAGATAACCTTCCATAACATTTTTCATCTCCACGGTCATCCAACAATTATATTCCTCACATTATAGTTATCTTATTACTAGAAATATATAATACTTTATAGGAATACCACTATATTTAAAAATTAATTGGACAGATCATGTCCAATTAGGTGTTCGATAACTTAAATAAACAACTAAAACATAAATTTTTAAAGTATCATGAATTCATGGATGACCTACAATTCCAACCCTACTATATTTATCAATATCATATAAAAGTCAAAAAATACAGAAAACATGATTTCTATGAAGGATACATTCAATGTATTGGCACTTTTATACAACATCAGGGTTTATTGTCAATATAAAAAAATACACTATATCCCTTTACCTCCCTCCAAACCCCTCAAAATAAAATTTTCACCCACTCTATTTATAGGATGAAAAATTAAAAACAAGTAAACATTCATGTAATATCTATATAACCTACTAAAAAAGTTTATAAATTGATTTACTTTATATCTACTTAATTTATATGCATCATCACCTAATTTTATACCTCAAACATACACTATTAAACATCAACCATCCCTCCAAATCCGTATATTTACCTTTGAAAAATTTCTAGAAAAAAACAGCTAAAGATAACCCACTAGAATTAGTCCAAACTCACACACATAACATCAAAATCATTAATCTATTGGAATTGAATCTATCAAACATGAATCAAACCACCATAGATAAATTACTTGGGGAAATATACTTTTTTTAAATATATCACTCTTATTAATGTGCATACATCAAGAAATCACTATCATGGGATAAATACAACTATAACCATAATTATGGGGATCCATTAATTTAAATTCCAAAAAAATTATTCATAAATAGTAATTGTTTTATTTTTGAAAATTATCTGACCATTAACCTTTTTATTATATTAAAAAAACCACAGTAACAATGGAAGTTAACCATATGAAACCACTAAAACCATGGTAAATTTTTACTATGATAGAATATGTACTTAAAAAAGCTATATTTATTATTATTTAAAATTAATATATGCATTTATCTATATATGAATAAATTTCAATATAAACTGGGATTGATATTAGAGGTAAATATCAAGGGCATCATAAGGATGTCACATGATCAAACCTACATGGAAGAAAATTTTAATAATTTGGATAGGCTATATGCAACTTCAGTAGTTGGGGTTATTGAGAAAACCCTAAGTCCATGGCCATAAACAAACATTGTCTATAGACTATGCCAATAAATATAACGGTCATATGTACCAAAACCAATACCATAACATATAAAATTTATTTTTTGAGGCCAGGACCAAGTTAGAGGTCATGAATATGACCAAACTATATCCATGAATTTGAAATTACTATGGCTATAGGATATTATAATATATATAAAACCCATATATACCACATTTATAACAACATTCTATTACAAAATTTTGGAGGATGTTACTATGATTATGAGCAGTGGGAATGGTGTATATTTCTAGTTGTGTGGAGAAAATAAATAAACGAGAAATTAAGCATGCCTTAAGGGATAAAAATACATATATTTTGAGTAAAAACTGATCAAAATAAAATTAAAACAATAAAAAAGTTGATAATATTCAAAATATAAACAACACAATAAATAATGCTCTCAAAAGATAAAATCATTAAGTACACGGTCATGAATGAATATATTGGTCATACAGGGAAAAGAAACCCCCAATATATTTTGAACATATAAAATAAAAAATAAATTAAATGAAACACTAAAGGTAATACAGTTGGAAAATATTTTATGGATTATGTATTTTAAATGTATATTTTAGGGCAGTTATTATTCATGTATCTATCAAATGAGATATTGTTGTATTATTGTGGGGTAGTTTATCTGAATTAAAATTATTTAATAATTTATTCATCTAGATAAATTCTTATGGTTTGAAATAATCATAGTAACTATTATATAATAATAATTTCTTTAGGATAGAATTATTGAAAATTATTATATTAGTGGAATTACTATTATATAGAAATTAATATTGTTGGAAATTGATTTTTTATTTTGATACGAATTTGTTTAAAAAAAATAATATAGTTTTCATAATGAAAAATATTATATATTCCAAGAAATTAAAATACATGTCCAATTTATAATTCATGGAACATTAATAATTGATCATAGAGAAAGTGATGTTATGATGAATTAAATATGGACATCGGTAATGAATGACTAAAATTTATTCCAAATAATGAGGTAGAATAGATATAAAAAGGGTCATAACTATCAAATATTATTATCGGTCAACATATGACCATTAATCATGGATGTGTGAACAAACATACTAGGGAATCATGCCAAACCTAATATGATCATATTTTTCCTCTAATGATTATTCCAACTTAAGAAAGTTAGATGTCAATGAAGAACTATCATTATGGATGTTTGTGTTAAATAAATTAAAATTATTTTTTACTCCAAAAATGAATTATTATAATAGAGGATTAAAAAAATATTGTATTTAATTATTCTAGGATGATAGTTTTTAAAAAATATTATAATGAATTTTAATTTTATTAATGTTAGAGTGTCTGTGAAAAGTTGAAACAAATTTCATGAATGGTTAATGGATAAGGGATGTTAAAGAAACATAGGAAGGACATTATCTTGAATATAAATAAGAATTTGGGTAATATATATGATGAACATGATGACTATCTAGGAAAAACATTATAGTACAATTTATCTGGATAAACCATTTAACAACATTATGTTTCACATGTATTTCATTTAAGAGCATATATATTTTAAATATTATAGGATATATTAAATTCATATGGGAATAAAATATTTCTGTCCTTATTATCTTTATTTTCTCAATTAATTGGATAATTTAGTGTATGGGTGACGTAGTTAAATTTTTGGATATTAAAATGCATCAAGTTCTAATAGTGAGAGATACTAAATGGTTTTTTGATCTAATTGAAAATTTTAATTACACATTGATTAAATTGGTAAAATTGTTTTATATATATAGGAATATATATATATATATATTAATTTTGAAATTAATTATAATGTGTTAAAAAAATTCAATATTTTTTAAAATGAAGTTATTCCGATTTAATATGAAAATGAAGTTTATTTTACAATTTTTAAAATCATATTACATTGTTAAAATAGTAATAATCCATAATTTTTCTAAGAAAGGTAAGTGATATTTATAAAATATATATAGAATTGTATTGTTTTATTATGAAATCACTGTTAAAATAAGGTTATTTTGATGACCTTGAATTTCTGTGGAAATTTTTTTCTTAAATACATGGGAATTATATGAGTCTGTGAAAATGGATGGCGTGTGATTATGAGGCCCGGTGTGCCTGTAATAAATTTATGATGTTTTGTTTGGGTACTCTTAGTAAACGTATGAGCGAGATTTTATAACTTTTGAACCGGTGCTCGGAACTGAAATCTGAGGGCACCGTTGAACTCACAGTGCCAGTATTCACTTAAGAATACTTTCACATCGACAATAGTGAGTCGAGAATAGAAGATAGTTTTTGGGGTTATCGTGGAATGTCATAAAATAATGTGAGCTTCACATTATTTTATTTTAGCCGTCATGTGGGTGTTTGGTGGTTAAAAATTCCACATGGAAGATGGAGGTGGGACCACCACGCCTTAACCTTCCAAGAGAGGTTATGGTGGTGGGGTCCACCCAAACATAACCTCCCACAAGAGGTTACGACATGGGGACCACATGGGGATTAATCCCCTATTTATGGAGGAGAGTAAAACATCTTAATTGTTCTTCATTGATGAGGGATATCCTCTTGAACATCCCTTTAATTCAATTGTTCTAAGTCCCCTAATTAATTTGTGATAACCATTAACATTAATTAGGTGGATCCAAGTAATTAATTCATTCTTTTTGAATTGTAGAAAACGAATTAATAGATACTCTAATCTTTTATTTGGAACAAAATTGGAATTTGGGTGGATGTTTAGGAAGGGAAGTGCTTCAGAGGATTATAATTCTCCCAACGAAGAACGAAGAATGAAGATCATGTTCATCCAATGAAGAACGTTGATGACGATCCTTCTTCGACATCTTCCCCCGACACCGACTGATGTGGAGAATTTCCCACAACCGACCTACCCTCTGCATCGTCATCAATGAGCCAACGCAGCTTGGGATTAGAAGTGTACGACGGATGCGATGAACGACGAACTCCTTCATCTTATTCCTGCGACTTCAACGTCGACGTCCAATAAACCAGGGTAGGGGGTTATATATGTGTATTATCCCTTTTCGTTTCTCATCTTCAGTTGGTAATGAATAGATGCAGATATTGTAAAATATTTCTTGTTCATCGCATATCATTGATGTAATAATTAATACCACCCTAAACGCGGAGGGTGCGGGCCAAACCAACATGGCCCGAAACCTCTGCTGATCTTGTTTATGATGAACTTCAGCATGGTGATGAGGAGACAGAACGACGAAGGCGGCGATGACAAAGGCCATGCTACCCATGGCCTCTGTGAACCGTGCTGCCCACGCGGTGCTCCGGTGCTCTCGGCTGAACACCGCAGGCCTGCGCCGACCCTAGCTGCACCGAACTGGCCTTCCCGACCACCTCTTTTCCACCAGCCCGCCTGGTCGTGCCCTACCTGACCGAACGCCGCCTCCCAGCCGCCGGCCTGCCTAGTCGTGCCCTTCCCGGCTGACCGCCGCCAACCCGCCTTCCAGCCTCTACGTGCACCCCGCACGCCTCCCCAAACCAGCCCGCCTGCCGGCCTCCTTGTGCGCCCAGTGCGCCTCCCTGAACTAGCCCGCCTGCCTACCTCTGCATGCCCCTCGCGCCTCCCCGAACCGGCCCTATCGTGGACACCCGACCGAGCCAGTGTCCCGAACTCCTCGTGGCCTCTCGGCCGAGCCGGTGTCCCGGACACCAATGCAGCGCCCTGGCTAAACCAGCCAGGCAATGCACTCCAGGCCGAGCTGTTCCAGGTCGCGCCCTCACGACACTCTGAGCCGAACCACCCTCACAGCGTGCTGGGCTGGTCCTAGTAGGCCCGACAGAACCAAAGAGGCTGGTCCACTAAATGGGTTGGTCCAGACCCAATGGGTCTGACCTGGTCGACCCAGACCGGGTCGGATCGTACCCGGGCCCACCACGACCATTTATTTTCTTTTGGTCATATCATTGGAACCGGATGAATATTTGATGAAACGTCTGTGGTGATGGTTATCATGGAGTTCTATGGTCCCTTTGATTACAAGCTAGTGGAGTTCAGAGGTAATGTTGAGATACAGTCAGGTTGGATCTTACACGAATCCAACCGGGCCCCCATAACTAAAAGGATAAATTTCACAGATCGGGCGTCCGATTGATGCGCCATCTGTTGCGTTGAGACCCCTATGATGTGCCAGAACATTGAGATACTTATTCTTGGTACTTCATGGAAGTTAGAGCATCAACCAGTAGCTCGTGTTGTAGATCCTCACAGACACGAGTGTGCATAGTGCGGAAAAAGAGTAGCTGGCTGAGACCTGATGACTGCTGACCGATTCAATTCAGAGTGTTTTGAATAGCCCAGTGGGGAGATCCTTGGTGTCCCGGTAGAACCACAATGAGGAGAACCTCTGTGTGAGCACGACAGACCCACAGTACTCGGTAGGAGAAGAACCTCAGCATGCTACGAGGGGGAGCACCTCTTTGTGAGCGCGGAAAACCCACTATTGAGAGCTCCTCAGTGTGAGCGTGAAATACCCACAGTACTCGATAGGAGGAGTACCTCAATAGTCCAAGGTTAGTGGGATGTTCCTCTATGTGACACAGCAGGCCCACTGTACTTGATTGACTAGGATTTCTCCAACAGCCGTGGTTTCGATAATAAAAATCCTTTATTGAGCTGAGTTAGTAACTTGTTGTGTTTACCACATGATTGAGATGGATTACATGATAACATAGTTATATGTATGGGTATACACATATGTGATGTTATCTTTTGATTTAATTCATTGTGAATTATCCTTGTTAGATTTTGTGAGACCATGAGGGTCTCAGGTTCCCTATTGAGTATCGTTATACTAACCCTTTCACGGGCTATGCCCGCACCTCAGGGTGTTGGTTGTAGACGATAGACAATGATGACTAAGGATCAGAGTAGCAGGGATGGAATGTACCCGGAGTTGGACCTTACGACGACTCGGTACACGGAGGAGGCTGAAGGATGTGGAATGCTGAGGAGGCTATCTATACCTACACTTTAGGTAGGAATCCCCGGAGGACGACCCAATAGCTGATTTACTTTTCTTCAGTTGTACTTGTTTTTCAGTTGTACTTTTACTTTCCTATTGGGCTTGTATTTCTGACCCCTTTTACCTTTCAACACTCCTTTGATTATAAGTTTTCTTAGTGTTTTACTTCCAACTCATACTCGGTTGTATGTGTTTACACTTTATAAAGGTGATTCCTTCCCAGTTTTTGGGATTTATGCCTTTGGTACTAGTCGGCATCCCCTGGCCTAAGGAAGACAGGCTTGGGGTAGTCATGGCACGGGCCCCAGGGGACGGGCAATGAAAAATTGTTATCATATGTGGTAGGTTCTACCGCAGAACATAGGACTCTGATATTTCCTTTCTGTGAGGCACTAGTGTTAAGGGTACTGAGTGTGGTTTTCAGTTCAGGGAGTCCATTGCTGGTGTGGTGGCTAATATATCAATACACAAAGACCCTGAATACTGACTTCCGACTTAGTGCATGATAAAAATGATTTCATATGTGTTTTCAAAAGTTTTTCTTTAAGTTAGCTCAACCAGGTCAGCACACTAGGTGTAATTTTTTTACCATGTCACATCTGTTTTATTCAGGATGCCTCCCCATGGATGACCAGTGAGAGTCCTAAGATTTGTAGCCGTAGATAGCCCACCGAGTGATGAGGCCTCAGTATAGGGCCCTCTTCCAGAGGAGGCACCACTGGTACCACTACCCGTTGAGCCACTGATGCCACCAGCCCCAGCAGTAGATGATGCATTCCACTTGAGCGCACTAAATGAATTCTAGCACCAGAGGCCGCCTAGGTTCAATAGAGAGACAGACCTACATGCAGATGAGGATTGGATGGAGGCTGTGGTGAGAGTCTTCAGACTATTAGGGACACCAACTAACATCATGGTGATTCTTGATGCAAGCCTTCTACAGGGAGTAGCGGGAAGATGGTGGAGCTTGATGCTCCAGGTTCACGATGAGAAGATGCTACTCCAGGTTGAATTCAAGAGCCTTTTTCGGGTAGAGTTTTCCCCAGCCACCCTACGTGCAGTACATATACATGATCTACTTCATCTGTAGGAGGGTATCATGACAGTGGTACAATACTCATCAATGTTTATCCACCTCTCGTGCTACTCCTCGGATATGGTGTGAGACCCATTTCTTCAAGGCTCTGACCTTCAAGCAGGGGCTCAGGCAAGAGATCGGGGATTATATGATCTCCCTCAGCATCCCAATGTAGGAGGGGGTGTTGGAGAGAGCCCTATTAGTGGAGAGTTTCATTATTGATCAGTCTCCAGCAGTGAGACCCACCACTAGTCGACATGCAGTGGAGTCTTCTGCAGCTATCAGTAGACAGATGTCGCAGAGGTACAAGAGGACCAGACCCATGGGTGGATGACCACATGACTCAGGATCGATTGTACGGTGCACCAGGGGTAGAGACACATGTTCTAGGAGCAGGCGGAGTTTCCCATGTGGCGGGCATGGTCACATGGCTCGTTACTGTCCGACCCGCCATTCGGATGATCAATAGATGGTTGAAAGACCACCTAGGTAAAAACTGAAATTCGATCGAGGTTATCCATAGGGAGCAGGCGGACGTGGAAGAGGAGCTGGTCGAGCAGCTAGCGGTGGGAGATGTTTCGAGGTGCTACCAAAACCACCACTTAGAGTTCCACCCCGACCATAAGGAGCAAGTGGAAAGGTGAGAGATCAGCTTCAAGAAGCTGAGTCATACGACCATGGCGCTCTAGAGATGATTCGACATACTATCTATGTCTAATCCACCTTAGTCACAGTTCATATAGAAATAGGTCCCAGTCACTCCGTAATTTCCACTTCCCTCATTCAGAGCTCGGAGATTCCGACGGAGCCATTGGCTCAATTCTTACAGCTAGAGACTCTTACAAGAGAAGACATGATGATTATGCTATAGTGCCGGTAGTGTGAGATTACTCTAAGAGGAGAGAGCTTCGGCTATGATCTCTTCATAGCGGCATCGATACCTAACAATGTCATCATGGGTATGGACTGGTTATCTACAGTTCATACTCATATCGACTGTAGTAGGCGCAATGTACGGTTTTTCCACAATGATGGGGCTAGGTTTACCTTCACCGGTGAGAAGGGAGCCTTTGCAGCATAGGAAAGACTTACTCGGAGGATGGTGCAGCCGATCACTCATCAGTGTGCCTGCCTTACCCTCAGAGCGGTGGATGTGGAGAGTCCAAGCTATCATGTAATAGAGGACCAATATGTAGATGTTTTCCCTGATGATGTACCAGGTCTACCTCCTCGCAGAGAGGTGGACTTATACATTGAGTTGTACCCCAGGATGACACTGATATCTACACCAGAGTATCAAATGGTTCCCGTAGAGCTTCGCGAGCTGTGGGTACAGGTAGAGGACTTGTAGGGGAAGGGATTCATCCATCCTAGTGTTTCCCCATGGGAATCCTAGATTCTTTTCACCCAGCTGGCAGATGGGATCTTGAGGAATTATCTCGACTACCGTCACCAAAACTAGGTGATTGTGAAGAACATGTACCCACTCCCGAGGATTGATGACCTCTTTGATCAGATGAAGGGAGCACGGTGGTTCTCGAAGATAAACCTCAGATCAGGCTATCACCAGCTCAACGTTCAAGAAAAGGATATGTAGAAGAAAGATTTCAGATGATAGTATGACCACTATGAGTACTTGGTTATGACTTTTGGAATAACTAAAACACCAGTAGGGTTTATGGGACTCATAAATAGGATATTCCAGCCATACCTCGATCGCTTTGTCGAATTCTTCATCGATGACATTCTGATATACTCGACCATTAAGGAAGAGCATGCCTACCATTTTCAGGTAGTACTGGACACACTTTGAGAGAACCGGCTTTATGGTAAGCTCTCAAGTGCCTGTTTTGGATATGAAAGGTTCACTTTCTCAGACAGGTCATGTCAAAGGTTGGAGTTGTTGTAGTTCCAGCAAATATTGATGCGGTACTTTCTTGGGAGACACCCAATAGTGTGATGGAGTTACAATTTTCCTGGGATTGGTTGGACACTACCGGAGATTCATTCCAGACTTCTCCATAGTTGTATCACCCCTATTATCCTTGACGAAGAAGGTGAAACCCTTTGTGTGGTTGGAGAGATTATAGTAGAGCTTTCAGAAGCTGAGGCAGAGGTTGAATAGTGCCCCCATATTTAAGCTTCCAGAGGAAGGAATTGGGTACATAGTCTAATAAGATGCATGAGGGACCTGACTTGGATGTTTCTTGATGAAGGAGAGAGTAGTGATCACATATGGTTCTCAACAGCTGAGACAACATGAGCCTAACTATGCTACCCATGGCGTGGAGTTAGTCGTAGTGGTCTTTGCCTTGAATATGTGGAGACACTATCTGATGGGAGAATGTTTTACCATGTACTCTATTCACAAGAGTCGCAGGTATATCTTCTCTCAGAAGGACTTGAACCTAAGACAGCGACGATGGCTTGATTTACTCCAGGACTATGACTCCGAGATAGTCTATACTACTGGAAAGGGGAATTTTTTAGTAGATGCACTTAGCATAAGATCTGGTATACAACTTCTAGGTGAGGTGACAGAGCATCTGGCTACCTTACAGATATCCTTTGGGGATAGAGATGGAGTAGCTTTCCTTCAGTCCATTACAGTCACTCCCCCACTTCTTCAGCGAGTTAGTGAAGCACAACATGGGGATGCTAACTGAGAGACACGATGTTCTCAGATATCCACAGGGCACGAAACTGATGGATTTTCTGATGGTGGGGAGCATTTCATCCTCTTAAGAGGAAGCACTATGGTACCTGAGTCACATCTAGAGGAAGTGTTGAGGGAGTTCCACACATCCCCTCTAGTGGTACATCCAGGAGTGGCGAAGATGTACCAGGACCTTCAATGGAAACACTTATGGCCAGGTATGAAGAATGAAGTAGCAGAGTTTGTCTCTCGATGCCTCACTTGTCAGCAAATGAAGGTAGAGCCCCAGTTTCCAGCATTCTTGTTTAAGACTTTAGATGTCCCAGAGAGGATGTGTGATGGGATATCCATGGACTTCATTATGGGTCATCCATGTGCTTCGAGGGTTCATGATTTGATTTGGGTGATTGTTGACTGACTCACAAAGTGTTCCCAGTTCCTATCGGCAAGAGAGCAGTGCTTAATAGAGATCTTGGGACGTCTCTATGTGTAGAAGATTGTGTCGTTACATGGATTACCCTCGATGATCATTTCTGATCATGATGAACGATTTACTTCCCAGCTATGGTAGGGGTTGCAGGAGGCTTTCGGGACACAGCTTCGTCTGAGCACCACCTTCCATCCTCAGACGGATGGTCAGACCGAGCGGACCATTTAGAACATTGAGGACATGCTACGTGGTTCTGTGATCAACTTCGGTCGCAGCTAAGAGGACCACTTACCTTTGATGGAGTTTTCATAAAATAATATCTATCACTCCACCATAGGGATGACACCTTTCGAGGCATTGTACGAGAAACCTTCTAGATCACTCTTGTGTTGGACTGACCCAGGGGAGTCAGAAGTAGTGGGACCAAAGATGGTACGAGCAACCACAGAGAAGGTACAGATCATCCAGGAGAAGAAGAAGACTACACAGAGAAAGAATAATTCATATGCTAATAAGAGACAGAGACCTCTGGAGTTTGAGGATAGTGACTACGTCTTTCTACGGGTCTCACCTCAACAAGGTCTACATAGGTTTGGTCGAGGCGAAAAGTTATCTCTGAGATTCATCAGACCTTTTCAGGTCCTCAACAGATTTGGTGAGGTGGCTTACAGCTTTGCTCTTGCAACTCAGTTTCACCAGGTGCACGACATCTTCCACGTATCTCAGTTGAGGAGATACGTGCATGCCCTTTTCACTTCATCGACCATGGAGAGCTGGACGTCGATGATGGGGAAATCATTATGGAGGTTCCAGTGGAGATTGAGGATTGACAAGAGTGCGTCCTATGTGGAAATTCGATACCTCTAGTGAGCATTCGCTGGAAGAATGGGAATTTTTAGGGGAGAACATGGGAGCGGGAGGCTCAAATTCTTGCTCGGTACCCCCACTCGTTCCCTTAGTTCAAGTTGTAGATTATGGGGACGTAAAGGCCTGAGGTGGGGAGAATGTAATGACCCATAATTTCTATGGAATTATGTTTCGTAAATACATGGATGTTTACGAGTCTGCGAAGACTCACATAATGTGATTTCCAGGCCCGGTGTGCCCAGAATCAATTTTTGAATTTTTGTTCAGGTACGTTTTGTAAACGTACATACATAATTTTATAACTTTTAAACCGGTACGTGGAACTGAAATCGGAGGGCACCGTTTAACTCACAGTGCTGGTATTCGCTTAAGAAAAATTTCACTTTGATGGCATGGAGTCGAGAATAGAAGATAGTTTTTGGGTTTTTCATGGAATGTAATAAAATAAAGTGAGATTCAATTTATTTTATTTCGGATTCCATGTGGGTGTTTGGTGGTTAAAAACTCCTCATGGAAGTTTGAGGTTCGACCACCACACCATAAACTCCCATGTTAGGTTATGGTGGTGGGGCCCACCCGAACATAACCTCCCATAAGAGGTTATGACGTGGGGACCACACTAGGCTTAACCAACCTATTGATGGAAGAGGGTAAAATATCTCAACTCTCCATAATTAATGACGGAGAGCCTCTTGACCTTACCTTTAATTCAATTGTGCCAACTCCCCTAATTAATTTGTGCCAACCCTTCACATTAATTAGGTGGAGCCAAGTAATTAATTCATTCTTTTTGAATTATTTCCAATGAATTAATAGATACTCTAATCTATTATTTGGCACAACTTTTGAATTTTGGTGGAACTTTGGGAAGAGGAGAGCTTGGGATGATTATAATTATCCCAACTAAGAACGAATAACGCGTTCATCCAAAGAAGAACGTTGGTGACGATCCTTCTTTGACTTCTTCCCCAGATATCTACCAATGTGGAGAGTTTTCCACTACCGACCTACTCTCTACATCGTAATCAATGAGCCTACATAGCTCGGGATTGGAAGTGTATGGAGGACGCGGCGAATGACGAAATCCTTCTTCTTCTCCCTGCGACTTCAATGTCGATGACCGATAATACAGGGTAGGGGGTTTAATTTGTGTATTATCCCTTTTCATTTCTCATCATTGGTTGTAAAGGAATCGATGCAGATATTGTAAAATAATTGTTGTCCATCGTACATCTTTGATGAACCAATTGATACAACCCTAAATGAGGAGGGTGTGGGACTAACCAACATGGCCTGACCCATCCGCCAATCATGTTTATGATGAACATCGGCATTGTGATGAGGCGATGGAACGACGAAGGCGGCAATGACAAAGGTCGCGCTACCCGCAGTCTCCGCAAACCACGCCACCCACGCGGGTCTCCGGTGCTCCCGGCCTGCGCTAGCCCGAGCATTGCAGAACCGGCCTGCCTAGCCGAATACCGCCTTCTGGATGCCGGCCCACCCGGTCGCGCCCTGCACGTCCGAACGCTGCCAGACCACCTGAAGGCCTCCGAACGTGCCCCACACTCCTCCCCGAACCGGCCCACCTGATAGAATCTACGCTCCCCGCGCACCTCTCCATGTCGTCCCTCTCTCAGCCTCCAGGCCAAGCCGATATCCCGGACTCCTCACAGCCTCCCAGTCGAGCCGGTGTCCCGACGATCCTCATGACTCCCTTGCCGAACCGGCCCGGATGCGCCTTCTGGGCCGAACTGCGCCGGGCTGTGCCCTCGTGATGCTCCTGGCCAAACCGGCCCCGAGCCCAGGCTGAACCGCCATAGCAGCCCACTGGGCGGGGCCCAGCAGGTCGGGCCGAACCTAACAGGCTAGCCTGCTCAATGGGTCAAGCCAGACTCAACAGGTCTGACCAGGTCGACCCAAACCGGGGTGGCCCATACTGGGTTGGACTGGGTCAGTCCGACTGGGTTGGAATGGACCTGGGTCCACCATGACACTTTACATTCTTTGGGCCATATATTTGGCATCGGACGACCATTTGATTAACAGTCAGCAGCACTGGTTATCTTAGAGCGCGACAGGCCCTTTGAGTATACCCCACTAATGTTTGGGGTAATTTTGAGATACATTAAGGTCGGATTGTAAATGAATCCAAGTGGTCCCCTGAGACTAAAAGGATAATATCTCACAGACCGATTGTCCGATTGACGCATCGTCTACTGCGTTGAGACCCCCATGACATGGTGTAACTTTGAGATACATCTTTGTGGTAATTAGTGGTAGTTGGATCATCGAATAGTAGCTCCTGGAGCAGATCCTCCCAGAGAAAATCGTGTCTAGTGCGGAGACCTAGTAACCGGCTGAGACCTGATGACTGCTGAATGATTCGACTCAGAGTTTTTTGACATGCCTAGTGGGGAGCGCCTTGGTGTCACGGTCGACCCACAGTGGGGAGTGCCTCTGTGTGAGGGCGGTAGACCCACGGTACTCGATAGTAGGAGTACCTTCAGAGGCTACGAGGGGGAGTGCCTCTGTGTGAGTACAACATAACCACGTTGGGGAGTGCCTCTGTGTGAGCACGACAGACCCACAGTACTTGACAGGAGGAGTACCTCGATAGTCCAAAGTTAGTGGGAAGTGCATATGTGTGACACAGCAGGATCGCTGTACCTGATTGAGAATGAGTTCTCCTGCAGCCACGGTTTTGATAATAAAAACCCTGGATTGATCTGAGTCAGTAAATTCTTGTGTTTACCACATGATTGAGATGTATTACTTGATAACTTACGTATATGTCTGAGAATAAACCTAAGTGGGGTTATATTTTGATTTCTTACTTTGTGATTTTCCTTGTTGGATTTTGTGAGACCTTGATGGTATCAGAGTCCCTACTGAGTATTTTTATTCTCACCCCTGCACTGGCTATGTTCGCACGTCATTGTATTGGTTGCAGACAAGGAACAACGCTGACTGAGGATTAGAGTAGCAGGACTGGATGATACTCAAAGGTGGACCGTACGACGAGAGGGTACACAGAGGAGACTGACAGACGTGAAGTGCTGAGGAGGCTATCCGTACCTACCCTTTAGTTAGGAATCCCTAGAGGACAACACAATAGCTACTTTACTTTTCTTCAGTTGTACTTGTTTTTCAGTTGTACTTGTACTTTCAAGTTGGGATTATATTTATGTCCCCTTTTACTTTTCAGAACTCCTTTGTATACAGTTTGGCTTAGTGTTTTACTTCCATCTTGTACACTGTTGTGTGTGTTTACTCATTATAAAGGTAATGTCTTCCCAGTTTTAGAGATTTACGTTGTTGGTGTTAGTCGACAGCCCCTGGCCTAAGGAAGATTGGCTTGGGGTAGTCACAACACAGGCCATGGTGGATGGTTCTTGACAGTTATTATTTTATTAAATAAAAATTAAATTATTTAATATGTTCAATGATAATTATAAATATTTTTCAAATTTAAATTTATTATTTACTTGAAAACTATCAAACATAACTTCTAAAATTTACTTGAACATTTTTAATTATCTATTAAATACTTTTTTACAAAAGACTAATTTTTTTAACTTATAGATATCATATATATTCTTTTAATAAACATACAACATTCATACTTCTTTAGTAATAATTAAAATGTAATATATTAATATATTATTTTTATGTATTCATCATAAAAATTTACTATTTAAAAAATGTTATTTCATATTTTTCCTATGAATGGATTTAAAAAGAATTTTTTAATTTAAAAAAATTCATAAAAAATTATCTAGAAATTTTTATGAGAAAATATATATTAGACATTTCAGAGAAATTAATCTTTTAATTTTATGTGAATAAAGATATTAAAAATAATTCTAAAAAATTTCATCAATATATTATATTATTATTTTTCATAAGAAAGGTGAAAAAAAGAAGAAATTTATTATACAATAGTTAATACTAGAAAATTATAATTCATTTAAAATTTCTACCTGGTAATAAAAATTTTTATTTTCAGTAAAATTTATATTGTATTTTTTAGTGAAATTTCTAGTTTATGTTTCATTGTAATTTCCTATTAATGGTTAAACTATATTTTTTTTGAAGTTAAAGTTACCACTAGAAAACACCAGTTGAAGTTCCCACTAGAATGTTGTAGTTGAAGTTTCAGTAAAATATATGTTGATCCCTTACTATAATTACTAGTTAATTTTTCAATTGAAAATCTCAATTGAATGTTTCAAAATGAATTTCCCAATGGATATTTCAGTTGAAATTTTAGCGAATATTTTACTAGAAATAGATGTGGATGTTCTGTTATATGTTCCAATAGAAGCTGTAATAGAATATCTAATGATATTTCCAACTATAATTATCATGTGGAAATTGTTTTTACGTTTGGAATTTCTAATGGACTTTTCATCTTAAATTTTCATGTAAAAATTGAATTTCAATGGGAATTTATAATTTCACAAGATTTTTTATTGAAATATAGAAATTCAATTCTCAAGCGTAGGTTAATTTTTTGACATTAGTTTTTCTAGTGGAATATTTGGAATATTATATTATAAATTTCATGAAAAATATGTAGTGAATGTTTCACTAAAAGTTCCGGAAGAAATTTCACTAGAATATCCAATGGAAAATGAAATTTAATTTCTAGTGAACTTTTCATCAGAAAGTTTGAAGTGGAAGTTTATTTTTTAACTCTAATTATTATATGGTTTTATCTATTGTAATTTTATATTGGAATTTTGTAGTGTAAATATTTAGTGAAATTTTCAAATTAATTTTTCCATAGGAAGCACAATATTTTTATAGTGGAAGCTTACATTAATATTTTCCATTCAATTTTCGTAATAATTTTATATTAAATGTTTCTAGTGGAATTTTCATGTAATAGTTATATTGAAATATTTTATAGGATTTAGAGATTTAATCTAAAAATTTATATGGGAAATATTTTCATTTTTACTAAAATAGTTCTTGGAAAATTATCAAATTAGTGGGTTTTTAAAATTTATTTTAGTTTGATATTTTAGTTAAAAAGTCATGTAGAATTTTTATATGTCAATTTAGAGTAAAATTTTTTACTATAATTTTGAAAATTAATTTTACTATGGAATTATTTATATTTTGTTTTCTAGTATAATTTCATACAATTAATTTAAAGTAAATCTTTAGAAGACTTTTTTTAATTATTTAATAAAAAAATCAATTTTTTGAATGAAATATAATAATATAAATTTTCAAGATTAATTTTAATTATAAAATTATCATATATTATTGAATATGTTATTTTCTATTTTAATGTATATTTATGAATTGAAATTGTTTTTAAAAAATATAAAGAAGAATTTTTTTATAAATTTATTTAAAATTTATCTATTAAATGTAACGATAATGTAGCTTCCTATGGATAATTTTTTTTAACTTTTTAATAACACTTTCAAAATTATCATTTTTATAAATTATTTATTTTATCTTTTTGGAATTGAGTTTCATATTATCATTTCCAACAGGTAATTAAATTTATTATTTTGATAAGGTTTTGAGAAATTACCACATAAATATAGTCATAATTATATTTTTTACAACAATACCAAATTTATTATTTTTTAAAACTATTCAAACAATGTTAATTAAAAAAATACATAATTTTACGAACTTATTTTTTAAAGATTATTAAAATGTATAGAAAAAATATTAAATTTTAATGTTTTTCTAAATTATTAGATTACATCAAATATATAAAAATTTTACATTATGAATAAATAATTTTTTAATTTTTTAAATTTTACAATTTTTTATAATTTATAAAATATATGCTAACTATTTTTTTGTAATGAAATTTTATTTTGGTTATAGAGTAAACGATATTCTAAAAAACCTAAAATCTATCTTTTTAAATTGTATTAATCCAATGGTCATAATATTTTTGTTCATATGTGGATTCATTCAAGTTATACTAGATATTCTAGTAGGATTTGATTATTATATAGGAATACGGGTTCTTGGATATTTTTTGTTACTTGATTTTAGGTGTGATAGTACTCATGAGTTTTTCTTGACAAAATCATATGAAAATAGTGGTGGAGATGAAATAAAATAAATAGAAAACTAGTATCCCCACCTATTTCACTTAAGAGATATTTCACATGATAATACATTATAGAACTATTGATGATATGATAATGGATGTAACGAAATGGAGCACTCGATATTAAAAACAATTAAGTTTATATGATGATAAAGAGAATGATATAAAAAAATTATATGGACACCAAATATATAAGTTCAAAACATAGACCATTATTATGATATGGAAGATTGAATTATTGTTTTGGTAATCATTCTTATCTGTCATAAATTTCTCCTCCTTTTTAGATGACAATGTTATAAGTTAGAAATTCAGTAAATTTGAAGGGACTTAATGGTGGCTCGAGCTATATTTTTTCAAGTGTTTATCATCTTATAAATTAAAATTTTCATGTATAATTTTCTTTATATGGTAATGATACATCTTTAAAATTTATATATAGTTTTTTGTATATAAATATGATGTTTTGTTTTATTTTAATTCGAAAATGAGAATTATATTGTAATGAAATATTATATGGAAAAAATTTACAAACTATTTGAGGTTGTGATTAGGATTCCATGTCACCTTACTTTGTTACAAAAAGCTTTACATGACTTAAAACATCATTTAAGTACTCATTATTAAAATTTTAATGGTAATGATTATGTTTTTCATAATAAATAAAATAGTTCAAAAATAATGAAACTTAAATATTGCTGAGAATAATAAATGGGGAATTATTGATGTCGTTACATCCAAATAATGAAAATTATTCTGAAATTATGATATTTTCTATTAGTTATCTATAATAAAGAGTTTCATAACTATTTTGTAAGATCATGCACAATGACTATTATTACTGTTTTATTTAGATATCCCCATAAATAGTAGTAGTATTTTTTATTCCAATATATTTCAACAGTGGTAGAAAAGTGATGATTATTTTGAAAGTAAGAAAATAATATAATTTAATATATTTTTTCATATCAACAAATATAAATTTAAATTACATTGAATGATTACCAAAGTGGGTCTTTATCTAATGTTGGATGTAGTTTTTTATATTAAATAAATATGATTCAAATTGAAAAAACGAGATGTATCCTATATGATCTTTGAGAAAGACCCATACTCCATATAAGTAAAATTATATAAAAACAAGTTTTTTAAGAAGAAATGTACTATTAATTATGATTTTGTCTAACTTTTCATCCATACTGATCTAGTGAAATTCAATGAATACAATGGAATAGTAGATGAGGTAAATGAATAATAGTTTTCACACCATGTAATGTAGTTCAAACATGAAAAAAAAATTAACAGATATATAAAATTCCAAAAACTATCTACCACTGTATTGAATTCTTTTTAAAATTCCTATGGACATTCACTTTGTATTCTATGATAATAACTATGAAAAATATTTAAAATTAAGGAAAAATAGTATATATAGCTCAAAAGTGGAACAATCATTTTAAAATAATAGATTACTTTGGTACATGTACTAATTTGATGTATGTTTTTCTTATGATAAAATATATGAAATGGTGAAGTAAGTGAGAAATCAAAAATTTTAGTTGGATCGATTATTTTGTATGAATTATGTAGACTTCACCTTGTACTCATGCATAATAAAAGCTAGTGATAGTGACCATTAATATGATTCACTATGAATCAAATGAAATGAAACACTGTGAAATGATTTTTCTAATGAAATATAATGTCATAAAATAGATACATGAAATTTTTGTCAATTTGAACAATGGTACTGATCGACTACATCATATAATTCCAAATCATGTTATCATGAATAAAATATACAGTGAATAAAATTTAATTTTTAGAAATTTATGAGTTCATTAATTATTTGAACTAAATTTAATATTGTTTTTGATATATATTACTCATGATTTGCTTGTAAAATATAAATTTATCACAAGTAAATTGATATTTTTTGATTCATTTTTTGATGATGTAGTAAAATGGTTAGAAAACTCAACAAAAAATATATAATTAATGGTGAAATCACATCTATTATTTTATTACATATGAAAATATAATTACTATACATAATTTCTAAGAGAGTTTATTTAATTAATTTAATATTTAATATCTTTCATCCATTAAAATAATGTACATCCTCTTTATTCTATTTCTAAACATTTTCATTGGTTCATAATTATAATGCAGTATGATTTAATTTATATAATTAGTGTTGTTGGTGCAGTAATGAATAATTATATTAAATAATTGATAATGAAATTGTTAACCCAAACATATAATATATCATGATCCCTATTCATAATATGCCCCTCCTATGCTGGAAATGGAGGAAGATACATTACGTGCCCTGATTCCTGCCTCTAGTAGACCCTGGGGTGGGGACCAGCACTAGGGGTATATAATCTCATGAAGTGGGAGGCATTACCATTTTTATATGAAAAATAGATTAAGAGATAAGATGTTCCATTTCCAAACCACTCATATAAATATATAAAAGAAAAATAAAATTCCAGGCCACATGATTGTTTAAAGTAAAACTACTACAAATAAAATTAAAATCTCCCTTATAATACCCATATATAATGTTAAATAGAAACACATCAACTAGTGAAATATCCAGGATAGTGATGCCCAACATTGTTCTATTAGAACTTTTGGAAAAATGAAATTAGTTTTACAACATAGGGTGAGCATTCAAGTATAGAGATTAGGAATACCAAAGTCTCCAGTGCACAAGTAGAGAATCATACTAATTTCCTAGAGAGAAAAATGCAGAAACCAAGAGAACCAAACCATGTATACTAGCCCCCCCAATACCACAGATATAATTATGACCAAATAACTCAAGTCATGTAATGTAATATAGTAAGAACATCAGTGTTTGGGTACCCCGTACCCCTTTCCCTCTAATGAGCCACTCTCACACCCTAATAAATAACACCATGTCTCTCCCACCTCTTCCAAAAGTACAATTTGAAAACCCAATCGCACACACCTGAGCCTCACATATCATCCTGCAATGCAGGAAAATGAAGCTCATCACATCTTTCCAGAACACACATGGGCCTCACAACCACACCCCACCCATAGATACATGGTCCACATACCACTTAACATCTCTAAAACACCTGATAAATCTCAACTCAACTTGTCCCATATACACTGGGGAAAACAAAAATCTCCCTCACACACATAGGTCTCACAAACCACCACATGACTGATTAATCTTGTGAAATCACTTCCTATAATAGGGAACATAGAATATTGGGTCTCTAGCCATCCATCCTGTCATAGGGTTGTTTGGGAAGGACACAGTCCCCCTTGAAAATGGGGGCTTTTGTCACATAGTGCTCAACTAGGGTGGGGTGTGTATAGAAAATACAACAGAAATATTGGTATATATATACTATCAAACACACAAGACCAACCCATGGGTTGTAAATCAATAAATCGACCACCATATGATACTTATAACTCTGATTCTACCTCTAAATTAAATATTTAACACCAGAAATAGTTACACCTGTTGTTGGTAAATGAAATCCATCCATAATAATTTGTAACTAAAACATACCCATAGTCAACTAATTTGACCATTTGTAATTATTTATTATGGAAATAATTATTATTTACATCCCATCCTGGGCATCTACCAACCACAATACACAACAATCCACACATGATAAACAATGTGGAGGATAAAGAACAACAGTAAAGAAACTCATTTCATATCGTCACTCCATTTGACACCCATACCAATCACGGTCCTCATAATTTTTAATTCATTCCTCCATGTCCTTATTCCCAATAATAACCCCCCAACATACTACCAAACACAACAACACACCTAAACAGAACAAACCTGATAGCCCACACTATATAACAACACCACGACCATCACACCTATTAATGTGAACATACCACAACTTGAACCTACAGACCCACTTCTCAAACACTAGCCATCCATTCCAAAATTAGCCAATCCCCAAACCTGAAATTCCATTACCCCACCCATATCACCATATGTTAGAGATATTATCTCAACCCCAGTACTATACAACCACACAAGGAACAAGATAGAATTAATCCACACACATCACACAACTATACTAAAAATGTTAAATTGTATTTTAATTTATAAAAAACTCATCCATTAACTCAAATTTTATAATTATGGGGTAATCAAAAAACAAGTTCGATCCTATGGTATCGATTTATTTAAAGATATATTTGTGGTAAACCAATTACATGTATATAGTATTTCAACACATGATCCATAACAATCCATCACATGTGCGCAAACGAATACAACCAATGACCGTGAATTTTTGTTGGAATATATCTCCTAGAGATTACAATATCAGTAACCAATAAAGAAACAACATGTGTCAGTTTTCTCTATCCTCTTTATATTGATATTAAACAGATTTGATTTTCTATATTTATTTTGATTTCTTATATCATCACAGAAGAATATTCATACACCCACACCGCATTATAAACAAATTAAATGAGAGAAGAAGGGATCTCTACCATAATAAAAAAACAATCACCACATCCTAATTGAACCAAATAGGGAGTGCACAAGGCTTTAGGGAAACATTATCCAAGCGTGAAATGTACAGATCCTCGGGGATGAAAGGTTATGGGCATCCTCAGTACGAAGTGAAATGAGAAATAAAGAACAAAGAAAAGGTTTCTGGCTATTTAGGGCCAGATCTGAGACTCGAGGCATATGAATTTTTTTTAACACCACCTTAAAAGCTGATATTTACTACATGTTTTGGCTAATATAATGTCTCCCAAGAATAAATAAATTAGTTATATATTTTACATCCTATGAAATGGATTCAAAACACATAAACGTGGTTTTAAACTCATTTTATGTCAAATAAAATGTTTAAGGGGTGAATCTGAAAAAACTGGAAAGAGATGGAAATTTTGAAAAACATTCGAAATGACCCACCATTGGGTTAGCCACCATCACGAGTAACTAGTGGATTAGTCACTAATGAATTAATCTCCACCAGATGAGTCATCGACATCAGCTACTAGTGAAGAGATACCTATAGTGAGTCATCATTCAACAAGTCATCGTTCGGTGAGTAACTATAACACAAGTCACCATTCGGTGAGCTAATATCATGAATCACTATAAATACCCACTATCAATGAGTCACCGACGTGACAAACCATCAGTGTGTCACCGATGCGAATCACCATCAGTGATTCCCCGATGAGACTAAAAATTGGGATGACTTACTATCGCCGCATATCATTACCGACTCATTGTTATCGAGTCACCAGTGCGAGTCATATTTGGGACACACTGTTCCTGAAACACCGATGGATGACTCACCTTTCGGGACCAACCATTCCGAAAAAACCATTAGAGTGTCACTTGTGTGATTCATCATTGTGAATCACTGGTCGCGAATCACTGGTGGATGACTCGCCATCGGACGAGCTACTGTTGGAAAACTCTAATTTAGAAAACACCATAAATGAGTCAAAGTTTCCTCCTAGAACACCTCAAAATAAGGATTTTGATAATGTAATGTACCTTGTATTTCCATTCCATTACATAAGACACCTCTCAAACCAATCTCTATATGAATATTTTAAGAGAAATTCATAATAAAGAGGGTTATGGACAACCACCTTGTAAGATACCTATCAAGGATCTTGGTATACCTAAAACATCACTTTGATTTGGATATCCTGAGGCACAATCTTAAACCACCCTATGTTTCTAAAAAGCTAGAGTGAAACATCGTCATCCAAGAAGGCATCCACCAACACCTACTACCCCAAATGACCTCAAGGCACAACATAAATGATCCAAAAGCCACATTTTCGAGACATATGAATATGTGGATTCATTCCTCTATGTTTAGATATTTTCCACTATGGGAGGAACGGGCATTCCCACATGAGTTTAATCTCATCTCAATTAATGGCTCTCGATTATGAATATCATCTAATCTATTCAAACTTTGGGATTTTATAACAGACATGGTAAAAGGAAACAACTCATCTCATAATAAACAAGGCACTAGAATTAAATTGCAAAGGATAACACAACAAGAAAAAATTCAGAACAAAACTAGGTATTGGGCACACATCTACATATCTTATTCCCAAGTACTCTTCTCCAGGCCACAATAACTCAACAAAACACGAACCAAGGGAATGGTCTATCCACACAACACCATATCCCAATAATCCTAGATCTCTAATGGTCGCAGCATGAATTTTGGATCATCATCGACATCCAACACTCCCGAGTCAATGACCTCAGAGTCATTATAATAATAAATAAGAAGATTAGATATGTGAAATATTTCATGAACCTTCTCCAAATATGGTGTTTGTGTCATCTAGTACACCACCTTTCCATCTTTCCTCAAAACCTTGAAATGTCTGATGAGCCTAGGAGAAAGCTCCACCCCCTAAAAAATCTACCCAACCCCCATCAAGGGGAATCCATTAATAACATTAGGCCCACATCACCAAAATACAAGTGCCTCCCCCAATGATCACAAATCAACTTATTCTAGTCATGTTCTAATTTTATCCAATCATGGACAAGTTGAACCTTCTATGTCGTTCTCTGAATATCCTAGAGGCCAAGACTATCTATCTCCCTAGACATTATCTAGCACAACGGTCACTGACCCATTGTTCCATAAAATGCATCAAATAGATCCATGCCAATAGAAGAGTTATAGATATTATTATAAGAAAACTCTTATAAGGGAAAGTGTTTCACCCCAAATCCAATGAAATATAAGATGGATGATTACAACATATCCTCTAACATAATGATGGTTAGCTATATCTGTACATCCATATGAGGGTGGAAAGAAGTGCAGAGTCATAACTGAGTGCGAAAAGAATGTTATAATCCCCTCCTAACTCAAGAGGTAACAATTGTTTCCCAATCATAAATAATTGATCTCAGAACTCCATGGGGCCACACCACTTCATACAAATATCTATTTTTCAAAGCATCCACTGCACCCAACTCCTTGATTGCATATAAGTGAGTGGATTTCTATAGGTAATCCCCCACTACATAGATTACAACACATCTTCCTTGATCCCTAGGTAACCCTATTATAAAATAATTCTTGATGTCATCCCACATTCTCTCGGGGGCATCTAGGGGTAGTAACAAACTACCAGGGACATAGGGCTTAGACTTCACATGATAGCACACTATGCACCTCATCACAAACTCCGTTGTCGCCCATTTCATCCTGAGACACCAAAACTATTTTATTGAGCCATAGTACATCTAATAAATTTCTTGTTGTACCACTAAGGGTGAGCTATAAAAATCACAGAGAAATGTCTCGTGCATTACCGCTGTAACAAACATCTGTGAAACCTATAACAAAAATCCATCAACAAGAACATCATCTAATTATGATCATTAAATGATATCCCTCCAGAGAATCACCATGGTCAATACTATCACACATTAACTCTACCTATAATTCTATCCATTAGGAATCCTTCTCCTGGTGCATTAGAGTAGACTATACTTGCATCTAAAACAAACATACTCTACTTCCATCCATTCCTAAATCTATGTGCATGTTGTCCAAATCCTCCATCACTTTCCAAGCATCCACAGATTCTTGAACTTCCTCACTCTACAACATCATGGTCAAAGCATCTTCCACAACATTCCCATTTACATAGGTCTATGTGACCTTCAAATCATAGTCCATGCGAATCTCTATCTACCTCATTTATCACATGTTTAGATCTCTCTGGGAAAATATATACCTCAAGATATTGTGATCTATGGATAGCACAAAGATCTTACCAATAAGTTTACATCAACACAACTTCATCACAAACATGACCATCTCTATCTCATGATCAATTGTGGAATAATTAAGTTCAAGGTAATGTGAAATACTAGACCCATAAAAGATCACTTCCTATTGTTCCATGAGTGAAAATCCTAATCTTAGATGCGAAAACTCACAAAACACCTCGAGCATCACCCCTTCCACCGACAACTGGAGCACTGGAGAACTAACCAAATCCCCCATCATGTAGCTGAATGTTGCATGAAACTTCTCTCTCGACACAGAATCCTGGACTTTTCTGGTCACAACATTCAACAGAGATACAAGTAGAAGGAAATTAGGCACAAATCCCTAGTAATATCCCCGATGACCATAAAAAATGTTATAAAATTGCTATTTTCATGGGTGATTCCCATGAAAGAACCACTTCAGTCATTTATGGGTCAACTACCACATCCTATTGTGAAACCAAATGTCCAAGGTATTACACTTCTCACATCTGAAACATTTACTTGGAATTATTATAGTAGAGTTAGTGGCACCAAAGAACCTATTGGATGGTCCTAAGATGCCTGGTATGCTACTCCTCTAGCATCGAGTAGATCAATATATCAACGATGAATATGCCGATGAACCGGTCTAATAACTCACAGATGATGGAGTTCATATATCCCATGAAGACAACTTGTTCTTTGGTAACACCAAATAACATTACCACAAACTTAATGTGTCAATGCCTACATCTCAATTAATTGTTTAGGATATCATCCCCCTTTACAATCAACTTGTGATATCTAGAACATAGATCGATCATAGAGAACAACTCGCTGCCCTTAGCTTGTCAAAATGATAGTTTATCCTCAGGATAGGTTAACCATTCTTGACCATGACCTGATTCAATCTCCAGTAGTCTATATAAAACCTCATGCCATCATCTTCCTTCTTCACAAACAAGACTAGAGAACCCCAGAGTGACACACTGGGCTAGATTAAACCCTTATACATAAGATCATCAATTAGGATCCTCAAATTTCACAGCTCTTAACTTTCTATTGGATATAGATCCATAGAGATCAGAGAAGCACAAAGCTGTAGGTCTATCCCGAACTAGACATCATCATTAGGGTGTAGAGTCATAACCTCCTTAGAAAAACGTCCAAAAACTCCCCCAAAAACTCTAGGAACCTCCATCATCTTAGAATCTTCTGATTATACTATCAACTCATCTAATAAGTAAATAAAAGGATCCAAACACTGACTTCCCACCTGATAGCTCTACTCACTGATGAATGCCCCACACTGACTACCTTTTTCTAAAAATTAAAACTATTCTAAAAAAATATATGATAATGACTTTCACATAGTACAACCCATTGATGAAAATCATGGTATCATATGGATGAATCCATAGTTGGAAAAGATCCCCACATAACTGATGCAGTCCCATCATTTGTCTAAATCCACAACACATATCATACAAACTAGTCTAACCTCTGACTGGAATACAATATTCCAAGGGCATATGAATAATTTATACATATGTTCCTAGAGAATGGGATAGAAAAAGAACAAAAAAGTATTGAGAATCTCCTGAATCATACAAAGCACATGAAATAGAACAAAGAAAAACTAATCATACCTCGAACATTATCTGGACCTATGAGAACTACTACCATTGTGTCATGAAAAGGACCACACCCAGCTCCTATTCCCATATACTAATGGCCACCTCCTCGAACACAACCAGTTCGAGGTCTCAACGGGACTCTCTGAGGTTGGCCTCTATCTGCCTCATATCCCCTTGGTGGAGCAGGAGAGTGTTGTCCCCACTATTGAAACAACCTAGTAGGAAATTGCTGCTGAGGCAGGCATTGAACCCACCCACCTTTAACATACTGAGCTCAAAAGGACATTGGAAACTGACTTTGGAGATTTCCATGGACTCTATAGATAAAAAATTCGGTCCCTATGCCCACAGAATAGGCATGAGAACCTGAGGGTCAAAATGGTAACTAATGTGGTCACCTACCAACCGGTGGGAACCTCGAAGGACCTGGATCCTGAGACCTACTCTTGATAACATATCATCTTGATGAACTATGATGAATCCCCTATCCTGGTAGAACTCTTCATGAGTGTATCCACTTAATTACCTCAACCTTCTTCTAGACCTCCAGGTATGTTGACAAGGTAAAGGGAGTAACCATGTACTAGAGAGAAAGATAAAGTGCATCCTCTACGTATCTCGCATTAGAATCCTCATCTAGAAAGAGATCTAGAAAATAATTAAAAAGCTCCTAGAATTTGATCCCAAACTCCCATAGTGACATACTCCCCTATTGGAGAGAGAGTAACTCCTGCCTCTTCTTAGCCCTCATTGTGGATTAAAAAAATTCTGTACAAAAATCCTTCTTATAGTCTGCTCAAAAAGCATAATCCTTCTAACTCTCACTCAGGTACAACCTCTATCATAGATGAACATATCCCTACAAATTCCTCACCGCCAAGAGAACCCAGTACTACATCTGAGCCCAGATCAAACAGAAGGTGATCAAAATTTCTTTGAGACAACTCTCCATCTACATGTATGAAATTATACCATCATTTATTCCCACATGAATCCACTAGAAGAAACATAGCTTCGTCTACCAGTGATCATCCTCCTCTACATAATCAACCCTTCATTGATCAACACAGTCATCCCACTGGCCCTCTACTTTTTATAAAACACAAGGATGATAACCTTGGTGGTATGGATACAAAAGGTAAATAGTGAACCCCTAAGAATGATTAGTATAGAATTTTATTTAAGATTAATTATAAATATTTTTTTATTTAAATTCCATGAAATTCCCAATTAAAAAAATTACAAGTAATTATAATGCATGTACATTTCCTACGTCATCTATGCTGAAAATGGTCTAGACTCACTTGGCAGTTCGGTAGACTCAAATTCCTCAAATCAGATCATAGGGGTCCTAAAATCATGTGTCCTAGCCAGCCCTCCCTAGCCTATGCCACACACTATGACCACAAATCAATGTTTCCCTACCTTCCCATGAAATCCTTAATTTTAATAACTCCAAACTCCATACAATATATCAACCATCACCTATTATACTATAATTTCACAATCGCCCATCCAAATATTCCCCTCATGAGTTGAAAATGAATGAAGATAGATAATTGCCTGAGTCTAGCCCCATGTAGGCACCGGGGTGGAGACCCGCACCAAGGTTATTGAATCTAATGAAATGGGAGGCATTACCCTTCTTATAAGATAATGAGATTGGGAGATTAGATGGTCCATCTCAAAACAAATCCAATCACCATATAAAATAAAAACGAAATCCATCCTATATACATGTTTAAAGTAAAACTGCTAGAAATACAATGAAATTCTTTCATGTAAAACTAAAAGGTAAAGTTAAGAAGTTACATATAAACTATCCCAACGTTCAAGATTGTAATTCCCATTATGGTCCCTATTGTCTATTGAGAAATTTGAATGATTTTTTATAATATAGGGTGAGCATATAGGTAAACTCTATAGGGAAAACAAATTCTCTCGTTCACAAGTGGAGTTGTTTACTAATTCCCCGATGAGAAAACAACATAAACCAACAACACCTAACATCGTATACAAGCCACCCCGACCTCACCAACGATACACTCACAAAATAATGAAAGTTATGTAAGGTAATATAGTAATCACATAAATTTTTGGATACCCTGCACCACTTTACCAATGATTAGAGTCTCTCACAACCTAATGGAAAATTTCATGGAACTACCACCTCTTTCTAAAGTACCACAACACAACCTTCTCACACCCACAAGGACCACACAACTAGTCCCACGACCTAGGAAAATGAAGATCATCACATCTCACCCACACACACCTGGGTCTCACAACCACTTTCCACCCAGAGACATATATGCCACTTACAATGCCATATCCCAAAAAACATGGGAAACCACAAATCATCTCATCCTGAAGACACATGGGAAAACACTACTTGCCCACACACAACTGAGTTTCACAAACCATCACCTTTCCGAAGAATCATGGGTTATCACTACTTGGAAGAGGGAGTAGGGAAGAGTTGGTGGACAACTATCCATCCTCCCATCGAGATTATTAGGAAAGACACCCTCCCCAAGACAATGGAGGTGTTTTTCAGGCAGCTCTCAACTATGGTGGGGTGCGTATAGAAAACCCAAAAAAATAAAGGTATGTATATATAGTATGAATAAATTAATCCGAACCTATGGGTTCCCAATCTAACAATCAACCACTCTTTGATACTTCCATCTCGCCTGATAAATCAAAATGTGTTATATAACACAAGCAACAATCACTTCCGATATTGATAAATGAAATCCATATACAATAATCCATAACTAAGATATACCCCCCCAACTGATTTAACCAATTATAATTATTTATTAAGGAACCATTTATTAATTCTATCCCGACCTAGGATAACACAAACCTCATCACCCTACAAACCACACATCATAATCCATGAAGAGGAAAATTAACCATCGTAATGAAAATCGCTTCATATTTTGGCTTGGTTCAACACCCCTTCCAACCACTAGCATCAGAATTCTTCAAATCCATTATTCCCTTCCCTTCATCTAAACAAGAAACACCCCCCCCCCCCCCAACATACTGCCAAACCCTGAAACACACCTCACCAAAGCCAAGTGGACAACACAAAAATATATCAACACCACACCAGTAACACCTAGTAATGTGAAAATACCACAACCTGAACCTGCATCCACGTTGCTCAAACAATGACCAAACATTCAACAATTAATCAACCTCCCAACATGTGATTCCATTACACAACCCATATCACCCCATCATACAACCATTCTCTCACCCCCAATACCACACAACCATAGAAGGAACAAGTTATAATAAAAACACACATAGCACACAACCCCACCAAAAAAGGCATGATGTATTTCGATTTAGCAAGCACCGGTTTTTTAATTATACTTTGATTATTTAGTGGTTATCATAAAACAAGTACGATCATGGGGCATCCATTTTTATAAATTAATATACATGGTTAACCAATTACATTTATACTTTCATTTGACACATGATCAATAACAATCCGTCACAAGTGAACAAATGAAGACCACCAATGACCATGATTTTCAGGAGGCATATGGCCTATATAGATCACATTATTAGAAACCAATAAAACATAAGAATGTGTAACTTTTCCCCAGCCCATATATAGTGATAGTAAACAGATTCGGTTATATTTATGTATTTATATTTCAAATATCGTTATAAGGGAATATTCATACACCCACCCCACATGATATACACATTAAAATAGAGATAGAGGGATCCATACCTTGACAAATAGATGATCAATGTATCCACTTACACCAAACAAGGTGTGAACAAGGCTCCTAGTAAACATGGTCCAAGGGTACAACATACAACTGCATGGGGATGAAAAGTTATCAGATTCCCAAGTACCAAGGGATTAGAGAAGGAAGTAACTACTGAATGGGGTATAGCTTTGAAGGATCAGATCCAAGACTCAAAGGTTATGAAACAGTTTTCGACTCCCCATTAAATGTAGACCTTGACCATGATTTTTGTATAACTTAATGCCTCCAAAGATTTGGGAAATTATAGCCATATTTCACATCCATTGAAATGGATTCAACAAACCTAAAAAAATTTAAATTCATTTTACATTGAATAAAATATTAATGGGGTTAATTTGAAAAAACTGGGAAAATCTATAAATTTTAAAAAAATGTTAAAATGAATCATCATTGGGTGAGTCACCATCGCAAGCCACTAGTGGGTGAGTCATTGATGGATGAATCAATGCATTACTAGTCACCAATGTGAGCATCCTGTGATGAGCTATCGAATGTGTGTCATCCTTTGGTGAGTAACTATTAACAAAGTCATTGTTCGGCGAGATACTGTCATAACCCACCATCAGTGAGTCACCAATGCGACTCACCATCAATGATTCACTAATGAGACTCCCCTTCTGTGAGTCACTGAGAAAAATCACCATTGGGATGACATACCATCACCACTTACCATTCCTGACTCACCATTAGTCAGTAACTAGTTATATTCACTGTTTTTATGTAATAGTTCGGGCTCACCATCTATGGCCTACTGTTCCTAACTCACTATAAGAAATTCATAGATGTGAGTCCCCTTTGTGTCTCATTAGTCCTAACTCATTGGTGGATGACTCACCATCGTACGAGATATCATTGATAAACTAGAATGTGGAAAACTCAAAAAATGAGTCATCGTTTCCTCCCAGAACACCTCAAACAATGGATTCTGACAAAGTAATAGACCGTGGAGGACCATTCCATTACCTAATAAGATATATTAAATCCAAAATAATATGTGAAAACATCAACTTCGTGCTATTTTACCACTATAAAATTAATCATCCTCAAGAACTATCTAATGTAAAAAAGTATTAGGGTACATAATTTAATTAATACATTATAGTAAGGATGACTATACAAAAATAATAATCATTTTTGTCATCGTGTTATGGAATGTGACCATAATGATCATTTTAGTCCTAATAATCAATTGAGAAATTGAACAGATTTTTTTTATTTTATAGTAACTCAAAAATAGATCTCAACATAAAAGTGTCCTTATCATGGGAAAGTAAAATGTTGTATATTATTTAATTATAAAATTAAATTTACACATAAAAGTTTTATAATAGATTAATATGGAATCAAATTAGATGTTTCATTTAATTAAACTCAAAAATTGGTGAATCAAATATTAAACATAACAAAACAACATCTAATCATCCTTATAACTAGTGTATTATAATTTTCATTCCCATTTATAGACACATAAATAAATATCGTATGTTCAATAGTGAAAACATTAGCTGTTTAAAATGTAAGAATATTTGGTTGTCGAAGCTAAAAAATACACCAATAAGTATATCATGAAGATATAGGCTAATAGAAATAGAACATTTTAGTCACATCATATTCACATTAAATTTGATGTTTTCAATGTGACCCATAATGACTAGAAGTCACACAGTCATGTCCTTTCTTAATGTATTTGAAGAATTATTTGATATAATGATACTCATTAATGATTAATTGTTAGATATGTGCTTGATATTTATGTAACAGAGAGGAGTTGTAAGGGAAATCAAAACTTTTCTTGAGGATGATTTTGTTCTAGGATATTTTATTACTCATGTCTCATTTTCTATAAACAACATATCCATCATCATCCAAATAAGTATTTCATATAATTGTTTTGGGAAATATCTTTCATTATATAATATTTTTCATGCATGGTGATTGAGGATTAATATCCCCACAAGGGGTGTGAATCATAAATATTTTACAACATGATAAATCAATGGTTTTCATGATTTATTTGGTATTTCAGCTAAAATATTTCTATATATATCAGCAACTATTAAAATTTTATTCTTATGATGTATGTATAAAATTATATTAATGTGAGTAAAGCCACATATATAGAACTCCATAGTATGCAAAACTATATTATACTAGAACAAAATGAGTCAATAATTAGTTTTATTTGGAATGGACCACAAGGGTGTGTATTATTTTGTATGATGTCGAATGGAATGTGAAATTGAAAATACTCCCACAAATATCCAAAGAATCCAAAAGGAATAATTTATAGTTTCTGAAATTGATTTTAAATTTTTGAAATGCTGTAATTAAAAGGAAATAATAAAGAACAATGAATAGTTTAAACACCAATTTTTTAAGGATAAGATTAACTGATTAGAACACATACAAAAGAATGTCAATGACACATGGATGTGCCTATTAAATATTATTTATCATCCAAATTTTAGATATTTTTGGGAATGATAAATATTTTAATGTATCATGGTGGAATTATATCATATTATATTTGAATATTTGGTAAAATAAATAATTCATTATTAGAAAATATTTGATCCACTCAATTGAATATTTATATATAATGGAAATAAATGAGGAATTTGTGAACTTTAAAATTATCATCGCATGAACTAGATTATATATATTTATGATAAAATATTTATTTTAACATAATTATTTAAACCACATTAAACATATTTTGAAATATAAATAATATCATTTTAAATATATTTGGATTAATGAACTTGGATTACTATCAATTTCTAATGGATAACATGAATTTATGATTAAGTCTGCTGACAGGATAGTTCCAACAGTATTAGATATCAATTATACAACTATCTTGAAAAAGTTTCCAAAAATATTTTCATGTATGTTTAAAACACATACCTATAAGTATATGAGTGAATGGATGAATTTCAAAATAATATATCTTAATATCAAAGTCTAAATAGAGATGTTTTAGTTATATAATACTTTGGACTAATATTAAGAGATACTTCATAGTGATGGAATTTGAATAAGCATTGAATATTTGTCACATTTATAATTAATTTTTCTAAATATTCAACAACATATAGTATTTTATGAAATGAACATTCCATATGGAGGACCATTTTTTATTGAGCCCGTCACTTTTTTGTTATGTCTTTTTGATGGGGAAATAGAGATTCCTGGGTTGTTATGAATTAGATTGACACATTTTCATGTAGAAATAGTATAAATAGTAAGATGTGAATTTATGTCATAGGATAATGGAGGAATAGAAAATGTATTTGAATATATAAAATAATTTAAAGTGTACCATGTATAGGTATAACCAATAATTGGTAGTGACATTCACTTTATATAGAAATTCCACTTTGAAAAAATTATAGTCATTTAATAATTATGGTATTATTGTTTATTAGTTTCTTGATAACTTGATTAAATAAAAGAACTTATTTTTTAAGGATTAAGACATAATATGTGGTGAATATAAGAACTGTTGACATATATATGGTTAAATAATTTTTATTAAATAACAGAATTCAAATGTTAATGAACCTGGATACATTCTAGTTTCATTCCTTAATATAGTTAAATTCTATTGTATCATGTCTTACATGTTGATAAATTTTTCATTAAAATACATGTCATTAATTTTTCATAATTGAATTTTAACACAAACTAATGTTTTTGACAATGATGATATATATATATATAATTATTTAATTTTTATGGTGTACCAAAAAATTAATTAAATGGCCACATATTATACAAAATAGCAAAAATGACCAAGTCAATGATTCAAACATGAAAAATATTTGAAGATGTAAAATCACATTGGAATATATGAATCCATAAATGGAAGGAAAAAATTTAAAATTCATAAAAAAACACTATATTAAAAATATTATATAATCATATCATATTTTAAAAGATATAAATATAAAAAAAATAGAGGACCTATTCGTGGAATGATTAGATGAAAATGACTCCAGAACATGAGAATTATGTTAGAGATTATTGTTGAAATAAATTAAATAACACAACATAGTGAATACAAATTATTAATTTGAAGAAATTTACTTAATAACAATGAAAGAATGATCCAATCACAGATGGAATATAATTTTGAATGAAAACCCAATAAATACATCCTTTTAAAAGTTTTAAATTTAAAGGAGTTACATAAATAATAGTTAACATAATAACATACCAATTAAGGGAATTAAGATCCTACATTTATTGAAAACATATGGTCCCATATGTGGATTAGAGCTGATATAATAGTAATCAAAAGAAACGAGTAGTACAAAAGTTGGTTTTAGGGCTTGGTAGAAGATAAAAAAGGTGATTATTTACTTTCATAAACATTATGAAATATGTTTTAGATATAAAAAATCTATTATTTGTGTTAAAATAAATATATATTCAGATTCTTGGAATTAGTGAATCATATTTATCATCCAAATAACCAATTTAAAATCCTAATGTGATGATTAACTTGATGTTTTACAAAAAAAATCTATTAGAAAAATTAGTGAATATCAATGGAAAGACTGGTCAACATCACCTAGAAAATACACATGAGAGAGAATAGAGAATGATTTAAGGAATAGTGAATTCCTTCAACAACGAAAATAGTTGTGAGATTATATATTTAGGAGATTATTTTTTGAAGATGAAATGAATGAAGAATTGGGTTGATGGTATAGATTTTTTGTAGATGGTTGGAGTGTGGTATGGATGAGAAGTGAATTTTATAAATGGTGAGGGTAGTTTCAAAATTTCAATAATGTATTATGCAAGGAGGGTGAATAAAAGAGAGATAATACATGTGATTTGATATTGAGAAATTGAAGGAAAGTCGCAAATTTTATAAGTGTTATAGATGATTTTGTGGATTTATGAAAAATATTATTTTGAATATAAAATATGGATATTATATATAATTTTATAAAATAAGATTTATTATTTCCCCAAGTATATTGGGATAATATATTGATATATTAAAATAAAAATACTAGAAATTAACTGTTAAAATTTTAGATTTAATGATCAATATCCAATTTAAAATTAATTATTATATAAAATATTTATTAAATGTTGTCGATGTATTTGTGTGCATGTAGTTAAAATTATTTCTTTATTATTATGTATATCATGATAATTTTATTTCTTCTAAATTTATTAATCTTTTTTCATTGGATACACTTGTCTATAATTTTTTTTAAACTAGTAAAATGAAATATATTTATCTTTAAAAGTTATTTTAAATTTATTAATTTATATATACTTACCAATGGAATTATATATATATATCTATATTATTTCTAATTAACATTAAATTTATTAGAGGGATTTATTATTTTCAAAATTATAATTATAATAATTTTGACCAGATATAAAATTTTCATTCAATTATTTCAGGATTTTTCAGATTTTTTATAAACAATATAGACTAATTGTTTGAGAAAAAAAGAATTGTGAATTTTTTTACTTATTATAAATAATTAAAAACATTATTTTATTTATTATTTAAATTATCAAAGATAGACTTGAATTTTTTAAAATTTATTTTAAAATTTATGGATTACTATTTTAAAAAAATTTCATTATTTATATATTAAAAACCCATTGAAATTCATTTGATCAAAAAAAATTACTTTCAAAAAAAATTATAAATACATTGAACACTACCAGATTCATTCATTTAAAGAAGACAAAACTATTGTTTTAAATAAATTTATTTATTATATAAATACTATTTTGGGACATTAAATTTATAAAAACAAAAACCTTAAAATAAAAATCACTCATTAAAGTCATATTATGAAATATTGATTTTTTTGTGAAATAATGGAAAATGATTTTAATATAAATTGTTGGAGATTCCCTTTGAGTTTCAAGGTGATATTTTAATTTTAAAATATATAAAAATAGTTATGATTGTAAATGGAATTGTTGATTAGTTATTTTAAAATTATTTGTTATTATGTTACTTTTTTGATTCACTATGCTTGTATACATTTTTTATCATGAATTTATAATGAAATAATTATTATAAATAATAATAATAATTTATTTATAATAATATTTTTTACTAATATATTCATTTTTGGTCTTTGAGAATAAAAATTAAACAAAATATATATATCTCATAGAATAAGGAAAACTCAAACTCTTGGGAATCGATGGATCATAATATATTATTTATATTTGGAGAAAATTAATGGTTCTAAAATAATGTTTTTCAAAATATGGATAGAGTGTTGTGAGAGAAAATAATTTTAGGTAAAAATAATAATATTGAATTAAGGAATCATTGTTATGAAAACCTTATGTTATATATATAGTCAATTTTGGAATCATAATAATAACCCTGACATATAAGGGCCCAGATCCATCTAGTTTAGCCCTTTTCATGTTTCTAAATATTTTGGTTCTCAAAGGATGCCAAGAGTGGGCCAAGATGAATTTGGAGGTTAAAATATGGTATAAGTAATAATTCATCAGGTGTAATGGTTTCATGTCTTGAACATATTGTTCACGACTTGGGTGAGAGCCTGATTCATGTCTAGTCGAATTGTCTACATGCATCTATTAGCTATGTGAATTTAAAAAATGAAAAATCATCTATGTGGAGGGATTTTTACATGGTCGGGTCTTCTAGGTTGATGAATCAGCTACGTGGATAGATTGACTACATGAGAAATTAAGTATGTGAGTGATCAAGTAAGTTAGTGGTCAGCTATGTGAGTGATTGAATATGTGAATGAGAATAGTTGCTAAATTAGTTTTGTTAGTTGATAATGTGAGTGATCACAAATATGGTTGATCTAATTTGTGAATTTTTTATGTGAAAAGGATACAATGATATTGTTTCTATGTGGGGAATTCATCTACAGGGAATCATCCACATGGAGATTGTCACTTGTTTCCTGAAAAAAGTAGTGCAGTTCTATTGGTGTCTTGAATTATGAGAATTCAAAGGCAATTTTAAAGGATAATTATGTTCTTGAATATCTAAGATGTATGAGGACGTTAATTCACCCTTGAATCTTGAGTTTAATGAGATCCTAAATAGTTGGAATTATATATTTTTGATCTAGAAAATCAAATTTCATTATATACGTTGACTTAAAAATTAAGATCTTATAGTTCACTCTTCTATTGTTTTATTCTATCAATATTAGAGGTTCTAGAACCATTACATTGGAAGAAATGAATCGTACTATCATTGGAAAGCATTTACTCCAGTGGTGATTCTATCTTTTGTGAGCCCACTATTTTTGGGGTATCCAGTCACATGAAGCTTCTCTTTTATAGGTAGATTAATCATTGATTATACTATTTATGTAGGTGAAATCATAGTGTTTTCATGGTTTTACCGCATAGATGGAAATTTAATTATCCAAATAATTATTGAACCAAATCACTATGGAATTAGTTTTAAGGGATCAAATGGTGTTTCTTTCTATTGTGATAAAATTTTTCCTCAAGGTTTTATTGACAGTGTTCCATCTATATTATTCTTATTATAAATTATTATAATGTTGTAGATTAGTAAATCGTTATTGAAGTAAAATGGTAACAAATGTAAAGATAAAATTATTTTATAATTAATTAGATTAAAAATTAAAGAAGAATCAATTTGAATGAACCCATTGTTTGTTCTAATTTGATGATTATAAAATTGATACAAATCAGATGATTTATTGAATACTCTATTCCAATTATTAATTAAATTTTATAAATAATGTAAAGAATGTTAATTCATGTTGAAGAAAATAATGAAAGGAAATAGAATAAATTGAAATTCCTTATTTGTGGTTGAAACTATATTTTTTTCATTGAAGTATTTTTAAATTAAATCTATAATTTATATTGTATCTTTTAATATATAGATACAATAGTTTTCCTGTATTTGGAAGTGATTAATTATTAATTATTTAATTAAATATGGAATACAAACTAGTTGTTTTATAATAATAATTTCTAGTACTAGATTTTCCCATTTTCATGAAAATTCTAGGTCCGTTGTATTTTGAGTTGTGGAAGTACATTATGCGTGAAGGTTGAATTCCTTATTTAAAGGCCTATATTTCCATGTTTAATGTTTTTTTATTTATTCAATTATATGTTTTCTACATGTGATATGACCCTTTGATTGATGATCCTAACATGGATGGCAAGATATGGGGATAGAATGCCCATATGATGTATTAGTTGTTGACACATCTGGTGGTGAGATGCATTGGGGTATGAATTTGGGTATTGGGTATTATACCAAAGAATATAGGATACGTTTAAGATGGTCTTACCATGTGATTTGATAATGATTTATTCTTTCTTTAATTGAGGCTACTAATGGTTGATGTCCATGTGTCTTGTTTTATCGGCATTCCATTATCCACTGCTTGTGGCAACTAGATATGCATGGTTTCATGTTTCTTATTGGTGGTAGATTTTTGTGGGTTTCCTAGTGTACCAGATTTATGAAATGTAATAATTTTTAATTAATACATAACAAATGGGGTTGGTGATGACATAATGAAAATTATAGAAATATATTAATCTTGAGAATACATGGTCTTGGTTAGAGTTTTCCTATATTGAATAGACTTTACTAGAATTATTAATATAATTTAATTCAGGATAATGATTTTGGTTAATTGATATCAAATATATTAATTAACATAAATATAAATATAATAATAAAATATTAAATTAATTAAGCTCTTTAAATTCTACTATTCTTTTAGGATATGTTGTGTTAGTATTAAAATCTATGGGTTTGAATGATGTTTGTTGTAGCTGATTCTAAGACATGGTTATGCCCATGGTGTGGTTTTGAGCTCTATTATATCATTAACATTATAGGATTCTAGATGCTACACAACCCATCTGGATTAGGGTGACATCCACCTAGTGGAATCTGAGAGTGTGTTTTCACTAACATTATAGTGAGAGGATGGATCTAAGAAATACCCTATGGAAATGATCTTATATTATAGTAGCTACCAGTGCTAATATAGACAATAGTTAAGTTTCCTAAACTTATCTATACAATTCTATGTATTTTTGTTTTTATTTCACAAAAATGAGTCTCTTAATAATGTATTCAAAATATTATTATATGTATAATCTTTATAGGTTATTATGGCTTGAGTCACCTTAATCGGTGTATGGACTATGACAAATTTCGATATAATACATGATGTGTGACACACATCATATGTGCTGTGGTGTCTCTGAGAAACCACATGGTTAGTATATGTAGATGTTATATGGTATTATTTTATTATGTGATTGATGAGGTTCCAATAGAGATTACATTCCTAGGTATTTTTTTTCTATCATAGTTTTTAGAAAGATAGCTCTAGACTTGCAACATTGGGAAGGAGCAGAAAACTAGTAGGGAATCAGGAGAGGGGTACCCGTGAAGTGTCATTTCTATATTATGTCATAACTTGAATGTCATAAATTGTCAAATTTATCCATGTTGTGGTCAATAACATATGATATATGTTTAGGGGATGAGTTATTTTCCATGATAGTCATTTTTCTTTAGCATGTCTTCTTTATCCTTTTCATGAGAGGCTATATAGAGGATCCTACTAATTATACAGTGATTCTCTCCCCACATAAATATATAAATTATATAGGACATGAAGAGATGGATAGATATTATTCTATATATTACTAGATCATTATATTAAAGGAGTAGTTTGGGATTTTGGGTCACTATCATCTTTACATTTTTGGTACTTGATGTTTCAATTTTAGTTGTTTTAGTACTATATGAAATAACATGTGTAAAAATGGGATTTATTTCACAATCTCCCTTATGTCATTGATGAACCAAGAGGGTCACTCTTTGGGGGAGGGGGTCAATAAAGAGTGGTATCAACGACTTAGTTTTTTTACAGAACATATAATGTATTTAGTAACATGTGAGATAATATAGGCTAGTATGGAAGCATTGTTAGCTATGTTTAGTTTGTGATGTAAACATGATAGAACCACTAAGATACAAGTAGTTCCCCCTTGTGATAGGATACATGGATCATTATGTTTTCTGATCTTTATATATAATGTGATATTGGATTCAATTAAGATACATAGTAAATGATCAGGAATCATTTTTTATTACTCATATGTTATAAATTGCTAGACCCTAGGATAGTTTAAATGAATAACATGGTACTGAAATAATTAATTAATTAATTCTATGTAATACAAATTTTATTTTTAAAATTTGTTAATGTTTTTTAATATCGTAGGCATATAACTAGGTCAATATACATGTCAGTTTTAGGCCAATGATGTTTAGTAGGATATTCCAGTAGATCGTTGCAGAGTGGAGGACAAAGAAAAAGTCACATGGAAGAGGTAACTCTAAGAGTTTCAATAACAAAGTCTTCAGTTGTATAAGGGATCAATTTCAGATTCTGTTATAGAATATCAGTTAGAGGAGGTTAAAATATCTTTCTGTCAAATATGTTATAATACAAAGAAATATGCTTAATTACTTATAATGATGTGATGTGGAGAATTGAGGTAGTGATGGTTATTTTTCCTTGGGGGTCTTTAGGATTTAGTGGTCCTGTAGGAGATTTTACGAGAATAGTTTCATGTAGAGTTTCATTCATTTATATTGATAGAAACCTATCACTAGGAACTTATTATACATCGATATGGGAGTTTTAGGGTTTGAGTGTTAATGGTATATTTTAAAAACATTATTCATTATTGATTAAAGATGTTCCCAGTTGAGGATTTTAAGGAAATGAATTTTGAGGTGGAATCATGTCCAAAGATCTAGTTCCATGTCACTCTGTTGATCATGAAGACATATCATTAGGTGCTATAGAGAGTAAATTTTATTAATAGGATGATTGGAAAAACCAGATCATCATGAGAGGGGACTCATCATGATTCAATGGGAAGCTGAGCTGTGGTACAGGGATCCAATATTTTAAGATACATAGTCTTTTGGTCAGCTGAGGGTAGGTGTAATCCCCCAGAATCTCATTTCTCAAGGTGTAGTGGGTCTCTACCTATTCTAATTGATTAGAAATGTGTTTTTATTATATATTCTATGGTCATCAGCGACATGAATTCATGCCCTTTCTGAGCAGTTAGTACGTGCCAAGTGTTCTGCTTCATGTTCCTCTATTGAGGCAGTTTTATCCAAGGAGTTGTAGTATCATGATTTTCCCATTTGGGATCATCATAGAAAAGATAGGGAACCATATTACATCCCTAAGATAATATTATTCATCAAATAGAAAAATGTGATTATGGGAGTGGTCTTTAACAAGTCCAGAGAGGTCATGGAGTTGGTCATGGTCAGATTCTTTCTTTAGCGTTGCAAGTTCAAGGCATGCAAAATGTCAACAGGCGTACTCTTTACTTGTTTTCTACGTGGGTTCATGTTTATATTAACTTCTTAGTTACATAATTCTTTATATCACCTATCCCTATTCATGTTTTAGGACTTGAGGTTGAGAGGCTTCCAAATACCTTGGCATTGAGTATTCTATCTAAAGATAAAGCTAACATGAATTAAGTATGCTGATATTCAGATGTAGTAATGTAGAGAACCACTCCTATGGAGGTTTTCTATCATTATGGATAAATATATATGACATCATCCTTAGTTTTCATTGGTCATATTTTGGGGAGGCTATTGTGAACAGATTCAAGAGGATTTATATTTTCTATGATGATGATGGGGTGCCATGTGTTTTAAATAGTGAGTGAGACTCTCAGATTGGTCAAAGGCATGTTCCACCTATGTAATATTTCAAGGGTATGTTGATTTTGATATCATCATATATCCAATTGTTAGTGTTTACCATGGTAGTATAGGATTTCCCTAATGTCTCTATAAAGGAGGTTATAGCATAACCCCCTTGATGATAGAACATGTTTGGGATATATATAGTTGGTCAGGTATCCTGTCTAAATATTTTCCTATAATATGGTTCCTTTTGAATGGCATTATCTGTGAATACATGTTGATGATTTGTTGCTGCATCTTTTTGTTTGGATGAGTGTGTCACCATGGGGTGCACCCATTTTGTTGCTAACTAAGGATGATGGTATTATGTGTCATTGGATCACTTATCATCACATTGACCGAGTTTTTTAATATATTCTATAGTCATTTATCAATTGATGAATTATTCATTTAGTTTAAAAGATAAATTTTTTCCATGAAAATAGATTTGTGGTTAGGGTATAATTATATGTGTGAAAATGATTAGGACATCATAAAGACTGGTTTTTGTTTTTTTTTTCATGGTCATTATGTATTATTTGTGATTCCAATTAGTTTTATCAATTCTATAGGCTTATTAATTGGGTTTATGAACATTGTTTTTATAATGGTCATAGATAAGTTCATGGTGGTTTTAATTGATGACATCTATTTGTACTCTGTCACTAGGGATGAGTATTCATGGAGTATGCATACCATTTTGAATGTTCTTCATTATGAGAAACTATTTGTGGAGTTGTCTAACATTGATTTTTAGGATCATGAATTACTTGTCATGGGGTGTTTAATTTTGATTCATGGAGTTGTTTTGGATCATTCAACGATTGAGGTAGTTGTTTCTTATGAAGTCCCCAAGGTAGTGGTAGAGGTGAGAAGTTTCCGATGTCTAATAAGAAATTACATGCGGTTCATAAAATATTTTTCTTGTGTTTAGAATCATATTAATGCCTTGTTAAAATGGATTAGAATATTTTTGGACTGAAAAGTTATATATAGAATTGTAGTATTAGAATGATAAGTTGTTCAACAATCTATTCCTATGTTTCCCAATGGTGGATGTTCAGTTTGAGTTTTCCATGATGCTTCAAATCAGCATTGGGATATTTAATTATGTAGAAAATATTAGTTGTTTTTTATGGGTATCAATAGTTACATACCCATAAACATATCCATTCTTCCCCTAATCTTGAGTTAAAATATGTATTGTTTTCCATGATGATGTTGATTCATTACCTTATTAGTTATCATTTTATTGGGTTTTCTAACTGGAATAGCCTATGATATTTCTTCACCTAGAATGAAATGATGTTGTGTTAACATTGGTGGATGTAATTTAGAGAGGATTAAAACATATTGATTTTTTATATCCAAGGAAACAATTATTTTATGGTTGATTCACTAAAATGGAAGTCATATTTTGATACAATGCAACAATTTGGGTATTCCAAGAATGTGTTAGACTAAATATCCATGATGAAACTAAATACGGTATTGTATTGGGGAAGATGTTTTATTTTTTAGATGATAGGGTAATATTTGTTGGTATATCTGGTAGAGAAGTCTTAGTTATTTGATTCAGTGGTGGATGCTTGGAGATAATGAATTTATTTTATAGATACCGATAATTGATGGTCTGAGGATGGAAAACATCGAGTGTTGTTATAGGGAATAATTTTCATCCCTTCAGCAATGCGTTAGATAGTTCTACATGAGCTATATGTCTCTCATTTTAAAGTACATACTGGTATGAATAATAAGTACCATGTTTTTATAGGATAGTTTTGCATTCCTGGGTTGAAGAATGTAGTTGTAGAGTTGGTTTCGGAATGTTTGGTCTTCCAGTTGGTGAATGCTAATAACTATGTTCCCGATGGTCTGCACCTACCATTATATGTTTCCCAGTGGAAGTGGTATGACATCTTAATATGAATCATTACCATTTTACCATGATATATGGGAATTTATAATACGATATGAGAAATAGTGGATCATTTTAATTAAATCAGACTATATTATTGATATCAGGGAGTCGATCTATGTAGTGTTTTTATGGAGGCAGTATCAGAAAGAGATGGTCCAACTCCATGGAGTACTCATGATAGTATTATATTATCATGGTAATTTTTACATATAGGGTCTGGAGAGGTCTAAAACATGATATTCGCTATCAGAAATGATTTAGAACTATTTTTCATCCTTATAAGGGTGATAAAAAATAGAGGAATATAGATACTCATGATGTCATTTTTCCCTCTAGTGTACAAGATTTTCGCAGTTCTTGGATGAGGCACCTTCGCCTGTTTGTGTTTTCTTACAATAGTAGGCTCTAATAAATCATTTTAATGGAACCATTTAAATATTTTTATGGAAATACTTTCCCTTCTACATTGTGTTGCAATGGGATTAGATTGGCCAAAATTATCATTCTGAAACTTGTAAGAAATATGACTGAGATGATTCATGTAATTCACGAGAAGATGAAAGTAGTGGGGGATCATTAGAAATACTATACTAATCAAAGGGGAAGAACATATTGAGTTTGAATTTTGGGATAATGATTTCATTTATAGAAATTTTCATCGTGGGTATCAAATGATTGGTTTTGGGATTATGTTTTCTCCGGGGATTTTATAGACCTTCTGTGGCATTAGTTCATGGGAGAAAAGTGGCATATCAGATAACACATACCTTGAAAATGATCTAAATACATGATGTATTCCAGGTGTGAAAGTTCCATCACAATCCTCATAATGCCACCCATGTCATTGATTGGGGATAGATTGATGTTGATGCGGAAGTGACCTTTGAAAAGAGGCTTGTAGAGATTCAAGATTATTCGGAGATGATATTGTGTGTGTGTTCTATTCACCTGGATCATGTCCTATGGTGGAATAGTAGAATATAGGAGGGTACAGGGGAATGTGATTCATTCATGTATACTATTTAACACAAACTGCATGATGTTTATCTCTTCTCTTGTAACATTGTTCTATTTTTTTGGTTTTTGAATTTTTTGGTATATCTTATGATTCCCTCTTATTTCATTTTGGTAACCTTTATCTTGATTGAGATGTATCTCCCCTAAAATAATTTGTAAGAGATGTTTGTTTCTATTTCTTAGTATTGTATAGTTCCTATGATAAGGTGGTTAATCACTATGGATGGGTAGTTCCTTGAGTGTTATGTCGCAGGGTGACTTTTCAGATGGAACAAATTTATTTTATCTATAGGTTTGGAATTTGATTCTCAAGGATGAGAATTATTTTATAGAGATCTGATGTATGGGAACTAATACATGTAGTCTAAAAATTTATAGGTTACTAAATATCAGTGTTCTATAAGGATTTATAGAGAGTTCCTGCATGAATGTTTCTAACAAATGGTGGAATAATGGAGAATTTATAAAGTGTAAGAGTTCCACATCATAAATGTATAGTTCATGGAATCAGTGATATCTAAATTCCCAACCTGTCAAATTGTCTATCTAAATCCATGGTCTGTGTGAATTGACTACATGGTGGGATCATCTACCTGGCTAGATCAACTAAATGATTGGATTGGCTACATGGATGAATCGACTACATGTGTAAATTGGCTATGTGGATCAACTACATGATGTATAGACTACCTAAGTGATCAACTTTGTGAGAGACCATATATGTGAATCAACTACATGGATGAATGAGGTTAATTACTAGGTCAACTATATGGATTAACTATACGAGCAATTAGATAGGTCAATCGGCTCCGTGAAAATGGCTACATAGAGATTTGGGATGTGTGGTTAATTTTTCAATGAGGAATATTCCACATGTACCTTTCAATATGATTTGTGGAAATAGATATGTGTGTCTTTAAACTATATTAATTAGGGTCTTTCAATGCGATTTTTATTAAGGATAATTATATCCTTGAATTTTTGAGATGATCAAGATTATAAAAACATCCTTGGGTATGGTGTTTAAAGAGTTTCAAAATAGATGGTATTAATTATTTTTTATATGGAATATTTGATTATCCTATATATACTAACTTGGAAATGAATATATTTTCCTCTATTCATCCCTACGCCTTCTCTCGATACCGGAGGTTCTAAAACACTTCCCATGTTTCCCGAGAATGCTTCTTTTGTGGCCTAGTATTTCTTCCAATGGTGACTTCATCTAGCATGTTCTACTTGTTTTTAGTGTAGTGAGTCATGTAAGGATTTTTTTTCTTCTAGTTAGGTTATTTTTTCCTTCTCATATTCATTCACATTAAATCCAAAATTAGTCAAGCTATATCGCTTGGATTTTTATAGAATCAACCTAATGAATATTCAGTGGGATTTAATATGGAATTGGTTATAGCAATCACGCTATGTTTCATAAAAAAATAAAAACAATTTGAATCTTTATTTTCTAGGTAGTGATCTAGTTAAATTATTCTTATTATAATGTCTTACCATGTTATATATGATCATATTGTTTATAGTGGAAAATGTTAATGAACATAAATATGTAATTACATGATAATTAATTAATTTTTTGAATAAGTGAAGAAGTAGGATTAATTTATCTAATGTCTGTTGTAATTTAATTATGATGAAATTAATGAAAATCACATGTTTAATTAAATATATAATTCTATGTGTTAATGTAATTTGATAAATAATTTACTATATGTTAATTCTTTATGATGGAAATATTTAAATTCATTTTATGAAATTTACATTCCAAAAAAAATCAAATGAATGTTTGGAAGGATGATTAAATTAATTGTTTAGGTATTTTAATAGATTGTTATAGCATGAATTCATATGATTCCTATATTTTGAACCTATAAAAAATGAATCATTTAATTTAATATGGAATAAAATATTGTTATTTTATGAACATAATTTTTTTGGATTGAGTTTACTATCTTCATGACGAGTTTGAATATCTTGTGTATAGAGATTTGAGAGGTCATTTATATTTGAATGATGGATGCTGGTTTTAGTTCCAAAATTTCCCTATTGAATTTTCCTCTTTTCTTACTGCCTTATGTTATGATGGGGATTTTATATTGAAACATTATATTATTATGGGATCGATGATGTGATATGTGGTAGGGGACTAGATGATTTAATGGTAGACGATTGATGTGATGGTGATATGCATCCGGAATTTCTTGTGGGTGTCAGGGATGACACCTAAGAGGATAAAAAAAGTTGTGGATAGTATTACTAGTTGATGTGGTGAAGAGATATTATTTCATGAAATGAATATTTTAATGGATGATGATCACGTTTCATGTATTTTTCCCTTCCCCACTTCTTGAGGTAGCTATATTTTCTTGGTTCCATGTTTCCTATTCAATGTAACATTTAATGGTTTTACTAGATAACCTATATTATATAAATTAATAATGATTAATGAAGTATTTATTGGTGGGGTTGATTATGAAATAATGAAAAATGATAGAATGATGTTATTCATGTGAAACTGAGGACTAGATTAGAATTTTCCTAGCAGGAATCGACAATACTATGTTCAATAAAGTAATATAAATAAAAATAATGTTTTCGGTTAATTATTGGCTAAAAAATTAAATCAACATAAACTAAATTATAAAATGAAAAGAATTTATTTATATAGCTCTTGAAATTCTCAAGTGCTTATTGGATATCTTGTATAAACAGTGGTTTTCAGGTTTCCACATGATGTTTGTTGAAGTTGAGTATAAGAATAGGTTATTCCCATAGTGTGGTTTTCATATATATTATATCATGTATATTATGGGATTTTATAGGCTACCCACCCTTGTTTGTTAGGGTAACTGAAACCCAATGGACTCCTAGAGGGTGTTTTCCATAACATTTTGGTGGGTGGATGGATGGGTGACTACACACAATGACCCCACACTCTTCCCTTTTTAATCAATTATGATGGTATTCATCATGGTTTGATTTACCATATTTATGTGCATATGGATATGGTTGATTATAGTTATTTTATAGACAAGTATCATTGGATATAATAGTAAACTTATTATTATAGGCTTCATGTGTATATTATGTGATGGTTGGGGTACCTAACATGACATATCAGTTGTGATGGAATGAGGTATAATACCCATTTTTTGATACACATAATATAATATATGATGGACCTTAGAAAATATATGGGTACTATATGGTGATAGGACAAGTTATGAGGTTATGGTGTGATTTTTGAGGACGATGTTTGGATTCCTAGCCTCATTGTCTTGGAGTTGGATTATTTTTGATAGAGATGTCTTAGGATGAGTGACATTAGGTCAGAGTGGAAAACCATTGAGGGAACCAAGAGTGGGGTACCTCTGATGTTACATTTATGTATTATATTATATATTTTATGTGACACTTGGGGAGAGTTATCAATGATGGTGTTGGGATATTAATATATATATCTGGTTGAAAAGTTATTTTCACTATCGTTCAGTATGATATAGAATTCATTCTTTATCTTTTTTATGAGAGACTTTGATGAGGATCATATTGATTGTAATGTTATGCCCAACAGCATGTATATATATATATATACTATTTTTAGGTCAGTAAGAGAATGATTTATATCATGATGGATATTACTATATCGGGGATTGGAATGATTTGTCTACGATTCGTGTTCATTGTCATATTTACTTTTTTGGTACTAGTTGTTTAACTTTTAGTTGTTTTTGTCTTGTATGAAATCACATGTATGTACTTGGGATTTATTTCATATATATGTCTACCCATGCGTTGATTGGTTTACTATTCCTATCTTTCTCTTTTTCATGTTCTCTTGGAGGGCAATTCCTTCCATATTTATGCATATTTTACCCTCGGTACTAGTTTCCATTCTGGGACCTATTGGATGTGGGACTCTAGCAATTACCTTGTCTCATACCTTATGTTCATCATAGGAGGGTAACTCTTTCATGGGAGGGGTTATGAAATGGTCATTTCATGACCAAAATGTCAGAAAAATATAAGTAAAATAGGGCATAATTAAAGAAGTAATGATCATCACTGTAATTAGGGATGCAACTGGCATGTAATGATTGTGGCCTTAGATACTTATGGAAAACATATACTTTAAAACTGGTAATAATCATATTGGGTTTTGAACAACCTGGATAATCCTTAAAAATAATAATATTCTAAATTCATTTTTAATTTTACATGGTTTTATTTGAAAACTAGGATATTTATTATACCCATTCATTGTGATTTTAAGAGGAATTTGGGAATGATTTTTATTACGACTGATTATGGGTTACTAAAATGATTGGTCATTCACATTTTAATATATTTTATAGTGTTATTATATAGTTTTTTAATTAATTTGTTTTATAAAAAATGATAGACATACATATTGGTGTTGGGTGATATGGACAAGTAAATTCATAGTATAGTACACACTACAATAAATATAATAAATTCATTCCATAAAATAATGATTGGTAGTATTCATGCTACTATTATATGAAATATTTAATATGTTTTAACAATTGTAAATGAATATGTGGTCTCATAAGGGTAACAATGATTATAGAGAGTACTTGTTTAAAAATATTAATAGTGAAACATGGGAATTAATGATTTAGTAAAAAGCAAAATGACTTCATATTAAGATATGTGTTTTTTATATAGGAGTATGTTCAGATAAGGGATATAGTGGTGACCATCAAAAGGTTAATATGAAAAAACCATTTTTTATTCATAAATGTTAATTGGATTGGTTTTAATATCATTGTGATGTTTAATCGAGATATAAACCGTAATTTATCCACTCAATGAGGTGCACTTAGACACAAAACATGAAATTAAAAATTATAATATTAGATTAAAAACATATACCTAGAAGGTGGGATTTGAACACTTACGAAGATATAATGTGTGTGGGAGATAAAGGGGACCATGTGTTGCCTAAATGGAAAAATAAATGTTAATCACTCCAAATTTCAAATTGTATTCATTAATTAAAACTGAGAATTTCTTTTCAAATGGTAAAATATAATGGTAAAATATAATGGTAAAATAAATACTATTATAATATATAAATATATTAAATGTTTCTAAACTCAAAATGAATTAAACCAACTATTAATTATTATGTTTAAACTTATATTAACTATACATGTCTTCCTTTTTTCAAAAATTGAATTATTATATGTCCATAGAGATGCGGAGGATGATTATAAGGAAAATTATTTTTTTGTCTACTAGTATTAAATATAAAGAGTTCAATAAATTCAATTATATAAATAAAATAATGAATTCATAATTATAGAATATTTTTCGATGTTCTAAATCTCAAATGAGATAGAAAACGTATAAATTTTAAACAAATAATCATGGTGATTTCTATACGAAAATTTTAAAATGCAACAAGACAAATGGTTTTTGGAAATGGAAACAATATTATATTACATTTAAAAAAAACTAAATTAATGTTGGAAAACACATAGAAATTCTAAATAATTTTTTTTGGATAAATATTTCAGTATAAAGTGGTAAATATGGACAAATTATTAAATTGACTACATATAAATGACCAATACCAGTTTTTTGTAATGATTAAATAGTTTGTTACAATAAAAATATTAACTTGTATCTCTGATGTTCATGAAAGTTGTATATATATTCTTATTCTTCCATTAACCACAAATGACCCCATTATATGGGAAAATTTAATTTCGTTTTATTCTAAATCCATTAAATTGAATTACTGTGCTCATGATTTTACTCTTTTTTAAAATTAGTTCTTATTCTTTACAAAATCACCTTCAACTACCATAAAAATATAACAACTACTTGAATTATACCACGTTAAGAATAATTATACATAAATTTAATAATATAAGTGGTGAATAAAATATTTAAAAAAAAATTGAAATATCATACACAGTTAATATCCTTGATATAAATATAAAAATCAATAGTGAAATGTAATTAAATCCAACCCCCACACATAATTATTATTACACTAACGAAAATTAATATTTTATTTTTTATAACATGTTTGAAATGATATTTATGTAGATATTTAAAAAAAATTAACATTCAATGGTAACTTTATAAATGATAAATATGTTATGAAAATTAGAACAATAATATGTATTTTATATCAATATGGAAAAATAATATTTGTTACATGAGTTATATCATATGAAAATTCATTAAGACATTCAATACACATCATTGGAAACTAATTAATTATTAGATTATTCCATAAAAATTCATTGTTTTTGTGTGATAATTATATCATTTATTCCATTCCAGTCATTATATAGTATATGAGGGGATTTTCAATTTCATATATTATCCCACTAATTTCAACCAAACCAACTGTCACCATTAATTTGAAATCCCAATTAACTATATAAAAGATATCCTTGAAGTGAAGTGTCATGTTCTTGAAAAATATTTCAGAAATATTATTTAAATTATTCTTTAATTTAAATTTAATTAAATAAATGTATATATATTCTAATTTTATTGATATGTTGATGTTTCACCACAATTGATAAATATAATTAATTATTTGGGTCCATCTAGACTAACTAGGTCATGAAACTAATATAAGTCAGAAAGGAAGCAAAGACTAAAATTATTCAAATCCTAATATAAATTACCTAACACACATACCCAATTAATTTAGTAGGAAAACATTAAAAGTATTGATTACGTGTAATGATGGTTTTCATAAATTAAGGATAAATTAAAAATACAAAATATTAATATAGATTGATTAAATATTTAAAATTTCATATAATGAAATAAATAATAATTACCTTGAAAAACATACATTTTTATAAAAATAATCTGTCTAAGTTTAATTAATACCCACTCTAATAATCTAATAATTAATAAATTCCATTAAAATTAATTTCAATTATGGAAACAGTATATTCATTTTCAATAAGTTTAATCAAAGAGACCTCATTAAATGAATTTTTATAATATTATTTCCTAAAAAAAAATATGTAAAAAAATAATTACTCATAAAAATGTATAAAAAATAAACACATGAAAATCCTCACCACATATGAATTTAATTAGATCCAGATTTAATTTTTTTTTGTTTCTATGACTTATATGAAATTAAAATAACATACGATAATAGAATATATAACATGGTGAGTTTCATGGATAGATGAATTCATAAATGGGGGACCAATGAGGCTATAAACGGATTTAATGAATATTCTTCATCAACTAACCATTGATGAATAAAATATTTTGAAATTCATTATTCATAACATAAAAAATGCACAATCATAACCCTTAATTATATTATATATAAAATGGGGTAATAATTTCTATTAGGAAAAACATTTAACCATGAATTAGAAAAAAAACTGTCTATGTACTATGGAATAGAAAATATAGGATGAGAAAACTGTGGATAACCTTTGATCACTACATAGAGATCATGGATTTTTTTAAATAAGTATTTTTTGATCTCCTCTAGAACCTAACCAAAAATTCACTTTTTTACACATCTAAAATATTTGAATTGTATTTTTTATTGACAAATTGTATCTTTAATATACCTAAATAAAGATTGAAATTTTAATTATGAATAACCTATAATGTGGCATACGAGTCAGTGTTTTGAATTAAAAATGGCAGTCACAAAGGGTGTTACTTAGTCTAAAAAAGAAATATCTTTAACGAGGATATATAAAATTTTTATATATCTTCTAACTTCATATTATATCTCATCGACATCCCATTTGTTTTTTTTATAAGAAGTTGAATCATGATGTTTGATTAACCACCAATGCAATAGGGAATTAAATGACTAGTTATAAAAACAGAACCTTAGTCACTGCAGGTGTACATAAGAAATCCAATCCTAAAAAAATCAGGTTCTCATTAAATTTACAATAATAATGTAATTATTATTCCAAATGGATCATTCAAAAACTATATATAAACATAATCATCTATATAAATTATATAGGAGTTTTTCAATAAACAATGAATGGACCCTTAAAGTAAATTCCCTAAACATAGAAAAGATATAAATTAATAGTTTTTGTTATGAAAACTAACATCATTTGGAAATTTTATTATTCTATTTAAATAAATTGTTTAAAGAAATAATTCTCATATAAAAACATTGATTTCAAAAATAAACATGATTCAAGATATTTACATCAAATGAATGAATGTCCAAAGAGGAATCCAAAATTGAGGGTGTCATAGAAGATAAAGAGAGATTCTTACTGACTATATAGTTTATAGATCCTCAGTATCTGATCAACATAGTTGAACCATATATAAGGGCTATCCTGAATGTATGAATGAGAATCATTCTCAATAATTTAGGAATATATTTTATTATAATCAATAAGAATGAAATTTTCATTCAAATAATTTAAATTATATGAATACTACAATATATTAACTTTAACACTACATATCTTATCTATACATTTACCCTATAATTAATTAACCCATAACCAATAGATAAGAGATTTATGATATATACAATTATCAAAAAATCATTCTTCATTAATATGTATGACACAAGATCATGAAATCATTTAGGATTATATCAATTCTTATCCCATCGAAAATAAAATTTGTTTCATCAATATTTAATTATAACATTCATAATCCATCTTGAGAGAGAACAAATATGGTATTATTAGATTGTATTCCCAGCAAACCCAAAGATACATTAAAGGATGTTTTTATTAATTAAAGTAGATTTAATAGATCATTGGAACATTTAATGAGGAAAATACTCTTTTCCTTTTGAAATAACTTGTTTAAAATCCTAATATTACCAATATATTATGGACACAATTTTCATTCAAAATAACCCTGGAACGTTATGGTTGAATCTTAAAAAAACACTAGTCACGATGGTGGTAAAAGTGATTAATGTATTATATGTCAAAATAAAGATTTATTTCACATTTTCATTAATAATTAATAAGTACTGTGTTTGGAAAATGAAAATAATGTTCATATTCAAAAAATTAAGGCATGAAAAACATGGGTAAAGATGAATATACAAAAATAAATTTGGAATGGAAAACATATTCTTGAATTTTTTTAAATAAAATATATATATAGAAGAAAGAGACTCTTGACCGAAGAGGGAAATGAAAATTTGCGTTCTTAAAAATATAATGTATGTATATTGAGTATCTAAAAGGTTAAATTAATGGTAAAAAAAGTAATTTAATTAAATAACCTTTTATGAATAAAATATAAAATATTTTGGAGAGATATTTAATTCTTGTTTATATTCATAAATGAACCCATAAATAATCCTGGTAAAAAGTGAGATTATAACCTAAAACCCATACCTCAAGTCCACATTTACTCATAAAAAATATAAAATATTTTATAATAAATTTAAATTTATTATAAATCTATATAAAAATATATTAATAACATTTAAACCATATTTAACCACATATAATATTTGAACACCCATTTATTAAAATTTATTTATTAATATCATCATTTCCTTGTGTTAACATTATCATTTATAATTATGTTTGGATCAGACGGTAATGGTCCTTAAACTATTGTCATTATTCCGTCATCTATTGAATATTAAAAAATTCGTAAGTTTCCTTTTAAGAGTTATATATACATTTTCATCCATTTATATAAGGTGATGATGAAAAATGAATTACATCACTTCTTGGTGATGGTAGTCTGTATGTGTGCATACGAGATCTTTTACAACATTCAATGTATTGAAAAAATGGGAGGAAAATAACAATTCCCCTTTATAGAACCATTATTATACCATTAATTTCATATATAAACATTAAATAAATCACAATAACCAAAAATGATTAATGGTTATGGAAAATGAATCATATCTCTTTGTGGAATCGATAGTCCACTCGAATATATGAATTATACTTTCAATTCATATTTGAAAAAGAAGAGTTGGGAAATAGTTGTGACATAAAATACTCATGTTTTGGGTTTATTCAACCCTCTCATTTATCTGTGCTAGAAAAATAGTGCTAATATTGGTTTCCTTTTCATTAGGGGTATGTTTTAAAGCTAAAAATTCCCTGATAAATATTACTGATAAAAGGCCCCCTTTATCGTGGGTTTTTTATATCTCATAAAGGGTAACCTTTAACTACACATTATTTATTTATCCGATAAAGGGTAAGCTTTCTCAGTTCAATAGTTAGCACCGATAATTGTCTTGATTTCACAAGTGAGTTGCACATCGAACCATTTGATGGATGTCTGCATATTTTTATATGATTGCACTACATCCCCACTCCAGAATCCTTCTTCGAGAATGAGCTCCCACATATACTCTCCATACCCCCAACTGGCCCCGTGTGCCCTTGGGGGACCTGTCCTACTATATGCTCACCTCAGGCATTGTCCCACCATTATCTCAATAAACCTTTCTTATTTGGCTGCCTAAATGAATTTCCCTTCAGGTTGAGGGTCACATGACATTCTAAATTTTTTATAATTAAATTTCTATTTCATAGAAAAATATATGATGATATATATGAATATATTAACTATATATATAAAATTTTCTATTTTTAATTATTACTTGTTTAATTGATATTAAAATTAATGTGTTTTTATATTTATTTATATTTACTAATTTTTTATAATTAAATTATTATTTCGTATATAAATATTTGTTGATATATATATTTAAATTTATTGATATATATATAAACATTTATTGGTATATATATACATAATGTTATATTCAAAAAAATAATAGTATATAAAAAAATATATTGATATATATTAAAAATAAATGCATATTAATATATATATATATTAAATCTATATGTTTTTAATTTTAATTTATTTAATATTTTTTAAATTTTATTCTTTTATAATATTTATTTAAATTTACTCATTTTTTATAATTATATTATTATTTTTATATAAAAATATATAATTTTATATAATATTTATATATATTAATTTTTTTTATATTCATAAATATTTAATTTCATAAAAAATATACATATATACATATATAAATTTAATAAATATTTTTAAAAATATATAATTATTAATTATTTAAAAAAATTAATATATTACAAACATATTATATATATATATATATATATATTTATTTAAACAAGTAATATTTATCTATCCATGTTTTTTCATTAATAGTGAATGGCTTTAATACTGTATTAATTTATATAAAAAATATGTATTCATTTTTATTTTTACCGGTGTAAATATTAATTATTAATTTCGTAAAATGATCTATATAATTAATAACCATTATTCAATTTTTAATTCATTCATTCTTATTGTTCTTTATCTATTAAATAGGTGTTATATATTATAAAATATTTGTAACACCTAGAGAATTTGTGAATTTTTTTTGAATTAATTTAATCTTTCATAAATTTTTTCATTTCTTGAAACACTGAATATAGATTTTGATATATGAATGTTCCATGTTATTCATTCTTTATAATAAACAGAAGTTCAATTTTTCACAACTTGTAACACTTAGATTATCTTGAGGTACAATCAAAATTATGTTTAGCTTATGTTACACACAATGTTGGGTTCCATCAACAAATATTATTTCAACAATACTGAGTTTGATCGAACTACATTATACTATTTGTAACATCCCAGATTTTCTATGTATTATTTTCAGATATTATATGGATTATTTTCGAGAGTAGGCAGAGAGAATATGTGCGATTCTGAGGCCTGGTTTTCCTAGACCAAATGATTGAAAAATATTAAAATATTTAATAGCATGTGCATGTAGTTTTCCTAATAAAGTGGAATAACTCCAAAAAGGTTCATTGATAAAAAATATGAGGGTATCGTCATGTTCAGAATAGCGGTTTTGCCCTAGGTGCAACCTAACATTGGCCGTCTTAGGTAGTTTGTAAAAATAACTCGATAGAGTAAAATGAATATAATTACTTAATAAAAATATTTTAATTATTTTTGTTGACATATAGATTTATTTTTATTTAAATTTATCATTATTTTTGAATTCTAGGGTTAGATACATAACCCTATATCTTCTAGAGTTTTTTTGTGGTGATCTATGAGAGTCCATTCCAACGAACAACCACAGATCGAGGATTGATGATCGACACACATCGATTTTGAAGGATCTCTCCAAAGAATGTAATGCAGCTTCATTCATCATCTGCGATCGATCTAAATTGAGGAAGGGAATGTGATTTATTTTTTTTTGTTACCCATTATTTATTTCTACGATGAAAGTGATTCTATCTACGAGTGTATTGATTCACCGATCATGCGTATATCGAGATTAGATATATTCCATTGGATTTATTGGATATGGTTTTCTAACCAAAATCCCCCATTCTTGATCATTAGTAAATAAGGATTGGAAAATGATGAAAAATCTTTTCTATTTTGATTATCTCCTTTTTTTTCTCACATTATTCACCTGTTGGATCCAGGTTGTCTGGGATCGACATTATTTAGTGATTATGAAAATTATTGGACCCCCAGATTTGAGGAAAATCGACTACTGAGGATGGATTATTGTATATTCTTACCGAAGGATCACAAATCTATGATTTAATATTCTTTCAGGCATCAGGGTAGAAATTGTGTTATGTGAAAGGGACCACTAGTGCAAGGAAGTGGCTCGATGTGGTGCACAGTGGCATGTGACGCTGATCCGAGTGAGGGAAGTGGAGACAAATGATGTAGGGAATAGAGGATACTAGAGAGGGGTGCACTCCAGATTGGTAGTAGTTGACGCGGGAGAGGCGGTGGAAGACGTAGGAGTGGTGCAATATGCATAGTGGGTTAGGACAAGTGGATCACGTTCGTGTGGTCCAGGCCAGGTCAGTGAGTCAGGACATGACGGTGGTCTGGGTCGGACGAGATGGAACGTGGTCAGATCTATGGAAACCACAGTGGAGCCTTGTTTTGGTTCAACATGGTGGCATGGAAGGTCAAGTATTCATGGAAGCAGTTCTTATGCGACTGGTCCAGAAGTAGTCAACCACAACGAGTGGACTTACAGTGGCAGTCAGTCCATGGGCAGTCGGTTCGTGTGGTAGGTGGACTGAGAATGGCAGTCTGTCTACATGTCTGGTCATGTTAGTGGGATGTTTATCAAGCAGATAGTTCAAATCAAGAGTTATTTAGGATCCTTTTTTCTTAGTTTGGACCAGTATAGGTTGAGTTCTTTCCATTCATCCTTTCCTAGAGGGTATTTTTGTAGAATTAAATCCAAATCACTGGATTGTAATCCCCTATAGATGATGAGTCTTAGATAGAGTTGTGGTGTAACTCTAATAGACTAGGGTGCAATCCTCTTTCATATGAGGTGGAGTATATGGAATCAGAGTGAGCTCCTCATGTAGTGAATTGATCATCTATCTTGTGGGAATCATTAGTAAGGTTTGAGAAATCGTTTTCATATGATCGCATATATAGAAGGTTGATCCAGATTGGGTTCAGGGTTCCCCCCATCGGTTATTGGTGTGACCCCTTCTCTGTGTACCATAGTCTTTTATTACTAGTGCATTCTATTTATGTGGGACCAAAATAAGCTATACCTCTTCATCGAGTGTCATTGATGATTTCATGGATCATGGAGTAGGATCTCCCAGAATGAGTGTTCCTTATAATAAAGTCATGTGGATAGTAATTTCTTATGACTGGTTGATGGTGTGGAGTCTCTCATGAGTATATCTAGGTTTTCTTTTCTTCTTCTATATGTTATACAATGTTAAATATTGTATTGAGCTAATTATACATGGGGATTCAGGATAAGTGTTATCAGGAGGTCCTGCTATGTATTGTGAAGATCACCTATGCATAGGCTTTTCCCACACATGATGTGTCTTATGCATACGACAACCCTTTTTATGATATTCATGGAGGACATGGAGTGGGTGGAGTGTAGATGGAGATAGGTAAAGATTGATGTCTACCGGGACAATACCTTTCACCCAGTCTTCTCTCTTGGAGCAGGATATAGTTTAGAAGTCTGAGTTAGACATGAGTTACAGACACTTGGTGGTGGTCTTGTATTTGGCCCTATTTATATTCAAGTTAATTCCTACTATACTCTGGTTGTGGGACCCTATTTTTGTGCATCTATTCTATAAGTTGTACTAAAATTCATAATTATGTGTCTTGGAGATGTGTTCATGTGTATAGGTATTTTAAGAAAATTCCTCCTATAAATGGGAAATTGACTACTTGGTTCTGGTCACCAACCCCTTTCCTATCGAAGGCAAGCTTCGGGTAGTCATCAAAAGGGCCCATCTTGGATGGGTCATGAAACCGTGTTATCAAAGGGTGTTCGGTTATAATTTTGTACTTGGATTGTGTGAGATTTGTTCAGGGAAATGATGTTTAGTGTTTCAAGTTCGTCTTTTATGCCATGGATTCTAGTGTTGGTGAGGCGGTCGAAATATCCATAAACATTGAATTTAATCAATTACTTTTCAAATCATCACATGAAAACACTGGTTGTAGAGAAAAACAACGGTACATGGAAGATATAGAAATGGTTATGTATTCCATGTCCTTATTGAACCATCTCTCAAGATATTCTCTATTGACTACTGTACATCTTGTTTTATTTCAGTACGCCTCTACATAGAAATCCATCAAATATTCCACCACATTAGAATGAGGATGATCTTCCTAGTGATGAGGCATCGGTAGTGGGGCATGTACTGAATATAGCACCTTTAGGTGGTTTACCAGATATACCACCACTCATAGAGTTGCAGCTACTACAAGTACTACAAACTAAGGATGCACACTGGATGAGTGAATTGCACGAGTATCAAAGGTTGTGACCTCAATTGTTTTGGGGACATTCGTTCCCCCATATGGATGAGTATTGGCTAGAGGTAGTCACCCGTGTTTTCCGTCTTGGGAGGAGCCATGTAGATAAGATGTAATTACTTGTCGTGAGTCTTCATCTGGGCTCTATGGGTTTATGGTGGTGATTGGTGACTAAATTACATGATAAGACAACTATTTTCTATACATACATCAAGCTTTTCTTTTAAGAGGAGTTCTATATGGCCATATTGTAATCAATACACAAATAGAAGTTTCTATATTTGCAGTAATAAAGTATGACTATGGAAGGGTATTCAATGAATTTTACTAATCTTTTTCTATACTCCTTTTATATGGTATGAGACAAGTTCTTTAGGCCATAGATCATTGAATAGGGCTTAAATAGGGATATTAGGGAATTAGTGGTCTCCCTTAGCATTTTTACCTACACGAGGGTACTTGAGAAATCCCTTTTAGTTGAATATTTTCTAGAATTGCATACACCAGTAGTGTCAAATTGCAGTGGGAATCCTGTAAGTGATACATAGGCAGTAGGTAGCCAACAAAAGCAAAAGGGATCCATGTAGGTCCGAAAATTTATGAGGTGATCCTCGGAGTCATGGTCAGTAGTTCAGGTCTCCCAAGGTAGCTCAAATTAGCCATGGGACATGTAGTGTTTCTCATGCAATGACCAATGACATATGGAATGAGATAAATCGAACCATCAAACAAGTGGCCATGATACATTCAATATATTGACTACATAAAGAAAAATACATGATAAGGGTGGTATTTAGGGCACAATCCACAGCAAATGATCCATTAGAGAAGTAGGAGGTGAGAAAATATTTGACCTATTAACGCCACCACCCCTCAGTGGTTCACACAAGCATAGGGATATTGTGCTATGGGATGAGTCCAGTAGTAGGAAATATAGGATTTTGACTATGAGGCTCCACAAATGATATGAGGTACGATCTATGCATTTTCTACCTTAGCTGTAGTATTGATATACATGGTTGACAGTCATTATTTTCTCACCATGAATCTTGTACGAGACATGGAGATTTGGGTTGAACCGTTGACTCAAGACTAATTCTTAGAGACTACTACTATAGGAGACTTGATGATCACAAACTAGTGATGATAGTGTGACCTAGATCATGAAGGTGAGGTTTTCAGTTGGTATCTCTTGATAGTGGTTTATGGGACTTATTATGTAATTATTCAAATAGATTGTCTATCTATGGTTCATGCTGAGATTGACTATTTGTTTGTGAAGAGTGTGGTTTTTTGCAGTGATGTAACCAATTATTTGTGAAGTTATGTAACCAATTTTTCCATTTTTATTTAAATTTTTTTGGAAGTGTAGGATGGAATCACACATTGGATGTTTCAACCTATTACACATCAGTTGGATAGTGTGATCATTAGTATAGTGTATGGTGTGAGTCCTTAGTTTCCTACAGTGATAGAGGAGTATGAGGAATTATTTCCTAAAGATGTTCTTGGGTTACCTCCCCTCTAGAAGATATACATTTTCATTGATTTACACATTAGGATAACTCCAATATCTACACCTTCACGTTAGATAGAAACAGTATAGCTTCGTGAGACGAGGCTATAGTTGGAGAACCTGTAGAGGAATAGATCTGTGAGACCTAGTGTTTCACCATGAGGAGCCACAGTTTTTTTCAAGAAGGAAGATGAGATATTGAGGTTATGTGTGGATTTTCAGGGATTGAACCAAGGGACTGTAAAGAACAATTATACACTACCTAGGATTGATTAATACATTGATGAATTGAAAGGGTGAGATGGTTCTTAAATATTGAACTTAGATCAGGCTATCAGCTATTGTGAGTATGAGATGATGGTATACCAAATATGACCATAAGTTGTCATTATAGTCATTATGAGTACTTGGTGATACTTTTTGGAATAAAAAATTCCCTAGAGGTGTTCATGGAACTAATGACCCATATATTTCAGCCTTACATAGAACGATTCATGGTGGTCTTAGTCAGTGACATTGTAGTGTATTGTGAATATAAGGAGGAGCACACAAAGAACATAATAATAGTTTTGGTTGTTCTTTGATTGATCTAAAATTATGGAAAGCTATCGAAGTGTTAGTTCTGGATTCAAGAGGTCCATTTTCTGGGACACATTATCTCATAGTCTATAGTTTCAATGGTTATAGAAAAGGATGAGGTAGTTCATTCTTAGGATCGAATGAATAGTGTTACTGAGCTATAGATTTTTCATGGTTTGGAAGGGTAATATTAGAGGTTTTCACCTATCTTCTCCATAGTGGAAGCACACTTAAAATCATTGAATCAAAAGGTACAACCTTTCGTGTGGATAAAATAGTTCAAACATGTTTTTCATTTGTTGAGGTAGATACTGACAAGGACTCTGATATTGAGATTTCCAGAGGAGGGTGCCCAGTACGTAGTGTTCTCGGATGCATTAAAAACTGAGTTTGTTTTCATCCTAATGTAGAGGATAGCATTGATTTCCTATGGTTCAAACATGTTGGGAACAGAGTAGTAGAACTACACGAACCATTATCTTGAGTTAGTAGGGGTAGTATTCATATTGAAGATATGGTTACATTAACTAAAGGGAAAGTGATTTATCGTCTAATCTGACCATTAGAGTTTCAAGTATATATTCACTAAGAAGGATATCAACCTAAAATAGAGGCATTGGATAGAGTTACTCTAGGAGCATGACTTTTAAATTTCCTATAATCTTGTGAAGGGGAACATGATTGAAGTTTCTATCTATAAAAGATCCAATTCGTAGTTTCTGAATGAGGTATCAGAGTAGTATTCCTTTTTTCAGTTATCCTTTATAGATGGATATTGAGTGGATTTCCTTCATTCTATGGTTTTCAACCCTCTACTATTATACTATGTTATGGAGGAAAAAATTAGGGATACTGACTGTGATACCCTACATGCTCATATATCCATATGACATGCTCTTGATGTATATTAATGTGGTGGGATCATGTTTTTATCTTAATATGATGCATGATTTTATTATTGACATTGGGGGAGGAGGGTTTGATATAGTATCATTCATTCTCTTTGGTGGTATATTAGGGTGTGGACAATATATACCAGGACCTCCAATGTTAGTTTTCATGGTCAACGATGAAGAAATAAGTTACAAAGTTTGTTTCTCAATACCTTACTTGTCACCTTGAAAAGTGTGATCACCATGTACCAATGAGTTTAGATCAACCCATTAAGGTTCTAGAATGGATGTGGGATGGGATATCAATGTGATTCATGATGGCTTTACCATGTAAATCTAGGGGACACGATTCCATATTGGTGATTACTGACTGACTCACCAAGTCATCCCAGATCCTAGATATCTGAGAGTAGAATTCAGTAGAGAGAATAACATGCCTCTAAGTTCAAGTGACACTTCATCTATATAGAGTTCCATTGAAGATTTTTTATGATTGCGATTATAACTCTAATTATCACTAGTGGTGGGGACAAAATGAGGCTATTGGGACCTAATTATGCTTGAGTATAGAATTTCACCCAAAAATAGACAGCCAGACTGAAGATAATATTCAAGTTGAGGAAGTCATGATGTGATCTTCTATGTCAGACATCAGACATTGTTAGGTGGATTACCTACCACTGGTAGAGATCGAATAAAATAATAGCTAATATCCCACCATTAGTATGGTACCATTAGAGGATTTTAATGGGAGACCATGCATGTCCCCACAATGTTGGTCTAACTTAGTAGAGTTAGAACTCATTGTTCTGAACTTGATACAAGATACTACAAAAAAGGTGGAGATCAAACCAGAGTGGATAAATACTACACAGAGCCATCAATAGAATTATGTTGATAGGTGACATAGGCCATTGGAGTTCATATAAGAGGAAATGTGTTCCAGCAGGTTTCACCTTGATGAAGATTACTGAGTTTTGGTCAGGGCGGAAAGCTATCATTGTAGTTCATTGTCCCTTTCCAGATACAACATTTTATTGGTGAGGTTGTATACCACATGGTTCTACCTCAATTGTTAGACATAGTACACGAGGTCTTCCATGTGTTATAACCAAGGAGGTATGTCCATGACCCATCACATGTTATCAATTGGGGAGAGATAGACTACTAGGATGGAGAGTCTATTGATAATTACCCAGTAGAGATCATGGATTATAAAGAGAGGTTTCTTTTTGGGAAATCAAATCATTTTGAATGCGTTCGGTGATATCAAATGAATCTCCAGGAGTGAACAAGGGAGAAAGAGTCTCAAAATCAGCCTTAGTACCACCATCTGTTTGAGTGGATCTAGTTTTGGATTTTTTTAGAATGTAAACCCCCAAGGTGGGGAGAATGTAATGACTCATATTTTTTATGTATTATTTTTTATATATTTTATAGATTATTTTTATATATTTTATAGATTATTTTCAAGGCCAATAGCTAAGGATACATTCGATTTCGAAGAGTGATGGGCCCTGATCAAATGTTGTAAAAATATTAAATTATTTTATAGCACGCATGCACGATTTTCCTAAAAAATATGACTAACTATTAAACAGTTTCCCGAATAAAAAATATGAGAGAAACATTGAGATTAGAATAGAAGCATTACCCTTGGGATGAGATAACATTGGTCGGAGTAGGTCATTAGTGAAAAAGTTGTCGTAGGGGTAAAATGAATAAAAATATTTAGTAAAAATATTTTAATTTATTGGGACTTGTTTCTCATTATGTGAATCCTTATGTAAGATCTCCATGGTTATCTACATAATAGTTGAACTTTTGAAGGATATTTGGAGAGAGATCTTGAAATCCTTTCCAACGAACGAAAATGGACTGAGGATCGAAAATCGATAATCAACACACATCAATTATTATGGATCTCACCAAAAAATGCCCCAAAGAATCATTCTTCATATTAAATTGATCCAAATGAAGGTAGGCTGTGGGATGTAATTTGTTTAATTCGTTTTCATTATTTCAATAATTAAATTTAATCAATTAATGAACTAATCTATTCATGGAATGTGCATATTAAGAGATGAGATTTATTCCATGTGATTTATTTGATCTAGTTTTCTAACCCTAATCCTACATAATTGATCATTGTATATTAATTCTTGAACAATGATGAATTAAATTTTTTCCTTCCTCCATCTTGGATTATGGTCTTCACTGATTGGATCCATGTAGTCTCGGCTCGATGCTGTTAGGTGCTTCAAACTCGATCAAACGCCCGAATTTTAGGGAAATCATAAACCAAAGATGGATCAGTATAGATCAGGAACCATGAAGCATATATATGTGATTGTTCTTCAATTTAATAATTATAGGAGGTGACTGGTTCATGGAAGGGACCAGAGGCACATGGTAGTGGAAGTTGGTGGCACACCATAGCGCATGACAGTGGTTGGTGTGCATGCAGTGGAGCTGCATGCAGATGGGATCATTGGTGGTGGATGCAGGGTGCTTCCTGGATCAGAGGTGGAAGATCTGGGAACAACGACAATGGTTGTCGGAGTGGAGGCTGACATGTAGTAGGCTAATCTAAGCCAGCCGCATGTGAGTGGGTCGGTCCAGGTTGGTGGGCCAGGTAAGGCATGTGGACCATGATAGACAAGATTGACCCAGGTCAGATATAGAGAAACCAAGAAGTATCCCTAGTGTGGTTGATCACGGCACACTAGTATCTCAAGTTTCCACTAGCTCAGTGACTGCATGACCTTATTGTGGGTTATTGACTGTGGAAATTGACCCTAGTGGCCGGTTGACACATTAGGTGGACCAACAATGGTGGTCGGTCCATGGGTGGTTGGTCTATGTACTATGTCGACTAACTGTGGTGGTCGGTCCATAGGCCCAAGAATTTATAAGGGAAACATCTCGTGTATAATGATCAAATCAATAGTCATTGAGGCTCTTCTTTTTCCTAGTTTGTACTAGTACAAGTTGAGCGTTTTCTCTTTGTACTTTCCTCGAGGGTATAGTGAAACATTACATCGACATCAATGGATTGCAATCCTCTATAAAGGACGAGTCTATGATAGAGTTGGGGTGTCCCTCTGTGAGACTGAATTGTGATCTAATGTCATCAGTAGTTGTTTTTGGCCAATCGGCATGACCTCTTGAGTAGGGAATTTATCCTCCATCCAGTGGGACACATCAGTAGGGGTTTTGAAATCATTTTCATACTTTCCCCTATGTATATGGTTGATCCAAATTGGGTTTTTGGTGTCCCCCAATGGTTATGGGAGTAACCCCCACTCTATGTATCATAGTATTCCCAGACCAGTGCGTCCTCTTTAGACGGGCCTCAAATGAGCTATACCTCTTCGTTAAGTGCCTTTAATGATATCTTGGATCATGGGGTGGGATCTATAAGAATGAGTGTTTCTTCAAAAAGGAATCATGTTCCTGGAAGTTGGTTATGACATAATGATGGCGTGGAGTCTCTCATGAGTATATCTAAGTTCTCATTTTTTTCGTCTGTCTTTTATATAGTGTTACATGTTGGATTGAGATAACTAGACAAGGTGCTTTATTTTAAGGTTTTTCAGGTTTTCCTACTAATTATCATTGTACTCACTCACTCACCATCATTGCTCTCATGTGTTGTGTCTTATGCAGACAATGAAACATTTTACAGTGTTCACATAGGACTGGGAGAGTGTGTGGCATAGATGGAGATGGGAAGACTAAGGTGTTTACTGAGAGAGTACCTTTGACAGGGTACTCTTCATTGGAGTAGGATGGAATTCAATAGTTTTAGTTAGACTTTTGTTACAGACTCGTTGTGGTGGCCTTGTATTTGACAATGTTTATATTTCATTTACTTCCCGGTGTACTCTAGTTGTGGGATCATAGTTGTATGAATGCATTATACATGTTGTTTTACATTTTATAATTCTGTGGATTGGATATGTGTGTGTGTATGTGTGTTCATGTACTTTAAGCTATTTCCTCCAATTTTTGGGAAATTACTTCACGATGATAGTCACCGGCTATTAGCCTATCAGAGGCAGGATTGGGGCAGTCATGACACGAGCCCCTCTAGGATGGGTCATGACACTATTTGTAGTATTATTAGAATTTCAGTATATTAATAACATTTCCAATGGAATGGAAGTTATGAATAAAATTAACCAAATTGCGAGAATATGGTTTACACATGTATATAAAATTAATATTTTGGCAATGAGTTATGTAGAAATGAAAGTAAGAACAATTCTACAGTAAATAAATTACTTTTCAAAGAAAACAATATTTACATGTAAAAATATGTTTTATGTCAATAAATTAAATAAAACACATTTTAAAAATGTTTTTAATAATATTTATCATTTAAAAAAGTTTTTATATTCATCCAATAATTTTATTGGCATTAAATTACTACAAATCATGTTGTAGGCATAGAAATCTATATTATTCTGAAAGGTATTTTCATAGCCATTTAATTCAATAATTGTTATAAAAATAATTTTTGACACTTCTATATTTTATATGTGAGAAAATAATATTTATTTTTGAAATATTAATATTAATATTTACATCGGGAATGTTTTTGGTATTTTTTTCTGAAGATTCATTTTTAATGAATAGTGAAAAATAATGAATTTTAATTGGAAACTGACTTTTAATATAATTTATTTATATAGTTAACTTATATATGTATATTTTTAATTTATATTTAGATAAATTTTAAATATATTAATCAAATTTATTTCATTGTAATAAATATCACTTTGAAATTAATTATACATATGTTTTAAACTTTTGAACATTTCTACTTTAAAATCAAGTTCTCTCATCAAATACATTATATTAATTTAAAATTAATTTCTCCACATTAATCTTCAGAATTTGTAAAAATGCATTCAATATTTCATATATGAATAGTTTATATTATTTAGTAAGTATAACATATTTTTTCCCAAATTTATTAGTGGAATTAATTAAAAACTATTTGAATAATTAAGGTAAAAACGAGTTTATATTGTTTTTAAACCTTAACATTCATAACCAACAAACCCAGAAACATTTAAAAAATCCATTTCTATAAATATTTTTCCAATATACTACCTTTTCTAAAAAAAATTCCATTATTTATGTGGCATGATGTATAGGATACATCCCCATATTGTTTACCTTTTTTATTTTCATGAAGTTCACTCCTCCACTCTAAAAAGAAACCCCCCTTCACTTCTTAATACCTCCCAATCCATTTTCCTCATCCAACCCTAACTAAATAATCTCCCAACACCACTCCTCTCAAACTAGACGCTTCATATGGGGTATAAATCAATCCAATTATGTCATTTTGATTAAACCAAATGTAGTTACCCAGAGAAGTGGATGTCTGCATGCTTATGAAGAAAGTCAATACATAAGCTAAGGGTCTTCTTATCTCACTTTGATTTCTATGAAATATATTCTATATTAATGACATATTATTTTATTTGGTTTATAAAATTCCTATTAAAATATTATATGATTTTTATCCATAAATATATTGGTATATACATATCCATTTGATGATTTATATTTCAAGGGATTTATAGTTCAAAAGTTACCAAATCAGTAATGTGATTTGGTCTCAATTTTCCTTCATTCAGATATATTACTTGTTAAGAGCCTATATTATTATAAAATGTGTATATACAACCACTTTACAGGATATTTCCCGAGTTTTCATATTATCATGATTTTTCATGTTTCTTGAAATGTAATTTTTTCAGGCTGATTATGATTCAAGATACCAATGTGGTAATAGTTTATTAAATAAATATCATCATTTATTAATATTGTTTATGATTATGCTTCCATTGAGGAAATATTATAGTATATATGTTAGGAAATATCATTCAATTCCATCTCCATTGGTTATTCAAAATATCATCAAGAAATAGTACCATTCTCTCACTCTTTTTTTCTTAAGATAATAATGTGTTTTTAAGAAAATCAGATTTTATGTCTCTCTTCAGTCAAATATATGTTTTCCCAAGAATCAAATTTTCTAAAAATGATTTTAAATGAAATTATACTCTCATTTTCAATGAAATGAATTACAAAAATATTTTATATTTTTAAAAGGTGTTAGAAATTATTTTCAAATTTTCCTTTATATGTTTCAAGGTTATTTTTAAATAAATAAAATTTCAAAATTTTTATGATTTAAAAATAAAATTTTAAATTAGAAAGGATATTTTACTCAATAAATGTTTTTAAAATACCATTTTAAATTAATTTTCGTCTAATATGACATCTATTAATTTTGTTTTGTTTATTAGGGATGTGATACAAAGACACCATTCATACTATTTAACTGAATGGTTTGTGTTTTTAACGAATGAAGTATGTGAAATCATTTTTGTTTCGATGAGTAAATCATGTTCAATGTGATTGCTATGAAACCAGTTTCTATTCTATGGTTTAATAATTTTTGAACAAAATTGACATGAAACTCATTTCGGTTTCATGGTTTAATAATTTTTTGAATGAATACTTATTTTTAAGTCATTTTAGGATGATATAAATTCTCATTATACATTATTCATGTTGTCGTTTTTATGAACCAGGATCTTCATTTCAGGTAAGCATATTTAATTTTCGTTATTTTTTTGGAAAAAGGATGACTAGTAAAATTCTATGTACTTGTTTATATTTTTGATTACACACCATATACCCAGTTGTTGTGTGTCGTCTAACAGCCGAGTACATGGCCGTTTAGGTGAGATGGCATACCACCTAAAGTGGGGGCTAGTAGACATTAGTGCACAACAAGAACATTAAATGAAAACACTATGTAATTTTCTTTTTTATTTGCTATATTGGTTCAGAATCATGTCTCAAATCCCGAAACACTTTCTTCTCCATTTGTTTCATATAGGAGACCGACCTACGTTCGAATATCTTCATGCTCATCCCATTCCTCCATCCATGCTCCGATTGAGATATCGTCGTGTGCATTGGATTCCCATCGGTGAGATATCTCTTTCCATAGAGCCAATATTCCTAATTTCTATTGTCTCTTGAGTTATAGATGATTGATCTTTTTTACCATTTTTGTAGATCTACATCATTTTGGCCAATTCATGGACCGATGTTCATGAGTGTTCATCTTACATCCTCGAGGTAAGTTGTGTGTGCCTTTATATTATTTTATTTGATTATATATGCTTAATGTATTGAATACCCTTGATTGGGGTATTTTGTGTTTAGGAATTTAAACCTGTTTAATACCTTCAATAGTTTTTTTGATTGAGAAAGGGTCATTGCTTATGTATATGGTTTTATACACTGATTATGGGTGTGTTTACCTTGTTTGATTGATTATGGTTGTCTGGTCGAGAATTCTTGTTAGGCTTGCATTGTTTTCCATGTCTGATGTTATTGGGATAGAGTTACTAATTATATGAGATGCATTTGATTCAAATTTTGAATATATTACCAAGGGGAATAGTCTGTGAGATATTCCTAATATTGGGTCTTTTATGTTTGAATTGTTGATATGTTGACCAAGAGGTATTGACTGTGAGAGCTTCCATGTGATCATAGGCAAGAGGGGTTAGACCAGGAGATCTACCAAGAGGGTAATTGTTAAATGAATATTGCACCATAGGGAAGTGAATGTGAGAGCCTTCAGGGGGTCAATATATTTTATTGTGCTATGCAGACCAAAGGGGTATTAACCATGAGAGCTACCGGGACGTGGTCTGTAAATGATTAATTCTATGTGGGACTAAAGGGGTTAGACTATGTGAGCATTCCTAGATGGAATTTAGTTATTAAATTTATGATATGTTAAACAATAGGGGTCAGACTGTGTTGAAATTTCTAGAGGGTTTCTTATAAATGTTTGAATGGTTGTGACGAGTATTCGAAGCCAAAGCCGAATCTTGGACACGGTTTTGCATGGTTATTTAGATGGACTTTTGAGACTTATTTTTGTTATTACTATGAAAGTGGATATATAGCATAGACTAGATACTGACGATACATTATTCATTGGATTAATAAATTAATAAATATAAATTAATGTAACTTGAAACTGTAGTATTGTTTACTTTTGAGTACTTATTAGTTTATTGCTTTATTTTTCATATTTCTTTCTCTATTTATTGACTGATAGTTAGGCCCAAATATTTTGGTGTTTTTATACTAGCATTCGTCTTACTCCCTGCTTAGGTCAATATTTTGGATAGAAAATGATTTTATGGTTTCATTTGCTTAGGTACTGGATTGTTGTCAGAGTTGGAGATCATGAGAGGAATATAGGGCTTGCAATTCTATCGAGATTACTATTTTATTTAATTTAGTTTTATTATTGTAATTCCAACATTGTGATTTGTTTGTATTCTTTCCTAGATACTTGTAACATGCATATTATTTATAACTATAATGCAGTTGTTTATACTGTCATTTTTCTTCTGTTTATTTTGTTGTATGGTATTACTACTTACACTATTGATTATTAATGTTTATTTGGATATGTATAATCAGCCAATGAAGGAATATTTTCTCCACTATTAGTTATTTTTCCTCAATTCTAGTCTCTAAACTATGGTGTTTAGGAAAATGTTCATGAGGTTATGTGACCAACCGGGTTCAGGGTTCCTTTGTGCGACACCTCGAAACAGGACATTACAAAAGTGGTATCAAATGGATTTATTTTCTTATTTCTCTTACTAATTTGAGCCTATATACAGTTATATGAAGTAATGGGTAATTTAAAATAATTTGTTCCTATGAGTGGCTATCCTATGTAAAGGGAAAATACATGTTAAGGAGAAAAAAGAAATTTTTGTTGTTTTGCAACTGTTAAAGATGATTTTATTTCACCATTTATGGATTAACTTATGTTGTACTATTATGATTTATATCATTATAGTTATATTTTTTCCGCAACCTGATGGGATGATGTTATTCCATCTCATGCATCATATAGGATCTTGATACAGATCACATTCCATGCATTATTTTCATGCCATTAACAGCGCATTACTAATTGTATGCAGGTGTGATAGTTGTTACTCTACATATTCATTTTGATGTGATTGATTTTCTTTATTTTATACCTTCTACATTGGTAGGGTGTTGGAATACATAATGGTTCATTTCGATGGATTCCAAAATATAGTCCATGATGTGTTATGGGCCCTCATGGAATGAAATCTGGTGGATCAGGTTGAACATTAATTGAATTGTTTCAAGTTATGATATGAATAAGGATTCCAAACATTTACTCATGGGATTATGGGATCTGAAGGATCGTGACATGTAATGAAATTGAAAATTTTTTATGTTTTTTGTGTTCCAAAAATTTCATAGAGGCTTACTATCTTGAATCCCAGACAACATGTCATGTGGTGTTATGAATATATGTCATGTGTTCTTCTATTCTGAAATAAAAAAGTTTTAATAATTAAATTCTAGGTTCTAGGGAGTACATTCCATGTTGTGCAGAACTGTGTGACAGATTTTTTGAGAAGAGACATGGGGTTTGGAAACATTGGTAGAACTTACTGTGTCTACGTTTTACACGTTCTGTTGTATGAAATGTGTATATGTTCGGGTAACCAATGAAATGGGTGGATGAATATTAGTTAGTACACACTGTACCTCAATTGTTCACATCGTGTAGTTATCAATCCTATAACCGACTATGTGACTAATGACATGTGTGGTTAGAACATAAGTAGTGCATGTTGTGTCTATGGGTAACATGCCATGTAATGTCACCCAAGAGAGAACTGTGTAGTTATCGCTAGGTAGAAGTACATGGGGGGATATTAAAGTACACGCCATGTATCAGAAGTAACATGTATGTGTTACAGGACTAGGTTTAGAAGAGGTACACACCATGTTAAAAGATTATGGGAACATGTCGTGTAGGGGTAATACACGCAGTGTAACCCTATTTTGTAAAAAAGGAATGTCTATTCTCATGTAACGCTCTTGAACTTCTAAGCATTTTTCTTGGATAACATTGTACTTAGGTGTGCAGTTGAACTTGCAGAGTCATGCCGCCATGCCCTACTTTGGATGTACAATAGATACATGGAAATGACCAGACACCAGAAATGGTAGATCATGGACTACTAGTAGATCCTCCTGTCATGCATGTCTTGACACAAGCTGTTATACCAGATGTAGGTGCTGATACACAGTTCTGTACATGATTTTTGAGGTTTTTAAATACCTTTTAGGGATCACAACATCCTACCCTGTCTATGGAAGAGTTGTTAAGGGTGTTCCAGCAGCATCATCCTCACACTGTTTTAGTGGATGGAGGACCATAGGCTGCATATTCATGGTTGGAGGGTATTCTTGAAATATTTGAGAATATGGAGACACCTCTAGAGAGGAGTGTGATGCTTAGGACGTACATGTTAAGTGATACCTCCAAAAGATGGTGTAATGCTATCTTACTAGAAGGAAGTCATTGGGATATGGCTTGGGAAGAGTTTTAGAGGACCTGGTACGATTAATTCTACCAGAAGACATTGAGGGCCGATCGAGCCAAAGATTTCATGCATGTGGTGTTGGGTTCTATTTCAGTGAATGATTAGTCATCCCATTTTCAGAACTTTATTGCATCACAACTGTTCTGTTTGGTGATGAGTTATATTAAGAAAGGAGATTTGAGGATGGTCACATGTATGACATTCGATCATAGGTGATTGTCATCAGGCATACTTTTATGAATACTATAGTGAACCAGGCACTGATTAGTGAGTGAAATCAAAGATATTTGGGAGCTGTGAGCCAAAGAGTTTTAGAATGAAAGGGTGGTACTCCTTGGATAGAGAGTAGAAAGTGCTTTAGGGAGATTTTACACGATGCTTCTTCATGTATCCAGGTGGTATGCTACCAGTGTGGAAGAGTGGGAATACGAGACCTCATTGCCCAAAAGACCCATTTGAGTATTGTCCTTGAGGAAAGATGGGTCATCTTCAGAATTTTTTTAGGGTGTACTCACCGACAATAACTGATAAGGGTTCTATTATGACTCCACATTCATATGTAAGATAACAAGTTTCTCATAAGTTAGGAAAGTATATTTTTTCCAACCATTCATGCCTAGGATGAGGTCATGGCCGTGGTAGCCAGTCAGTAGGCTTTCAACAATAATAAGGTGGATCATCTCTGGGTAGTCAGGCATGGTCATTGTTCTGCAGTACAGGTCAGACTATTGCAGTAGAGCATACCCAACAAGAGAAATATCTCAGTGCCATAATTGTTAGAGGAACAATTATAGTTTCCTCAGTTTTAGATTAAGATATTTTTGATATCAGGGCTTCCCATGGTTCTATATTTTATTTCTTGGTGGAGAGACTTAAGATCTGTATCTTTATATATGAGGATATTATGATGTTAGACACTTCTTTGGGAATTAATATGGCTAGTGTATGTTAGTGAAAGCAGTTCTCTCTTGAGGGAGGTGGGTGTCCCTTATTATGGGACCTCTATATGTTAGAGATGATGAGCATCAATTTAATTCTCAGAATGGTCTGGTTTGCCTCCTTTTAGGGTTTTGTTGATTACTATCACTGTAGGGTGAGTTTCAACCCACTAGAGGGTGAGTATTTCCTACACAAGGGAGAATGGGATTTATGGGTTGTAGAGTGGGAATTAAGAATCTTGGGATAAGTGGAGATTTGTCCTATATAGCTAGTTTATATTTTCATGACTATGGGACATCATAGATGGACTTTTCTCTAGTTGTGGATCATTTCAAGGATTTCTTTCCAGATGACTTTTTAGGTTTACCTCTAGAGAGAGATTTAGATTTCTCTATCGATCATGAACCATGAGTGGTACCAGTGTCCATTCCACTTTAAAGGATGGAGACACCAGAGTTACAAGAGATCTAGAAGCAGTTAGATGAGTTGCACGAAGATTGTTTCATCCAACCCAGTACTTCTCTTTGGGTTTCAACTGTCCTTTTGAGAAGAAAGCGGATGATACTCTCAGACTATGTGTGTATTATCGTAAGATGAACCAGTTGACGGTCAAGAACTGATATCAATTATAGAGGATTGCTGATCACTTTGATCCTCTTTGAGGAGCATGTGTGTTCTCGAAGAATTAAGTGAGATTTGGTTATCATCAGTTCCACGTTAGACCATCATACATACCTCATACAACAATTTAGATCAGGTATGGTCTATATGGGTAGTTAGTAATTCCGTTTGGCCTTACGAATGTGGTAGAAGTTTTAATGGCACTGATGAATCGATTGTTCCATCCATTCATGGATTATTTTCTGGTTTTCTTTGTGTAAGATACCTTGGTGTACTCACACAATTAGAACAACCATGATAACCATCGTGATATCATTTTGACTACACTAAAATAGAATCAATTAAATGATAAGCTATCAAAATGAAAATTTTGGATGGACGAGATCTACTTTTTGGGTCATGTTATCTCAGAGACCGAATTTTTAGTAGACCTAATGAAAGTGAGATCGATAGTTTCTTGAGAGAATCCAAAGAATGTTCTTAAGGTAAAGATTCTTATGTGGATAGTTGGTTATTGCATGTTATTTATATATGAATTTTCACACATATAAGAACCACTTATGTTTTTGAAAAACAAGGGTTGAAAGTGAATGTGGAAAAATTTATGTGATTTATCCTTTCTAGTGCAGAAATAATGATTAACTTCTGCGTTAATTATGATTTTACTATAGTCGGGTAAGAGTTACACAGTTTACTATGAAGTGTCAGTTATCAGGCAGGATGATGTGCTTATGCAGGGGGGAGGATTCGTTGGGTATGGGTCTTGGTAGTTGAGGTCACATGAGAGGAATTACCCAACACATGATCTCTAGTTAGCTGCAATTGTGCTTGCTTTACACTTTTGGAGACACTATCGTTTTGGAGAGAATTATGTGGTATAAACTAATTAAAAAAGGCTATTGTATATATTTACTCACCTTGATCTAAATTTGATATAGTGGTGGTGGGTTGAGTACCTCTAGTCTGTTGACAAAGAACTTTCCTGCATGCCTTAGAAAGGCATCGTAGTAGCTGATGCATTGATCCGGATGACTCATATATAAGATGTTTAGGAGCCTAGTAGTTAGTGGAAGCTTATGGATATGTTCTCTAATATGTATTTGAAGGTTCACGATAGATATGTGAAAACATTTATTTCTATTTTTTATGTCACCTCAACTCTACTAGATCAAGTGTGAATAAGGAAGCTATTAGATTATAAAGGCCTAGTCTAATGGGATAGTGTGTCATGAGTGGAACCCACTCTGAGGTAAGACCATAGTTGACGATGTGATCTTGAATTTTCATGGACATGTATGGGTTTCAGTAGAAATATGTGATGATTTGATGCAAGAATATCATTCCTCAGTTTGGGTAGCTCATCCTAGTGTCACCAAGATGTATAGATATTTACACCATCAGTATTGGAGGCCATGCATGAAGAGGGATGTTTCCAGTTTTGTTATGAGATGTTCTAACTTTTATAGGTGAAGGAAGAGCATCAGTGACCAGCATGGCTATTACAATAGTTACCCATTCTTGAGCGGAAGTGGAATTCAGTCATTATGGATTTCATGATGGGGTTATCGAGGTCTCCTAGAGGAAATGATGTGGTTTGGATTGTTTTTTATAGACTCATGAAGGTTTTACATTTATTTCCGATCATAGAGTCCTTTAGTGTTTATGATCATGAATGTTTTTACAACCATGTGATAGTACTTTTTTCAGGGGTTCCCCACTCTATTGTTTTAGACGGGGACACCTGGTTTACATCTCGTGTCCGGTAGGGACTACATAAGGATTTGGGTACACATGTAATTTTCAGTACATCTTACCATCCCCAGATAGATATTCAGTACGATCACATGGTTTTGGTTTTAGAAGACATGCTTTTATCATCCTTCCTAGATTTTGGGGGTTATTGGGAGAGACACATACCCCTAGTGTAGTTTTCATACAATAACAACTATTTGGCGATGATTCATATGTGACCTTATGGGGCTTTTTACGGTAGGCCATTATGATCACCCCTATATTGGATGGAGGTAATAGAGGTATCTATGTTGGGACCTCATCTTGTATAGGAGACCACTGAGTAGGTGGAGTTAATTCGGTTGAAGAAGGATATTACAATGTATTTTCAGAAATCTTTTGTTGATCGATGGAGACAACCTCTGGAGTTCGAGGTCAGAGATCAGCATGTCACATTGAGGTTGGGACACATGAATATTAGGATACATGGGAAGATTTCACTAAGATACATCAGTCCATATGAGGTTTTGGATAGAGTTGGGCCAATTTCAAATCAGTTACAATTACCTTAGCGGTATTGTTCTGTGCACGGTGTCATTCTGGTTTCTTTTCTATGACATTAATTTTCGAAACAATCTCATGTTTTTCAACCTGAGGAGGTTGGGTTGGAGGTGGATGGATCATTTTAGGCTCACCTTATTCATATCATGGATCATGGAACGAATATTTTCGATGGCCTCTCTATTCCTTTGGTATGGGTGCAATGGTATCACGGGTGAGTACATGATAAGACATGGGAGAGGGAGAAAGATGTTCGAACACAATGGCCAGAGTTGTTTGAAGTTTCTATTTTTCCATGGTAGGAAGGTAAATTCGGGGATGAATTGCATTAAGAGGAAGTTTTTAGGAACCCTGATCTTCATTTCAAGTATGTATCTTTAATTGGGATTTTTTTGATGAAAAAGTAAGATTGGGAAATTTTTTAAGTACGTGCCATGTAGTTTGTATTACACGTCGAGTACCCATTTTTCATGTGTAGTTGTGTACTAGTTGTGTAACGGCTAAGTACATGGTCGTGTAGGTGACCTATCCAACTACCTAAAGTCGGGGCCGGTTGAGGGTAGGACCCGACATGTAAATTAAATGAAGATTCTATGATCTTTTCTTCTTATTTTTTCATATATGTCTTGGATTTCATCTCACATCCATAAACACTTTCTTCTCCACATATTTCAAATAGGAGAGAGATGTATGTATAAAGATCCTTGAGCTCATCTTGTTCCTCTGTTCGAGCTATGATCGAGATACCACCAGGTGCATTGGATTCCCATGGGTGATTTCTCTCATTCCCTAGAGCCTCTCTTTTTGATTTCTCCTCTCTCTTGAGCTGTTGACAGTTTATCATTTTTACCCTTTTGTAGATCTATGTCATTCAAGGATTATTCAAAGGTCGACGTTCAACATTCTTCATCATAAAACAATGAGGTAGGTGGTTTGTAACATTCATTGATCGTCTTTGTATTATATATTTTAAAGTGATGAATATCCATATTTGGGGAATTAGGTGTTTTGGAATTTATCCTGTTTAATACCTTCTATGATTTGATTGATAGGGAAAGGGTTATATCTTATGAAAAAGGTTATCTACCTTGATTATGGGTGTGTTTACCATGTTTTATTGATTATGGCCATTTGGTCTAGAATTACTGTTAGGCATGATTTTTTTCGATGCCACATGTGTTTAGGATGGAGTTTCTGATTATATGAGATGCATGTGATTCACATAATATTTTTATGAGCTAGGGGAATAGACTATGAGAGTTGCCAATTATTGGGACTTTTATGTATGAATTGCTTATATGTTGACCCATAGGTATTTACTGTGAGAGCTTCTAAGTGGTCATTGACCAATGGGGATAGATCGTGATAGCCATCAAGAGGGTTGTTGCTAAATTAATATTGGACTATAGGTCATTGACTACGAGAGATTCCAAGGGTCATTGCATTTTATTTTTCTATGAAGACCAAGGGGGTATTGATCGTGAGGGCTACCAAAGAGGTCTTTGGTAAATGATTAGTGCTATGTTAGACCAAATGGGTTAGGCTCTATGCTCATTCCCATAGGGTCATTAGTTATTAAATTAATGATATGTTAAACAAGAGGGGTTAGAATGTGAGAACTTTCCCATAGGGTTGCTTATGAATGTTTGAATGGTTGTGTTGAGTCTTCCAAGTCCAAGAACAATCTTGGACTCAGTCTTACTTGTTTATTTATATGGTCTTTTGAAACATCTGTTTGTTGTTACTATGCATGTTGATATAGTGTTTAGGCTAGATCCCTATGTTACATTATCAGATGGGTTGAATAATTAATTAATATAAATGAATGTAATTGAAAACTATTGGATTTTTTACTATCGAGTACATTCTAGTTTATTGCTTCATTTTGAATATTACCAGCTATATATATTCACTGACAGTTAGACATAGATCTTTTGGTTGTTTCCTAATAGTATTTTTCTCACACCCTACATGGGTAATTATATGTGACCCAAACATATTATATGGTTGTAGGAATAGATAATGGATGGTTCCCTTCTTCTTTAGGTACTTGATTGTTGTTGGAGCGGGAGAGCATGAGACCAATATGAGGCATGAGATGCTGAGGAGTTTACTGTTTTCTATACTTCATTTATAGTATTTTATTTCTAGAATTGTTATTTTTTTTTGGATTATTTCATAGATAATTTTGACGTGCATCATTATTTATATCTATGATGTTTTTGTTTGTACTATCAGTCTTCCACTATTTACTTCTTTGTATGGTGTTACTACTTCGACTATTGATTATTATTGTTTATTCTGCTATGTATACTCTTCCAATGACAGAATAGTTTTCCCACTATTAAACCATGGCCATAACTACTAGTCAGTAGCCTCTGATATATGGGGAAATTCTCTTGATGTTGTATGATCAACCGGGTTTGGGGGACCATTGTTCAGCACCCAGAATCAGGACGTTGCATCGTTCATTAACATTTTTTATATGATGGGTGTCCCATAGATTGTCAGGTAATCACATTATAGTTTATATTATAGGGCATCCCACATAGTTTTTGTTATGTTTTTTTTATAACTTATAAGTTGTGGTGGACTATATAGCACCAGTAAATCCTGTTATAGCTTATATGATGGGGTAGCCCAGATAACACAAGGTTATCCCATTATATATTATGTGATGGGATGTCCTTGAAAATGATTGTTATTACCATTATATCTTATATAATTGGTTATACATTATAGAACTCAAATACATTTTTAAAAGATATATATAACATTAGAAATTGGTGGGAACAAGTTGATAGGATTAATCAAATATGGGAAGAAGGTATAACTTGATCTACTATAAGGAAAGGTTTGTGGTTGGGGATAGTGGTGTGTGAAACCTAGTAGCTTTAGTACACATGAAGACCCCTCATATGATTTGTATTCAATAATCCTTTTATATGTAATGATATTATATTCTTATGAGTAAGACAAAAATTACATTACTTATTACCAATTTATGGTTTCATGACTTATGCACTCAATTACCTCATGATTCATGTATTATGTACCAATAATTAAGTGAGTACTCTTAATTATGATCTTTTATATAGAGGGTATTATCTTCTATTGAAAAAACCATTTTTTCATACCCTTATTCTCATGTTAGGATCACATCTATCACTTACTTACCCTTAATAAGCATCAGACCTCACTATTGTCCTATTTTTCATTTCCTCATGTTTTGAAGAAAAGTTTTATGTAAGAGTAATAAAGGGGAATATATTTAATGGATATGTTGATGATCATTCAACATGATCGATGATTATTATTCAATTTATCTAAAGAGACGAATCTATTATGGTCCTCAATCATGTACTTTTTAATGTGTTGAATATTCATCTCAAATGATTTAATTTCCATATATGTTATGCCTGGGTAATTGTAGTTGGCATCAAAGGAAATGTTTATTCATCATTTAGATACTAGGATGAGAAAATTTTATTGATATCCCTAAGAATATTTCTTATGATGTGTATATGGATGTATTCAAGGATTATCCAAATTCATCATAGTTGTATTTAATTGATTCATGATTCAACCATCCTATATATAAATTTTCCTGATTATTTGGATTTATTATATGAAATGTAATACTGACACTCTTCTTTCCGATATATTTTAATCACGTAAACTAAAAGGAACTAGTATAAAATTGAATGTTTATGATGTGAAATGTTTGGGCATTATGAAAATATATGTCCTGAGTTGAAATCTCATGGGATGGTGGCATTAGGATTTGGTATACTACTAAGGATAAAGATAATGTGAATGATTTGTGGAAGGTAAACGATTTTTAACATTTATTTTCATATTAAACATAAGAATCTTGAAAAAATTTATGTTGGAAAACCTTATTAAATGATTCATATTTCTTATTCTAAAAAAGGGCTATTGAAGAATAAGATGATGATTCTTAGGTAATGGTTAAAGAATAGTGTTTGATAATTTAATTTTATATTTATTATTATTAAATAATATATTTATATTAATCATGAAATATGTTCTCATTATGAAATTGAAAAATATATTTAATAGTGTGGACGATGAAGAAATGAGATTTATTGGAAATTTGATATTGTGGTCAAGGGATGGAAAATTGTAATGTATTGACAATATTGAGACAATTATGTTTAGATTGGATAGAGAGATTATGATTATGGATAATATAATTTGGATTGGGATTATTACCTCAAAACTTATAAAGGATTTGTTGAAAAAGTTGTTTATGTTATCATTAATGAAGGTTATAATGCTCTTAGATTTAAGGATTCTTGCCAATAATTTCTGTTCTATATAGGGAATGATGAATAATATTTATTTTAAATATGTATTTATTGTCATTAAAGTGATTACAATGTTTCAATTGAATATATAATAATTTTATTCACGTGTTTGTAATGTGACAACTAAGAGATACTTTCTGATATATAGGGACTAATGTAAAGCTGATTCTGACAAATATAATGACATTATTTCCAATGTTATAGATTTTGTTTTTTGTAAAGTGTTCTGGGGTTTACCATTTATGTAAAAATTAAGTTAATAATTAGATGTGGTTTAATATATTGAATTATTTTGTCTCCATATTCTGGTTTATTAATATTTAATACTTCATGCTAAGAATATTTGTATTTTAGATACTTGAAGATAGATGGAATGAAATATCATTTTATCTAAGGGTTATATGAACCATTATCTTATAAAAAATAACATGTTAAACTATATTTATTATAGTAAGATATGATGTGAACATTTTTAAGGGCACAACCAAAGGGTGATACTGTTTTATGAATCAGATTCAAATAAAGTAAAAATAACCTTTTGTAAAAATTACTCAGCTTTAGGTAAACAATCATGAAATAAAACATTATTCCATTATCATAATTTATGATGATATCAATGACCTATTTAAATATTATTTGGTTAATGGAATTGTGATTGTTAATATTATCCAAACCATGTTCTCTATCTCTCTCCATCAGAACCTGATAGTTAGATTTCTCATCAGTGTCCTTTTTTCACTTCCCTCCCATGTCCTCTAATGTCGAAGAATTGTTATAAGTTATGTTGGGTAACTATTATGTTTTCTCCATACCTTTGGTAATTAAGTGTTAGTATTATAATTTTTGATGTTGGTTTCAATGAAAGTAACATTCAAGTATGATACAGTTGATGAGGTAGAATAATTTTGACAATGAAAATCATTTTAATGGGGGTTGAATGTAACACCCAGAGATTTTGTAAAATATTATTTTTTAATATTTATTAAATCATTTAGAAATATTTCATTTCACTCAACGTTGAATATAGGTTTTTATATGAAATAATAATGTTATTCATTAGTTTTATGCAATATCATGTTGATCTTGCTTAACATGCAACAGTAATATTGCCTAATGGTAAAAGAAACACTATTTTCAGATTCTGTTATACAGAATTTTGAGATCATTCAATAACATGATATACATGAAAAACAGAGATTTGCTAAATTAAAATATGCTTGTAGTATTATTATTAAATTAATATTATTGTTAAAAACTATACTTTTTAATGGAATTTATGAATAATATTAACTAAATTTATAATATATTGTAGAAAAATATAAATAAATAAAATCCTTTGGTTATCAATCGGATAGAAACAAATTACAAACTATTTCAAAATAAAGATATCTATTTTCTATGAAATATAACTTCCTATGGACAGACACATTATTCATCAATAAATTAAATAAAACAATTTTGATTAATGTTTTTCATAATATTTATATATTAAACAAAATGGTTTTACATTCATCCCATAGGTGTGATAAGAAAAATATATGAACAAATCATGTTTTACGCATTAAAATATATATTATTCTAAATGGATGTTTTATCACCTTTTAAAGGTATAATTGTTTTAAATATAATTTTAGACACTGTTGGAGAAAAAAATACATGATACTAGAGAAATACAAAAGGTTATGGCTAGTTCGAAGGTAATTCAGACTGAAACGATCCCAAATATCATCAATGGACTATGTCTCAAGTAGCTCCTTCGTAGTGAACTGTCATAAAATTCACATGAAGGTGGATGAAGGTACATCCGTGAGTCTGATGAGCCTTATGACCACACAATCATAATTTATGGTTCATAAGTGATTTCAAATAGCCTTGTGAATTTGTGAGCATTTTCGATAGTTCCAATGCATGTATGATGAATCCCGATCACTTCAGAACAACCTTTTTCTTCGCGGCATTCCACATGACCATCAGGAGCCATGCTGTTTATATATATGTGGATCACCTACTATATAAAAATAATTTTTACCCTAAACCATCAACTTCTAGTCTCCCATATTGTTAATATCTCGATCGACATGAACCTAACCATAAAAAATGGATCGACCAAGGATCCTAAGCATCATGGGAAATGATTTACTTTATTCCTCCTAGCCACTACCTATGGTAGGGATTCAATTCCATAAGGCCTCTTCCATTTGTCCTGTAAGGATACCCTTCGGTTTTCTCAAGGCTTTGTGATGCATTAAGTAATCATGAAGAGCTCTTTTAATAAGTCAATACCCATTGATATAGTAATGAACCCATGATTCAAATGGCCCTTTCATATGAGAAGGCCATTTCATTCACAGATAACCAACGCTTCACAAATCCCCTCTTGGAGAGGAACCTTTCTCCAAGAGACTCTCCTTTTTCCAACCCTTCGAACATGTGTGTGGTTATTTCGTAGTCCCTCATGTGGCATCCTTGGTTGTAGTGTCATAATTACTATTTTTTGTCATAGGTACACAAATGGATCATGTTTTTTGGAATATCCATGCTAACTTAGACCACATGAGTGACCACTCCACCACCCCAATCCCATAAGGAATCTATGGTGTCTTCCCTTACTAAATCATGGGTTGGTATCAGTTATATAATTCCAAGGGATGAGGAAGGAGTCCTCCCGGCTTGACATGTAGAACATTAAACCATCAAGCTCAATCATTAACATCACATGACAATAAACTATAGCCTCACCCTATTCAAAACACATGGGGTACCCACCATGGGAGTTTTCTAGTCCTACTAATCTCCACGAGAGTGATATAATTCTCACATGGAATGAAATCCTCCTTGCATGGAATGAAATTTTCTACAGGGAAAGGGTAGTCATCGTGGTATAACACCATACAATTTCATGAAGGAGGTATCACTCTTGCTCCTCCTTTCCTCCACCAGATGAAAAGAACATAGGTGAGATGGGAACAAGTTACACTCAAACCCCATATACATCTTCCTGTTTTATTTTTCACCATGGTTCTCTTCTATGAGTAAGCCCCACACCATCCCTCACTGACACATCATTCATGGATAGACCGTTTTGTCTACCGGTTCCTCTTGTTTCACAAACAGAGCATGAATCACATATGCATAAAGGTTAGTAGTGACTTTGAAACCATGTTTTCTGAGTATACCTCTTGGTGTGAGCCCTATATTTCACCTTTAAAAGCCACTAACCATGCATAAGCCTTGAGTTACCGATGATTGTGGTACTAGATCCCTATCTTCAAAATAGGGCATAAATGAAGACTCTTTGGGGTTTAATCCCAAATAATGGTAAAATCCAGGGCTCTCATCTAGGGAAACACACTCATGATTCAATATCTTCCCTTTATGGGACACATCCCCTAGATCCACCTCTCTACAGCGTTCTTATCTATCCACAATCACTTCTTCCATCGCCTCACTATTATCCCGGTAAGATCACTTAATTAGTTTCTATATTTTGGGTAGTTATCCACGTGTAAGACCAAATTTCATCTCAAACTATGCGTACATAGATATGTTTCTTCTAAATAGTGTATTCAGGAATCCTCCCCAAAGTCAAGAACGACACCATCATTTTCACGTTGGTTCCTTCACATCCTTATCGTATGACGTTAAAAATCATGGTATACCAGAACTACATGAAAATTGATATGTGTCTTCTAAATAGGGTATATAGGATTCCTCTATAAGGTTCAAGGACATCATCCATTCCCATCATGTTCTTTTCTGTGTGTCATTATTTATCGGGGGGATCATGAACCTGCCGGATGGTAACACTTCCTTTGGGACCCTATCAATGATTTTCATTCGCACAATTCATATCCTTAGGTTTCTAATCAACCCCATTCCGAACAACATTTAATTTTTGTCCCAGTCATTGGGATTCAACGGAATGATCCATGAGGTTCAAGTACAACAACCCATCACCCTTCATATTTCATCCATTCCATCATCACTTACTCCATATCCATATTGATTCTTACATAGGCAAACACATCTTAGTGAGCTAATTCCATCCACAAAATCACTTCTCCATGTAGTACTTGGTTTTTTAACAATTCATAATCCCCACACAATCCTTATTAAACTAACTAAGCGAAATACTATTGTGATGTGTAGAAATACCTGTGTAATCCCCAAACCACCCCTTATAATTATGTGGGTTTTGATTCCAATATTCTAAATAGTGAATGTAGCAAGCCTCATCGTGGTTAAATCCCATTCAATGGTAAACCTTGGTGTCCTATTCATTGGTGTCTAGCCTCTGATCCACCATTAGTGGTGTTCATATCAACCATTATGGCATGACATCTTTATCTTTATGGGAAACATCACCTCAGATCATCACCCAAATCATTACCATCCATCCAATGGTAAACCTCAGGGTCTCCCTATTAGGGATGTACTCATTCTCAGTGGGACATATTCTCCTCATGAGATGCACCACCTCTTGCCTAATATCATTGGGAATTCGGATCTATCCATTTGATAATACTTCTATGTTTTCTATCCTAGGGATCCTCCTCTCTAATCTATCTACATGGGACATTCTAATTGACCTAATCCCATCTTCTCAATACATTACACGTGTGACCAACCTTCTGTTAAACAATATATTCCTATGGAAAACATCAGTATATATACCTTTTTCATAATCATCTCTTCCAGATGTTAAAATAATGGTGTACCCTATGTTAAACATTAGATACCTATGGAAATCCTCAAAAGACCTTCCATTGGCATAAAATACCCTGGGGTCAACGCGGGATGCATCAGGTTTCTATGTTCTTTAGAATCCCTCTTTTGAGGAAGAATACATGTGACCAATATTCCAGTGTCCACACATGATAATGATTCCCAATGTAACTACTCTATTAAATTAATTTTTCATGCCTTACTAGACCCTTTAGAAATTACACTCATAGGTAGAATAATTAACCAATCACTATGAAGAGATATCATTGGGAATGTGTTTCATGAATAATGTGTTAATCTATAAGGGGACTCTGTCTAGGAGAAAAAGTTTGAGGAGGAATCCATGAAAGTAGAGACATGCATACCATCATACCATTTTGATCGTGAAGACAATATCACCAAATAATTGATTAAAGCTACATGCCTTTGGAAAGAGAGAATGTAGGATAAAAAATGCAATTTAATAGCATGGGGAAACACATGGAGGTGAGTACACCCAGGTGGAAAGCCTTAGGGAAAAAATAGTGAACCCAAAATGAAGTATTCTCCTAAAAATGAGATTATTAGTGATAGAGACATCAAAAGATGAGCAAGACATCATATCTACCAATCCCGTGTGTGGCCCCGCCAAGAATATAGCTAGCCTGGTGTGAAACTAACCATAATTTGGGGTAATTAATTCTTGGGAATTCTGATCTATGGCATCATCAGAGTGGATATATTTATCCAAACATGGAACCCTAAATGACACTTGGGAATTGGTCTTTTTTTCTTATTATATGTATTTATGGATGAATATTCCTTCTTTGTTGGACCCCACTAATAGGATACTAATCACCACCCACATGCAGATGTAGGGGCAGGAGTAATAACAATTTTGTAATCACACACAGTTTCACCTTCTCCACGACGTCATCTAAAATCATGACTACTGAGTTCACATACCCCATTTCACCATAAGAGATTGTGTAAAGATGGGTTATATACACCAAAATTTGTCAATACGGGCAACAAAGTGTCATTATAATGAGGGACATGGCCCTCTAGGACCTAGATGCTTCTGCGCCTCACTATTACTACCTCCCCCAAGGGAAATTCAGGGATACAGTACTCCCTAATCTCAAGTTATATTAATTTGGGAACCTCTATCTATATCAATCTAATTACCCCCTTACATATTCCCATGATTTAGGGACATTAGAGTCATCATGGCCATTAAAACTACCCTGGATTCATCAAGGAGGACTCCAATAAGACCTCATCGGCAATGTCAATCGATCCCTTAGGCTGAACATGTGTTTTTTATATCCCCACTCTTCCTGTCCCAGTCCGAATAACCATATGTGAATGTCGTTCCCACTTTTATAAAGATTCCCATCTAGGTGCATCGTATTCAATAGTTCTCATAGTCCATGCCATCCTCAGTTAATTCTACCAAATCTCTACCACCATAAAATAGGTATTCACTAGTGTGTGACTGAAATCAAGGCCTTAGACACCCCATAGGCATGATAGGTTGACACTTTTGGTTTCCTACACCAGCAACATCCTTCATGGTCTGACCTACGATGATGATATCTAGTGGGTAGGTCCTCCTTGTATCATATCCAGTCAGAGTGGAGGTCCTTCCCATATCCATGAAAATCATAGAGGTCCTTCCCATGTTCACAGCACCATACATAGAAGAGGTCCTCCCCAACGTGTCAAAAACTGGCCCAAAGATCCTCCTTGTGTCATGATCAACCAATGAAAAGGTCCTCCTATTTTCATATCTGGATCAAGTAGAGTTCCTCCCCAAAGAAACATTGACAAAAGTGAAGGCCCTCCTCGCTTCGTCACTAACCAACATGGAGTCTGTCCCCATACAGTAGCTAACTAGGGTTCCCCCCCTCTCTAGGAACTAAAAATGTAAAGTTCATCCCATCTACATTGACGATCTGTATTATTTAATTCCTCTTATTATCACTACCTATCAGCATGGAGGTCCTCCATATTCTACAAGTATCCCACATCGAGGTCCTCCCCTTTTCCTCACTAGCACCAGTAGAGGTCCTACCTTCCCTAGAACTCCCAAATATAAGGGTAAATTCTAGTCTTTTACCAACTAGTTTAGAGGCCCTCCCTATACCCATGATACTCAACACAGAGGTCCTCCCAGTGTACCAATATACATATTCAATGGTGCTCCTTGCACTATATCTCATCAAAGAGGGGGTTCATCCAACTCCAACATCAATCCAAGTGATGTTCCTCCTTGATTCAATGGAAACAAGTATGAAGGTCCTCCCCTTATCCTAAAAAATCAATGTAAAGGTCTTCCCCACACAATCAACTAGAAACATGAAGGTCCTCCTTAGTCAAAAAAATTCTCTATCCGGATGGAAAATCTAGGGGATGAATGGTGAAATATCGTCATTGAAGGAATATGTTCAAGAGGACCTAAGTTATTGTGAATCATGTTCACTTCTCTAATTAAAAAGATAAGTGGGACCCACTGATAGAGCCTTATCCAAATATTCTTTATAAGAGTCTGGGGTGGGAGTCATTTGTATGTGTTTTTTCATCACGGAAGGTGAGATGCACCTGATCCCTCAATCCCTTCACACATTTATTCAAGTGGAGGAATATTTTTCTCCCTTCAAGGGCCATTCTGTGAAGTACTTACTATGATCACTAGTTTCATTCTCTACCTCAACATGAGATTGTAGAGAGTTGTTCTGGGACTTGGTGGATGGTGAGAAAACCCCACAACCACCACTAATGACCTCTTCTTTCACGCATGAATTAGGGGTAAGCACCTCGTGCTAATGGGACATGATGATGTGATCGGTACCAACATGGAGATATGTCCTAATGAAAAGTGTCCTATCAGCTCACATGATCTTTTCTCTGCTGGCCTATATACTACTAAAACAATCTAAATCAGTTCTGTTTCCAGTTACTCAATCATCACCGAATGAAGAATGGGGTAGTGAAGTGTTGGATCCCACGTCTGAACAGAGAATATTTTGCAAAAATCATAAAATGGATAAATTGTATGAGATGCTCTAGGTAATGGATACTCCCAACATCTGTATCCCATAGTCACTCACCAAGATGAGTTCATGTGTTTCTTATAGACCATGTGGGGGATACATTTCAACCTTCACAACCCTCAGTTGGATTATCCAATGATCTAAGAGTAATACTACAATGTTGGCGAGCTATGTGGAATGGTTGAGATAGTAGTTCTTTTCATGTATCTGCACCCTATACCATCAAGATATCACCGGGATCTTCAGTAATTATGTTTTTAGATCCTCACAATCCTTCATTTAATTATTGAAGTGGAAACCCCACATGTTCATATTCATCCATAAGGTATGTATAATGCTCACCACTCTAGTCTCATTTTATACCAACCTAACGTGTCATGTGATATTGAGGATATGTCTTTGGGTGTTGTCACATTGAATATGGGTGACATTAATCTACTCATGTAAAGGTATACTGAGGAATGTATTGAAAAATAGGACTCACCCCCCTCAAGGTAGCACAATATCACGTGGACACTCGTACAGGTATCAAAAATTTCTAGCAAAGGAAAATACATAGCCTTATAGATCCCTTTGAGTCAATTTAATGTGGGATGAAACCAAAATAGGGTTAAAAGGACATCCGAGACAATTAAACCATCTAACCCTTCTGGTTTACTATAGAAGTCAAAGGTTTATCATGTCAAGGAAATGTTTCTATAAAATCGTTCAAAATAGAATATGTTCATTTTCGAGGTCCCTTCCGAACTTGTTTTAGAGTTCCATACAAAATATAGTCATCCTTGATAAAATAATTTTACTCCTCTCTTGGGGAAGAAGGGAAAGCCACAGATCCTCTCTAGTTAGTTCCCTATCATCAACTTGGATAAACTCATTCATCCTAATAGGATAATGACCAAATCCAATGAAAACAACCAAGATATTTGTCTACAAATCTTCCCAATCTACGTGATAACACTCCTCAAGAACTAATTCTGATCAATCATTCAGCATATTCACATGCCACTCTAGCCACGCCATGATTTTTTTAGCCTACCTATCAGGTTGATGAGCCAACCAACATAGTGGAAGTTAGGTATCCTCATACAAATAGGAACCCCCACTGAGAATAAATGTTGGGCATTATCATTGTCTACCATGATACCACTGAGACATGGTTAGTTGTGATCCAACATAATGGTTAGTTGTATCTGTCATGGGTGGATGACATGTAGTAACCCCCATGAATTTTGATAATCCAACATTCTCCCCCTTTAATTGGATGGGTGTTTCACTACAAATTCTATCTCATTTTATTTCATGGTGTAGACCCATTTAAATAACACTAGCACAATAGGAGGCCACCAATATCTAGTGCTTCATATAGACATTCAAACAGCTTGCACTAATCTAGTATAGTATGTTACCCATTTGGTTAATCGCTAGTTGAAAAGATCTTCATTGTTAGTTTATTTAACATTTAATCTCCACCGCAAAAAATAAAAATATGTTTTCCCTCTTCACGTTCATGAAATGACCACATCAGTTGGTCATAGACCTTCTCACCAGGTGGATGGGTCTCATGTAATCACTCGACACGTTGTTAACTCAATTGAAACTAATGATGATGTTCATGGGGAATGTTAATACACAAGTGGTTTCCTCCATCATGAAATATAATTTCATAGGTGTCTCTTAGTATTTTTATGATAAGTCCCACCACAGAGAGGAATAATTTCAACATTATAAGCGGGTGTGTTATTTTCCTCCTCCTATTTTAAGAAGATCCACTAAGGCTGAAAATTATGTCGTTGTAAAAATTGTGGCCACTAGGAATCTAGATTTTTTACCAAAAGAGCCTCTTACATATCTTCACTAAGAGAAACATCCCTAGTTCATGCCCCATGCTCAACATTGTTCGACATAAGATCAGCAGGCGTAACTATGTAATGCACCACCGCCACCAAGGTGGAAAAATATGGTTCCAATTCCTAACCAAAATATGTTTCATCATTAGAGTTAGTCCCCAATAATTCCATTTCTATTTTAGAGAAATCATAACCACTCATTTAATGAGTCTCATGATCCCGGTTATTTCTATAGTGCTCTTTATTAGAGGATTATGAAGTTCGAAGAATATTGGAAACCCAATGAGACTAATATCACTGATCATAATGACTACTACCCTTATCACTTTTGTATCCACATCTCAGAAATCTACAATTATGAAGAGAAGACGTCATCCCTGTAAGGGATAACAAATTCCCTTGTCGGTGCCCATGAAATCCCGCACCCTCATTGACTTCATGCCCCAAATTATGGGAATCACTCATAGAGGATTACTAGTATTAGAAGATTCCTAGGATGATGAGTGAGAATATTCCTCCATGAATAATATAAGGTCGATGAATCCCTATATGATTCATAATGATGAGGATTATCTTGCAAGTCCCCATAATATTACGAGTTAGCCTCATCATATATGGGGTCCTAACTTTGTGAATCATTAGCTTGTGATTTAAGACAGACTATTCATGATATCGAGACCAAACCTTATGCTTTGTGCAGATCCCAACATGCACAAACCTCTCACACATTTTTGTTAAATTTATTGATACATTTTTTCATGTTACGCAAAGAGGCAGAGCCGCTATAATCACATCACGATTAGTTGTGATCTACAATGGATAGGCCTTATCCATCTAATAGTCACACGATTTTAATGTCTATTAGTTCATCAAGTATGAAATAATATATTCCAAGAACTATTAAGAATCTACTGGTTCGCACTACAATTACAGTCATACCACCTTCGGAATAGAATCCTATTACTGGAAGAAATTCAAAACTAGCATGGAAGTATGATGTTCTTAAGAACCTAACAAACATTACTGAATAAATCTTGATTATAGAGGCCATATACCTATCAAATGATATCAGAGAATACCTCAAGGAATCCTTGTAGAAATCCATACAATTTGAGATAGACATCACAACAGCCATGCATATCCATGTAGAATACGATGAGTAGTCATAATTCTAGGATGTTATATCATTTTATCATGAAGTTTATTATCCACTTATGTAAGGGGAAAACCATCCATTGTTCATCAAACGTAATTTCAACGGCATGGATGTCTTTTCACTGTCTCGATGACATATGTTCTTGGATCAATCTTATCCCGGACTGGATGATCCGTAATATAGGAATAGATAAACAATATCCTTGTCCCTTTAATAAGAAAGATAAAGATTATGTCAAGATTGATAAAAGGACATTTAGGTAAATAAGCCTAAAGACCCAATTAGGTGGCCAAATTTCAATCATTGAATTTAGGTTTTGTTTTTTCACAGGATACCACCTACAATGTGTAGATTAGTAGACCAAGTGATATCTAAAATAGAAGTTCCCTCTTCATATCACTAGTGCTATAGGTACTCCCTCAATGATTGATTGTGTGTTCTCCCTGGTGACACATCTTATTTCAACTCACGTGAAGCCCATTATTTGGATTCCAATTATTAAAAAATAAATGAAAATTGGGTTCAGACCAATGAGGTTTAGCACACTGCTATTGTGGCCAACATGTAAATGGACTTGAATGATTATTTCATTATCATGACTCACCAGTTTGAGCCCACAACACCATATCTGGGAAATCTTCCCCTCAAAATTCAAATGAGGGGATTCCATGTTTCTAGGTATAAGGAACATCATAAGATTAACTCATACTCATACACAAGACACACTTGATTGATATTAGAGCCTCTTACCCATGTGAGTTATCAGGACGTTTTCCCTATTGCTAAAGTACTATGCCCTAACATCTAGTTTCATTAGTCTGAGATATGTTGACACTGACCAACCAATGAAGTAATCTTTGAAAACATCATCTATGGGCCCCTAAGTCAATGTCCTGATGGAATCATGTTGACAACCATTGTTTCTATGGTTTCAATTGTTTTAGAGTCTCTTGATGATGATTTCACCGCATCCATAGCTAAAACAGACATTCCTATATGGTCATTTAACTAAGAAGAATTGACTCCTACCATTGATTTATTTATCAATGATTATGACTAGGAATTGGACGATGCTCCTCCCTCACACAAAGAGGGCATATTCACCACTGTCGATGAGTTTGTACAAGTTAATCATGGAATTGAGACAAATCTGAGGCCAACTCTTATCAGTGCAACCTTTCATAAAGTGGAACCGTGGTTGAATATGGACTTATTTAAGCAACACCATGATGTGTTTTCATAGAGTTATGATGAGATTTTAGGGTAATACCCTCGGGTCAGCTTACATAATCTCGGACTACAGATAATTCACCGGGTGTTCAAGAAGCCTCTTAGGAAGATGCACCCATCTCATGATTCCTTGTTTGAGGCTGAAGTTGATAAACTCATTCAAGTCAAATTCATCAAGGAAATTCAGTACCCTAGGCGTTTATCCAACATTTATCATGTAATGAAGAAGAATAGATAGCTTAAATTCTACATCTACTTTCGAGATCTCAACCACCACTTCCTGAAAGATGATTATCCCCTTCTTATGATGGATCATCTAATTGATGCCACCACTAGGTTCCAGGATCTCTCCTTCGTGGATGGGTATTCCAAATATAATCATATATGGATGGCCCTTTAATATAAATAATCTACCAACTTCATAGAACCCCAAGTTACCTTTTGTTATCAGGTAATACCTTTTGGTCTAATGAATATAAGATCTACTTATCGTCATTTTATGCACCACATCTTCAAACTGACCATCAAGACACTAGAGGATTCATTGTGGATGACTTGGTGGTAAAATAATGGTAGCTTTTGAACCATCTCAGTGATCTTGGAAAAGTTTTCAGCTTCCTTTGCTATCACCATCTAAATATGGACCACTTTTATTTGATTTTGGGGTGACCTATGGAAAGAATAAAATTTTCGTTTTCAGATACATAGTCATCAAGATCAACCCAGGAAGATCCAGGTTATCATCCCGATACCACATCCTATCAACCTATTATAGATTCGATGATTTGATGTCCACATGGCCTCTATATGACGATTTATTGAGATTCTGTATGGATAGTGCACACCCATTTTCCAGGATCATGAAGAAATGTTCCATCTACTAGTGGGATGAAAAATTCTAGACAGCATTTGAAGAGATCAAGTGGTATCTACTGCAGTCTCTAGTTCTAATTCCACATATATTTGAGAATCTATTGGTTCTTCACATAACCACCCTTAAATGATCCCTTGGTGTTGTTCTTACCCAGAATAACATTGATGGGATATAAAAATTACTGTATTATCTTTGTCACATGATCCTTGACATAGAATCTAAATATTATCATACCGAGAAGAGCTGACTCATGCTAGTTTTCACTGTGAATATTTTGTGAAACTACTTACAACATCAGTAGATACATATGGTTTTTGAGGTGGATCTACTTAATTATATTTTGATTTACCCAATGATTATAGGCTGACTAGAATGTTGGGAAATGTTACTTCATCAATTCGACAATATATATGTTCCATAGAAAGAAATAAAGGTTCAAACATCTATATATTTTTTGGCCATTAATATTTCCCTATAGACTAGTATATGGGTAATGATATTCTAGATGAGGAAATTCTTTAAGTGGATAAGGATATACCATGTTAGAAGATGCACTTCGATAGTGCCACCTGAAGCCCCACTAGGAGAAGGCTCAATGATCCCATGCTCAATTGAGTAGGTCTAGGAATCATCTTCACCGTGCCTATCATAGCTATCATTCCCTATTCAATCATGGTTTTATAAGGCTACATTAACTTCGAGGTATAATATCAGTAAATTAGTATTTTTCTTGATTTGGGTCTCGATATTGTTGTTACCCACCTCATTGTGAGGGGGGTCTCAGAGATAGTCATCAAACTGATTAATAGTGACAATATCATCAGCAATAACATGAATGTTCCCTTTCTAAAGAATTCTATCCATATAATGGACTAGTTCCCCTCTCAACTAGAAGTGACTCATACTCCCCAGTCATAAAATTTTTGAGGTGATGCCATAGAAAATCTATCTTTTTCTCTCGCATAGCCCAACTAGGATGTTGTGTTCATTCATGCGGTGCATCGAAGAGTAATCACACAAGTCATTTTGGATGACGATGATAACTAGATAGTAAACCACATTACTACTGATGCTTCTACATAAGGTCATTTGAGTCCCTATATACCTAATGAATCTTCCTATTAGAAAGCCCCTTTAATAGTGTATCCTAAGAATGTTAATCTCCCATATGATAGATCCAAACATGATCAAATCCTTCTTCTGGTAGTTTAGTTCCCCCTCCATTGCTATCCCAGCATAGGGGAGATTCTATATAGATGTGAAATTGATGGAATTTTCCTCCACTACATTCTGGGAGACATGATTCCTCATGTTATGTAGGATTTACACACCATGTGTTGTGGTGCTAATCTATAAGGGATGGATCTCTCCCACCATATTTGAGGGTTGGGCTACTTCTTGGAAACCATGGTCCATGATTGTATGGAGTTCTAGAATATGGGCCAGACATGTCAGATCCATGTCATCATTTTACATAGACATTTATATCCCTTCCAAACTACAAAACACTCTTGTCCATTTTTCTTTTGGGAACTCTATGTCATGGGACCATAACCAACAACCACAGTTGTCTAGTGTCGGTTCATTCTGATGGTGATGAATTTTTTTTCAAATTGGTTGAAGCTATTACATTCTAGGATATCATGGCCATGTATATTTTTGAATTCACGGTCCCCATTTTCATCCATTTATTTAGAGTATCCCATGCTAATATGACTATTAATGACTCCAACTTCCCAGCGGCTAAGTAGAAGATTATTTATGGCATGTACAATATCTAGTCCAACCATACTTCTTTCTACTATGAAAAAGAAAATGAGAAGATCGAGAAATTAATCACGACCCTCTCAGATATATTTTAGAAGATAGTGGTCTAGAAAAAGAAATTTTATCCGTTCAAGATCCCCAATACACATTGTGATTGCAAGAATATGACTTGTAATTCTTCAAAGGTGGCCATATATTCCATGGTTTATACAACAGAGGCAGTTCTCTCTATTTAGATTCAGTTTTACTCACTCTGTAAAGCTATCTATGATAAGTAGACATTAGAACAAGTAGAAAACGTATGTTTTTTCTAACAAGAATCTTCCGATTAGTATAGGATCATGTCCTTGCATAATTGTGAGAGGCACCAAAACAAGATATCTAGATATTTCCACATGAGTGTTCTTATATGCTACATTCTTCTAGGTGACGTAGTTTTGGTTCTCCGAGAACTAATGATACCTTTAGGGAAATTTTTGATGATGGAACCGAAATAGAAAATGAATTATATACTCTAAAATAGACATCCCAATGATTCATCATCTTTGTCTATCATGGATGGATAAATAATAAATCCTCCCACCAATGTTGTGTTCATCATATAGTACTTTGCATCGATAGTGTCCATCATCCTACATGATGATAAACTAAATAGTGTTATCATCATTCCATGATCTTTGAACATAAAATATGATCTCTTTCAACCAATAAACATGATATTAAAATGTTCTTACCCATCCCACAAGACTATAATATTCTATTTCATCCACGTTTTATGATGCTAAACTGTGCAGAAAATCAGCCTCCTAGTGGCACGGTGATAAAATACACAATACCCCCAGTGGACCGATCTCTGTGACTTTAAACTAAGATCTATATCATCTGACAAGGCATTAAACGACTACATGGTCTTGGAATCATGACCTTAATCTATACACGGTAACATCCTACATGAAATTAAACTAGTTTTTTCCTAGCCACAAGATGTTAAACTTTAAAACATTGATTGCCCTTTTAGAAGAAACATAAAAGGAAAATTCCATTTTTCATACACCATTCTAAACCTCTTGGTTATGATTGAAACTAAACTTTTCCCCACATCCTTTTCATATGACATTAAACTACAAAGAATTACTGATCTATATTGGCTTGATTCCAATCCTTATGGGACATATAGTAAAACCCAAACACTTCATCTCTAGGTCCAGCCAAAAACTATCTAAATACATTTTCTTCACCCCCCATGATGTTAAACTATAAATTATTTATCCATAAAAGTGTTCAATGCATTGTTATTCTTTTGTGGTCCTCAGTCACGTTAGGTGACTTCATGGCACCACATTGTACATTTCTGTTTCTCATGCCTCATCCTACGGTCTGAACTCTAAAACCATAAACTAAGAACCCCATGCCTATGTTGTATGAAAATAAACTGCATAACATCCCCCATCTATATCATATGATATTAAACTATGTGTTTTTTGTCCAAGGATGTATTATGATAAAATACATTATTTTACAATGTCTTCAACTAAGAAGACATTTACCCTTTGATGCTGGCCATCTGCCAGGTCGTCTTCCAGAACTACAAATAGCTTGATTACCATTCTTATATGATACATATTGACGCTAGATCATACTGTCTTCAGGCTTAGACATAGTGTCACACAATCTACCCTATTTCCCATTGGTCAGATTATCATTTAGGATTACGTGGTGTGGCATGCATGACACCTTTTCCCAAATTTAATTTGGGATGCTTCATGGAACCATACTACACATGATTTCATTAATTGGTTTAAATTTTATTTGGATAAACTATTATTTTCTAGTGTTGTGGTCGCTCAAAAATAAACTAAATAGTAACCACAATATTTTCATTTCACAGAATATCACCCACCACATTATGGAACTTTCCATTTTCTAGGACATCATCCAGAACTATGTGGGGCATGATTCCCTTCTTTATATGATACGAAGTGATGCCTGATCATATTGTACCCTATCCCAACCTTAGAATCATGAATCTTTTCTCCCCCTCTTGTCTGGGGTTACCTCTTCATGAATGTGTGGTGTGGTGTGGATCTATTTGGTCCTCATTCACATTGGGTTATGGTGTTTTCTCCATGCTTGTTCCTTTCGAACAACCCCCACCCCATTTTCATCCTTACTGCGGGAAATTAAACTACATGGATACATCCTGTGTAGATAATGTTAAACTGGGAACCTATGGTCGAAATACAATGAACATAAATGAAGAACATATGGTCCTACAAACATGACATTAGACAGCTCACAATACCCCTATTAAGTACTAGATCCTTAAAGGAAGATCCGATCCTTCCTTTGGATTTTCCCCACCGATATGCTTGTATATGCAGTGGTATGAGACTCAGGTTGTGGAATTCCATAGAGAAATTCCCACAATCCATTTCCATGATTCATGTATCCCTTTATATCATTACCACAGACTTCAACATCTGATGGTACCCCTTAATGGCCTAGTTATGTGGTGTTGGCTCACCTACCATTTTAGGAAAACTCACCATTAGATTTCAGATGTAATTTTGAGACAATTACAAGGTTTCAAATATGGTACATTCCCACATGATATTTTCTATCCATCATTTTTCGATCTCATATGATGGGGAAATCATGACAGCATTCCTTGCTTCCAACAATGAGCATGGTTCATGGGAGCATAAATGTTTTCGCAGGATTTGTTAAAACATTCTGTAGTAGCACAACCCTTATATACAAACTTTATTCCCTTAAACTATGATAATCATAATGGATCTCCGTAGAATATAGTGCATGGTATAAAGCTCTTTGGCCTTATTCACATTGGGATTATTTTACCACACCACACACTTCTTCTCTAGGATACCTCTTTCCCCCTAATTTTCTAGTCGCAATATAGTAAACTATATAGTATTTTAATCACCACATCAAGGTGTTAAGATGTATAGACATTTCCCACACAAATGACTTCAAAATAAGAATACATGGTCCATGTAATTTGACCATAAAAAATTTACTATCTAGGGATTAGTTTGGTCCTACCACTGACAATACTTAATGCGATGCAGTGCAAGCCTAAAAGTGTCAAGTTCTATACATATATCATTCCAACAATTATCTACACATTGATTCTTTTTTAGGATCATATTTCCACCATATTTTACATCCATAAATACACCTGAAGGGTTACAGTGTCATGCTGATTTGGCTCACCTCCTATCATGATCCAATTACATAATGGACTATTGGAAATGAACATATAATCTTATGTTTTGAATTCAGTCAATAGTTGATTCTTCATGAGTTCTCCACACCCTTGACTAGTGAGATTTTTATCATGTATTTTGAATGGGGTTAGTAGTGATCCTACACATTATTCCCCATTTCCCTCATTTTGATATCATAAGATTAGACTCACATCTTTTCAACATCCCAACATTCTAGTGGAATACTAACACACTTGGTGTTTCTCTACTATGAATATGTTCATGTCGAGTGTGAATATACCTAATTTTACAGTTATACATGTTGTGGGGGAATCCTAATAGCACCCCTTTCTACCCACACCGAGCATGGCTCATGCGAGCTTATTAGTTTTGGTAGGCTTTGAACACATGTGGGAAAGCATCAAACCCATGCCGTCCAAAGTATATAACCTTAAAATAGGATCCCTATAATGACCTAATCATGACGTATCTAAATATTACATCCTTTTATATGAATATTCATTACATTTTACAAATGTATTCCAGGGGACCATAATATTTTAGTGCTTTTGGAAACATGGAATGCATTCTTCAAACCTCTGAATGATCATAAAAATCACTCATTAAGATATTACCCTTTAATAATTCAAAATATATAATTTATGTATAACATGTGGAATTAAAGAATAATAAAGTGTGATATTAGATGCTCATTAAGTGTAAAGAAATAATTGATTCACATATGGATGCAAAAAAACGTGAACATAGCTTTGGAATATCCAAATCACGAGTCATGAAATAAATCATAGTAGCTAATAAGTCATAAATCATAAATGAAATTTAACCTTGATAATATCACATTGGCATAAAACATGAACCTTTTTCAAAAAAATAAGAATAGAAAATCATTTCCATATAAGACCAGGATCATAACTAACACCATCATATTAGAAAAATTCCATTACTGAACTGGGAATAAATGTTATTCCAACAATGTATTACTGAAGTAGATTTACTTTCTATTCTAATGATGTCTATCTCATGAGACAAAAATGATTACCCATTGCATTAGAAGAAGATATAGGTCCCACCCACCTAATAATGAAATAATTCTTACAATGTTCCACAAAAACATAATCCATTCATCATAACGTAACCGAGAGAAAAAAATGGGTTTCTTAAATATCATTCCATCATAATCCCTATAAAATTTTATTCCATCAGTAGCACAAAAAAATCATAGTAATAATAAGGATAAAAACATAACCCTATTCCAAGAGAATTTTTTAATATGGAAAATAACTTTGATAAATCAATTGAACTTATTTCTTAAGAAGAATATAATTTATTCTTCAAAACATTTTCATTCCTCAAAATGATGTGCAGATTTAAATGAAAATAATTTAGTTGAAGATAATCTTGAAAATGTGTAGAGTAGTCTGAATTGAAATAAGGCATAAAAATATGTTTATTCTATATATGTGAAAAAACATTCTCCTCAAACTTTTGATGGAAAACTCAAAAAGTACATCGTATGGTAAATAAAAGAAGGATTCATTCCAAAACATGTAGTAAAAATTATAATTGGGTAAAAATGAATTTAAGGAAACATAGAATAATAGTAAACATTTTATGAAAATTGTTTTTGAAAACCTGGGCATGGATGCTGATTATAACCTAGGAAAATACATACGTATAAACAATCTAGGATAAAAATTAGATTGAAAAAGTATCCCTTACCTTAGTCTGATATCCTTCTTTTGAATCCAAAACTCCTTAGTAATGATTTAAATAATTTTATTGAATTATTCAAGATTCATAATAATTTTTATAATATCATATTTTATTATACTATCACTTGTTTGTTAGTAACATTTCATTGGCACTAGTTGTTTGGATATTAACTACTTGATGTTCTTCGGCATGTTTTGTCAGATAAGTTCATGATTCATTTATTTGGTTATAGTTATATCATTTAAATAATTATAATAGTATAATATATGTCATATTTATTCATTCCATTCATGTATATAATATTGGTGTAATGAAGATCATGTAGAATGAATCACATTGCATTCTGGAGACAGTAAGTTGTACGTATGCATGAGTGAAGATATCATTATCTTAATGGTTAAATGGTATGTTATTGGGTACGGTATTAATAATAGATTATAGTTGTCATTTCTATTGTAGAAAACATTTTTTACGGTGGTTATTTTTTAATTTTTATGCAGGCTTCTGGCCGATGTTATTAAAGGAGACATTATAAATATTGTTTTTTATGGAAGTTGTTTTAAAACCGATGTGGAAAACGCTTTAGAGACGTGATTTATTATGGATGTTTTTAAATAACCCACTTGTTATGTACTTCTTCATGCCTGTTATAGAATAACAGACATTGTAAAATTTTCCACTATAGAGGTTATCACTCTGGTTAGGTTCATAACCGACGTGATAAGCCAGTCTTCCAAGAATTTTTCACGTCGGTTACATAATAATCTCCATGAAAACATATATACTATTTTGGTTATTAAATAACCGAAACAAAAACCTATATCATTCCATTTATTAAATCAATTACCAAATAACTGATGTAAAAAAGCTATTTGCATTCCATTTATTACGTCGGTTGTGAAATAATCGATATAAAAATCCATTCCCATGCATTTGTTACACCGGTTTTCAAATAACCGTGTAAAAACCCATAAACATTCATTTTTTATGTCAGTAAATAAATAACCCATGTAAAAACTAATTTTTTTAATAAAACCATTCAACCCCAACAATTCAATCCAAAAGACAACCTGAAACAGACCACAAATAGAACAAAACTAGACCGAAACCGTACAAAAACCAGCCCACCCCCACCGGAAAACCATCCCACACCCTTGGAATCCCCCCACCCCACTGGAAACCTCCACACCACTGTATAGTCCCCACCCTTCTGGACATCCCCCACCCTCCCACCGCCATAGACACCACAGACACCCGCACTCCCCTAGACAGCCCTCTCATACTCTTGGACACCCACCCACCCACATGGACACCCTGGACACCCCCATCCTACCGAAAAACCCTCCCACACCACTGGAATCCTCCACCCCATTGGACATCCCACACCCCTGGACACCCTCCCACCCTCCTGGACACCCTCCCACCCCCATGGACACCCACACCCCACTGGACAACCCTCCCACACCCTTGGAACCCCCACCCCACTAGACACCCCCACACCCCTGGATACCCCCTGGATAGCCCCCACCACTCATGGATAGCCCCCACTCCCTTGGACAGCCCTCCCACCCTCCTGGACATCCTCCCACCCCCATGGAAACCCTGGACTCCTTAACCCCACTTGGAAACACTCCCACACCCTTGGAAACCCCACCACCCCACTAGACACCACCACACCCCACCCTCCTAGATACCCCCCCCCCTCAGGATAGGCCTCCCACCACATGGACACCCTCCCACCCCCATGGACAACTCGAACACCCCCCACTAGAAAACCCCCCCACACCCTTGAAACCCCCCACCCCACTGGACACCCCCACCCCCTGGGATACATCACGGACAACCCCCCTCCTGGACATCCCTCCACTCCCCGGGACATCCCTCCCTCCATCTTGGGCACTCTCCCACCCCCATGGATTCCAAAGACACCCCTACCCTATTAGACAACCCTCCAACGCCCCTAGAACCCCCTGGATATCCCCCCACCCTCTTGGATAGCCCCCACCCTCTTGGACACCCTCCCACCATAATAAAAACCCCTAACACCCCCACTTTACTGGACAACCCTCCCACACCCCTGGAACCTCGCCCCCCCCCCCCCCCCCCCACTAGACACCCCCACACCCTGGACACCCCCTGGATAGCCCCCCCCCCCCCTGGACAGCCCCCCACACCCCTGGACCATCCTCCCACCCTCTAGGATACCTTCCCACCCCCATGGACACCCTGAACACCTCTACCACACTGTACAACCCTCCCACGCTAATGGAAACCCTTCACCCCACTAGACCCCCCAGCCCTTGACAACCCCTGGACAACCCCCACCCTCCTCAAAATCCCCCAGCGTCTTGGACACCCTCCCACCTCCATGGACACCCTGGACACCCCCACCACACTGGACAACCCTCCGACACCCCTCGAAACACCCCCCTCCCCAAAGGACACACCCCACACCCCTGGATACCAACTGGAAAACCCCTCCCCCACCACTCTAGGATAGCCACCACTCCCCTAGACAACCATCCCACCATCCTAAACACCCTCCCATCCTTCATGGACACCCTTGAAACCCCCACCCCACTAGACACCCCCCACCCCTACCCCCTGGACACCCCCACACCCCTGGATTCCCCCTGGACATCCCCCACCCCCACCCCTCCTGAATAACCCCCCACTCCCCTAGACTACCCTCCCACCCTCCCGGACACCCTACCACCCCATGGACACCATGGACACCCCCACCCCACTGGTCAGTTCTCCCACACACCTGGAAACCCCCCACCCAAGAGACACCCCGCACACACACCCCTGGAAACCCCATGGACAACCCCCACACTCTTTGACAACCCCCACCCTTCTGAACACACTCCCACCCCCATGGACACCCAAGACACCCCACACACCCCAGCGGACAACCCCCCCCCCCCCACTGGACACGCCCCACACCCCGAGATACCCCTGGATAGACCCCCCCCCCCCCCCCCCACCCCTCCCAGACATCCCCCCCCCCCTCCCAAGACATCCCTCCCACCCTGTTGGACACCCTCCCACAACCATGGACACCTTGGATACCCCCTACACACTAAAAAACCCTCCCACACCCTTGGACCCCCCCCCCCTCACACACACACACTACCCCCCCCCCCCAAACACACAAACACCCATGAACACCCCCTTGATAGCCCCACCCTCTTGGACAGCCCCCGCCCCCCAGGACACCCTCCCACCTCCATGGACACCGCACACACCCCCACCCCATTGGAAAAACCTCCCACACCCATGGAACCCCCCCACCCCACTAGACACCCCCAGACCCCTGGATACCCCCTGGATACCCCCTGAACACCCCCACCCCTCCTGGATAGCCCCACACTCCCCTGGACAACCCTACCACCCTCCTGGACATCCTCCCACCCCCATGAATACCCTGGAAACCCCCACCCCACCGAACAACCCCCACATACTTGGACCCCCCCCCCCCACTGGACACCCCCACACCCCTCGACACCCCCTGAAAATCCATCGACCCTCCTGGAAATCCCCCACCACCTTGGACAGACCTCCAACCCTATTGGACACCCTCCCACCCCCATGAACACCCCAGAGAACCCCCACCCCACTAGACAACCCTCCCACACCCTTGAAAACCCCCACTCCATTGGACACCCCCCACACCCCTGAATACACCCATGATACCCCCAACCCTCTTGGATAGTCCCCCATTACCTAGGATAGCCCTCCCACCCTCCCAGACACCCCCACACCCCAATGGACACCCCTACTCTAAATTAATACCTTCAATATTCTATTTGGGTGCGTTATTCTCCTCCTGCTCTTGTAAGAAGATCCACTAAGGCTGAAAATTATGTCATTGTAAAAATAGTGGCCACTAGGACTATAGATTTTTTACCAAAAGAGCCTCTAAAATATCCTCACTAAGAGAAACATCCCTAGGTCATGACCCATGATCAGCATCGTTCGACATAAAATCGGCAGGCGTAACTATGTAATGCACCACCTCCACCTAGGTGGAAAAATATGGTAGAAATCCCTAACCAAAATATGTTACCTTATTAGAGTTAGACCCCAAGAATTCCATTTCTAGATTGGGGAAATCAGAGCCACTCATTAAATGAGTCTCATGTTCCAGGTTATTTCTGTAGTGCTCTCTATTAGAGGATTATGAAGTTCTTAGAATATTCGAATCCTAATGAGACTAATCTCACTGATCCCAATGACTACTACCCCTATCATAGGTTCCCTAGGAATACCATAAAGAAATGAAATGTGTTAAATTCTTTCCTCTCGGAACATGTTGATAACAATTTAGTTAGGTTGGGACCTTCCCCATAATAGGTAGCATGCATCTCTGTGATGTCTGATAGTGATAGTGAAGGTGAATGGAAATAGGTCTCCAGTCATGGATCTTAGAAGTATGAAAATTGGTTGAATCATAAGGATGTTTCTCATGTACATGGATAAATATGTTCTTATTTGTATCAGACCAATCCTTCTAAAGATTACATGCCTCCAATAGCTTTCAATTTTGTATCCACATCTCAGACAACTACAATTTAGAAGAGCAGATTTCATCCCTATAAGGGATAACAAATTCCCTTGTCAGTGCCCAAGAAATATCGCACCCTCTTTGATTTCATGCCCAAAATTATGAGAATCACTCATAGAGGATTAATAGTATTAGAATATTCATAGGATTTTGAGCGAGAATATTCCTCCATGAATAATATAAGGTCGATGAATCCCTATATTATTCCTAATAATGAGGATTATCTTTCAAGTACCCATAATATTACGAATTGGTGTCATCACATATGGGGCCCTAACTTTGTGAATCATTATAATTCCATGGCTAGTGCTTTAAGATGAGCTATTCATGCTACCGTGACTAAACCATATGATTTGTGAATATCCCAACAGGCACAAACCTCTCACACCTTTTTTCTAGATTCATTAATGTATTTGTTCATGTTGCTCAAATAGGAAGAGCCACTATAATCACATCATGATTAGTTGTGCTCTACAACGGATAGACCTTATCCATCTAATAGTCACACAATTTTAATGTTTATTTGTTCATCATGTATGAAATAAGATATTCCATGAAATATCAAGAATCCACTGGTTCGCGCTACAATTCTCATCATACCACCTTATGAATAGAATCCTCTTACTGGAAGAAATTCACACCTAGCATGGATGTATGATATTCTTAAGAACCTAACAAACATTTCTGAATAAATATTGATTATAGAGTACCAATACCTATTAGATGATATCAGAGAATACCTCAAGGAATCCTTGTAGAAATCCACCCGATTTCAGATAGATATCAGAAGATCCATGAATATCCATACAGAATACGTTGAGCAGACATAATTCTAGGATTTTATATCGTTTTCATGTGAATTTTATGGTTCACTTGTGTAAGGGGACATCCATCCATTGTTAATCACATGTAATTTAAATGGGCTAGAAATCTTTTCACTATCTCGATGACATATGATCTTGGATCAATCTTATCCCGGACCGGATGATCTTTATGTTAGGAATAGATAAACAATATCCTTGTCCTTTTAACAAGGTAGGGCACGATTATGACTGGATAAATAAAAGGAAATGTATCTAAATATTCCTAAATACCCAATTCGGTGGCCAAGTTTCAATCATTGAATTTAGGTTTTTTTCATAGGATACCACCTACAATGTGAAGATGGGTAGACCAAGTGATATCTATAATAGATGTTCCCTCCTCAAATCACTAGTGGCATAGGTACTCCCTCAATGTATGAATGCGTGTTATCCATGGAGACCCATCTTCTTTCTACTCATGTAAAGCCCATTATTTGGATTCCAATTATTAATAAATAAATGACAAATGGGTTCAGACCAATGAGGTTGAGCAAACTGCTACTGTGGCAAACACGTAGATGGACTTGAATGATTATTTCATTATCCTGACTCACCAGTTTAAGGCTAAAACACTATATCTGGTACATCTTCCCCTCGACATAAAAATGAGTGGCTGACATGTTCCTAGGTATACGGAATATCATAAAATTAACTCATACTCCTACACAAGAAACACTAGAGTTATTCTAGAGCCCCGTACCCATGTGAGTTATCAAGAAGTTTTCCCCATTGCTACAGTAGTATGCCATAACATCCAGTTTCGTCAGTCTGAGATATAATGACACCGAACAACCAACCAACTATTCTTTGAAAATATCATGTGTGGGCCCCTCAGTAAAAGTCTTAATAGAATCAAGTTGACAACCTTTGTTTCTATGGTTTCAATTGTTTTGGAGTCTCTTGATGATGATTTCAGTATAACCATAGCTGAAACCAGCATTCTTATAGGGTCAGTTAACTAAGAAGAATTGACTCATCCCATTGATTTATTTATCAATGATTATGACTAAGAATTGGATGATTATACTCCCTCACACAAAGAGGGCATCTCAACCACTTTTTATGAGTTTGTACAGGTGAATCATGGCATTGAGACGAATCTGAGGCCAACTCTTATCAGTGAAACCATGAATAAAGTGGGACAGTGGTGGAATATGGATTTATTGAAGCAACACCATGATGTGTTTTCACGGAGTTATGATGAGATTCTAGGATAATACCCTTAGGTCATCTTACATTATCTCAACCTACAGATAATTCATTGGGTGTTCAAGAAGCCTCCTAGGAAGATGCACCCATATAATGATTCCACATTTGAGGCTGAAGTTGATAAACTCATTCAAGTAAAATTCATCAAGGATATTCATTACCCTAGGTGGTTAACCAAAATTGATCATGTAATGAATAATAATAGATAGATTAAAGTCTACATCTTCTTTCGAGATCTCAACCACCACTTTCTGAAGGATGATTATACCCTTCTTATGATTGAGCAGCTAATTGATGCCACAACTAGGTTCCAGGATCTCTCCTTCATGGATGGGTATTCCAGATATAATCATATCTAGATGGACCTTGAATATAAAGAATATACCCCCTTCATAGCACCACACGGTACCTTCTGTTATCAGGTAATACCTTTTGGTCTAATGAATATAAGATCTACCTATCATCATTTTATGCACCACATCTTAAAATTGACCATCGAGACACCCTGGGATTCTATGTGGATGACTTGGTGATCATATCATGGGAGATTTTGGACCATCTCAGTGATCATGGAAAAGTTTTCAGCTTCCTATGATCTCACAATCTAAATATGAACTATTTTTTATTTGATTTTGGGGTGACCTCTGGAAAAAATCAAATTGTCGTTTTCAGATACATAGTCATCAAATCATCCCCGGGAAGATCATGGTTATAATCCCGATACCACATCCTCTCAACCTCATAGAGATTGGATGATTTTATGTCCACATTGCCTATATATTATGATTCATCATGAATATGTTTGGATAGTGTAAACCAATTTTCAAGGATCGTGAAGAAATGTTCCATCTACTAGTGGGTTGAATAATTGTAGACAAAATTTGAAGAGATCAAGTGGTATCTACTGCAGTCTCTAGTTCTAATGCCACAAGTATTTGAGAAGCTAGTGCTCCTTCACATAACAACACTTGAATGATCCCTTGGTGTTGTTCTTACACATCATGACATTGATGGGATATAAAAATTATTGTATTATCTTTGTCACATGATCCTCAACATAGAATCAAAATATTATCATACTGAGAAGAGCTGACTCATGCTAGTTTTCACTGTGAATATTTTGTGACACTATTTACAACATCAGTAGATACATATGGTTTCTGAGGTGTATCTACTTAATTATATTTTGATATACCCCATGATTACAAGCTGACTAGAGTTTTGGGAAATGATACTTCAACAATTTGACAATATATATGTTCTATAGAAAGCAATGCCGGTTCAAAATTCTATATATTTTTTGTCCACGAATATTTCCTCAAAGATTAGTATGTGGGTAATGATATTCTAGATGACGAAATTCTTTAAGTGGATTAGGATATACCATGTTACAAGATGCACTTAGATAGTTCCATCTGAAGCCCCACTAGGAGAAGGCTCAATGATCCCATGCTCAATTGGGTAGGCCTAGGAATCGTCTTCATCATGCCTATCCTAGCTATCTTTCCCTATTCAATCATGCTTTTAGAAGGGTACATTAACAACGAGGTAGAATATCAGTAAATTAGTAGTGGTCTTGAGTTGGATCTCAATATTGTTGTTCCCCACCTAAATGTGAAGGGGGTCTTAGAGATAGTCATCAAACTGATTAATAGTGACAATATCATCAGCAATCCCACGCATGTTCCCTTTCTAAAGAATTCTCTCTATATAATGGACTGGTTCCCTTCTCATCTAGAAGTGACTCATACTCCCCAATCATAGAATTTTTGAGATGATTCCTTAGACAATCTATCTTCTTCTCTCACATAGCCAAACTAGGATGTTCTGTTCATTCATGTGGTTCATCGAAGATTAATCACACCAGTTAGTTTGGACGATAATGATAACCAGACAGTAAACCACATTACTACTGATGCTTCTACATAAGGTAATTTGAGTCCCTATATACCTAATGAATCTTCATATTAGACAACACCTTTAATAGTGTATCCTAAGAATGTTCATCTCCAATCTGACAGATCCAAACATGATCAAATCCTTCATCTGGCAGATTAGTTCCCCCTCCATTGCTATCCCAGCATCAGGGAGATTCTATACAGATGTGAAATTGATGGAATTTTCCACCACTACATTCAAGTAGACATGATTCCTCAGGTTATGTAGGAATTACACCCCAATTATTGTGCTGCTCATCTGGAAGGGATGAATTTCTCCCACCATATTTGAGGGTTGGGCTACTTATAGGAAACCATGGTCCATGATTGTACGGAGTTCTAGAATAGGGGCCAAACATGTCAGATCCATGTCATAATTTTTCAGAGACATTTATATCCCCTCCACACTATAAAACACTCTTGTCCCTTTTTATTTGGGGAACTCTATGTCTTGTGCAGAAAATCAGGCTCCTAGTGGCACGGTGATAAACTACACAATACCCCCAGTGGACCGATCTCTAAGACTTTAAACTAAGATCTATATCATCCTACAAGGCATTAAACAACTACATGGTCCTAGAATCATGACCTTAAACTACACACGGTAACATCCTACATGACATTAAACTAGTTTTTTCCTAGCCACAAGATGTTAACCTTTAAAGCATTGATTGTCCATTTGGAAGAAATATAAAAGGAAAATTTCATTTTTTTCCTAGACCATGCTAAACCTCTTTGTTTTGAATGAAAATAAACTTTTCCCCACATCCTTTTCATATGTCATTAAACTACACAGAATTCTTGATCTATATTGGATTTATTCCCATCCTTATGGGATACATAATAAAACCAAAATACTTTATCTCTAGGTCCAGCCAAAAACTATCTCAAAACATTTTCTTCATCCCCCATGATCTTAAACTATATATTATCTATTCATAAAAATTTCCAATGCATTGCTAGGCCTTTGTGGTCCTCATTAACATTAGGTGACTTCATGGCACCACATTTCAGATTTCTGTTTCTAATGCCTCATCCTATGGTCTAAACACTAAAACCATAAACTAAGACCCCCATGCCTATGTTGCATGCAAATAAACTGCATAACATCCCCCATTTTTATCATATGATATTATACTATGTGTTTTGTGTCTTAGGTTGTATGATGATAAAATACATTATTTTACAATGTCTTTAACTGAGAAGACATTTACCCTTTGATATTGTCCATATTCCAGGTCGTTTTCTAGAACTACAAATAGATTGATTACCATGCTTATATGATACATATTGATGCTAGATCATATTTTCTTTGGGCTTAGACATAGTTTCACACAATAAACCATATTTCTCATTGGTCAGATTATCATTTAGGATTACGTGGTGTGGCATGCATGCCCCGTTTTCCCAAATTTATTTTGGAATGCCTCATGGAACTAAACTACACATGATTTCATTAATTGGTTCAAATTTTATTCAGATAAATTATGATTTTCTAGTGTTGTAGTCACTCAAAAATAAACTAAATAGTAACCACAATATTTTCATTTCGGTGAATATCACCCACCACATTGTGGCACTGGCCATTTTCCAGGCCATCATCCAGAACTACGTGTGGCATGATTCCCATCCTTATATGATACGAAGTGATGCCCGAGCATATTGTACCCTTTCCCAAACATAGTATCATGAATATTTTCTCCCCCTCTTGTCCTAGGTTACCACTTCATGAATGTGTTGTGTGGTGTGGATCTATTTGGTCCTCATTGACATTGGATTATGGTGTTTTCTCCATGCATGTTCCTTTCAATGACCCCCCCCCCCCATTTTCACCCTTATTGCGGGAGATTAAACTACACAGATACATCCCGCGTAGAAGATATGAAACTGGGAACCTATGGTCAAAATATGATGAACATAAATGAAGAAATTATGGTCCGAAAAACATGACTTTAAACAGCTCACAATACCCCTCTTAATAACTAGATCCTTGAAGGAAGATCTGATCCCACCTTTTGATGTTCCCCACCTACATGCTTGGATATGCGGTGGTATGAGACTCGGGGTGTGGAATTCCATATAGAAATTACCACAATCCATTTCCATGATTCATGTATCCCTTTATATCATTACCACAGACATCCACATCTGATGGTACCCCTTATGGCCTAGTTATGTTGTGTTGGATCACCTACCATTTTAAGAAAACACAGCATAAGATTTCAGATGAAATTTTGAGACAATTTTGAGGTTCAAAATATGGGACATTCCCACATGAAATTTTCTTTCCATCATTTATTGAACCCATATGATGGGGAAATCTTGACATCATTCTTTGCTTCCCACACTGATCATGGTTTATGGGAGCATAAATGTTTTCATAGGATTTGTAAATACATTGTTTTGTAGCACGACCCTTACATACGAGATTTATTCCCTTAAAATAAGATACTTATAATGGTTCTACCTATAATATAGGGAATGGTATAAAACTCTTTGGCCTTATTTTCATTGGGAATATTTTACCGCACCACACACTTCCTCTCTAGGATACCTCTTTCCTCTTAATTTTCTAGTCTCAAGATAGTAAACTATATAGTATTTTCATCCCCAATTCAGGGTTTTAAGATGTATGTACATGTACCACACACATGACTTTAAAATATGAATACATGGTCAATGTAATTTTACCTGAAACAATTTACTATCTTGGGATTAGTTTCTACTACCACTGAAAATCCTTAATGCGATGCAGTGCGAGCCTGAAAGAGTCATGTTCTATACATATATCATTCCAACCCTTCTCCACATAATGATTCTTTTTTAGGATCATATTTCCACCATATTTTACATCCATAAATACCCCTGAAGGGTGATGGTGTCATGCTGATTTGGCTTACCTATTATCATGGTCCAATTACATAATGGTGTTTTGGAAATGAACATATAATCTTAGGTTTTGAATTTGGTTAATAGTTGATTCTGCATGAATTCTCCACACCCATGAATAGTGAGGTTTTAATCCTATATTGTGAATGGGGTTATCAGTGATCCTGCACATTATTCCCCATTTCACTAATTCTGATATCATAAGCTTAGACTCACATCTTTTCCACATCCCTACATTCTAGTGAAATACTAACACACTTGGTGTTTCTCTACTATGAATTTGTTCAAGTTGATTGAGAATATACCTCATTTTGTAGTTATACATGTTTTGGGGGAAGCCTAATATCACTCCATTCTACCCACACCGAGCATGGATCATGCGGGATTATTAGTTTGGGTAGGGTTTGAACACACATGGCAAAGCAGCAAACCCATACCATCCAAAGTATATGAAATTAATATAGGATCCCTATAACGACCTAACCATGATGTATATAAATATTACATCCTTTTATATGAATATTCATTATATTTTACAAATTCATTCTTGGGGACCATAATATTTTAGAGCTTTTGGAAACATGGAATGCATTCTTCAAACCTGTGAAAGGTCATAAAAATCACTCATTAAGATATTCCTCTTTAAGACATAAATATAAATGATTTATGTATAACATGAGGAATTAAAGAATAAGAAAGTGTGATCTTAGATGCTTAGTAAGGGTAAACAAATTATAGATGAACATATGGATGCAAAAAAACGTGAACATATTTTTTGAATATCTAAATCATGATTCATGAAATAAATCATAGTATTTAATAAGTCATAAATCATATAGGAACTTTAACCTTGATAATTTTACTTTGGCATAAAAAATGAACCTATTTTAAACACCTATGAATAGAATATCATTTTCATATAAGCCCAGGATCATAACTAACACCATTGTAGTTGAAAAATTCTATTACTAAACTGGGTTTAAATGTTTTTCCAACAATGTATTACTGAAGTAGATTAAATTTCTATTCTAGTGATGTCTATCTCATGAGACAAAAATCTTTACCCATTGCATTTGAAGAAGATATAGGTCCCACCCACCTAATAATGAAATCATTGTTACATGTTCCACAAAAACATAATTCATTCATCATAACATAAACCAATGAAAACAATGGGTTTCTTAAAAATCATTCCATCATAATCCCTATAAAATTTCATTCCATCAGTAGCACAATAAAATCATAGTAATAATAGGGATAAAACATAACACTACTCCAAGAGCATATTCTTAGATGGAAAATAACTTTGATAAAACAATTGAACTTATTTCTTAAGAAAAGTATTCTTTCTTCTTCAAAACATTTTCTTTCCTCAAAACACTGTGAAATTTCTATAAGAAATAATTTAGTTGAAGATAATATTTAAAATGTGTAGAGTAGCCTGAATTGAAAAAAGGAATAAAAATCTGTTTATTCCATATATGTTAAAAAACATTATCCTCAAACTTTTGATGAAAAATTAAAAAGTACCTCGTATGCTAAATGAAACAAAGATTCATTCCAAAACATGTAGTAAAAATTATAAATGGGTAAAAATGAATTTAAAAAAACATAAAATAATAGTAAACATTTTATGAAAACAGTTTTTGAAAACATGGGCATTGATGCTAATTATAACCTAGGAAAAAACATACGTATAAACAATCTTGGATAAAAATGTAATTGAAAAAGTATCCCTTACCTTAGTCTGATATCCTTTGTTTGAATCCAAACCTCCTTAGTAATGATTTAAATAATTTTATTGACTTATTCAAGATTCATAATAATTTGTATAATATCATATATTTTTTTATATTATCATTTGTTTGATAGTAACATTTCATTGCCACTCGTTATTTGGATATTAACTGCTTTATGTTCTTTCTGTAAGTTTTTTCAGATAAGTTCATGATTCATTTATTAGGTTATAGTTATATCATTTAATGAATGATAATAATATAATATATATCATATTTATTCATTCCATTCATGTATATAATATTGGTTTAATAATGATCATGTTTAATGAATCACATCGCATTCTGTAGACGGTAAGTTGTACGTATGCACGAGTGAAGATATCATTCTCTTAATGGTTAAATGGTATGTTATTGGGTATTGTATTAATAATAGATTATAGTTAGCATCACTATTGTTGAAAAGAAATTAATGTGTTTATTTTTTAATTTTTTTTGGCTTCTAGCCAACGCTATTAAAGGATACATTATAAATATTGTTTTTTATGGAGGTTGTTTTAATACCGATGTAAAATCCAATAATTCGAAGCATTTTTTCATGTCGGTCCATCAAAAACCAATGTGGAAAATGCTTTGGAGACTTGATTTATTATAGAATTTTTTAAATAACCGACATGTTATCTACTTCTTAAGGTCTGTTATAGAATAACAGATGTAATAATCTTTGCCTCTATAGAGTTTATCACACTGGTTAGGTTCATAACCGACATGAAAAACTAGTCTGCCAAGCGTTTTTCACGTCGGTTAAATAATAATTGCTGTGAAAACATATATACTACATCGATTAATAAATAACCGAAAAAACCTATTTTTTATTACATCAATTACCAAATAAGAAATGTAAAAATCTATTTTCATTCCATTTATTACATCGGTTGTGAAATAATCGATGTAAAAATCCATTCCCATGCATTTGTTACATCAATTTTCAAATAACCAATGCAAAAAACCATAAACATGGATTTTTTATATCTGTAAATAAATAACATATGTAAAAACTAATTTTTTTTAATAAATCCGTTCAACCCCAACAATTACATCCAAAAGAAAACCTGAAACCGACCAAAAACAGAACAAAACTAGACATAAACCATACAAAAACTAGCCCACCCCACCTGACAACCCTCCCACACCCTTGGAATCCCCCAACCCCACTGGACACCTCCACACCACTGTACATTCCCCACCCTCCCACCACCATAGACACCACGGACCCCCCCCCCCCCACTCCATTAGACAACCCTCCCACACTCTTGGACACCCTCCTACCTCCATGGACACCCTAGACACCCCACCCTACCAGAAAACACTCCCACACCCCTGGAATCCCCCACCCCACTGGACAACCCACACCCATAGACACCCTCCCACCCTCCTGGACACCCTCCCACCCTCATGGACACCCACAACCCACTGGAAAACCCTCCCACACCCCTAGAACCCCCACCCGAATAGACACCCCCACACCCCTGGATACCCCCTCGACAGCCCCCACCACTCATGGACATCCCCCACTCCCTTGGACAGCCCTCCCATCCTCCTGGACATCCTCCCACCCCCATGGACACCCTCGACTCCCCATCCCCACTTGAACACCCTCCCACACCCTTGGAAATCACACCACCCCACTAGACACCCCCACACCCCACCCTCATAGACACCCCCTAGGATAGACCTCCCACCTCATGGACACACCCCCACCCCCATGGACACCCCGAACACCCCCCCCCCCCACTAGAAAACCCTCCCACACCCTTGGAACCCCCCCCCCCTCCAGCCCACTAGACACACCCACACCCCGGGATACCTCATAGACCACCCCCTCTTAGACATACCCCAATCCCCTGGACATCCCTCCCTCCAGCTTGGGCAGCCTCCCACCCCCATGTACACCCAAGATACCCCCACCCCACTAGACAACCCTCCCACACCCCTAGAACCCCCCCCCCCCCACTAGACTCCCCCTCACCCCTGGAAACCCCTTGGATATCACCCACCCTCTTGGACAGCCCCCACCCTATTGGACACCCTCCCACCCCCATGGAAACCCGTAACACCCCCACTGTACTGGACAACCCTCCCACACCCCTGGAACCCCCCCTCCTTCAACTAGACAACCCCACACCCCTGGATACCCCTTGGATAGCCCCCCCCCTCCTGGACAGCCCCCACTCCCCTGGACTACCCTCCCACCGTCCAGGATACCTTCCCACCCCCATGGACACCCTGAACACCCCCACCACACTGGACAACCCTCCTACGCCAATGGAAACCCTCCACCCCACTAGACCCCCCCCCCCCCCCCACACCCCCCTTGACACCCCCTAGACAACCCCCACCCTCCTGGAAAGCCCCTAGCCTCCTGGAAACCCTCCCACCTCCATGGACACCCTGGACACCGCCACCCCACTGGACAACCCTATGACACCCCTGGAAACACCCCCACACCCCTAGATACCAACTGGAAAACCCCTCCCCACCCCTCCTAGATAGCCCCCACTCCCATAGACATCCATCCCACCCTCCTAAACACCCTCTCACCCCCATGGACACCCTTGAGACCTCCACCCCACTAGACACCGCACCCCCACCCACACCTAGCCCCCCCTAGACACCCCTCACACCCCTAAACACCCCTAGACAGCCCCACACCCTCCTGGACAGTCCCCACCCCCTACAAAACCCTCTCACCCGTCTAGACACCCTCCCACAACCATGGACACTTCAGACACCCCCCCACCCCACTAGACACCCCCACACCCCAGGATACCCCCTGGACAGCCCCCACCCACCCCTCCTGAATAACCCACACTCCCCTAGACTACCGTCCCACCCTCCTGGACACCCTATCACCCCTATGGACCCCATGGACACCCCCACCCCACTAGTCAGTTCTCCCACACCCCTGGAAACCCCCCACCTAATAGACACCCCCCACAACCATGGACACCCCATGGAAAAACCCCACACTTGTTGACAACCCCCACCCTTCTGAATACACTCCCACCCCCATAGACACCCAAGACACCCCCCCCCCCCACACACTCCAATGGACAACCCCACCCCCCCCCCCCCACACACCCATGGAACCTCCCCCCCCCCCCACTAGACACGTCCCACACCCAGAGATACCCCCTGGATAGCCCCCCCCCCCCCCACCCCTCTTAGACAACCCCCACTCCACAAGAAATCCCTCCCACCGTCTTGGACACCCTCCCACAACTATGAACACCCTAAACACCCCCTCCCCACTAAACAACCCTCACACACCCTTAGAACCCCCCCCCCCCCCCACTACCCCCCGCACACACACACACCCCTGCACACCCCCTTGAGAGCCCCCACCCTCTTGGACATCCCCCACCCTCCAGGACACCCTCCCACCTCCATGGACACCCCACACACCCCCACCCCACTGGAAAACCCTCCCACACCCATGGAAACCCCCACCCCACTAGACACCCCAGGATACCCCCTGAACACCACCACCCCTCCTAGACAGCCCCCACTCCCCTGGAAAACCCTCCCACCCTCCTAGACGTACTCCCACCCCCATGGACACCTTGGAAATCCCCCACCCCACCAGAAAACCCTCCCACACACCTGGAACACCCCCCCCCCCCACTGGCCACCCCCACACCCCTGGACACCCCCTGAAAATCCATCGACCCTCCTGGATATCCCCCACCACATGGACAGCCCTCCAACCCTATTGGACACCCTCCCACCCCGAAGAACACCCCAGAAAAACCCCACCCCACTAGACAACCCTCTCAGACCCTTGAAAACCCCCACCCACTGGACACCCCCACACCCCAGAATACCACCAAGATACCCTCCACCCCTCTTGGATAGGCCCCCAATACCTGGGATAGCCCTCCCACCCCCCAGACACCATCCCATCCCAATGGACACCCCACCATATTGGACACCCCCCCCCCCCACCGCTGGACACCCCCCACCCCCCATGACACCACCCACACCCCTAGACACCCCCATGAACAACCCCTACCCTCCTGGACAGCTCCCACCCTCCCGGACACCCTCCTACCCCATGGAATCCTCGGACACCCCACCCTACTAGACTACCCCCCCCCCCCCCACACACACCCCTACAACCCCCATCCCACCCGATTGAACACCCCCCACAACCCTGGATACCCCCTGGAAAGACCCCCCACCCCTCTTGGATAGCCCCCACTCCCCTAGACAACACTCCCACCCTCCTGGACACCCTCCCAGCACCATGGACACCCTGGTCACCCCCATCCCAATAGACAGCCTTCCCACACCATTAGAACCCCCCCCCCCCCACCACCACAACAATGGACACCCCCACACCCCTAGACACACCCTGTACATCACCCCAACCTTCCTGGATAGCCCCCACCTCTTGTATAGCCCACCCACACAACTAGACACCCCCACCCCACTGGACAACCATCCCACACCCCTGAACCCCCCCAACCCCTAGACACACCAACCCCCTATACACCCCCTGAACAACCCCCACCCTCCTGGACAGCCCCCCCCCCCTAGATAGCCCTCCCACCCTCGTAGACACCCTCTGACCCCCATGAACACCCTAGACACCCCCTCACTGGACACCCCAACACCCCTGGACATATCTGGGACCACCCCCACTCTCCTAGACATTTCTCCCACCCTCCTGGACACCATCCCACCCCCATGGACTCCCTGAAATCCCCCAACCCACTCAAGCCTCCCACCCTCTAGGACATCCTCCCACCCCCACCTCACTAAACATCCCCCACACCCCTGGAACCCCCCCCCCCCAGACCTCTTGATACCCCTAGACAACCCCCTTCTAGACAGCCACACCCTCTTGGCCACCCTCCCACCACAATGGACACCCCAGACACCCCCACCCCACTGGACACCCCCACACCCCTAGATACCCACTGGATACCCCCACCCCACCCCTCCTGGATAGCCCCCCCATCACCTAGACAACCCTCCCACCCTCCTGGACACCCTCCCGCCCCATGTACACCCTGGACACCCCCACCCCACTGGACAACCCTCCCACACCCCTGACACCCCCACCCCACTAGACACCCCCACAGCCTTGGAAACCCCCTAAACAGCCCGCCCACACTCCGGGACACCACCCACCACCATGAACACCCTAGACACCCCCTCCCTACTAGACATCCCTACCACACCCCTGGAACCCCCCACCCCACCCCTGGACACCCCATGGATATACCCCCACCCCACCCTCCATGATTTCCCCCACTCCTCTGGACAACCCTCCCACCCCCATGGGCACCCTAGACACCCCCAACCCCACTAGATAGCCCTCCCACACACCAGGACCCCCCCCCCCACCCCACTAGACACCCCCACACCCCTAGACATATCCAAGATAGCCTTCTCACTCCCCATGACAGACCTACCACCCTCCTGGACACACTCCCACCCTGATGGACATCCTAGACAACACCACCCAACTTGACAGCCCCCCCCCCACCCTAGGACCCCCCTCCCTACTGAACACCCACCCATTCCCCTAGACACCCCCTAGACATCCCCCACCCTCCTAGACAGCCCCCACCCTTATAGACAACCTCCCACCCCAGACACCCCCACCCCATTTGACAACCCTCCAACACTCTTGGAAACCCCCACCCCACTGCACACCCCCACACCCTTGGATTCCCCTTAGAAAGCCCCAACCCCACCCCTCTTGGATATCCCCACTCCCCTGGATATCAATCCTACCATCCTAGACACCCTCCCCCCAATATAGACACCCTGGACATCCACATCACTGGATATACCACCCACACCCCTGGAAACGCCCCTACTCCACTAGAACCCCCCCCCCCCCCCCACACCTGGACTGCCCCTGCACAGCCCCCCACCATCTAGGATAGCCCCCACCCTCCTGGACACCCTCCCACCCCCATGGAAACCTTGGACACCCCCCACCGCTGGAACCCCCCCCCCACCTGGACTGCCCCTGCACAACACCCACCCTCCAGTACATCCCTACCCTCCTGGACACCGTCCAACCCCGATGGACACCATGGACACCCCCCACACCCCTGGACACCCCCACTCCCCTAAACTCCCCCCACTCCCCTGGACACCCTCCCACCCCCATTAAACATTCACATATATAACATTAAAAACGTACAATGCCAACTATAAAATCCTAAATCCAACCTAAACGACTACCAAATACCCAATTATAATGACAATATTCAAAATTACATTTTACACTACCAAAAAAATAAAATCCAATCAAACCTATAAAATAATTTGACTATTCCACTTGTAAGTGTTTGAAATCTTGAGAACTATCTGGTTGAGGTTCATCAAATAGATAAAAATTAATAGGATAGTGGTTAATAGGTTTAATAAATAAATCAAATGAAATATTATGGCAATATTTTATAGTAAATATTACCAGTTTAAAGTGCAGAAGTGTTCTAGTTGTAATTTTTTCATACATAAATCTTAACATATAATATCTACATTCGATGAGAACTTCTTGTTCATGAAAATTTCGTTTCAATGAGTGTAAATTCAAAATATTTTTTTTTGTAAAACATAAAATAGTACAAATTATAAATAGATATTTACATTTACTTTTACATATTGGATAGTGGAACTCCTTTTCGTTGTTTTTTTAAAACTAGACCCATCCCTTGTTAGAAAATAATAAGAATTGGATAAATATAAATTCATTATTTTATATAAAACTCTTATGAAATTGAAACATAGTTTTCCAACATATTCTTAAAAATTTCCCGCACATATCTATGGACAGAGAATATCCAATAATGTGTTTTCTCCCATGGGAAAAAACACATATCATCCAATGATCACTGATAAAAGAAAATTTATGGTTAGTGGTTTTTATGATAAAATATAATGAACTATTTTCCCGAGATACGTTTCATACCTCTCACAAAAAGGTATCATCCAACATAGCGTGATAATATTATGTTGAAATCTTTCATCAATATAAATCATTCATTGTTCTACATCCAATGCATGCGCTTCGGGGGAAATCAAATGTTGGTCCATGAATCCATATACATCTGTCCTCTCATTCTTCTCACACATGATATAAATATTCCTAATAATAAACAGACATAAGTATACAACATTAATAAATATATCACAGGGAAAATGTGTTAAGTCATACATGGAAAAAAATTTCACCAAATTGATTCCCAACATACCTACAATAACAAGCTCCATGATATCATTTTTTAGAATCCCCACATTTATCGCACATAAAAAAACAAGATCTTCCATTAGAAACTCATAATGATCTGCCAAAAAATTTGAAGATCTTAACAACCTATCGAGACGACTAGAATCTTTATCTGATGCCATATCCATTTGTATTTGTTGTTGTCTATATAGTATTTAGTTAAATATGTTTTATTCCTGTAAAAAATAGAAAAAATTATTAGTTTTTAAATGTTAAAACAACTTTAAAAAATATATAAGATATTACATACATACCTCTATGGAAATGAGTCACATAAATCTGGATGGACAAATTAAAAAATGGATGATACTATGTCCAATTGTCGTCACCTCATCTGAATGTAAGGGTACTCGAAATTATTTATTTGTAATACCTTGTACAGTGATCCTATGCTGCCCTACCTTTAACTGTTCTTGATGAACTGTATCTCCTATACAATATACCTGCCCATATGAAACTATATGATGTTTGGGATCATCAACATACAACTCACAATAAGTAGGAAGTTGCGGTGGAGGAGTAGGATAAAAAATGGTGTCTACAGGCTGAGGTGGGGGAGTGGGAGCTACTGGATGAGGTGAAGGATAAGTAATGGGGTCTGCAAGGGGATGTGGAGGAGTGGGAGTTGTAGTCTGAAATTGACTTTACAAGTCTGAAAACAAATACTGTACTGATGATCTAATCTTTTCCTCCAACGTCGCATTAATAAATTGAACTTCAACATCCTAGAATTCTATTTTTTTATAAACACCATCAACATAAGAAGTTGAAGAACCAGTAAACACTTTTCTTACCAATACACATGTCAGAAATCCTTATACATGACCATGATGTTTTGGAATTCCCAATTTTTTAGATACAATATCATGCCTCCCAATAGCTGTAAATTCCCCCTGTGAGCTCAACTTCTCAAGAGAGTCATGAATTAATTAATTGAACATTTCTGTAATGATTCAAATTATATAATGAATATAGTTAACTTAAATAAATAAAATAAATATCTTACAATCCTCTCCGCTACGATTATCAAATAATCTAAAAGATGTTTCCCCCTTTTCCCATTTGATCTCTCTTCCATTTTTCATGTCTAGATGGAGGGGATAGAGGGGAAACCACTCCAAATCTTGAAGACTCAGCTCTTAGTTTTTTTAATTTTTTCGACCATCATTTGTTCTTCCAATAATGTATACCCTCCCCAAGATAAACTATGAGGGTATATATTTTTGGATTGGATATTATGATGATATTTCCTTGTTTTCTATAAATTAAGAATATGAAATCATTAAAAAAACATTAATAAGTTCAATTTTACAAGAAATCTTATAAAATTTTACATTACCCTTACAAAAAAATGAATCGTTTCTTATACATTCAAAAAACTATGTCCACGTATCTTCATATATGAAAGGATATATATGACAAGGATTTTCATGAATCCTATGTCCACAAATGAAATCAGATGTGAGGGTTGATTTGAAATCCCTCCATCTCCTTGAATCCATCGATCAGAATTTCTTCCTAACTCCTCCGGTGTATGGAATGTCAAATGTCTTCTGATAAAGAATAGGTAAAACATATTATACTATAAAAATTTAATGATTAGGAAAACAATAGAAAATGATCTTACCAAAATTGTCTCCCAAAACTGAGATATTATCGCTTTGTCCAAACCTCTCCAATCTTCATACAAAATTCATACTAGGCTCTTACCCTGAGTTGATACAAAACTCTTAAAATCTATTTCATTTGTACCTCTAGGAATATTATTTTCATCAAACTTAACAAGTGTCATCTGGTCCTACATATAGGCGAGTGAAAAAGTTGGTAAATGTGTGCACCCACATTTACCAACTCTTGAACTCTTCTTTGTTGTTATGGGAGGTCATGAGGAAGATTGGGGAACATCAAGAAGAGTATGTGAATGTTCTTCCCCATATGTATGATCATTATGCTCATCTCCAGAATCACGTGGTTGATCAACTAATTGAGCTTCCATTATACATCAAGAAAAACAAACATCAGTTCACAAATATACAAATTCGAATATTACAATACTAATGTAATCATAAAATGAAAAATTGAAATAAGTTACATAATAGTAAACATGGTTAATATAGGACGCATGTGAAACAATGGTAAACATGGTAAACATGGGAGTGTAATTTTCATTCAACAAAATCAATAAATATATAAGTTACGTAAAGGTAAACTTTGGTAAACTATGGTAAACCTGGTAAAAATGGTAAACATGGTAGTCATGGTAAACATGGTAAACATGGTAGACATTTTAATGTAATTCTCATTCAACAAAAATAATTGATATATAATATACGCAATGATAAAACGATAAAACAAACTAAACAAAATTTAAATGCACTAAAATTTTTACTATTTTTTTAATATGCGTTTTAATAAAGAAACAAAATTAAAATATCTAACATTTTATGAAAATAATAAATGTAAATAAGAAATTAACATATGTTACCTATTATATTAGTAATGTACAAATGGATTTTTTTCCCAAATTCCATCATCCAGATCGTTCCTTATAGAACAAACCATGTATTCAACATGCTCATCACTATGTTCTTCTAATGTTTCCATGGAAGTAGGGATCTCACATAAATCAGCATCCTCATCAACTTGATCTGCACCAACATTTTGTTTTTCCCTTGTAATAAAATACCACTGCATATCTGATTGATTAACTACATAAAAAATCTGTTTTTCATGTGTTCCCATTATAAAATAATCTACCGTGTCTTCCAATATATTAATATTAACAACAGTCATTCCAAATTCATTGGGTATGGAACTGTATTTTGCAGATAAACCATTTCCAGTTAAAAACATGAACTTTAATTTTAATGTGATCAACCTCCCATATTTCTCTAATGACTTCATAATATGAAGTTGATACATAAATTTGGATTTTTTCTTTAGAACTAAAAAAATGCATTGCTTCTGCAAACACAAATACACCACTATTCTGAACTGCACATTCTTTTGTCCTGAGATTTCATATAAAATGTATATCCATTAATGTCATAACTGGACTATGTTATCACATTTAAACATGAACCGCCCATTAACCATCTTAATGTCTTTGATACATATGATATACCAGGTGAGGACTTTTTAAGCCATGAAAAAAATATTTTGTTGTGCTCATTCAAAATACACATTTCCTTATTCTTTGGATGAATTTGTTTCTACTCATTAATATGAAATGTGATATATGGTTGAGCATCAGCTATGCTATTCAAGATGTATAATTCTATGTTCTTCATCTATTTAGATAACAACAATTTGACTTTCAATCCATGAATCCCCTTTCCCTCATGATTAACTCTTTCATGGTGAGACGGAGGAAAACTTATGTGCTTTTCCACAACCATATAGCTCGTACAAAACTCTGGAAGCTCCTCGGAAATATACTTTTCGATAATGGAGGATTTAGGTCGACATAGATTCTTTATATACCCCTTCAATATTTTCATATACCTTTCAAAAAGATACATCCAAAAAAAGACAAACAAGTCCACAAAGCTTTATTTCTTGAACAATATGAGTCATTATATGCACCATTATATCAAAAAAAGATGGAGGAAAATACATTTCCAATTGAAAAAGTATAAAAATTGCATCCTTTTCCAAAATGATCAAAGCATTCACATCAATCACCTTATTAAAAATTGAATTGAAAAAATAACACAACATCATTATAGTCTTTCTGAAACGGATGGGGAACATTTCATGCAATGCAACTGGTAGAAGTTGATGGATCGTGATGTGAAAATAATGAGATTTCATACCTATCATCTTCAAATCTATCAAAGAGAATTTTTTTACATTTGATGAATAACATTTAGGAACATTGATATCATGGATACATTGAAAAAATCTAATTTTCTCCCTCTTGGATAATGTATGACAAGTTGGGGGAAGAAATGTTCGTCTTCCATTATGAGTGGAAGCTAACTCCAAATGTATTCCCATTCACAGTAAGTCTAATCTTGCATTAAACCAATAATTTTTCTTTCCTTTAATATCTAGCAATGTTCCAGTAAAACTGTCACTGATATTATTCTCCACGTGCATGGAATCAATATTTTGTTTCACTTCATGATATCTCCAATATGGTAGCTCAAAAAATATTTACCTTTTCGTCCAAATATGTCAATCATTACCGAATTTCGGTGTCATTTTCAATGCCACGTCAAGGTTTTCTACCCTCTCAAAATACTCATATAGGGATAATGGTTTTTAAGTATTATCAAATTATTTTGAGCCATTGATTTCCTTTTTTAGTCTTCTATAAGAGTGATCCTTAGGTAAAAAACATTGATGACCCATTTACACTATTTTCCTCCCATGATGCAATGTACTATATGAAGCCTGTTGTTCACAAATTGGACATGCATTATGCCCCTTAACACTATATCCAGACAAATTTCCATATGCCGGGAAGTCATTTATAATGAACATAATCACTGCATGCAGTTGAAAATTTTGCATTATTTATGAATCAAACACCCAAATACCATCCTCCAATAAAAGTTTTGACTCATCAATCAATAGTGACAAGAAAGCATCAATATCATTTCCGAGTTTCTTCAGACCAGAGATCATTATACTCAACATGAAATATTTTTTCTTCATACAAATGTATTGAGAGAGTTATAAATTACCAATAAAAGAGGCCATGAACTATGTGTGCTTCTAAGGGTTCAGTATTTATTCATTCCATCTGTTCACAACCCTTGTTCGAGATTTCTAATTTCATATCAAAATGTAGTATACCACTCATCAATTTTCTTCCATTATGGAAAATCTACAAGATGATGTATTTTTCCATTAAATATCCACTCATCATCATGCCATGATTACCTTTTTGCATCATGTGAATTAGAAAATAAACATTTCAAACGATGAATTATAGGAAGATACCAAAATACCTTGGAAGGGATCTTTGTAATCTCTACATCAGCCTGTGATTTTTTTCAACTTATAGCGTGATGTCCCACATTTAGGAAACTCTTACAGAAATTCATATTCATTCCTATATATCATTGTAGATGCCAAAAAATTATCAAGGGTTGGGGAAGGTTTGGGTGAAAAAAAGTGAAGCCATATTTGGAAATGGCGATCCATCCCGGGGGGCCCAAAGAGGCCGCGCAAAAAAAATTCATCTACGGGTGAAAAAAATATTCCTCACACGAAAAACTACAAGATTCACGAAACCTTTCCATGTGGGCACATAAATTTACTCCCCATCACCCCACATGGTTGAATGTTTGCACTGCCGACACCGGATCACAATATTTCATGCTGGCTAGTTTTTTTCTGCGTGGATCAGTGTCCTCGTGTGCCTATAAATACAAGGTCACCCCTTCGACTTTCTGGCTGAAGAATATGTACCGTCTATCTGGTGATAAATTCACCTCTCGTGCATGCAAATGATGTCTCTCAGGTATATAATATTTTGTGCTAGGTCACCCGGGGGTCCGCCTTTGTGTGATACCACTCGGGTTTGATCCTTGTTCAAACCTCATCGAGCCCCTTCCCCCGCGCACAATTCCTTCTAATTACACGCAATCAATTCTTCGGTGCGCAATTACTTTTGCGCGCCACCTCGATCTTTTTCATGCGCACAATTCCTTTTGTGCGCCGCCATGGTATTTTGTAAGAACAATGCTTAATTTAATGCCGACACAGCCTTTTTAGCGTGCACACAACTAATTTTTGCACCGGCCCGACCTTTTTCATGCATGCCACTCAATTGCATGCCAGACCGGTCCTTTTTGCACAACAGTTACTTTTACGCGCAAATCTCCCCCCTTGGGAACCCATAATGTCTCTCTTATGGGGATCATTTTCAGGCGCCTCCCTTGTCCAAAACTCCTTCGCCATACACTCTTGTTCTCGTATGACCCTCTAGGGTCTTGTGAGGTAACATCAAAGTCCCTTGGATGATACCACCCATAATGTTGCTTGACCTCATGCTTCTTCGCATAGGCATGCTAAAGACTATCACCTCTTTTCCTAGCCATGCTAACTTGGACTCCCTATGGTTCGCTCCATGAAACCCCCTAGTGATAGCGTTGCTTGTCCCTTCTCTTCACCATGGTGTAGAGGGTACCAGTTTTGTAAGTCCTAGGGGGGCGGAGTGAACCCACCCCGTCCAAGAAGCAGAACGTTAAACTGGCATGCACCATCGTCCTCATCACATGACTTTAAAATGTGACCTCACCCCATGCCTAGAAAATAGGGAGCCCCCACCTTGGACACACTGCACACCCACTAGTCTCTACGTGAGTGAGATTATTCCACACATTGGACGCGATCCTATTTATAGGAGCGGTGTCTATCCGTGGGGAAAGGGAAACCACCCTAGAGTAGTCCCCTAGCTCTTTTTGTAGGAGGCAACATCCCTACCTCTCCTTTCATTGGATCCAAATCCCTCTTCCACTGGGCTTCGTCACCACCGAGCCTCCATCCTAGAGTATGTTCTAACCTCTTCGGGCTTCTAACCACACATAATCCCCTGTTTCCCCTTTGGGATGCTATTACATGTATGCCCCAATCCATTTCCCACATATGATCCATTCGCAACGTGATCATAAGGTCTTTGTTGCATCTTGTTTCCCACACCAAGCATGAATCACGTGGGCTTAGAGTAAGAATCGACCATAACATCCACCCTGGGCAGCCTAGAGTATAAGCCCCACACAACATGAACTACGAGGGATTTGGTCATTACGAAAGAAAGGTATGTATAAAGCCTCCACGAGGTTCACGCCCACCACCCATTTGTCACTCCTACCCCCTTCACATCGGTTAGCCCATTTTTTGCATGACGTTAAATTGTGGACGCTAGTTAGAGGTAAGCCGATGATTCCCAAGTCAGTGGTAATCAGTTTCATACAAACCCACCTCATCCATGATACATGACATTTAACTACCAAGCACCATCATCCTCAGCACATGACGTCAAACTGTGACCTCACCCTGTGTCTCGCATGTGGGGTGCCCCCACCTTGGACATTCTTCACGCCCACTAGTCTCTATGGGAATGATATCATTCCTCACATAGAATGAGATCCTCTTTATCGGAGAAGGGTCTATCCATGGGGAAAGGGAAACCACCATGGTGTAAAACCCTAGCTCTTCTTGCAGGAGGCAGTATCCATGCCCCTCCTTTACTTGGTTCCAAATCCCTCTCCCATTGGGCTTTGATGCCACAGGGCCTCCATCTTGGAGTAATTCCCAACCTCTTTGGGCTACTAACAATGCATAATCCCCTGTTTCCTCTTTGGGTTGTTATAACGCATAAGCCCCTCTCCATTTCCCACGGACGCACCTTTCGCGACGTGATCATCTGGTTTTTGCTGCCACTTGTTTCTCACACCGAGCACGACTCACGTGGCCTTAGAGGAAGCACATATCATGACACCTTCCCAGGGAAACCTAGAGTATAAGCCACACACCATCCAAAACTATGAGGTCTTTGATCCTTTCTAAAGCAAGGTACGTTGGAAGAATCCACAATGTTCAAGCCCAGTACCCATTGGACACTCCACCCCCCTTCACGTCGGTTCACCAACACCTTGGGGGTGCCTCAGAGAATAACCCCCAAATCCCCCATATCCGAACTACGAGTACATTGATCTTTTCCAAAGATAGGTAGGTAGAAAGCCTCCCTGAGGTTCAGTCCCACCATCCACCTGGACCTCAGGTCATTATTCACATCGGTTCACTGACTCCTGCCCCTTACCCGAACTACGTGGTCTTTGATCCCTGCCAAGGCAGGGTATGTAGGAAGCCTCCCTAAGGTTCATTCCCAAAAACCAATGGTCCTGACCACTTCATGCCAGTCCACCCCCGTCATGCATGACGTTAAACTGTATTATGCTCTTTGCGGAAATCCATTGTCACTCCATTCAGCGGTAAACCGTTGTTAGCCTCTTTCCGCGGTAAGACATTGTCACTCCATTCAGCAGTAAACCATTGTCAAGATAAAATACAGTCACCGAACTATGCGAACATTGATTCCCTACCTCAATGATATGTAGGAAACCTCTTCGAGGCTGAATCCCAACTTCACTGTCACCCTTGCGATGGCCCTATTTCATTCCCCCTCCACACCATTCATCCACCAACATCTATCCTGATTATTATCCAGGCCGCCACATCCTGGTGAAATCATTCCATCTCATTCCACATTCCCCTCAATAGTTACTGGGAAGTCAACCATATGTTGGCTCCAACATCAGTGTTCCATCCAAGGGTTTCAACCATCTGATCCACTGTAGTCAGTGTTCTGATTAGTCTGATCCATCTCCACTAGATGTTAAACATGCGGCATAACCTGTGTTAATCATGAGAAGATGAGGAAAACCTCAGATACATGCCCATGGAATATGATTCCTTGTGTTCGATGTGGTATTCCTCGGGCTTTTGTGCCCTCGAGAATCCTTATAATAAGGAATAGAAGGCAGACGAGCCAGTGTCCTAGTGTACAGACATGCCAGTGATGCCCAACATGACTACTCCCCTGACCGAAGCATTCTGCCCTGACCATACCCCTTGGAATGTCCTAGCAGAAGTAATGTAATTAACTAGCATCCATGACGATATGACACCATGAAGAGTTTCATGAAAGACGTATTAAATCTATAAGGGATACCAGATATTGGGGAACAGTTCCAATGATTAATCCGTGGAAGGAAGTACCAACATCCCATCATCCTGTTTCGATCCAGGAGAAAACGTCCCTAAATAAAGAGTGGATGTCGTAGGCCTTTGGAATGTGGGAATGCGGGGAAACAGATAGCGCTGCCATCCCCCAAAAGAGGGAGATCCTCCCGCCCCGTCGAAAGCATCAGAAACAGAAATGGTGAACCCAACATGAAATTATTCTCCTCAATATTGAGATTAGTAGAATTAGAGGCATCAATGGATTAGCATGTCACCAGATCCATTTACCCGATGCTAGGTCTTGCCAAGCAAATTTTGGGCTTGACGTGAAACTCACCAAAAGTTGGGGTAGTAGAACGTTGGACATCCCATTCCGCGACTTTGTCAGCTTGGATCCCTCTTAACATTCATGGAAGACGGTATGGATTTGGGGAATTGTTCATCAATTCCATTTTCATTCAGCACTGATGAGTTAATCTCTCTGCTTCTCAAGAATTAGTTTACTGCACTAGGAACGCAATCACCACCTGCACACCGACGCAGGGGCAGGGGAAGTGCCAATGTGACAATCCCATGTGGATTGACCACTTCCACGATGGCCTCTACATCTACAACCATGGGGAGCCCACGCCCCCTCTCCCAATCCAAGGTCATCCAAATAAGGGTGATCAATGACCTCTTGTGCCGATATGAGGAGGAGGGAATAATACCAACCCGGGAAATGGCCCTCCTGGATCGGGAGGTGTCATTGCATCACCGTCAATGCCGCCCCCAAGGACCGTGTAGTGAGATATTTCTACCCACCTTGACATACAACCATTTTGAGAGCCTGTCCCCGGAACACTTCGACGATTCCCCGCCCTACACAGATGAGGTAGGTGAGGTCTAAAATGCCTAGTCAGAGTCCCATTCCAAGGGCTCCCAGCGAGGACTCCCACCCGACCGCATCAGCGCTGCCGCTCGGTCTTGCTGGGTGAGGAGCAGGTAAGCCACGTACCTGCACCACCGACTCTGGTTCGTTTGACCTGAAACCAGTATCAGGCGCATGCTGAGGACGCCTGCAATGGGGCGTCAACGTCAGTAGCCACTATGTCCCGAGCCACCACTGATGCATATCATCAGTTCCCTACATACACTTAGTATGTGTACTTATATGCTCGACCAGGATCGAGTCGCCAACCACCCCACGGGAAGGCTGTGTTGACTCTCTTGGTCGTTGCAACGAGAAATGGCCACCGCAAGCTAACCTGCAGCAATGCCACTCAGTATAGAGGTCCTCCCCGTACCTCTAACATGGAGAGCGTGTTCCTTCCCCGCTTTGAGGATTGTCCTTGAGGTTCGCCTCGTTCCTCCCCCAATCTGAATGAGGGCCTTCCTCGTATTGGTGATACTCAGTACGGAAGCCTCTCTCATTCCCATTACACTAAGTATGGAGTCATTTATCTTGCCCCCGACCGTGGGTGTAGGGACATTTACCATCCAGTCACTCTTCAACATGGATATCCTCCCCACATCCTTTTAGTAGCTGGTGAAGGTCCTCCTCGCCTCAACAACTAGAGGGGTTAAGGCCATCCTTTTTCCTCCCACACCCAGTACAATGTTCCTACCCATGTGCATCTAGACTGGTACAAGGACCCTCCTCATACTAAGGTTGCTAGGGAAATCAACCATTGAGATCCACCCCATGCTTTTTCAAGTTCTAGTGGAGGTCTTTCCCACTCCATAGGTAACTCATGGAGGTCCTCCCCATGTCCCCTTTTACATTTGACCTAGTTCTCCTTGCACCTCAGCTTTCTCGGATGGAAACCCTCTCCACCCCAGAACGAGTGTAGCAGAAGGACCTCATGTCAGAAATATGACTTGTCCCGAAAAGCCATCCAGGGGTAGGAATGTAGGTCATCTCCGCCATAATAAAAATTCTAGGATGGCCCGGACAGAGATCAAACTGTTCCGCTTCTCAGAATATCATGTAGAGTATGACTCAGCACAAGAACCCTTCTCTCGCTCATCCGAGTCAAGATCTCAGGAAGGAATGAGGTGCATCATCCAAGTACTACGGGAATGTGAGGTCCATTGGATTCCTTCCTCTGTCTACAGGTATATCTAGGAGTATGAAAATCTGTCGACCTAGTAGGTTACTGTCGTGTAATCACCATCGTCATCACCAGAAGTGCTTTCAACCTCGATAAGAGATCTCAGAGAACTATTCTAGGGACCAATGGCAGGCGAGAAGCATCGCGACCTATCGCCAGTAGACCAATCCCCTAATCCTGGAACTATGGTCGTCATCCCGTCTTATCATGACATAGCGGCCAGGTTGCTACACTCTTCAGAGGACAGCCCGAGATTCGGCATCCAGACAGCCAGCTCGTCGTACCCCCCCCCCCCCCCCGACCAGCCTGTCATCCCAGCGGTCTCCCTCAGTACCGCTGCCAGTTTTTTAGCCACCCCTAGTGGATTAATGGGGAAATAAATGACCATACCCTGAATCTAATCCATGGAGCTTATAGAACATCCTCACAGCGGATCACTTCCCCGAGATGTTCTGGCCTGTGGAAGCGCCGAATTTTCGTGCACCGAAATCCAACTCCCTAGAAGAGGTTGAATGATTCTGCCAGACCCTCTGGGTGACGCACATTCTCATTCATCATCATTGAGTGGTAAATAACAGAAGCCTTGTGAATTTTTAAGAAATTGGTGAGCAATTTCATCTAGTCGATCTGCCTGCCCTCCCTGTAGCCCAGCACCCTGAGTCACCAGGCCGCTGTAAGGCCCTCCAACAGAAATGTGTTCAGAGTATCAAGGTACTCTTCTAGATCATCAAGGAGGCTTCCAACCATGTATAGATCCGTGGTTGGGGGCAGTATGCTTCCCTCCTCTTTAGTCTTATCCCGAGGCAGCCTGACATGCTAGGTGATATCAAGGGAATGCCCCTAGGAAAGGTTACAGTCAACATGGCTGACCTAGTGGATGAGGAGGAAGAGTTGGAGACTCTTGATGGGGACATACCCCTAGAGGATGTGGAACCACTATTCGACCCATCGAGAAGGGATATGTTCCAGTAGATGAACCTACTAGGTATCCCTGCGCCCATCGAGGCATTAGTACTCAACTTGAATTCCACTAAGGGAAAAGAGCACATCGAAGTTGCCAAGCAATATGACCCGCACACCTTAGTGCAGAAGATAGAGGACGACCCTGAGAAGGCCGTGTAATGCCAAAAACATGACGAGCAGTAGAAGTTGGTCAACGACCTCCTGGATGAACATGCTATAGAATGAAGGCCCGACTACGGCAAACCTAGGCTAGTACAGTAGGGGCAGGAACAACTTCACCCTGCCGAGATGCCTCAAGGCAACCCTGATCATGCTTCTCCCACAGACAGGGTCAAAGCCAGAGCATATGGAATGAGTTCATAGTATGTATCTCCAATCCCTTATAAAGGGTGTGATAATACATGGAATACAACTCGGGTTCCCGCAGTTGCCGTGTAAGTTGCTCCACCAGCCACTCCCACGAGCCGATGATCCTGTTTACCGTGTTGAAGAACCCACCAATGCGCTCGTGGTTAGGGATCCCCATCAAGGAAGGGACCCCTGCCTAGATGATCCTATGGAGAAACTCATTGCTCTCCTTGATGCGTTGACACACGACAAGTGTAAATCCCACATGATGGTAAGCCATACTCAGAATGGGTGGATGATATGTCGGTGCCTCCGGGTTTAGGGAATCCCACCATTGCCCCTTTTAACAGGACGTGGGACTCGCTATAGCACCTGGAACACATAAACTCAAGGTTTGGGCACATGTTAGGGACTTCAGCATAGAAGGAGGCTGTTATGCTCCACTGTTTGGTTCCAACATTTGAGGGGCCGACATTCGTCTGGTACAACCAGCTCTCCGTCGGATCTGTAACCTTCTGGGAGGACCTTTGCAGGCAGTTACTCTACTAGTTCAGGTCCAACATGCAGAAAACAAGTATCATAGACCTTTTCAAGTGCAAACAAAGTCCAGATGAGTGTGTCAAAGACTTTATCGCCCATTGGAATGGGCCCACATGCTCCCTTGACATGCCACTGACTAAAAAGAAATTACAGATGATGTGTGTAGGAAATTTCATGATAGAACGGGTTCCCTCTATGATAACCTAGAACTATCCTGGGGGACATCATGAATTCTCCGGTAAGGCCCATCACCTGGAAAGAAGCCTTGCAATAGGCCAGATAGGCACAACAGTTGCCTCCCACAATTCTGGTGAGAAAATATATCAGAGCTGATCCTGCCGCGATGGCCCAAATAGAGACCCCCAGACAGCATGAATTACTACTATTAGATCCACCTTTGCAACCTCGTAGAGTCCCTCCACCATAGCTGCATCCTCCAGCCCAACAGCGTCCTCCTCGGAATTGGTAGGTGCCCCCCCCCTTGAAATGCGCCGCCACTACCCAGTCGGGAAAACTAGGGTCACCCTCCTCGATAGGCTCCTACAGCCCCTCATCAGGGACAGGATCCAAGGAACCCCTTCCCAAACAGAAGAAACTGGACCAACTTTTTCAATGAGAATTTGGTTCCTGGATATTTCAAAGGTGTCTTGGAACAAGGGATCGTGCGTTTTCTTGAGTGCAGAAGGCCAGAAGAGGCGAACCTCACTGATCTCTCCAACTACTAAACCTACCATCAGATCCTGGGGAACACCCTAAAGTAGTTATATGTGTTCAAAGACTGGCTTCATGACCAAATAGATAACAACATAATCAGGATTGGCCTATCCCCGACACAAGTGGCTGGTGTCTTTGTAAGGCCAGACAGCAGTAGTGATGACGAAGGTGAGTGGAAACAGATTTCTAACTACAGGTCCTAGTAGTATAATGATTGGATGGATAGAAAAATGATTTCACATGCCCATGGAATCATTTGGGCACACCTGAATTATCCATAGCCTTCAGAAGATGCAGCCACCACTTCTGCATCATCGTCTCAGCCAGCCTCTTACTAGAAGAGCAAGTATGGACAGTACAAGGGAAATCAGCATGCCCTGCCAATGCCATCATTGTCCCGCACTCTCGGTGACTTCATTCCCCCTGATATGGGGATTCCTCCAATATTCTTCCTAGTGATGGATAAATCTTCAAGTGATAGTTAAGGGTACGCTTTGGTTTATACTGCGGAGTTGGTAAACCCCCATATGACTCCTGACGATGAGAGGCGCTGGATGAAGCTCCCCAATGTCCCCAGCTGATGCCAACATCGGCTGAGCTATGGTCATATGGGTCATTGAGGCACAAAATTTGGAACTTCTAGAAAATCTATGCATTCCACTGAGACCAGATAGCATACTCAGCATAGGGCTCACCACGTGCAGCCTCTTCATCCAGTGTCATCGATCCCGCCTCCACCACAATTTTGTATTGCTGGATCAGGCAGAGCTACTTCGATGATGCCGCGACCAACCTTGCATTGCTACATGCCGGTTTCAGTCATCTAGATTTCATCTAGTGGATACTCTGCGGACTTCGACTAGTGAGCAGATGGATATGCCCAGCACCAGTCAGTCGCTGGCCCAGCCGGCAGGGCCTTCCATGCCTCCTATCATAGATCAGCCTCTTGCATGCAGAAGTTCGCACCTAGTGTATAAATATGATGTCCTTAAGCACTTTTCCAGCATCTCGGTGAAGATTTCCATCCTTAAATCCCATCTCTTGTCATTAGATATGCGTGAGGCCCTCACTGAGGCTTTTAGATGCCCCCTCCAGTTGTAGATGGAGGTAGCAGTTGTAGAAGCCTTTCATGATGAAGTAGTCGAGAATTCTGAATGGCATTCCATCATTTCATTCTCTCGAGAAGAAAAGGGCTCTCCCATATAGGGTCACATCCTCCAACAATACATCTTTGGACAATTTAACGACATAGTGGTTTTCCACTGTCTTGTTGACACCGGCTCCTACATTACCCATATCCCGAAGAGGACACCGCAGATGCTGGGGTTATCCGAAGATGACCTCAGTCACTCTGATTTAAGAATCCAGCGATACGACTGGACAGAGTAGACCCTAGTCAGTAAGATCCATTTGAAGACCCAGTTTGGTGGCCATGTTTTCAAAACCGAGTTTATGGTGGTCTCCCAAGACACCGTGTATAATGCATTGTTGGGAAGACCATGGCTCCACCTGCATGTGGTGGTCCCCACATCATATCGTGAATGCCTCAAATACTCCCTTAATGGTTGAGTAGGTTTACTCTAAGATGATGCATCTTTTTTCGCCTCTTTTGAAGACCGCTAAATAGATGATGACTATTACAAGAGAAAGGATAAGATGATTCGGGCTAGTGTGGTCGAACCTGTCGTGGTAGCAACTGACCCCTGGGCCGGTCTAGATGATGCCTCTATCTTCTCAATCCATTGATTTGAGGCCACAAAACCTGAAATGGAGAAATGTTTTCTTTTCTCTAGTACAAGAGTGAAGAATATTCTCAAGTCCATGCGACGGTGGAAAATCTCCTCTTACTCCAACACAAATCAGACTCTGGTGATCCCGGAACCTTCTACCCCCGTACGGTATCAGGATATCCACCCCATGGCAATGAAAATACATCATACGTGTCTGTTTCGTTGGGCTGTAATTAACCGACTCAATCCAAAATACCACTATTTTTTTGATATCATCAAGTGTGGCCCCTTGTGCCGAAGACCATATAGGATATGGTCAACAAGCTTCATTACTATGGTTTCGGCAGTACCAGAATTTCCCGATATAGTGACCACTGCCGCTCAGGCTGGTACCAACCTCCCATTTAAATCTGCGGACCCAGAGGAAGCTTCTCCCATGGGGGGTCCCTCCACCATTGAAGAAGAGGATATGTAGGATGCCCCCCTTCCTTTGAAGAGGGTGTCTCCGCTACGATTGATGAACTGGTATAGTTGAACCTCGATAGAAAGATGGACCCGAGACCCTCATTGATTAGTGCCTCCATGCCTCTTGAAGAGAAGCAGTGATATGTGGACTTCTTGAAACATCACTCTGATGTGTTTTCCTGGAGTTACAATGAGATTCCAGGACTCAATCCTCAAGTATTTGTCCACCGCCTTGGTCTCCAGATAAATAATAGTTGGTTCAAGAAGCCTCCAAGGAAGATACCCTCTTCTCATGGTTCCATGGTTGAGGTCTAAGTTGACAAGATCATCATAGCCAACATTGTCAAGTAAGTCCAGTACTCCTAGTGGCTATCCGAAATTATGCCAGTCAGAAAAAATAATGGACAGATTAGAGTCTACATCGACTTCTGTGATCTCAACTGTCACTGTCTGAAGGATGATTTTTCCCTACCTATGGCAGAATTTTTTATCAATTATACAGATCATGGATGGTTTATCTGGATAAAACAAGATCTAAATGTCCCCCAAAGATGAAGATTCCATAGCTTTTAGGGTTCCTCAAGGTACTTTCTGTTACCAGGTTATTCCCTTCGGCCTGAAGAATGCAGTTCCCACCTATCAGCAGTCCATGCATCACATAATCAATCCAATCCTCGGGACATTGTTGGAATTCTATGTGGAAGATCTGGTGTTCAAATCACACCAACGCTAGGACCATATCAAGGACCTTTGATAAAGTGTTCGGCTTCCTCCGTTCCCACCACCTGAAGATGAACCCCCTGAATTGTTCTTTCCGTGATACCTATGAAATGTTCATTGGATTTGTTGTCAGGTAACAGGGCGTCAAAATTGACCAAGAGAAGATCAAGTCCATCATCCATATGCCTCATCAGAGAAATATTCAGGAGCTTTGATGTTTTGAAGGACACTTGGCCTAAATACACCAATTCATTATGAATTTGGCAGCCCAATGTATGCCATTTTCTCAGCTCATGAAGAAAGGGTCTGCGTACGAGTGGGATAAGGAGTGCCAAACCGCGTTCGATGAAATCATGCAGTTTCTACTCCAGCATCCAGTCTTGATGCACCGGTCTCCAAAAAACCACTGATCATGTACGTGACTACCCTGGAATGATCTCTTGGCACCCTTCTCACCCAAAAGAACAATGAGGGAACTGAAAACAGCTTCTACTACCTCAGTCGTATGCTCATCGATACAGAGACTAGATATTCCCCCATCGAAAAAATATGCCTTGTGCTGGTATTCGTAGTACAGAAATTGTGACACTACTTGATGCACCATGTGGTATAGTTGGTGCCTCGGGTAGACTCAATGAAGTACATTCTGAACTGAACCATGTTGATAGGTTGACTAGCACTGTGGGCAGTAATCCTCCCATAGTTCGACATCAGGTTCACTCCCCAGAAAGCTACCAAGTGACAAGCATTGATAGATTTTAATGCTACCCATAGAACCCCTATGTACTAGTTCCAAGACCAAGATTTTCCCAATGAGGCATTCCTCTTGGTAGATCATGTCATCTTGTCTTGGTAGATGTACTTTTATGGTGCTGCCCGGAGCCCCTTCGGCAGTGGGATCAATGATCCCAGACTCAAAAGAGTAGGCCTATGTATTTTCTTTATTACCCTTTCACAATCCATTCTACTATACTCATTCTAGTTGTTAGAAGGCTTCGACAACAAGGAGGCAGAGTATCAGGCTCTTATCACTGGCCTCGAGCTGGCCCATGAGATTGATGTGCCCTATTTTCATGTGAAAGGGGATTCCAAACATGTCATCAAGCCAATCAATGGTGACTATGTAATCATAAAGTCAGATCTTGTACCAATTTTGGAGCACAAACTCTAGCTAATGACCTAGTTCCCATATCGATCATGAGTTACTCATGTCCCTCAATCTCAGAATAGTCGAGAAGATTCCCTAGTTGGCCTGGATGCATCACATGTAGTACCAGAGCAGGATGATCTGATTATACATGTGGCACATCGGGGAGTCATTGCTCCCGTCACCCTAGATGGGGATGAAGGACTATGGGTAAGCCATCATACTGCTGGAGCATCCATGTTAGGACCCTCAAGTACCTCAGATGCAGTGGTTTAAGTGACACCCGACTAGAGAACCCCCTTTGTGGGGTATCTTCAAAATGGTTACCTCCTAGATGATCGATCCAATCGCAAATGAATCCAATGCCACACACTGCAGTTTAACCACCAGAGTGGTCTTAGTCTTGATCAGATCCTCTACAAGAATGGGTTCGATGGTGTTCTCCTTCGTTGCATACAATGAGTCATGATTTCTCAGGTCATGTAGGAGGATAATGTCAGTTCTTCTGGGGCTCACCAGACTGGTATGAAGCTGTCCCATCAGATCTAGAGACTGGGGTACTTCTGGCCCTCCATGATCCATGATTCTATTGAGTTCGCGAAGAGATGTCACGCGTGCCAAATTCATGTTAATTTCTTGCATCATCCACCATAATCTCTCCACTCCACCAAGTACTATTGTCCATTTGTGGTGTGGGGACTCGATGTTGTGGGACCATATCCACCAGCGATAGATCGCCAGTGTAGGTTCATCCCGACCGCTACAGATTTCTTTTCTAAGTGGGAAGAGGCAGTTCCACTCAACGAGTTCAAGGATCATTCTATCATCGACTTCATGAGATCTAATATCATCTACCGATTTGGAGTCCCTCAAATTGTCCTCACTAATAATTACACCAACATCCGATCAATCGCGATGAAGAAATTGTACGCCAAGTACAACATCCATTCTAACCATACCTCCTGTTACCAAGCGTAGGAAAATGGATAGATCGAGGCGTTCAACAAAACCATCTATAAAATTTTGTAGAAAATGGTTGGTCAGAACATGAAGAGTTGGCTGGACAAGCTCTCTAACTCCCTCTGGGCTTACCAGACGACGAATCGTAATACCACCCAGGTGACTCCATACTCCCTAGTGTACGGAACTAAGGCCGCCATTCCCATTAAGATCTAGCTTCCTTCGTTATGCATAGCGGTCTATGACCAGCAGGTGCCATATAATGTAGCCAAATTTCATCTGGCTGAATTGGAAGCACTTGAAGAGAATACGCTTCGTGCCCCGCACAATCTGGAAAGGCATCAGAATAAGATATCTAGAGCCTTCAACAAAAAGGTTCCCCTCCACTCTTTCCTGCAAGGCGACTTTTTATTGGCCCTCTGGATGCCAATAATCCTTGGTATGAAACCAACCATGTTGGAGCCCAAATGGGAATGGCCTTACATAATCCACAAGGTTTTCCCCAATGGATCATACTCCCTGTTCAGCACTGATGGAGAGCGTATAACTCCTCCCAGCAATGCCACGTTTCTCAAGAAATACTTTTCCTGAGCAAGTTGGTCCTACATGACCCTAAAATGCATGATGATCCTGCATGACCTTAAACTATTTTGTCCTACATGAAATTAATCTGTAAATCATCCTGCATGATGTTAAAAAGCTTCTTATGAACTACGTGCGGCTTGATTCCCATCCTCACGGGATATATGAGAACACTCATACGACTCTTCCTGAGTCCAACCCAACTCCCTCTTTGACCATCCCCTCTAGTGAATAGTTATTCTGGATGATCTCACAAGGAATCATGTAGGATTTTTAGCCCCACCCATGTCTGGGTTACAATGCTTGCACCATGTTCTTTCCTTTGTTCTTCTAATCCTCCCACTTCACCCAGCATGATGTTAAAATGAACCCCTAGAACTACTTATGGCTTGAGTCTCATCCGCATGGGATATGTAGGAACACCTTGACATTTCGTCTGTTGGCCCAACCCAAATGAAATAATCTCCCCTTGGGTCAAGACATATGGTGTGGTACTAGATTTTTCCTCAATCCATGGGGAGATCATCTCGATCCCTCCATAAAACCCACAACCCGAAGGTGTTGACCTCTTTCACAGATGGGCACAACTATGTTTCACCAGATCCTTTGATTGGGACTCCATCATCTTTCACATCCCGAAGGGCCACCGAACCAAAGGGATGCTAGTCCCAAGGGATCTCCTACAACTTTATGCAAATGCCCTCAAGGATGTTTACCAACAAATTGATATAAGCCCCGCGTTACAAATATGGTCAGTAGTGGATGCTCATTTTTTGTTCCAATTCCAGGTCACTATGAGGACACTATGTTTCGAATATGGTCAACACCTTTCCTTTGTTGTTAGGGCCACCCCAAGATATCCCAAGAACTGAGTGAAGTGGTTCATTCCACCTCAGTGTATCTCAAAGAGATGAACTCTCTTCAGGAGATGCTAGCTATCAGACCCTTATATGAACGGTAAAGCAAAATCTAGCTCTTTGTTTCCCACAACAAGAATTGATCACGTGGCATTAAGAGTTGTGATGAGGAGGGGACCACATAATCGGTGTTATGGCTAAAATGAGTCAGGACACCCAGCTTCAGGCCCCATGGCCTCAGGCCCCTTGGCCTTTTCAGGCCCCTGGACCATGTTCTGATTTAGGGTTGTGCGATCTGGTATGGGATTATGTCCTCATTCACATTGGGTTACTTGCCGCACCGCACACATCCCTTGTTTGGGGTATCTTACCCCTTTATTCATCCTCACTATAAGAAGTTAAACTGGGAATTGACCGGGCCTTCCCATCCAAGTCCTAGCCTTAGGCCCCTTGGCGTTTTTCATCCCCCGACACAAGTTCTTATTTAGGCTTGTATGGTGTGGTGTGGGATTATGTCTTCATTCACGTTGGGTTACTCATCGTGTTGTAAAACCCCCTCGTTGGGGGTATCTTACCCCTATGTGTGTCATTTCCAGAGCTACGTGTGGCTTGATTCCCATTCTTATGGGATACATAGGACCACCCGTGCATCTCATCTTTATGTCCAACACCATCTTGTCCCCTTGGCCCGCATTACCCTAGGGAGAGGAATATTGTGTGGTATGGGATTATGTTCTCACTCACATATGGTGTTGTAGTGACCAAGAACTGTACCTCCTTCTCCTAAGAGTCCTCCATCCCCTTATTACATAATCATCCTTTTTGAATCGGCTACCCTCTAGTTGGCCACCTAACCCTTTTCAGCGATTCACCAATGTGCCCGAGAGTACTCTGGTTCAGCATCCAATGTGTCGGATTCTGCCCGGACATGCTTTCACCCATTTATCAGGCTTCGTGTTCCCCTTCACTAGGGCTTCCATCACCATTCATATTCAAAGCCCCCCCCCCGAATGGCATGGATTCTAGGATCAATCTCCCTCCTACCATTATGATCCAACATCCTCAAGGGTTTCAAGAGAAAAATTGATACAAGTCTCATGATGCAAATTTGGTCAGTGGTTGACACTCTTTTGTTGTTCCCACCTCAGGTCACATGATATGGATACTGTGTTTCGAACATAGTAAATAGTTATCCTCCATCATCATGCCAACCCCATTAAGCCCAAAGTATCAGTTACCAGATTCACACCCTTTTTCACTTCATCATGTCCAGGTAGAATTTCGAAACTCTTGGTACTATTCCTCAGTGTGCATCCGCACATTAGGAAGAGAAAGATGTGATAAGGAAATCATTCAAGGCTCTATTCCAATTTCCCCTTTCCATGTATTCTACGTATTACAAATACCTTATCCACCCTTTTTTCTTACACCGTGATTGACTCACATAGTCTTAGGGATCGGGGTAAGGTATGCACTTACTTGGAATAGTCCCTCTTCTCCATGGTCCATGTTCTAAGACCTTAAACTAAGTTCTTTTCATATTTACACTTTTCATGAGAACTAAATACATATTGATTCCCATCTTTATTGGATACATAGGAACTCTTGGGAATCTCGTCATTGGGTCCAGCTTAATTGAGAGCCAACCTCTCCTACTTCTTACCCTCAAACCTCTTTTTGGCCCCTTGACCCAAGGATTATTTCATAGAATTGTGCATGGTGTGGTATGAGAATATGTCCTCATTCATATCGATTTTGCTTTATTTCACCACGCACATTCCCCCTTTATCTTCATTTAGACTACATCGGTGTCGTACAACATTAAAATGCATGGTTGGTCCCATCACATGACCTTATACTATGACAGTATCATCCAGGCCGCACAACGAAAAATGGTGCTGCATTGTGGTACCCTTTCTCAAGGGACATCATGTTTGGTATCGGTCAAACAACGTACCCTTTTTCAATTCCTTCATTTTGGTTGATTCTTGTGGTGATTCATGGACTTTTTCTCCTAGGCATGTTTCTTCGCAAAAAAAAACATTCACCCTAAAGAAAAAACAAGATACATAAAATACCGCTTATTTTGGTGCGAGGGCCAGACCTGCTTACCCATGTTATCCGTGGCACTGGTACCTTACCTTACCGCCTCATAGAACTATGTATGGATTGATTCCCATCCTCATGAGATACATAGAGACACCCATGAATTTTGCCTCGGGTCCAGTCCCTGGAATAATAATTCACGTTGCTCCTCATTTTCGGCCCCTGGGCCTGACCCCTTGAGGGGAACCATGTAACTGCAGCTTTTCCTTGAACAAGTTCGGGATTTCCCACGATGAAATTGGGAAGCGAGAGCTCCCTCACCAGAGAGGTCCTTTCTAAAAGTAGGAATGATCTACGATTAGACTGATACTCCAATCTAATGTGCTTCCACCATGGTGGTGTAATTTCAAGAGTGTTGGATTCTATTCAAACAATCACTCCACATTCCATGCTTTGCATGCCCCATATTCGGACCCTCATCCCCTTTCATGTCTAAAGGAACCCCTAACAGTATGGATACTCGACATATGGATTGCCTATTGTCCTAGGCCAACCTTCTAGAATACTACTGGATAATAATCTGAGTTAGGCCCCATGTTTTGAACACGGTCAGCGGTCGACCCTCATTTGTCATCTCCATTTCAGGATAATACAATATGGATACTGTGTTTCGAACAGAGTTAGAAGTTATCCTTTATATTCACACCACCCCTGCATTGTTCCAAATCTGGGGTATCATGATTTAGATTTCCCATTACCCTATGTTCGAATTGATTCTAATTCCCCTGGCGCTACCCCGCTCATGCACTAGAGCACATTGGGAAGACGATATGCGAATTGTTTTAAGGACCTCTTCTTTTAATCAGGCCTCATCTTCCCTTCTCAAAAATGAATATTGGCTATTAGAATGTTGAATTCCTAAATCATAATTGAAACTCCCAAAATCAAATGAAGTAATAGTACAGATATCTCTTGTTTCTCACATTGGGTGTGACCCGCGTGAGATTAGGAATAAATTTCTATTTATTTCAAGATTGGGGATTAAATTGTTAATCCAAAAAAAGTAAATAAATTTATCCACAAAATTAATTTAGAATAAGTAGTAAGGTGAACTGAGTTTATGAGATTCGCCAAAATAGGTCCCTTAAGGGTCAGCTTCTAGAATGGATCGTTCCAGTGACGCTACCTTTTGGTTGGTGGCCTCCAGGATTGTTTCTCGCCCCCTAAGGAATATCTCTACATACGTGACCACATAGTGCATTCTACTGACTCTAGCCTGTGCTTGCACTTATTCAGTATGAATTTGGCTCATTTGGTGAAACACTTGCACTAGTTGCTCTTGGGCGTCTTCCAGTTTGGGCCTAAATTGCTCCACAAGCTCAGAACAATTTGTGATGAATATGTACTTTTCTTTCACATGTCCATTAAGGCTTCTAGAATCTTGTTATGCCATTATGAATGCTTGGGTATTCCCCAAATCCTCCCAATATTGGGCAGCAATAGAGCATTGGCTTCTCTTACAAATCTTCTCAACCATATAGTCACGAACTGTCGAATGAAGACGTTGAGCATCCAACCTTCCAGAAAAGAGAAAGTGCATCTAGGTGTGGAGTGATCTCATCCATTTTAGCCATTGCATTTGAGGCTAACCCAGATTGTGGTCGATACACTTCCACCCTTTGTGTCACATCATGCAACTCTCCTCGGCCACCTCTGAGTCAGAATCACCAATCTCCTCGGGGTCTGCAAGCTGATAGTCAGGGAAAGAATCCAACATCCTAAAAGTAGGGTCCCCTTCAAGTGTTCCTCCCAATGGGTTAGGCTCTTCAACGCCTAGGAGACCTCCCTCTCTTGCATCATTCCTGGTAGTTTTTTCGTCAACTTCCTGCCCCACCCCGACGTTGGTACTGCTGATGTCCACAGCCCTTCACTCACCGAGCGTCGGGTCCAGCCCGGTTTGAGAAGTGTGTCTTGAATGGGCCGGAAAATTCTTAGTTGAATCAATTGTGGATGACCCAGGTTCGGAAGCCCGACGAGCCTCTAGGGATGTGATTACTTCACAAACAATGAACACCATGATCAACTGAGCTATCTAACAGAAAATACCACTGTTGAAGTAATGAACTTACAAGAGCCTAAAGAATCAGCCTCTGGTGCTCTAGCCGCTATAGGAGCTTCCATTATATGGAATCCCTCATCACTAGTTAGCTCAATAATAGGTGTCGTCTCCCTGCCTTGTTCTATCGGCGCCTCCACCCCTTTGAATGGAGACAGTTGGTTGGTGCCCATATTCTCTGGAACATGATATGGATATCTTATTGAGGGCTAAAAAATATGATGATGGGAAAGGATAGACAAGGGCTAAGATGTACCTCATGAAGCTCAGTTATATTTACATCATAGCCAACGATCTCGCCACTCTATCAGAGACTCCATTACAAGGACTCCCCATGATACCATCTACCTTCAGGCTTCTCCTCTTCTTCACCCCTTCTTCATCTTCTCCTTCATCATCCTCTTCCATCTCAGTGCCCTCCGGCTCATCATCGCTTTCATCATCCTCTGACGACATCTTTTCTGGATCATGATCCTGGCCATGCATTACTTTCCCCATAAAATATGGATCCCCACGCCGACCCTATTGGCATACTTACATGTCTATGTCCTTCAGATACACATGCCGATGATGAAAGTTCACCCTATAGACAACCCGAACGAGTCCAACCTCCGGAAGTTGGAATTCGTCACGCACTATCTTTTTTCAAAGAGAATCAGTACCCATCGACTGACACAGGGTCACATAGGCTGATCAAAAAGACGAGAAGATTATGTCATTGGATGGTTGAAGTAGATACCTTATATGCTTCTTGAGAAGCTCCATGACTTCTTCGTAAGCCCCTCTCCCCCTAGGTGACGAGGGAACGACTGCACTGCATGACATCCCTGCTACTAATGTCCCAACATGTGTGGGCCCAGTTACATGACATGCTCCCGACCATTCCACCCAACAACACCCTATCTTCTCTCTTGCCACCCATGTTCTACATAGGCTACCATGAGTTTCCAAACTCTCTTTCGCAAAACCCCCTTAGGGTATTCTATGGCCCAATGTTCGGTATATTTGGTTGAGAGGCCAGCATCAATTCCGGTGGGAGGAAAGGTGATAACATCACCAGAAACGTGGGTCATGAACATTAGCCCCATTTGGAGAAGAATGCAGGGATGTCTTTCCTCCCGAACATCTGCATACACTTTCACCGGCATTCACTGAAGGCATCCAAACATCCTGGAGAACCTGGATGACATGTAGGGCTCACAAAAGATCTTTCCATCAATCCGGGCCATGAGTACCCTACCTCTGATGCTCTGGAAGTATTCCCTTTGCTCTAGTGAGACTTTCCCATTATCTATCATCTTGCTAGTCGGGGCAGGGAATGGGCTTAAAGTGATGTTGGCATGATTTTCGATTCTGATCCTTAATCCCTCCTCATTGAGTGTCAATGACATGACCCAAGAGATGTTCACCAAGGAAGGCCGCAGGACATTACCTGGAGGATGAATGGTATTCAAAAAGGTATACCCACCGTTATGAGCTGCGAATCATCCATAAAAGATCTCAATGGGAACACAGACCCTCCTCGCTGACCCTCTTCTCGAAATGCATCCCTAAATAGAATACTGATGAGCCAACCCGGGGACTCCCAAACTGAATCTTTTATTGGCGGCCATTATGCCACCATCACAAGGGTCGCTGGAAGAACTCCCATCCTGGATTCCCTCACTGGTAAAAGCCACCCACTAAACAATGTGGAAAAAAATAGCATACCGAACATTCAGGTCCTGACTCTCATTTATTTTAAAGACCCATGAAAAATAATCCCCCACCTCGAGGATCATCCAGTACGATCCGTGTTTGCTCCTCTATGTCACGTTCGGACACCATCTCCCTCGCCCTGGTGTCTTGACCTCCAGATCTCTTTGTATGAACAAGATAATCCATTTCTTATAAGCGATGTCCATAAAAAATTCCTTGACCCCCATCCTCTCCTTAGCAAGCTCTAGCAGGTTCTATTTAAGCATAGCAGTTCGTGATCCATCTCCCCAGACGTTCCTTGGCGGGAGGAATTCTTCGTTTTGGTCCCCATCCAAAGGGATACCCCCGATGCAATGAATGTTGCAAATTATTATACCAACATATCCATGATGATGATGTATGGTATTAGTATATGGGGACCATTGAGTAAAAAGCTCTGGCCTGAGCTCATGCTAGCGATAGAAATGAAACTGTGACATCCTAACTGCCTTGAACAAACCGATGTGTTGCAGTTCGGTCTCAAACTGGTCATATATCTGGCATACCCAATAAGATCAGTACCATTCACTGGTGAAATTTCCTCCAGACCATAGATCCCAATCCTACATCTAGCCTTTTTTCTGGTTAGTAACACTCTATCGGAATGTGCATGCGTAAAGGGCTGGAGAATTCTCCGCGATATGGTCACTCCTCGAAATGGTCCTGCTCCTAGGATTCAGGACATAAACATCAATATGTATGGTTTATATAGTAGTATGTCCATTGTAGGTGATATTATATAGAGCTAGGTCGTCCTCATGGGTCACCCACGACCACGGTGTGTTGACCTCAAATCTTGGTACAGGTACCTCTTCCAGGATACCGAAGTCCAATATCATTAGGTTGGAAGAAAGTGCATACTTATTCTGGGCGGGGGTCAACATGTTTAAAGGAGTATGGATACTGGATATGATCCTTCAGGCGCCATAAAACTTGGGGTTGGAGACCAACTCAGCCCTTCGAGTAGAGAATGTAGCTTCTCCCTCAACGTCAACCCGATTGGAGGCCATCTTCTACCGGCATGGTCATAAGAGGTTGACAGGGAAAATTCAGAAGCTAGCACGAACAATCAGAGGCAGTCGAAAAATATCAGAAGATAGGGCGGAAAATATTGGGTTTGCGTGTAAAACGAAAGCTGACCTTGGTTAATTTTTTACAACCGAAATGTTTTTCACGCAGGGCGGAAGAAATTTTTCACGAGCGAGAGCTCCTTGCTTGTCACACGAGAAACTCTATGTGGAATGAGGGACCCACGAGGATTTTATAGGCCCGATGATGGGTTTTTATGCATGAATGAAAAGCGGATTTCATGCTCCAGATCGGGTTTTTCATGCAGATCTAGTTTTTAGAATGCACAGGCCCTCGGGAGTCATGCATATCAGCATTTCCATTGGAAACTGACCTTTGCGGCCCCTCATTGATTCGATTCTGAGGGGGGATTTGTAGACGCCACAAAAAGATCAAGGGTTGGTGATGGTTTGGGTATGACAAAGAAAATCCATATTAAGAACTTACGAACCATTCTGGGAGGGCCCAGAGGGGCCGCCAGAGAAAGATTCTCTAGCGTCCGAAAAAAATGAGTCCCACGTGAAAAACTCCAAAATTCGTTAGAGTTTTCTGCATGGGTGCGGAAATTTACGTACCATCACCTCGCACAGTTTAATGTTTGCGCTGCCAACGCCAGTGCACAATATTTCACATAGGCTAGTGTTTTTTACCCGGATCCTCTTCCACGAGCACCTATAAATAGAAGTTCACCCCTTCGACTTCTGGGCTGATGAATCCAAACAGACTCTAGAGCATGATATTCACCTCTCATGCGAGCAAAATATGGCTCTCATGTAATTAATTTTTTGTGCTAGATGCCAGAGGGTCTGCCTTTGTGTGAGACCACTCGAGCCTGATCCTCGTCTAAATCCCATCGAGCCCCTTCCCCTTCGTGCAATTCATTCTTATTACGCGCAATCAATTTTTCGGCACGCAACTGCTTTTGTTCACCGTCGCAGCATTCTGTGCGCAGGTCACCATTTCCTTTTGGGTGTGCATACATCTCATTTGTGCATCGTACCAGCCTTTTTTGTGCACGCTGCTCAATTGTGCTCTGTCCTGGCACTTTTCAGGCAATAGTTCCTTTTCCGCGGAAACCTCCCTCCTTGTACGCACGTAATGTCCCTCTTCTAGGCATCATTTTCATGCGCCTCCCTCATCCAAAAAACCTTCTCCGTACACTCATTTCTTGTATGACCTTCTTGGTTCGTGCAAACTAACTTCAAAGTCCCTTGGATGATACTGCCCATTGCGTTGCTTCACCTCATCCTTCTTTGCATAGGCATGCTACCAGCTATCTCGTCTTCACATAGCCATGCTAACGTGGACCCCCCAATGGTTCTCTCCATGACACCCACTAGCCATGGAGTTTCCTATCCCTTCTCTTCACCAAGGTGTAGAGGGTAGTAGTTATGTATGTCATAGGGGGTGGAGTGAACCAACCTCGTCTGAGCTTCAGGATGTTAAACTGCCAAGAACCATTGTCCTCAGCACATGACGTCAAATTGTGACCAGGCCTCGTGCCTCAAACGTGGGATGCCCCCACCTTGGTCATTCTGAACACCCACTGGTCTCCACGGGAGTGAGATCATTCCTCATAAGGAATGAGATCCTCTTTATCCGAGTGGAGTATGTCTGTGGGGAATGGGAAACCACCTCGGTGTAAGCCCCTAACTTTTCTTGCTGTAGGAACCATCCCTACCACTCCTTTCTTCGATGCCAAATCCCTCTCCCGCTGGGCTTTATCGCCACCGGGCCTCCATCATAGATTATGTCCCAAACACTTAGGGATTTTAACCATGCATAAACCTCTATTTACTCTTTGTGATGCTATTACGTGTAAGCCACACTTCATTTCCCACGAACGCACCATTCACGACGTGATCACCGGGTCTTTACTACCTCTTATTTCTCACACTGAGCATGACTCACATGGGATTAGAGCAAGCACCGACCATGACATCCACCCTGGGAAGCCTAGAGTATAATCCCCACAGCACACGAACTACGAGGTCTTTGATCCCTCCTAAATCAAGGTACGTAGGATGCCTCCATGTGGTACAAGCCCCCCACCCATTGGTCACTATGACCCATTTCACGTTGGTTCACCCCCATCCTGCATCACGTTACATTGTGTACCTAAATAAGTGGTAAGATGTTGTTTCCCTAGTTTAGCAGTAAGTCTTTGCACACAAACCCACCTTGTCCGAGCTGCAGGACGTTAAACTGCCAAGCACCATCGTCCCCACCACATGACGTTAAACCATGACCTTACCCTGTGCCTCCCACACACGGTGCCCCCACCTTGGACATTCCGCACACCCACTGGTCTCCATGGTAGTGAGACCATTCCACATATAGAATGAGATACTCGTTATTAGAGCGATGTCTGCCCATGGGGATAGGATAACCACCCTGGTGTAAGCCCCTAGCTTTTCTTGCAGGAGGTAGCATCCCTACCCATCCATTCTTTAGTGAAAAATCCCTATCCTTCTAGGTTTTTTTGCCACTGGGCCTCCATCCTAGAGTAAGTCCCAACCTCTTCGGGTTGCTAACCCCGCATAAGCCCCTATTTCCTCTTTGGGCTACTATTATGCATATGCCCCACTCCATTTCCCATGGACACACCTTTCACGACATGATCGTTAGGTCTTTGATGCCTATTGATTCTCACACCGAGAATGACTCATGTGGGCTTAGAGCAAGCACCGACAATAACATATTCCGTGGGAATCCTAGAGTATAAGCCACACAGAATCCTGGACAACGAGGTATGTGATCCTTTCTAATTCAAGGTACGTAGGAAGCCTCAATGAAGTTCAAGCCCACCACCCATTGGTCGTTCCGACCCCCTTCACATTGGTTCACCGACACCTTGGGGTGCCTTAGAGCATAATCCCCAAATCCCCCATATCTCAACTACGAGGACTTTAAACTTTTCCATGGAAAGATATGTAGGAGCCTCCCTGAGTTTGAAGCCCACCATCCACCAGGACCCCATTTCATTATTCACGTCGTTTCACTAACTCCAGCCCCATACCCGAACTATGTGGTCTCTGATCCTTCCCAAGGTAGGGTATATAGGAAGCCCCTCTAAGGTTCCTTCCCAAAAACCAATGGTCCTTACCACTTCACGTCAGACCACCCCCGTCATGCTTGATGTTAAACTGTATTCCGCTATTTGTAGCAAGCTATTTTCACTCCACTCGGTGGTAAGCCGTTGTCAGAATCTTTAAACGGTATGTTGTTGTCACTCAATTCAGAAGTAAGTCATTGTCATGATGAACTACGTTCTCTGAACTATGTGAAATTTGATTCCCTACCACAGGGATATGTGGGAAGTCTCTTTGAGGCTCAAGCCCATCATTACTATCGCCCTTGTGATGGTCCTATTTCATTTTCCCTCTACATCATTCATCCACCCATCATCCATCAAAATTCTTATCAGGGCCGCCACATCCCGGTGAAATCATGCCATCTCATTCCTTATTCCTCTCATCAATGACCGTGAAGTCAACCAAACATTGACCCCAACATCATTGTTCCCTCTAGGTGTTACACCCATCTGATGCACTCTAGTCAGTTCTCTGATCAGTCTGATCCATCTCCGTTGGATGTTAAACTTACAACATACCCTATGTTCAACATTAAAATATGAGGAAAACCTCAGATACATTCCCATGGAATATGATTCCCCGTGTTCGATGTGGGATTCCACGAGCTTCCACGCCCTCGAGAAGACCTATAATAAGGGACATAAGATAGTCCCGCCAGTGTCCTAGTGTCCAGACACGCCAGTGATTCCCAACATGACTACTCGCCTGACCGAAGGTGGATGCCCTGACCGGACCCCTTGGAATGTCCTGACAGAAGTACTGTAATTCACTAGTATCCATAAAGATACAGAACCAGGAAGAGTTTCATGAACAATGTATTAAATCAATAAGGGAGACCCAGACTAGGTGAAGAGTTCCGAGGAGTAATCCACAGAAGGAAGAAGTGACATCCCATCATCCTGTTTCAATCAAGGAGAAAATGTCACTGAATAAAGAGAAGATGCCACCTACATTTGGAAAGCACGAATGTAGGGAAACAAACATCGCCACCATCCCCCCAAAAGAGACCGACGCACGCGCCCCGACTAAAGTGTTAGAAATAATCATACAGTCATTTGGACATGCATGTATTTTATGGTATCCTAATCCCATCTAGAATAATATTTTCATGACTTTAGAATGTGAATCTGGAAGATCTTTGTCTTTTGGAAGAATGTATTTCAACAATTGTTGCACCTCTGTAAAACTTCCCTCACTCCATCCATGTTTCTCCTTCATGTTTATCAATCATAGCACCGCTAAGAAAACCATAAAATCCATACAACCAGGATACAATTGTTTTTTGGCATCACAATATAGATGCACAACTATCGGTTCTATCTCAATTTGTTATGCGGCAATATGATGGATCATTTCTTCAATTCCATCTGTGTTACAATCTTGCAAATCATCGTTATCAGTAGATCTGACATTTCGTCCAGTTTCACCATGCCAAATCCAAGGGTCATAACTCGGATTAAAACCATGAAAAATCAGACAATCTTTGAACTCTTTACTTTTCAACTTCTTCATATTCGAACATTTCAGGGATGGATATAAAAAATGTCAATGCTTTGAACATTTTCTTTAGAAAATTACAGAAATGCATCAACACCTTCCTCATATTCATTACCCATTTGATGTTCCATAATCCAACTTTGAATCATTATTACCTATAAAAAATATCAAAAATATACATCTTGTTAAGATATGAAAAATATTTATTTATATGAAAAATATCATAATTTGAATGTAAACAAATTTTGAAATGTAAAACAAATCTATGAGAATTAGAAAAAATCTGAATGAAAATGATTTAAAAAATATATATAGTTAGATATAACAGTTTTAAATTCATCTTGGATCCTTTCAGCTTACGGTACACAAAGAATACATCTTGATGTAACTGGATACCAAATTCACCCTTCTAAAAAGAACAAATATGAAGTGTAAATATTAAAATATGTATATATTCACCACAAAAAATTACACATATTCCAATGATTTGAAACCATCGAGATAGCCCCTAAAACCATTGGGATAGAATTCCACAACGATTTCACACACCATTTGAATGATGGTTGTTGCAATTTCCATATACCAATGATTCATCATGAACCATTGGTATAGACTACTTGATGTTAATATATTCCAATGGTTTCAATGAAACTGTTGGGATATATATATATATATATATCAAGGGGGTGTCCAAGGGGGTATGGGTTGTCTAGGTGGTGGTGGGGGTTTTCCAAGGGCTAATGATTGTCCACGGGGGTAGGGGGCTTCCCAGGGAGTCCAAGGGGGTAGGGGGTGTCTAGTGGGGTAGAAGCTGCCCCTATGCATTTCACTTAAATAAATGATTTTTTGATGCTATTTTTTAAATACATGAAAATAAACATAGTTTTTCTAAAAATAATCATCATGAAAACATATAAAACCAAACATTAAATTTTACCAAAGATACACACCACAATTAAGGAGCATAATCAAGGATGACATAATGAGGGAAATGGGTAAGTCGTATTCACATAACCATACCTGATGAGGCACATAGATTATCCTCTATGATTAAATGAGTGTCAGAGAACATGGTTATACCTATAAGAGTAGGGGAAAATATGACACACTTTGTAACCTAATCCATCCTTTTGGCATTCCTGATGCAATAAAAAATCCTTAATGCACGAGGGGAACCATCCCTAATGTAGAGTGTGTTTATACAAAGGGTCAATTAGCCAGAGCATAATATTTAACTAGGGCATAAAGCATTCTCAAATAATCCACACCCAATTCTAGGATACCATGTAATGTCTAAAATGGGGTTGATTCGAGGGGTATCAAACAGTCAACCATGTATAAATAATAAGCCCAATACGAACATAAGCCACACACCCTCAAAAGTCAACCCAGAACACCACCGCAAGAAGTCCCCTTTACTTAGGGCCATTAATGCACAATGGAAGTCCCATACCAAGGGTATTCTCATTCCTTTTAATAATGATAATGAATGAAAGAAATTACAAGGAGAGTTTTCAAAAGAAAACTCACTTTCTAAAAGTGGAAACTGGGTGAAAATCGTTCTTTTAAAAGAAAAACGTTTTCAAAAGTATACAAACACACCATTTAAGAATACATGAAATATTTGAAACACATATGAAATGGCACAACATCAGTAGGAAATCATAAACTGCTTATAAGGGCCAACCTGGATTTTAATCCAACACTTGTTGTGTAGGGCTATGTAAAATAATTCCCCAAAATTTAATTCAATTGGAATGAATCTTGGTTTAATTCAAGTAATCATTCAAAAAATTATAAATTTTTAACAAGCATAAAATCAGGGTATAAACATCAAGAAATCAATGATTCTTAAAATTTTGATGCCAATACATAGGGAAACCTACCTCAATTCAAGATGCCTTCAATGATGACAACTCAAAATGGCTTCAAGAAGGTCCAAATGAGTAAGGAAAACCAAGAAAAACTCTAACAAGATAAAACCATAAATTTACAATCAATGAAATAAGAACTATAGACCATAGGAACCAATGAAGAAGAACAACTAGGAAGAAAAAGAAAGATGGAAGAAGAGGGAGAAGGAAGATATTATATGGAAAATCACCCCCAAACTTGTAGAAACCACATGGAATCACTATTTGAAGGAGGTGAGAGGCATAGAGAAGAGGAAGAGGATATTCCTAGGGTTTCATGTTTCAAATGCAAGGAGAAAGAGGAATTTTGGTGTTATATTTTGATAGTGGAAATGGTAAAAAAATACATTTTTAAATAACATGGGAACTACACATGGTTAGGCTGCATCCCTCTAGACACCCCCACCCACATGGACACCCCCACACCCTAGATACCCCTACCCCCTTGGACAACCCACTAACCCCTGGGACACCACCCCCACCCCCTGGACACCCCCACCCCTGGACACCACCCCCACCGCCTACCCACTTGGACACCCCCTGGACACCCCCACCCCCTAGACAACCCCCTCACCCCCAAAACACCACCCCCACAACCTGGACACCCCTACCCCTTTGGAAAGAGCCCTCACCCACTGGACACAACCCCCACCCTACACCATTAGACACCACCACGCCCCTTGGACACCCACAACCCATGGATACGCCCATCACCCCATGGACACCACCCCCAGCCACTTGGAAAGCACCCTCCCCCAAGGACACCACCCCCTTCCCCTTGGACACCCCCTGGTTAGCACCACCCCCTTGGATATCCCCCCAACCCCCTAGACCACCCCAACCCCTCTGGACAGCCCCCACCCCCTAGACACCACATTCCCCCTTGGATAGCCCACTCACCCCCTAGACACCACCACCACCCCCTGGACACCCCCACCCCCTAGACACCACCACCACCCCCTACCACCTTGGACACCCCCCCCCCCGAAAACCCAACCCCCTGGACAACCCCCTCACCCCCTGGATACCACCCTCACCCCTGAACACCCTTACCCCATTGAAAAGCTCCCTCACCCCTAAACACCACCCACACCCCCCTGGACACCCCCTGGACACCACCACCCCATAGACAACCCCCCCTATGGACATCCCCCCCACCCCCTGGATAGCCACAAACACTCTAGGCTGCCCCCACCCTCTGGACTGCCCCACATCCCTCCGAACAATCCCCCCCCCCATGGAAACCCCCACCCCTAGACACCCCTACCCCCTTGGACTACCCAGTCAGCCCCCCTGGACACCAGCCCCCCACCCCTGGACACCCCAACCCCGTTGGATATTCCCCTCACCCCCTTGACACCACTACCCCCTTGGACACCAGAACCCCCTTGGGTAGCCCCAACACCCCCCAAGACACCACCCCCACCCCCTTTGACAACCCCTAGACACCCCCACCCCTAGATATCCCTACCACCCCTAGGAAACCCCCACCCACTTGCACAACCACCCCCACCCTACCCCCTTGGAAACCCCCTATATGCGCATACACACATGATAGAACACACAAAAATAGTAAACATGCATGATATCACTTCCATAGGTTTATTTTTTCAGAAATGAATTTAGGATTGTAAAAATGAATACTAGAAAACATTACATGATAGCAATAACAATGTAAAATAACATCTCATAAATTTAGTTTAGGGAATCATGAAAAATAAAAACTAAAACCGAGTCGTGTGAGGCTTACTTGAGTGTTGTGAGTTGACCTAATAGATCAGATAATAATAAATATGAAGACTGAGGTTGTAAAAAATAGTCAGGGGGGGATGACTTTGAAGAATCCTTTATAGGTTTTCCTCATGAGAGAGACAAGTCGCAGGTCGCCCGATCGAAGAAAACCGAATGACTGAATACAGGGTGTGATAATTCATTTAAAAGCTTTATCATGTCTGTTATTTAATAACCAACATGGTATAAAATTTATTTATGTTATATAATGTTGATATTTAATAACCAGTGTAGAAAAAAATTTATCACGTTGGTTATTTTATAACCGGCGTGATAAATGGTGCTTTATCATGTCTGTTATTTTGATAACTGACCTGATAAATTGTTGAGATTAGATTTATCACATCAGATATTTTATAACCAACATCATAATGCAACTGGATTTGATATATCATGTCGGTCATAAAATAACTAACATGATAAATCTAATCTCAGTTTTTGTTACATCGGTTATTTTATAACCGACGTAAAAAATTTATTCCCATCGATTTATCACATCAGCTATAAAATAACCGACGCGATAAATCAATTTTTATAGCATTGGACATCGGTTATATAGAACCAACATGAAGAAAAATGAAATGTTAATCCTTTGTTACACCCGATCATGTTATATTAATAATTTACATCTATTATATTCATCATTATATCCAATCAAATTAAGAATTTTTGAATTACAAATTACACAACGATGTGGAGATGGTAAGCCGTATGTACATAGGACATAGAGATATGGTTATTTTTAGGATGGTTAAAATGAGGTATAAGGTTTTCTCATAATTATAATAACATCACAAAATGTACAAGATAATAAATTTATAACTTTTGTATGGAAACAACATAAGAATAGGAAATAGAAGAAGAAAATAATTTTGAAAGAGGTGATAAAACAATTACCTATATTTTGAGCATCTCCTTTTGATTTTCACAATAGGTATCCTTAGAATGGATTTCATCCCAACGTGTAGAATCTTGGTGGAAGGGATTCATGTTGGGATCTTATTTGAGAATAATTTGGATTATGCAATTTTGGATGTGATTTTCTTCTTCAGTGACATAGGGTTCTTGAACGTTTCTTCGATGAAAACCATGCTTTCTCTGCCAACCGAATCATCCATACCAGAACCAATATTTGTTTCTATTTGGAATTCATCACGGTGGATTGGTAGGTTCTAGAGGATCATGATCATGGTTCACTATAGATCCCCTTTCCCTGTTCTTCCTCTATTCATCAACAATATCTGTGTTCTAGTTTGGTGATTTTTCATCATCAACACAGTAGTCTTCATTTGGTGAGGGTGTTTTTTATCATTAGAAACAGAGTTTAATTTTTTTGGTCTTCTTTATATTGGATGGATTACTTCTTTTGTTCGGTATTGTTGTAAAGTGAAGCTCATTGTCTTGTCCTTATTCTGCTTAACTCTACCCTAGATTCAAGGACCAATGCTCACATCCGAGTTGGTCTGGTGTAGTGGTTCATAAGGAGTCTTTTCTAAGTGTTTTTCGAGTAGTCAACAACAATCCAAGTTGTTCTCTGGTGTTAGGTTTTCATCTTCATCTATCAATTTGATCTCTTATATGGTGGTTCCTCATCCTTGAAAATTATTTTTTTTATACTTTTTTGGTGGTTTTGTTGGGTTGGTTGGTTCTATGTGAGGTTGTGAAGTGTCAAGGCGGAGTCTTTCTTTTGATTCACTTCAAGTTCACATGTGCATATTTTCTTTGGTTTTCTATTGTATTTTTATGATGATGATGGTTCTTAAAAATTACTATGAATCTTTCTGGTCATTCATCAGATTCATTCTAGTTTGAAAGATGAATCGATCTGTGTTAACGTACAAAGCATGAGGGGGTTTGTGGCCCGTATAGGTGATGTGGTTACAGTTTAAAATTTGAAATTTGAAAGTTGAATTTTGAAGTTTGAATATAGTTTTTTTTGATGTATGAATTGCATGAATTGTGTTTTCCATTCCCATAAAAACCAAATATGGTCTTTTTAATATAATAAAAATGGATTGCGGATCTTATCTTTTTAGTTTACCGTTAATTAATCTATTTTAATTTTAATTGAGGTAACAAAATTATAATTATTATGAGGTTGTTAAATTTACTTATATGGGGTTAATTTCTCATAATTGGAAAATTAATTTACCTTTAAAACATATCAAATCCAATTTTTAATTTTAAAATATTTTTATAATTTTCAATTAATTTAATAAATTATTATACTAATAAAATATAAATAGTGTCAATTTTTACACTATCCATTTCATTGAATTTAAATAAAATACTAACTGAGATATGACTTATAAAAAAGATTTTAATAGTCTTCCAACATTTCATATAAACCTCGAAAAATCATGGATGACAAAAATTATTTCAAATAATATTTATTTTACTGTTTATAATATCATTTATTTGATATTTCTCCTAATAAAATAATTATTGTATCACTATTAGGTCAATATTTATTGTAATTATTTAATATATAAAAATTATATACAAAATCACAATATGTATATAATTTTATTAGATTTATGGAGACTATTTATTATCTAGGATTTAAAATTTTTATCACAACATTAAAATTATTATACATATTAAAGATAAGAGAGTGACTTTCTTTGACTTTGTTTTTTCTTTTAATTATAATTACTTCACATTCATGGAAAAAATTCCAATAAAAAAATAAATTTAGACCCAAAGGTGATATTGGTCAACATTAATTTATCCAATATAATTATGGTCGTTATTAGGTTAATTTTATTATCTGTATGATATTGTTTATTACCCTAATTTACCCGATTTAACATTAATAGAGGTAAATAAAAATTACCATAGTTAATGTTCGTAATATCTAAAAAACTAATACTAATATATTAACATACTTTGGACCCACTAATTCCAAATATGAAATAAATTTTCCAAAAATCAAAATATAGAATTTGTTGTAGTTAATTTAAAATTAATTCTCGTTGTCAAAGTGAAAAAAAAATTTAAAGTAAAAATCATCATAAGATTGATGTTTGTTTATATGTAATTTCATTATAAAATAAATTCTAATGAAAACAATGGATTAAATGTTAAAAAACTATAATTAAACATTGAAAAAAAATTTAAAGGTTAACATTTCTCTAAAAATAAATCTGATGAAAAATCTATTTTAAATTAAAATGCATTATTTTTCTCTATTCAAATAAAAATGAATTTTATCAGAAAAATTAAAAAATTTAAAACCAAAGTAAAATTTATATCTCCAAAAACCAAATAAAAAGTTTATTTTTTAAAATATAACAAATAAATGTTTAAAATACTTGATTTAAAATGTATTATACATCAAAATCTAGCATGTATGCATTTTTAGAAAAAAGCTTATTTTATCTGTAAAACAGAAATTAATCTCATATCATTTCTAGAAAACATATAAAGTGAATTTTAAACATTATATTGATAATATTACATATATATTTCCCTAATTAAATCTATAAATAGTGACATACTCACATATTTTCATTTAAATAGTTTTTTAAAAGGATGTTAATACTATTTTTACCCATCATAATAATGAGTAGCTTATAATATTTATTTATCACTTATACTCAATATTGCGTGAAATTAATTCAATCAAAATAACTTGAAATTGTGTGTAACACAAAACACGAATAGTGTAATGTATACTACAAGCTAATACAGTGTTTCATATAGCACAAGTTAATATTAGTGTAGCCTACAACCCAAGGAATCAATGAAATTAAAAAGAATATATCTCAAAAAATCTCAGGTTGTTACATTCAACCCCCTTAATATGAATTTATCACTCTAAATTCATTAGGGTTATAAATCTTCTACTACATGAATGTTTCTATCAATTATATACACATTGTAAAATGGAATACTAAAATATTATTTTAAAATGGAATGTTAGAAACAAAACGGTTACCCAATGCAACTAATCCCACAGATTCCACGTGGAAGAACATAGGTGTTGACCCCATAAAGCTCGTCCCAAAAATTTTCCAAATGCTTCCATACACGATCTAAGATCGTCGAACTCTTCTTAAGCTTTGATTTGGTAGGTCGCAGGGCCTGAACGGAGCTACATATTAGGAGTTATGGACATTTGATGTTTGGCTGGAAAACTTGTTCGCAAAGCCCATTCACGAAGCCCCCTCTGTGATCGCGGAGCGCCACCATGAAGGAATGAGGCGGGAAGCTCCACGAACCTATTTGATGTTCGCGATGCACCATGAAGACCCGCCATGAAGCAAAGGAGGCGGGACGGCTCCGCGAAGTGCTTTGACGTTCGCGACGTGCCACGAAGATCCGCCGCGGAGCAAGCTCTGTCTTCGTGCTGAGCGAGCTTTGCTTCACAGCGCCCCTTTCCTATAAATACCCAGCTCACCCCCCTTCTCCAGACAAATGGCCATGGCCACTTCACCCCTTGGGTGGCCGAGCGGAGCTCCGCATTGCGGCTCCGCGAAGCCATGCTCTGCAAGCAGTTTCCTTTGCGTTGCTGCTCCACGAGCCGAGGCTCCGTCAGTCCACGCTCCGCGAGCCCATGCTCCACGATGCTACTCCATGAGACCAAGCTCTGCGAGACCAGCTCTGCGAGTCCCCTTTGCTCTGCGAGACCCCTTTTCTCCACGAGACCCCTTTTCTCTGCGAGGCAATGCTCCGCGAAGCTACTTCGCGAAGACCTATTCTTCATAATGATCCTACCTTCGCAATCGTCACAGACCTCCATGAAAAATTTAGAGTCGCACCGCGAAAATTTCGGGCCGGGACGTCGGGATTTTCCATTGCGCCCTCATGCACACCCACCTTCCACCTATGGAACACCATGATTTGAGATACTCCTCCGCATACCATGAAATGCCTTGAGGCGACATATTCCTCTTGGTTTTATTCACATGTCGTGAGTTGAGATTCTCATCACCAATTCACCAAGTACCTTGACACGAACCATTTCTCTGGTAACTCCTCCAAACCCAACTTCTTGGATCCCATGCCAGGTTGACCCAAAAATGGCCGCCCTTGCATAAGTCCCGACACCAACCATTTCTAGGAACCTTCTGCCTAACAGTCCTATCTACATGACTCTAAACTGTAGTAATCCCTATGTGCCAATCATAGGATTCCTTTTTCCCAATGCGAGAGATGCATTATTCTCCTAGCATGAGATGCTAACAGTCCTATCTACATGACTTTAAACTGTAGTAATCCCTATGTTCCAAACATAGGAAGCCTCTTTCTCCTAACAAGAGATTCCTCATGCTCCTAGCATGAGACGCCAACAGTCCTACATACATGACTCTAAACTGTAGTATTCTCCCTATGTTCCAAACATAGGATGCCTCCTTCCCTATACGAGAGATTCCTTCTTCTCCAAGCATAAGATGCTAACAGTCTTATCTACATGACTTTAAACTATAGTAATCCCTATTTTCCAAACATAGGATGCCTCTGGATCTAAAAAAGATATGACTTGTGCTACAAGAATAAGACGACTAATTCCATGATTATAGTGGCATAATTCCAACACTCCTTGGTGTTATCCCACTTGTGCACTAGCGCATAGGTGTAGAATCCTGAACCTCAACCCACCAGTGAGTCAGGATTCCCTCATGGCCAGACATGAGGAAGACATTATGGGCAGCTTCCCAGCGTAAGCCCCATTCACCAGTGCTGCTCCTTAGCGGCACACCGGGAAGCTTCCTAGTATAAGCCCCATTCACTATTGCCGCTCCATAGCGGCACCCGGGAAGCAACCTAGCATAAGCCCCATCCACGATTGCTGCTCCTTAGTGGAATCCGGGCAGCTTCTTAGAGTAAGCCCCATTCACTATTTCCTCTCCATAGCGGCACCCGGGCAGCTTCATAGCTTAAGCCCCATCCATGATTGCCGCTCCTTAGTGGCATCCGGGCAGCTTCCTAGCGTAAGCCCCATCCACCATTGTCGCTCCATGGCGGCACCTGGGAAGCTTCCTTGCATAATCCCCATCCACTATTGTCACTCCTTTTCAGCGGTAAGCCATTGACAACCCTATGCAGTGGTAATCCATTGAAATCCTTATCCAGCTGTAAGTCGTTGTGATCATTATCCAGCGGTAATCCATTGTAATCCCATCCAGCGGTAAGCCGTTGTGATCCTTATCTAGAGGTAAGCCATTGTAATCCCATCCAGCGGTAAGCCGTTGTGATCCTTATCCAGCGGTAAGCCGTTGTGACTCAATCCAATGGTAAGCCGTTGAAACCAACCAATCAGCGGTAAGCCATCATTAGGAGAACTACATGGACTTTGATTCCCTACCACGGGGATATGTAGGAAGCCTATTCAAGGCCCAAGCCCCAAACCATCATCATCCTTTTCTTCGGTCCTCCATTCTGAAGTAATTCTCAACACCATGGGACGCCTAACGCGTAAGCCCCTATTCGATTCTCACAGACGAACCCTTCACGACGTGATCATCAGGTCCTTGTTGCCTCTTGTTTCTCACACCAAGAATGAATCACATGGGCTTAGAGAAAGCATCGACCATGGAAATTCCCAAGTCTAGCATGATGTTAAACTGTATACCCTCATCTAGCACGACATTAAACTGTATGCCCTTGTCCATCATGACATTAAAATGCACACCTATTTGAACTACGAGGTCTTTGATCCATGTCAGGGCATGGTACGTAGGAAGCGCCCACGAGGATCAAGACCACCCATCATCTATTCACGTCGAGTTCCACTTGCGTCCAAAATGACGTTAAACAACATTTCAGTCTAATGGCAATCCATTGTGACCAACCCGAACTATGAGGACTTTGATCCATGTCAAGGAACGGTACGTTGGAAGCCTTCACGAGGTCCAAGCCAACCACTAGTGGACCCCTAGGTTCACCTTCACGTCGGTCCACCGACGAATCCCCCTTTGAACTACGAGGACTTTGATCCATGTCAAGGAATGGTATGTAGGAAGCCTCCCTGAGGTTCAAGCCCATCTCCCATTGGACCATGGTCCCTCCATTCTCACATCGGTTCGCCGACACCCACCCTCCGAACTACGAGGAATTTTATCCATGTAAAGGCATGGTACGCAGGAAGCCTTCACTAGATTCAAGACCACCACTAGTGGACCCCTGGGTCTACTTTCACGTCGGCCTTCCGGCGTCCAACCTGAACTATGTGGTCTTTGATCCATGTCATGGCATGGTGCGTAGGAAGACTCTTATAGGTTCAAGTCCACAACCTGTTGGTCACTACGACCTTCTTCACGTCGGTTCATCAACACCCAGGCAGCCTAGTGTGTTAGCCCCACACCATCTGGACCACGTTCCTTGCTCGCATCAGTTCGTCGGCACACCATTTGAACTATAGGGACTTTGATCCATTTCAAGGCATGGTAGGTAGGAAGCCTTCACGAGGTCCATGCCCACCACCACTAGGACCCCCCTGGTCCTCCTCATTCACGTCGGCCTTCCGGCGTATAACCTGAACTACGTGGTCTTTGATCCATGTCAAGGCATGGTACGTAGTAAGCCCCTCAGAGGTTCAAGCCCACCACCTGTTGGTCACTCTGAACTTTTTCACGTCAGGTCACCAGCACCTGGGCAGCCCAGTTTGTAAGCCCCACACCATCTGGACCAAGGTCATTTTTCGAGTCGGTTCACCGAAACACCATCCTGAACTACGTGGTTTTTGATCCATGTCATGGCATGATACGTAGGAAGCCGCTATAAGGTTCATGCCCACCACCTGGTCGTTCCGACCTCATTCGCGTCGGTTAACCCCCGTCCCACATGACGTTAAACTGTATTCCACACCTCATTTGAACTACGAGGTCTTTGATTCATGTCAATCCATGGTATGTAGGAATCCTCCTAGAGGTTCAATCCCACCACCCGTTGGTCACTCCGACCCTCTTCACGTCGGTTCACTGGCAATACCCTTCAGACCAAGGTCCACCTTCAGGTCAGTTCGCTGATGACACCATCCATGGGACCAAGGTCCACCTTCAAGTCAGTTCGCTGACAACATCCATCGGACAAGGTCCACCTTCATGTCGGTCCACCGGCACCATCCCGAACTACTCGGACTTTGATTCCCTGCCATGGGGATACGTAGGAGGTCTCTTCGAGGCTCATGCCCAACTTCACCGTCGCCCCTGTGATGGTCCCATTTCATTTCCCCTACACTTCATTCATCCATCCATCACCCATCCTGATTCTCACCCAGGCCACCACATCTCGGTGGGATCATGCCATCCGCCTCCTCGCTGCTCCTAGCGTCACATGGGCCGCTTTCCACGTGTAAGCCCCCGCATATCTCTGAGTCGTTGTCCTCTGTGTACACCCCGATTCATCACCCCTTCGAACTACCTGGGTTTTGATCCCTGTCATCTACATAGGATATTTAAGAAACCTCCATGGGGGTCAATCCCAACCAATGGAAATCCATGGTGTACCCCATCCTGGGGTGCACTTCCCCTGATCCGCCCTCAATGGTGTTCAGATCACCCATTACGGTGTGACATCCCCCCTCCTAGGAGCGCACTACCTCAGATCCGTCCTCATTGGGCGTCCTAATCTATCCATATTCTAGGTATTCCCCCCTTCGGATGTACCAATCTGATCCGTCTCTATGGGATGTTCTGATCACCCTCAAACCGTCTCCGCATGACAATAAACTCGCGACCTACCTCGTGATAAACATGAGATGCCTGAGGAAAACCTCGGAAGACATGCCTTTGGTGTAACCATCTCCGCTAGACGTTAATCTTTCAACATACCCTGTATTAAACACGGGAATATGAGGAAAACCTCAGATACATGCCTCGGGTTCTGCACCCTTGAGATGCCCTCTTATGAGGAAGAATACAGGTTCCCCTATGTCCACGCACCCAGAGATTCACCAACAGGCCTGATGTTTCCGTATACTCTGACCGAAGGTCGCTACCATGTCAAGAACCTATGGAAAGTCTTGATGGAAGTAGTGTAATTAACAGGCGTCCATGAAGATATGGCACCGAGAAAGAGATTCATGAACAACGTATTAAATCTATGAGTGACACCCGAACTAGGTGATGAGTTCTGAGGAGGAATACACGGAAGGAAGAACTGACATCCCATCATCCCGTTTCGATCATCGAGAAAACGTACCTGAACAAGGAACAAATTTCGCCCACCTTTGGAAAGCCGTAATGCGGGGCAACAGCTGCGTGTCCGCCACAAATGAATGCGCGCGCCCCGACAAAAGCATTGGAAACAATAGGTGCGAATTGAAAATATGGATATGGAAGAATAATATAACCATTATGTTCTGATGGATAATGATATAGAATAAGGTATGTAAAAATCTAACAACCACAAACCCATAAATTTGTAATGATTTAAGGGACCATCTAACTAATTAGATGTGAAGGAACTAAGATAAAATTTTGGGTATCTCATTTATTTTCCTAAAGATGAATAATTTTGTATGCCAAGAAATACAAACATACTTTTTGTAAAATCTCAACATTGGTCATTCCTTGAACAATTTATACCATATCTCTAATTCAAATAAATGATGTTGAATTATTCATTGCTGAAGTGTTAACAGATCATGCGATCCATAAATATAATTATAGGCCATTCCAACTATCTTAAGAAAAAATGTTAGTATAGGTTATCACATATGCATAAGTCCACATATAGCAATATAATACATTAATCTAACAATGTTAAACTACATAACAACTTATACTATACATAAATGGATAACCTTACAATCCTTGAAATAACTGAAAATATACAACTTTTGAAAGTGGGGAACTAAATCAGGTTAGAATTTATCTCCCTTATATAATTAGGTAGTTCTTGGTTATCACATTCTAAACATGGATACATTAATCATGTAATTTTTTTGAAACATTGTAATAACATTAATGTCCATATATTGTTATTGAAAACATGAATTCTATTAAAACAAAACTCTTTCAACATAAAAAAAATTCAAAAAAAATCAATATACTAAAACAATGATGTCACATTGTCCTTAAATGAGTCCTTAGGTCATTTATACTTTCAAACATCTAATTATCTCATTATCCCGTCATTACGCACATATCAAGAATTTTCCAAAAATATCTGAATCACTTTTCAATGTAACAAATACCATATAATTATGGAAAACCCCAATGGACAAATACATATTTATATAAATATTCCATAATTCTATAAAAGAGATTCTACAATGTTATTCTGGGAATCCCATTATAGAAACACTTAATCATTCCACCACTTCATTGTCATACTCAACTTCTCTAATAGTGATCGTATATTATTTTCCTTCCCCTTTGGCCTAAAGATGTTTTTTAAATCGATAAGCATCCATAAACATTAGATTAGGTAATTGGTTAGCATAATTCCCCATTTCCATATACTTGTATACTTGATGTGTGAGTGTTGCATTCTCTATACCATTTTCTCTATTAACAACATTTAAAACAATTTTTCAATTACATTGGCACTAAAATTATTTATGAACTTGTTTCCACACTTATAACATTTTATAGTCCCTTCTAATAAATCTCCACCATGATTCTTTCCACACTTTGAGCATAAGGAAACATTCATCATATTTTCATACTTGTTTTGAGGTTATTCCTAGAATTCCATCTTTTGTTTCTTATCAAAACCATGAAATTAATATGTAACATCAAATTACATTTATCCCTTGATAGTACAATTCAAAATCTCATCATATCCCCCAAAGTATCTTATAAATAATTCCCTTCAAAGACAAGGTTTAACAACACTAAATAATCGATCTAATTTATTTTTATGTTGGATAATAAAGACAAAATCCTACCATTCAGGTCTTGTAAAACATTCCTCATATGCACCAATAGATTCATCATCCTTTTTCATAAACACAAGTAAATCCTTTTCCATAATCGTTCAAAGAATACGAGGAAATTAATTATTGGAAAATAAGTTCTTGAACTCATCCCATTCCATAAATTGAACTTCATATTGTTGTATTTTATTCATGATTATTGTACACCTCTGGTCCTCTTTTCCTACTAAATGATAAACAACCAAAATTATTTTTTCATGTTCTGAAAAATGATGGATGAAATGTATATTTTCAATGGTACTGATCCATTTTTCAGCAACAAGTGGATTAGAAGTCCCATTGAAAGAAGGTGGGTGTTTCCTCATAATGGACTCGAAAGAATATTGTTCCCATATTTGTCCATTTGGATGTCCAGAATGATTCATATATTGTGTAAGTATCATGATAATATGTTTCATTCCATCTCCAACATCATTTGGTTATTCAGGAGGAAAATCGTCGCATTTCCCAGTGCATTGTTCCTTAACACGGTTCCTTTGGGTTCCACCAATTCCCTAAAACACAAAATAAATACGATGAGAGGGAAAAAGTATAATAGAGAATAAATAAATCTAGGGGTAGTAAATTCAGTATCTAACATATTAGGTTTAATCGTATTTTATTCATGATATTTACCATAATTCTTGGACTATAACATATAGTTAGAGTTTCCCTTAGGGATATCCAAAGACAAATCCTTAGAAATATCTCTAGGGATCTCACTAATGTGTTCACATTCAAGATTCCATAGGATAACTAAACCATTCCTCTGATAACAACTATAAGAGCCCAATCATTATGTATATGAATATTACATATTTTTATATGAATAATCCATACATTTAACAAATTCATACTTTAGGACAGTAATAGTTTAGTTCATTTGGAAACTTGGTATACATTCTTCTAACCTGTGAATTATTTTCAATATATCTCATTAAGATCGTCCCCTTTATTACTTATTCAAAAATAACTAATTTATAACATGTGGAATGGAAGCATAATAAAGGGTGATCTTTGATGCTAAGTAAGGGTATGAAAACAATAGATGAACTTATGAATGTAATAAATCATTAACCTGGATTTTGAATATCTAAATCAAGAGTCATGAATTAAATCTTTGTAATTTATACGGCATAAATCATAAAGGAACATTAACAAAGATAACATATAATTGTTAACAAATATGAACTTGTGGAAAACACATTAGTATATAAAATTATTTTCATTTAGCGGAGGCTCATAGAGAAGACCATCATATTAAACAAAGTCCATAACTGAACCAAGTTTACTTGTTGTTGCAGCCTTGTATTGCTTAACCAAATTAACATGTTATTCCAGTCATTTCTATCTCATGGGATATAAATCATTACCCAATTCATTGGGTGGAGATATAAGACCCACCCATCACAAAATTAAATCATTCTTACATGTCCCACAAAAGAAAAAACCATTAATCATAACATATCCCAAGGAATAAAAAAGGAGTTTCTTAAAAACCATTCAATCATAATCCATATAAAATATCATTCCATAATTAACTCAATCAAATCATAGAAATAATTGGGATTGAAACATAACCATATTTAAAGAGTTTCTTCTTAGATGGAAAATAATTTTGATAAAACAATTGAACTTAATTCATGATGAAAATATATTTTCTTGTTCAAAACATTTTATTTTAAAAAAATGTCATGAAGTTTTAAAATAAATTAGTTCATTTTAAAATAAACATGAAATAATTTAGAGGAATCTTCATGGAAATGAGGCATAAAAATCTATCCATACCTTAAAAGTTAAGACAACACTCTCCTCATAATTGTTCTGAAAAAGTCCTAAAGTACCTCGTATGGTAAACGAAATAAATATTCCTTATATACAATGTAGTAAAAAGTAAAAATGTGTACAAATAAATTTCAACAAACATAAGAGGAATATTAAACATTTTTTGAAAACATTTTTAGAGAACATGGGCATGGATGATAAATATTCCACCAGTAAATAATTTTTTATAAACAACATTGGATAAAAAGTAGATTGTAAAATTATCCCTTACCCAAGGTCCTCTATCCTTCATATTTATATGAACCCCATGTAGAATGATTTAAATAATGTTATTGAATTATTTCAGAATCATAATAATTTTTCTGATATAATATAAAATTATATTATAATCCATTTGTTAGTTACTTTTAATTGTCACTCATTTTTCAGATATTAACTCCCTAATATTCTTATGCATGTTCTTCGGATAAGTTTATTTCAACTTCAGAGGTTATAGTTATATTATGTAAAAAATTATATTACTATAAATTAAATTATATTTATTCATTACATTTAGGTATATAATAATGGTTTAATGGAGATCATGTTGGATGAATCACGTTACATCGTGGAGAGAAGCACCGCGAACATTTCGGGCCAAGACGTCGGGATTTTGCTTTGCGCCCTCATGTGCACCCACCTTCCACCTATAGAACACCATTATTTGAGATACTACTCCACATAACATGAAATTCCTTGAGGCGACATATTCCTCTTGGTTTCATTCTCTTGTCGTGAGTTGAGATTCTCATCACCAATTCCCCAAGTACCTTGAGATGAACCATTCCTCAGGTAACTCCTCCAAACCTAACCGCTTGGCTCCCATGCCAGGTTGACCCGAAACGGCCGCCCTTGCGTAAGTACCAACTCCAACCATTTCTAAGAACCTTTTGCCTAACAGTCCTATCTACATGACTCTAAACTGTAGTAATCCCTATGTTCCAATCATAGGATGCCACTTTCCCAATACGAGAGATGCCTTATGCCCCTAGCATGAGATGCTAATAGTCCTATCTACATGACTTTAAACTATAGTAATCCATATGTTACAAACATAGGATGCCTCTTGCTCATAACAAGAGATGCCTCATGCTCCTAGCATGAGATGCCAACACTGCTACCTACATGACTTTAAACTGTAGTATTATCCCTATGTTCCAAACATAGGATGCCTCCTGCCCTATACGAGAGATTCCTTATGCTCCAAGCATGAGATACTAATAGTCTTATCTACATGAATTTAAACTGTACTAATCCCTATGTTCCAAACATAGGATGCCTCTGGATCTAAAAAAGAGATGCCTTGTGCTACAAGCATAAGAAACCTAATGCCATGATTACAGTGGCATAATTCCAACAACCCTTGGTGTTATCCCACTTGTGCACTAGCACATAGGTGTAGAATCATAATCCTCAACCCACCAGTGAGTCAGGATGCCCTCATGGCTAGACATGGGGAAGAAATTACGGCCAGCCTCCTAGCGTAAGCCCCATTCACTAGTGCCACTCCTTAGCAGCACACCGGGATGCTTCATAGTGTATGCCCCATTCACTATTGCCGCTCCATAGCGGCACCCGGGAAGCTTCCTAGCATAATCCCCATCCACGATTGCCGCTCCGTAGTGGCATCCGGGGAACTTCCTAGCATAATCCCCATTCACTATTGCCGCTCCATAGCGGCACCCGGGCAGCTTCCTAGCATAAGCCCCATCCACGATTGCCGCTCCTTAGCGGCATCCAGGTAGCTTCCTAGAGTAAGCCCCATCCACCATTGCCGCTCCATAGCGGCACCCGGGCATCTTCCTTGCATAAGCCCCATCCACTATTGTCACTCCTTTTCAGCGGTAAGTCGTTGACAACCCTATGCAGCGGTAATCCGTTGACATCCTTATCCAACGGTAAGCCGTTGTGATCCTTATCCAGTGGTAATTCATTGAAATCCCATCCAGTGGTAAGGAGTTGTGATCCTTATCCAGCAGTAAGCCATTGTAATCCCATCTAGCGGTAAGATGTTGTGATCCTTATCCAGCGGTAAGCCGTTGTGACTCAATCCAACGGTAAGCAGTTGAAACCAATCAATCGGCGGTAAGACGTCATATGGAGAACTACGTGGACTTTGATTCCCTACCACGGGGATACGTAGGAAGCCTATTCAAGGCCCAAGACCTAAACCATCGTCATCCTTTTCTTCGGGCCTCCATCCTAGTGTAAGTCCCACCACCATGGGCCGCCTAACGTGTAAGCCCCTTTTCGCTTCTCAGGGACGCACCCTTCTTGATGTGATCATCAGGTCCTTGCTGCCTCTTGTTTCTCACACCGAGCATGACTCACGTGGGCTTAGAGTAAGCATCGGCCATGGCAATTACCTCATCCAGCATGACGTTAAACTGTATACCCTTGTCCAGCATGACGTTAAGCTGTATGCCCTCATCCAAAATGATGTTAAACTACACACCCATTTGAACTACGAGGTCTTTGATCCATGTCAAGGCATGGTACGTAGGAGTCCTCCACGAGGTTCAATCCCACCCGTCATCTATTCATGTCGAGTTCCACTTGCGTCCAACATTACGTTAAACTGCATTTCAGTCTGATGGCAAGCCATTGTGACCAACCCGAACTATGAGGACTTTGACCTATGTCAGGGAATGGTATGTGGGAAGCCTTCACAAGGTTCAAGACAACCACTAGTGGACCCCTAGTCTCACCTTCACATCAGTCCACCGACAAATCCCCCTTTGAACTACGAGGACTTTGATCCATGTCAAGGCATGGTACATAGGAAACCTCCCTGAGGTTCAAGCCCATCTCCCATTGGACCAAGGTCCCTCCTTCCTCACGTCAGTTCACCGATACCCACCCTCCGAACTACGAGTACATTGATCCATGTCAAGGCATGGTACGTAGGAAGCCTTCATGAGGTTCAAGACCACCACTAGTGGACCCCTGGGTCTACTTTCACGTCGGCCTTTCGGCGTCCAACCTGAACTACGTCGTCTTTGATCCATGTCATGACATGGTACGTAGGAATCCTCTTAGAGGATCAAGCCCACCACCTATTGGTCACTCCGACCTTCTTCACGTCTGTTCATTAACACCCAGGCATCCTAGTGTGTAAGCCCCACACTATCTGGACCAAGGTCCTTGCTCGCGTCAGTTCGCCGACACACCATTTGAACTACAGGGACTATGATCCATGTCAATGCATGGTACGTAGGAAGACTTCACGAGGTCTAAGACCACCACCACTAGGACCCCCTGGTCCTCCTCAATCATGTCGGCCTTCCGGAATCTATCCTGAACTACGTGGTCTTTGATCCATGTCAAGGAATGGTACTTAGGAAGCCTCCCAGAGGTTCAAGCCCACCACCTGTTGGTCACTCCGACCTTCTTCACGTCTGGTCACCAGCACCTAGGGAGCCTAGTGTGTAAGACCCACACCATCTAGACCAAGGTCCTTGTTCGCGTCGGTTTTCCGACACACCATCCTGATCTAAGTGGTCTTTGATCCATGTCAAGGCATGGTACGTAGGTAGCCTCCATAAGGTTCAAGCCCACCACCCGGTCGTTCCGACCTCATTCACGTCGTTTCACCCCCGTCCTGCATGACGTTAAACTCTATTCCACACCTCATTTGAACTATGAGGTCTTTGATTCATGTCAAGGCATTGTACGTAGGAATACTCCCAGAGGTTCAAGCCCACCACCCGTTGGTCACTCCGACCCTCATCACGTCGGTTCGCTGGCAATACCCTTCGGACCATGGTCCACCATCACGTCGGTTCGCTGACGACACCATCCATTGGACCAAGGTCCACCTTCACGTTGGTTCACTGACAACATCCATCGGACCAAGGTAAACCTTCACATCGGTCCACCAGAACCATCACGAACTACATGGACTTTGATTCCCTGCCACGGGGATACGTAGGAGGTCTCTTCGAGGCTCAATCCCAAATTCACCTTCACCACTACGATGGTCCCATTTCATTCCCCCTCAACGTAATTCATCCATCCTTCACCCATATTTATTATCACCTGGGCCGCCACATCCTGGTGGTATCATGCCATCCGCCTCCTCACTTCTCCTAGTGGCGCATGGGCCGCTTTCCACGTGTAATCCCCAGTATATCTCCGGGTCGTTGTCCTCTGTGTACATCCCGATTCATCACACCTTCGAACTATGTGGGTTTTGATCCCTATCCTCTACATAGGGTACGTAAGAAACCTCCAAGGGGTTCAATCCCAACCAATGGTAATCCATGGTGTACCCCATCCTGGGGTGCACTTCCCCTGATCCGCCCTCAGTGGTGTTCATATCACCCATTACGGTGTGACATCCCCCACCTAGGAGCGGACCACCTCCGATTCGTCCTCATTGGGCATCCTAATCTATCCATCTTTTAGGTATTCCCCCCCTTGGGATGTACCAATCCGATCCGTCTCTATGAGATGTTCTGATCACCCTCAGACCGTCTCCGCATGACATTAAACTCGCGGCCTACCTCCTGATAAAAATGAGATGCCTGAGGAAATCCTCGGAAGACATGCCTTTGGTGTAACCGTCTCTGCTAGACGTTAATCTTGAAACATACCCAATCTTAAATATGGGAAGCTGAGGAAAAGCTCAGATACATGCCTTGGGTTCTGCACCCTTGAGATGCCCTCTTACGAGGAAGAATACAGGTTCCCCTATGTCCACGAACCCAGAGATGCCCCGACATGCCTGATGTTGCCATCTACTGCGACCGAAGGTTGCTACCATGTCAAGAACCTATGGAAATTCATGATAGAAGTAGTGTAATTAACCGACGTCCATGAAGATATGGCACCAGGAATGAGATTCATGAACAACGTATTAAATCTATGAGGGAGACCCAGACTAGGTGATGAGTTCTGAGGAGGAATCCACGGAAGGAAGAACCGACATCCCATCATCCCGTTTCGATCAAGGAGCAAACGTACCTGAACAAGGAACGAATGCCGCTTGCCTTTGGAAAGCGGGAATGCGGGGAAACAGCTGCGCGTCCTCCATAGATGGATGCGCGCACCCCGGCGAATGTGTTGGAAACAATAGGTGCGAATTGAAAATGTGGATATGGAAGAATAATATAACCATCATGTTCTGATGGATAATGATATTGAATAAGGTTTGTAAAAATCTAACAACCAAAAACCCATAAATTTGTAATGATTTAAGGGACCATCAATCTAATTAGATATGAAGGTACTAAGATAAAATTTTGGGTATCTTGGTTATTTTCCTAAAGATGAATAATTTTGTATGACAAGAAATACATACATACTTTTAGTAAAATCTCAACAATGGTCATTCCTTGAACAATTTATACCTTATCTCTAATTCAAATAAATGATGTTGAATTATTCATTGCTGAAGTGTTAACAGATCATGCGATAGATAAATCTAATTATAGGCCATTCCAACTATCTGAAGAAAAAATGTTAGTATAGGTTATCACATATGCATAAGTCCACATATAGTGATATAATACATTAATCTAACAAAGGTAAACTTCATAATAACTTATACTATACATAAATGGACAACCTTACAATCGTTGAAATAACTGAAAATCTACAACTCTTTAAAGTGGGGAACTAAACCAGGTTAGAATTTATCTCCCTTATATCATTAGGTAGTTCTTGGTTGTTACATTCTAAACAAGGATACATTAATCATGTAATTTTTTTGAAACATTGTAATAACATTAATGTCCAGATATTGTTATTGAAAACATGAATTCTGCTAAAACAAAACTCTTTCAACATAAAAAAAATACAAAAAAATCAATATACTAAAACAATGATGTCACATTGTCCTTAAATGAGTCCTTAGGTCATTTATACTATCAAACATCTAATTAGCTCACTATCCCGCCATTACGCACATATCATTCATTTTCCAAAAATATCTAAATCACTTTTCAAAGTAACCAATACCATATAATTATGGAAAACCTCAATGGACAAATACATATTTATATAAATATTCCATAATTCTATAAAAGATATTCTACGACATTATTCTGGGAATCCCATTACAGAAACACTTAATCATTCCACCACTTCATTGTCATACTCATCTTCTCTAATAGTGATCGTATATTATTTTCCTTTACCTTTGGCCTAAAGATGTTTTTTAAATCAATTAGCATCCATAACCTTTATATTAGGTAATTGGTTAGCATAATCCCCAATTTCCATGTACTTGTATAATTGATGTGTGGGTGGTGCATTCTCTATACCATTTTCTCTATTAACAACATTTAAAACAATTTTTCAATTACATTGGCACTAAACTTCCTGATGAACTTGTTTCCACACTTATAACATTTTCTAGTCCCTTTAAATAAATCTCCACCATGCTTTGTTCCACACTTTGAGCATAAGGAAACATTCATCATATTTTCATAATTGTTTTGAGGTTATTCCTAGAATTCCATCTTTTTTTTTTCTTCTCAAAGCCATGAAATTAATATTTAACATCAAATTACATTTATACCTTGATAGTACAATTCAAAATCTCATCATATCCCCAAAAGTATCTTATAAATAATTCCCTTCAAAGACAAGGTTTAACAACACTAAATAATCGATCTAATTTATTTTTATGTTGGATAATAAAGACAAAAGCCTACCTTTCAGGTCTTGTAATACATTCCTCGTATGCACCAATAGGTTCATCATCCTTTTTCATAAACACAAGGAACTCTTTTTCCATAATCGTTCAAAGAATATGAGGAAATTAATTATTGGAAAATAAGTTCTTGAACTCATCCCATTCCATAAATTGAATTTCATATTGTTGTCTTTTATTTAGGATTATAGTACACCTCTGGTCCTCTTTTCCTACTAAATGATAAACAACCAAAATTATTTTTTCATGTTCTGAAAAATGATGGATGAAATGTATATTTTCAATGGTACTGATCCATTGTTCAGAAATAAGTGGATTAGAAGACCCATTGAAAGAAGGTGGGTGTTGCCACACAATGGACTCGAAAAAATATTGTTCCCATATTTGGACATTTAGATGTCCAGAATGATTCATATCTTGTGTAAGTATAGTGACAATATTTTTCATTCCATCTCCAATATCATTTGGTTATTCAGGAAGAAAATCTTCGCATTTCCCAGTGCATTGATTCTTAACACGGTTCCTTTGGGTTCCACCAATTCCCTAAAACAAAAAATTAATATTATGAGAGGGAAAAAGTATAATAAAGAATAAATAAATCTTGGGGTAGTACATTCAGTCTCTAACATTTTAGGTTTAATCCTATTTTATTCATGATCTTTACCATAATTCTTGGACTATAACATATAGTTAGAGTTTCCCTCAGGGATATCCAAAGACATGTCCTTAGAAATATCTCTAGGGATCTAACTAATGTCTTCACATTCATGATTCCATAGGTTATCTAAACCATTCCTCTGATAACAACTATAAGAGCCCAATCATTACGTATATGAATATTACATATTTTTATATGAATAATCCTTACATTTAACAAATTCAAACTTTAGGACAGTAATAGTTTAGTTCATTTGGAAACTTGGTATACATTCTTCTAACCTAAGAATTATTTTCAATATATCTCATTAAGATCACCCCCTTTAGTAATTCATCATAAAGGACTAATTTATAACATGCGGAATAGAAGCATAATAAAGGGTGATTTATTGATGCTAAGTAAGGGTAAGAAAAAATAGATGAACTTATGAATGTAGAAAATCATTAACCTAGATTTTGAATATCTAAATCACGAGTCATGAAATAATTCTTAGTAGTTTATAAGGCATAAATAATAAAGGAACATTAACAATGATAACATATAATTGTTAACAAATATGAACTTGTGGAAAACACATTAGTATATAAAATTATTTCCATTTAGCTGAGGCTCATAGAGAAGACCATCATATTAAACAAAGTCCATAACTAAACCAAGTTTACTTGTTGTTCTAGCCTTGTATTGATTAACCAGATTAACATGTTATTCCATTTATTTATATCTCAGGAGATATAAATCTGTACCCAATTCATTGGGTGGAGATATAGGACCCACCAATCACAAAATCAAATCATTCTTACATGTCCCAAAAAAACAAAAACCATTAATCATAACATATCCCAAGGAATTAAAAAGGAGTTTCTTAAAAACCACTCAATCATAATCCATATAAAATATCATTCCATAATTAACTCAATCAAATCATAGAAATAACTGGGATTGAAACATAACCATATTTAAAGAGTGTATTCTTAGATGGGAAATAATTTTGATAAAACAATTGAACTTAATTCATGATGAAAATATATTTTCTTGTTCAAAACATTATATTTTAAAAAAAATGTTATGAAGATTAAAAATAAATTAGTTCATTCGAAAATAAACATGAAATAATTTATAGGAATATTCTTGGAAATAAGGCATAAAAATCTATCCATGCCATAAAAGTTAAGAAAACATTCTCCCCATAATTTTTCTGAAAAACTCATAAAGTACATCATATGGTAAACGAAATAAATATTCATTCCATACAATGTTGTAAAAATTTAAAATGGGTAAAAATAAATTTAAACAAACATAAGAGGAATATTAAAAATTTTATGAAAACATTTTTAGAGAACATGGGCATGGATGATAAATATACCACTGGTAAATAATTTTTTATAATCAATATTGGATAAAAACTAGATTGTAAAATTATCCCTTACCCAAGGTCCTCTATCCTTCATATTTATATGAACCCCATGTAGAATGATTTAAATAATGTTATTGACTTATTTCAGAATCATAATAATTTTTCTGATATCATATAAAATTATATTATCATCCGTTTGTTAGTAACTTTTAATTGTCACTCATTTTTCAAATATTAACTCCCTCATATTCTTATGCATGTTCTTTGGATAAGTTTATTTCAACTTCATAGGTTATAGTTATATTATGTAAAAAATTATATTTCTATAAATTAAATTATATTTATTCATTACATTTAGGTATATAATCATGGATTAATGGAGATCATGATGAATGAATCACGTCACATTGTAGAGACGGTAGACCGTACGTACGCATGAGCAGTGATATCATTCACTTAGTGGTTAAATGGTATAGAATTGTATGTTTTGTTAATTATAAAGAATAATTATCATTTCATATACATTATTTTGATCCATTATAATCATTATTATATCTATCCAAATTATGTGTTGTTGCACAACAAATTACACCACGACATAGAGACGAAGAGCCGTATATATGCACGCATGGTGATATTGTTATTCATATGATGGATAAAAAGAAGTATATTGTTTTACCATAGTTATAATAACATATAAAATTGTAAAAGATAATATATTTATTACTTTAGTATGGATAAAATATAATAAGTTGAAGTGGAAGAAGAAAAGAATTTTGAAAAGGTGATAAAACAGTTACCTATTTTTGAGTATCTACTTTTGATAAGCACAAAATGTGTTATTAGGATCGATTTCATCCCAATGGGTGGCCTCTAGGAGGAATGGATGGATATGGTGAGCTTTATTGAACATAATTTGGATGATCCAAGGTTCTTGAGAGGTGTGAGTAAGTGGGTAGATGTAGTGGCCTTCTATAAGTGGGTGGAGGAGAACTTTAGGAATGTTTGGAAATATTATTTTATTATAAATTGATATTTGAATTTTAATAGATAAAAAGGGGTATATTATGAGGATAAGATGAGGATAGTTCTAAATAATCATATCCAATAATTTTTAGATATGTAATTTTTTTAAACCATAACTGTTCAGATTACCCTTAACAACTATCTTTTAATTTTAATTGAGGTAACAACATTTTAACTATTAAGAGGGTATAACGTTTACTTATATATAGTAATTTTACCATATTTGGGGAATTAATTATATTTTAGAAATTATCAAATACACTTGGTAATTTTGAATGATTTTTATAATTTTTAAATAAAAAAAATTATTTTAATAAAATATCTATAGTGTCAATTTTTACACTATTCCTGTCATTGAATTAAAGTAAAATAAAAACAAAGATATAACGTCAAATAAAGGAATTAAATATTATTTTAATATGTCATATTCACCGAGAAAAATAGTGGATGACATAAATTAATTCAAGTAGTATTTATTTTACTATTTATAATATCATTTAATTGTTATTTCTCATAATAAACTAACTATTGTATCACTGTTTTGTCAATATTTATGGTAATTAATTAAAATATAAAAATACAATATAAATTTACAAGATTTATATAATTTCTTTTGATTTGTGAATATTATTTATTTTCTATGATTTATCTGGTTTATCACTACATTAAAATTATTAAACTTATAAGAGAAAAGGTAGTGATATGTTGCACAATTGTTTTGTTTTAATTATAATTATATCACATTGATGGGTAAAATTACATTAAATGAATAAATTACAACAACTATGTTATATTGGTAGACTTTTACTCATCAAACAAGATTTTGGAATGTTTTAGGGTAATTTTATAGTCTTTATCATATTTTTTGTTACCCTCATTTTCTAGATTTACCCTTCACTGTGGTAAATAAAAATTACTGATGTTACTATTCATAATATATGAAAAAATAAAATAAAATTTAAATATTAACATAATTTGTACCCAAAATATTCAATATATAAAATAAATTATTCAAAATTCCAAAACTCATAAGTTATAGTACTTAATTAAAAATTAAATCTTATTGTCAAAGTGAGAAAACAAATTTTTAATGTAAAAACCATAACAAGCGTGATGTAAGTTGATATCTAATTTAAATTAGAAATTGTTTATAATGAATCAAATCAAATTAAATGATAAAAAAATAATATAAATATATTTTAAAAACAATTAAAAGGATATCCTTTCTGTACAAAATAAATCAGATCATAAATAAATTTTAAATTAAAATGTAGTCTATGTCACTGTTAATTAAAATATAAATATTATCATAAAAACACCAAAAATTCAACCAAATTAAATTTGAAAATCATTATTTAAAATTAAAAGATTATTTTTTTCAAATTGATGTTATAAATTTAAAAAAAACTAGAATAAAAATGGTTTCTCCATCAAAAGACAGTAAAACTGCATTTTAATGAAAAAACTCATTTTATCTGTAAAATTGAATTTTTTCTTATATCTGGTCTAAACAATAAATAAGATTAAATTAGAAAATTAAATTGAATAAATTACATATATATTTCATTCAAAAATCCATAAAGAGTGATGGACACACTTATATTCATTTAGATAAATATTTTGAAGGTAGTTAATATTATTCAAACCATTCAATGTAACAACTTGGTTATAATATTTAGTTATCACTTATAATGTGTCTTCCGTGAAATTAATTATATCAATATAAGTTGAAGTTATATGTAACACAAGTCAATAATAGGTTTTGGTATACTTCAAGATATTATTGTGTTGCATATAACACAACATAATCTTGTTGTAGCATACAACATATATCATAAAATAAATTTAAAAGAACATATCTCATGAAATATCAGGGTGTTAAAATACCTATAATAAAAAATATATGACCTTATAATAAGAACACATTCATGGTTTTCTCACGTTTATGTGTTTCTGTGCAAGCTTCTTTAGTCCTTAATCACTTTGGTTCTCCAGCAGTCGCACTGTGCACATTCCTCTTGGAACACGTCCTCCAATGTCCTTAACACAAGACACTAAAATGAACACTCTGGTCCTGGAATATGACATTAAACTAAGAAATCATCATCCTGACATTAATTTGAAAAATGACACAACATTATGGTGTTCTCAATTTATAGGGTGTCACCCTTAGCATTTGTCATCCACCGTGCCACCTATTTATACCTACACATGGAATAATTCATGTGGAAACAACCATAATATCCATCCTCGTTCATCCTCTCAAAAAAGAGAATATAAGAACACATAAGAAATATATAATGCCTCTTTTCTATCTGTATGCATTAGAACTACATTTAAAAACCACCATTGGCACTGGTCATCCACCATTCCACCTCTCAAGAACAATTTTTGGCTTTATTCCCAACCTTTTGAGATATGTTGTGATGCCCAAATCATCGATATCAGGTCCATCCACAACATTACATCCTCTTTTCACATAGGAACATCTTTTTCCTCACCACATGATGGTAAACATCACATTATTCCATAACTACATGCATCTTTATTCCCACCCTTACGGGATATGTAGTGATGCCCAAACACTTTGTATTTAGACCCATCCCAAAACTCTCTAGTCTATGTTTGACAACATTCAACTATATGCATTCATCCTTAGGAATTCATATGTGTTCCATGTAGGGTTATTGGTCCTCAGTCACTTTGGAGATGTTATGCCCGAAAATTTTGCATATCCCCCTCGAAGAACCCCTCTTATTTCCCAAAATATATAACATTAAACTTAGAGCTAGTGGAATTTATTTATTTCAGGATTTGTTGTGTGGAGTTAGGCCTCTTTGTCCTTAGTCATGTATGGTTTATCATAGAACCATACCAAACATACCCATATATAATACCATCGATCATGATCTGACCCCTATGACCATAAACTAAGAACTCATCATCCATAATGCATGATGTCAAACTGCAAACATACACTGAGTGAGTTCAGGTTTCCCCATGATAATTACTGGATGTTTCATCTTCCTAATTAAAGGGGACTTCCCCCACCAGTTTTGGTGTCCAACTAAGCTATGTTCAAGAACTACATGTGGCTTGATTCTCCTTCTGATCATATATGTAGTGATAAAAAACATTTTATATCTCTACCATCCATAGGTTCATTGGACTTTTCTACCCTACCATCCCTCTTTATAGTCCAATGTTTATGACCCAAAACTAAAATTTCTCTATCAATTCACCCCTTGTCGAATCCCCTATGTGACCTTCTCTTATGACCCCTAATACTTGTATATATTTTTTCCTCCATATCCTCTTTCATGTCACATTTATATCATTCATGACACAAAAAAATTATAAGAACACATATATTAGTATTCCCATGGTCTAGTTGAGTTGACCATAAACTATATGAAAAATCTGAGTCACCCGACGTTAAACTATGAGACATATCCCGATCATATGATTTTAAATTATTCCATGAAAAATCCTCACCATTTGATGTAAATATATGTGTGTATCATCCTTGCCACATGAAATGAATTTGTGAGGCATCCTAGGCCCTCATCTGATTGGCCCTCCCTAGATGATGGGTTTAATCTTTTCTCATTCCAATATGCTTACACCATTGAATTTTAGTCATAGGGGATTAATGTCAATAGTTTTCAAATCCATTAAAACATTCCATCACTCCAACTCATGATTCACATGCCCATTATTTATATCATAATTCTATTAAATGTCTAAAGGGATGCCATAATGGTCTGGTACTACGCATCTTTGGCTCACCATCCATCTTGGTCCAATGCCCCGAAAGACATTGGGAGAAATTTCACGATAGGCACCTTGTTTAAAACATTGCCAATGGTTGACCCTTATTTGTTTGTCCTCATCCTAGGATAAGAAATGTGGATTTTGTGATTTTAATATGGTTAGAAACCATATTTTGTCATGATCCTATCATACTTATATTAAAAATTTTGAGCACTGTGATTCACACATCAATTTTCCCCTTTGTTTATATTGATTCTAACTCCCAATGCTTTATCCCTCTCATGAACAAGGGAACATTGTGAAAGGAAGTTTGGTTGTTCCAAGAGCCCCATTCTCCAGCGATAGTCTCTCATCCCAAATTCTCAGGGTATTCAATCAACCATGGGTGAGTATCGAGTATTTGATGATTAGCTCGCACTCTCTTAAAAAGTAGACTATTATCTGTTCGCACCTGGTTTCTCACATCAAGCATGTCCCATATGATATTTGGGACCTATCATTTGTTTCTTCATAGATATGTCAATGTGTTCTAATTCATTCATGAAATAATTTTCTCATACTTGTAGTTCCAAATAAGCAAGCAAGACGGAATGATTTGGAAGATTTAAAAAACATGGCCCATATTGATCTGCCCATTTGATGGAGTGCTTCCACTATGACATCTTTTGATGTGAGGAATATAAGGCATCCTATAACCTACTATGAATATTCTATTTAGAAATTGCCTCATAATTAAGGGGATCCACTATGATGTGTGCTTGATATGGATAAAACTTGAGATCAGTCGCCTGGTGTGATGATCGCCTCATCTTCTATGAGGTCTTTATCAATTGAGCCTTTAGTTTCCCAAAAAAAGCATTGTTTGGGTAGAAATGAAGTATTAGCACTTTTCCAACCATTCATACAGGTTTTAGATCTCATTTTTATCCTCATGAAGCTTCTGGGTACTAAATAACTTCTCTGGATTCCATGAGAAATTCAATTGGTGACTGTTGTCCCTTATTTTCTCAACAAGGTAGTCTCGAATCAGCATGTACATAACACTACTATCTTCACCTCCAGTGAAAAAGTCGTGTTTCCAATGGATAAGGGACCCCATTAGGCATAACCAAGGTGATTATGGGGTTTTTTATGAATAATTTGATTAAATTCAATGCACATTATTGGGTAGGTTAGCTATCCTCAACCGCATAAGAAACAAACTCATCCAGCTCCAGCGGATCAACATGTTCGTACTCTGGGAATTAATCCAAGAGTTATGCAGTTGGATCCTCCTCTAGAATAATGTCCTATGGGTTGGGATCCATATCTACAATTTGATCCATATCACTGGATACTATCTCGATAAGGGTTTCCCTTTCTGCTCTTGGTTCTGCCCCATAGTGAAACCACCCGAAATCAATATTTATGGTTCACCAGAAACCATGGCCTGGTAATCTCAGATACCTGGCCCCATATGTACTACATCTCCTTTTAAAATAGATCCCAAGGTCTTCAAACCATTCTTTATATGAAGTGCTCCTTCCATTCCAAGTAATGTTTGGATAGGGATCATATTAGTAAATATTTTTGAATACGCAACATGTAAAATTATGTGAAGTGGGACACATATAAAGGTTAAGAGATGGAGGATATTCTTCTCATTTTATCATCATTAAGCTTCCAAGATGTTGTCCCCTGTATATAACGAAGTGGTCTATGGAGTCAGAGTCAGTTGTTCTAGCCTCTTCATCTCCAGCTGGCCTACGAGCTTATCCTACTTCATGCACAAGCCATACAAATTATCTATATTTAATGGTTTCATCCACATCCCCATGATTGGGGGTAACTAGTAAAAGATTTTCCTATGCAAAACATGCATCATTTTATAATCCATATAAATCATGAGATGATATTGAAACACAAGGAGGTGAGTCAACAAATATTATGAGGGTTTTAGCAAACCATTCCAAGGAAGTTTCCTTTGAGGTTACTACTGTGTCTTCCTATAAAGATGGTTCCTTTTAGGATACAATATTAGTATCATCCTATGGGTTGTATTTATTTAATTCCCCCCCAAGATCCATTCGATTTTTCAGATATTGGGAAGTCTTCCATCAGCAGATTTGCTGACAACATCAGATTAGAAGTCATGTTCAATAGCACCCACAATCAATTTTTCATGGGATATGTGGTGCCTCAGTATTGCACTAAATATTCTATGTCTACCAAGAATTTATCCACCTCTTCCTGGTATGTGTTGAATCCACCTTCAGCAAAGACAATCCCATATAGCTGCATCCAATACCAATTCAACTAATCCCATAGGTCAAAATTATTGAGGTATTGTTACCAGGTATCTCAGGTCTTCCATGCATCATGATAGAATATACTAAAAGAAAGCATAACACATAGAAATTTCATCAAAGGATATTGAAGTTATGTATGGAAAAACACCATTGATGGATTCCATTCCTCCAATGTCTGCTCTGCTAGGACCACATGATCTTGTATTACTACTCCTCTCCCTTCACCTCTGGTCGGTACCAGTTCATGGACCACTACCCTTGATATTGCAGCCTTATCACCATGATGTTCATCAGAAACACCACATGATGCATCCTTTCTACTACTCAACCACATCATTAAGGCAAAGGGTCCACTCTTTGACTGGCCCAGATCATCCGTTTCTTCATCATCTCTCCAATATTGGTAGCCTCTAATATCAATTCATATTCATTGACAACCCTAAATGTAGTAATGGCCGACGAAAGATCATTATATATATTTCCATCATTTCTTGTGAACTTGATCTTGAGCTTCCTCATCTTGAACATGTGGTCTCCATAACCTACTCCCATGTACACCCATGTGGTCATCCTCTACAGACACTGAAACTACTTCACAAATCAGTGGGGGGTGATTGTTTCACATATCATCTCTTAGTCCACCCATACAACCAACACTCTACATCAAAAGGATAGATGAAACATCCACTATATTGTTTCTATACTATATTCAGTAAATTCAACTATTGGTAAAGGGAACGTGTGAAATCTGCAATGATCTTCAATCCTGATATTTTTTTTCAGTACAACCAGGCCTAGCTTGAGTGGAAAATATCCTGCACTTTTTAGGATTACAGGTTCATATTTTTTAGGGGATGGGGTGATGGGATTGAGGTATTCATAACATCTCATGTGCACTGCTACCTATTAATACAGAATATGAAATGGATTTCACACTTAAATAATCTTATTCTCCTCACTAATATGATATATTTCACTATAAAACTTCTCCAGCACTGGGATCCCTAGATTGATATAGTTCCCAGTGGAAAACATTTCCAATATGATAAATGTGATTGTATTCACTCCCTTATGCGCATATCACACTAGAAGGATCCAACTTCAAATGAGTGCTGAAATAAATCCATCTATCACTACTATCAGTCACTCTTCATCCTTGATATTATATCTCCACAACTGACAGTGACTATGATTTAAAATCTGTTAGTAATAGCTTTCTTTTCCCCTCATGGGACCTCTTGGATAGTTATGATGCCTTATTGGAATTTTTTTTGTTATCTCCCCACCTGTGGTCTTCACCCTCACAAGAATGTTCAGTAAATAGCCAAACCATTAAATAAAATGGACATCCCTTTTCATCTTCTTGATGTTGTTCATTCCTGGTACCGGATCCATCAACACCTTCACTTGGCAAGGCATGTTTTCTTCATCCACCCACGCATTTTTAGATGGGAGAAAATTTTCTTACTTTTTTTCCTGAATTGGGATTCTAGAAATCTGATGGACATCCCCGAGGATAATTCCAACCACCCATTATAAAATATTAAATGTTTATGTGTCTGGTGATCATCAGATCAATAGTTTAGTCACAATTTCATGTGGATGAGATACATGATATTGGGAAGACCATGTCGCTTCGTAAAATACCCCTCAACAAAGGGTTATTCCAATTAATAAACAAGACATAGACACCTATTAGGCCTCGACCCACTAATAATTGAAGTATATTCCCTAAAAAAGATCCCAACCGTTGATCTACCCGTTCTTTGGGATCCAAAGGACTACATAGATAATAGTTTTATATTGAATCAAGGACATCTATTTCTGTAGGAGTTCCCCATAAATGATGAAATGGTTAATGTAATGGATTTTAATAGTAATGGTTGTTTGATCCTTCCTGATGTGGCCATCATCAGCCCTATACCACTGATATAGACCAAGTATGCATTTAAACTAGTAGGTCAATTCGTCCCTACTTTCCTCTAGGATGGAAATATCATCCCACCAGAAGAATTAATATAGTGGAAGCCTTTTGAACAATTCATATTCATTATGAGATTCCAAAAGTATCTTAAGAAGGGATTCATGATCTAAATGGCTATGAACATACCCCCTAATAATGATATTCAACATCATTTTTTTAACCAGGTAGCATCCTCATGACCACCTGTGTTGCTTCATGAGAATCCATCGGATTCGAGCCATAGAACATTTTATAGAACTATTAACAAATATCCCTCTCAATGACCAGTCACAAGGATACATATCACTAAAACCCTTAGATTCTATACAATTCATGAAGGATTAGGGGATTTTGATGCCCAAGATTGTTGTATGATCATTCTCAAGGTATTGGATCGTGAAAACCTAGTTTAAAGATATTCATTTGCAGGGCGGATGGGATCACAAAAACAGAGCTCTAGTGTACTCATTTTTAGTAATATGGTCTTGAAAATGGTCCCTAGGAACCCCATTTACAATCAGTATCGAATTAAAAATCATATCAGCCTTTGTGCCCCATGATAATCATGGTGAACAGATATATACAATCTCCATTCCCATCAACGTGAGCCTGCTTCACAAAATATCAATGGTTTTCATTGATGTTCCTCAATAATTTGAACTTCCATCTTCCATTGGCTACCATAGTGGGGGGGATTTTTGGCATTGAAATACATGATATTGGAGAAATAGAGAAGGTCAAAACCAATTCAAATGTAATTAAAACTCAAACGGCCCCAAAATTCATCAAAGGACTGTGTCTTGTGATGTTCCTTCCCTGATACCTCTCACAACTTGTGCACGAAGGCAGATGATGGTTCCTCTATGATTTTGAGGACATACGAGACCACACGAGTGACTTTGATGGTACCTTTGTGAGTCTATTGAGCCTTGTGACTCGGTGAGAATCCTTGTAGGTACCTCTAAAAGTCTGACAATTCCCTAAAAATTCGTAAAACACCCCATGAAAATGACAAGACACATTGCCTATAAATATTCACCTCACTGATTGTACAAAAGGATTGTTACACTAATAATTCATCATTTGGTCTCCCATATCACGATTCTCCTGATCAATATGAATTAGACTGAAAATATGGATCGATCAGAGTAATTGAGCATCACGAGCCATGGTTTCCTTTGATAATCATATCATCTACCTATGATAGGGATTCCATTTATAAAGTTTTCCACCTATCTTGATGGAGGGATCGACATTGTTTTTCTTCAGTAATTGTACTGTATTAATCTTTCAAGAAGCACACTTCTAAAAAGTCAGGACCAATGCTTTGGAGGGGGACCCTTTCTTCGGGAGAACTTTTTCTTTGGGAATCCAATTTCCTTTGTGAAGAACCCATGCTTCACGAGGACCATCTTGGTAGGGAACCATGATTTGTGAGACTCTTTTCCGTGCAGCCGTATGTGCTTGCGCCTGGTGATTTCATGGTCCCTCATCCGGTGTTGCATGTTTTGATGTCCTATGTCATGATTTTTGGAACAGTTACACTAATGTATCATTCTTTTTGTGATAGCCTTGATAAAGTGTACACAACAAGTAATGAATCCTCTACACCATTACCTTTAATCATTTCTAATTCCTTCTATTCCCCAAGCATGGGTGGGTATCAATTATGTATGTCCAAGGGGTGTGAAATGAGCCCTCCCTGTCTGAGCTGTGTGATGTTAAACTCTTAGGTTCCATAATCCTCCACACTTAACATTAAAATATATCCTCACCCTATTCCTTGTACATGGGGTGACCAACCTTGTGAATTTTATTCACCCACTAGTGTCAAAAAGAGCACTATCTTTAACCAATGAATGATATCCTCACCACAGGGAATGTCATTTTCCCATAGGGAAAGGGTACGTGTCATGGTATAATACCCTAGCCTTTATTGCTAAAGGTAGAACTATTGCTCCTATTTTCCTCCACTAGATACAAATACAATAGGTGATATGGGAATGTGGGACTCTCAACACCCTATCCCTCTCCATATGATATTTTTCATGGTAACGACCCAATGTTTTTAATGGAAATTCATCTCTTATAAATATTTCATATAATCACATGAATGAAAAACATAATGAACGACTATGTTCTTTGTCACTTTAATGAGTATCTTTGTGACTTCTGTGTTTTGAACTTCCAAAATCTAACCTCAATGGTTGCGATTAGTAAGTTATTTGGAGTTTAATAAGAAAATAATAATTTTTGGTGAATAGTGACTTACCCTTATGAATAGTAACATACCCTTATGAATATTGATATAACCTAATGAATATTAACCACACTTATAATATTATATGGATAATATTAAAGTGAAATTATTTTATACCAATATTTTATAATAAGTAAATGAATGTTTTAAAACTAGATTTTTTAATAAATTATGAGTTTAATTATAAATTAAAATAATCATATTTAGAAAATTAATTTTCAAAAATAGACTTTATTTTTGGATTCTACACGTCGAAAAATGGTCTGGGTTAATTTTTGGGATTTTTCATAAATACATTACTTTTTTATGAATAGTGAAATACCATAACTTACAAAATAAGCTAAATAAGATAATTATAGAGTCATGATTGATGTTATGATGATGTAAGACCAATTGTTTCAGGTTCACATGATAAAATTAAAATTATTTGTCATTTAAGACTCCCTATTCATTTTCTTTTGGGGAAATAATAAATTAATGTATTTTATATTGAGAAATCCCCACTCCCATTCACTACAAATACCACCATTCACTCCCTCATTTACTCACACCTCTCATGATTCAATACATGGAAAAACTCTACCCATGAAACCTACCTATCCCCTCTCCCATTATCAAGATATTTTGGTCTATTCAAAAAACCAATCGTAGGTCCCATAAGGAGGATTCAAGAGGTAATATCTACATGTCTTTCCTTTAATTTCCTTTCAACTTCAAGTTATTTTCTAATTCTATCCCCACATATCATCATACACATGGTATGGTATCTCCAATATCATATATATAATATAATTATATGATGCTAATAGGATATTATACCATCTATACCCCTTCTCCTCTTCCTTTTATTTTATAAAATAAAACGTTGTTCGTGAAGTGTTAATCTATCACCTTCAAGAATGACTTGTTTTTATTCCATTTCTACATTCAGATCTGGTCATGAAACCATTTATATGGTGGAAACAAAATATTTTATATGTATTTTTTCCTATTTAGTGTTCTGAAACAAACTTTTGTACATATTACTAAATTATTAATCAAAACAAGTTTGTTGTGGTCAAGAAACTTCCCAAATTAACCGAAACAATCATCGTTTAATTATTATCTAATAATTCATCCACATGATAAATAATATAAATCATTATAAAATCAATTAATAATATGTAATATCATTAGTAAAGGTAAATATCAGTTATGTATGTTTATCCATGTTCTAAATGAACTTTAATTTATGAAAACAAGTGGACCACTCATGAAATCTCTAAATACAAACATTTCTGAACAATGTTTTTAAAAAACTATAATTCTTCCAAAGGCTCATAAAATAACTTAATGAAATCATAATGAACCAAATTAATGTATAAAAGGTTCTTCAATTGTTAATTAATTAATATAGTGTGGGTATACATGACATTCATGTGCAGAAAGTGTTCGGATACAGGGTAAGGGGAAAATCTCAAACCCGACTTTATTTCATTGGGTCCTCCATCTTTCAGTCCATTATAGTATGGTCACTCCTTAAAAATAATTTTTTCATTATTATCATAACTTTTTGGGAATATAAATGTTTTCTACTTAATTTTATTTCAAACAAATTTTTTCCAAAAGAACTCTTCTAAAAAAACACACATTTTACTTCTCACTCATGGTTGATGTCTAACGTATCAAGTATGCTATTCCCACTTAATTTTGGGAACCCAATTTTTATGAATTTGTTCTTATGAAATGAAACCCATTCATTTAAATGGGTTAGTTATGAAATTTTTTGATATATGTTCATTTTTTCCGGAATTATAAATGATAATGTTCTGATGCGACACGTGCACCTGTAATTATATAGTGCAATATGAATTTTTCAATATAACAGGTGTTCCCAAAATTATACAGTGCTCCAATGCATTGGATAAAGTGATTAATCTCATGAGTTAATGTGAAATGATGCCTGAACTAGATTCTAGATTTGTTCATAAGTATATGTGGTAGTTAACCACTAATACATGATGTTTCATTTTTATTCATTGCCACATTTAAATTCATTTATTAACAATTCCTCTCATGATCACAATTTTTTCCTATATTATGAATATGCTCACCCCATGAATTATTGTTCTTATCTGTCCTCTTTCTGTGATTTTAGCTCTCCACTTTTGATGTATATCCTTAGGTGACTACATGTACTATGGAGGGGTCATGTGCCAATAAAAATCTAGAGAATAAGGAATTAAATTAATGTTTGTGCTTGATGTTGTGAGTGTTATGTATGATCTTAGTTTTCCCAAGACACCAATCCTTTGGATCCCCTCAGTTTAAAACTATTATGTTTTTTATATTTAAAATGATGTAATAGAAATTTATGAAAAGGTTGAGTCACTATAGTTTGTATTAGAGGCAAGGTTTAGTTATTTTGAGAATTAAGATTAGTGAACCCTTTAGAAAACCTCTTTCATGATACTAAGTCCAAATATTCACACAAGAGTCATTAAATAGGGATCTATATGTTATGATTATAGTATAAATTGTTCAAATTAATATGTTATTTATTTATGACTTGTTGACATATGTTTTGTTCAAACCTTTTCTATTTTAGAAAATGGTGGGAATTAGCAGAAACCAAGCCAACAACTCATGCGAGGTCTAATGAATTGATTTACTGAATGAAATCCAAAATGATTTTGGTGGTGAAGTTCAAAACTTCATTGTGATTTATACGCAAATATCTCAGGTTATGAACAATAACCATAATAATGGATAATTTCATCCTTCACAAAATAGGGAGAAACTGGCTATCGACTATTTTAAGCGGTAACGACCACTGGCATTTAGTTGATCTTCCGATCCACTAGTTGCAGAATAGTGGGTCAACTCTATGGAGAAGATATTTTCTGTACTCCAGTATTTTGAGAGAGGTAAGGTGACACTAGATGTTTATCATTCAGATTGAGAGGCCAATCAATGTTGGGATTTGATTAAGAACACCAATCTAAAGGATTATTTTGAATTGATGGAATGGGAAGACTTTAAGATCATGTTTCTTATTAATTCTTTCCGAATAACACTTCACACAAAGATGGAGAGAGAATTCAAAGAGATCAAGAAAAAAGAAGGAGAATCTATCATAAACTATGAAGCGAATTTCACAAGGCCAGCAAGGTATGCTTCATGTTTTTTTAACAACAATGATAGAAAAATTGAACGATTCTTAGTTGATTAAAACCACACCTTCAAAAGGATCTTACAATTTGAGACTTTGGGAGTTATGAAGAAGTTGTTCAATGTCACGACCCATCCCATGGGGCCCATGCTGTGACTACCCCATGCCCGCCTTCCATAGGCCAGGGTCTGAAGACTAGCCCCAAATGCGTAATTCCTTAATACTGGGAAGGCATTTCCTTTATAACCTATAAACGCACACAACAGAGCACACAACTAGATACAAAACACTAAGTAAATTGTATAACAAAAGAGTGCTGAAAAGTAAATGTGGCCATAAATACAAGACCACCTTTAAAGCAAAAAGAATTGGAAGTACATATAAAACTGATGAAATTAAAAATAATTGTTGGGTCATCCTCCGGGATTTCTACATGAATGGTAGCTACAGATTGCCTCCTCAGCACTCCACATCCGTCAGTCTACTCCACGTTTCGACTCGTTGTAAGGTACACCTACATGTACCGTCCAGTCCCAGTACTCTCATCCTCAGTCGGCGCTATCCTTTATCTGCATCAAGCACAACAAGGTGTGGGAATAACCCATGCAGGAGTGAGTATAACGATACTCAGTAGGGACCCTGAGACCCTCAGGGTCTCACAAATCAATCAAGGATAATCTACAATGTATGGAAATCAATAGATAAACCTACTTAGGTATATGCACATACATATACCTAATTTATTATGTAATCCATCTCAATCATGAGGAAAACAAAAAAGTATTGACTTAGAACAACCATGATTTTATTCACATTATCGAAACCTCGGCTACTAGAAAACTCCTTCTCAATCGAGTACAGTGGGCCTGCCACATCACATAGAGGCACTTCCCACTATCCATGGAATACTGAGGTACTCCTCTTGTCGAGTACCGTGGGTTTTCTGCGTCATACAGAGACACTCCCCACCGTGGGTCTGCTGCCACACCCAGGCGCTACCCCTCATTGCCTTCAGAGGTACTCCTCCTGTAAAGTTCCATGGGTCTGCCACATCACCAAGTGCGATCCTCCACCATGGGTCTGCCGCCACATCCAAGTGCTCCCCACTAGGCCAGTGTAGTCACTCTGAGTCAAACAGTCAGTATTCTTCAGGTCTCAGCCAGCTACAAGGTCTCCGCACTCTACTCGCTCATCACAGTTAGGATCCGCTCCACGAGCTTCTGGTCGATAATCCAACTGTCATGAATTCCCAAGAAGAAGTATCTCAAAGGTCATCCACGTCATAGTGGTCTCAACGTAACATACGACACATCAATAGGATGCCAGGTCTATGACTCATTAGACTTTTAGTCCTGGGGGCCCTGTTGGATTTGTGCACGATCCTACCTGACCGTATCTCAATTATACCCCAAACTCCAATGGGTAATAGTCAAATGAACCGTCATGCACCAAGATAACCAGCACCACTGACGGTTTGTCAAAAGGACATCCAGTGCCAATGATATGGCCAAAAGAAAGTAAACGGGTCAGATTGGGCTCAGGTCTAGTCCATCATGGTCAGACCGACCTGGCCTGACCCCACCTAGGCTGACCCGGTTCGGGTCGGCCTAGCCCGTTGGGTTTGGCCCGGCATATTGGGCCTAGCCCAGCTAGCCGTGAGGGGCTGTGGAGGGCCGTGTGGGCACGGACCGGTCGCGAGGTCACGGAACGGCCGTGAGTCGGTGTGAGGGTGGCTTGGTCTGGAGGGTGCCGGGAGGGCAGCTAGACCCAGGGTGTGGGGCCGGTTCAGCTTAGAGGGATGCAGGGGCACGACTCGGGGCTCCTCGGCCCGGGGCCAGGGTGGCACAACTGAGGTTGGGGTGCGGTGCTGCTGGGGCACAGCGCGGCCATGGTGGCCCATCCAAGAGGGCCACAGTGGTCGGGGACCAGTTCGGCTAGGGCACGACACGGCCGGGGCGCGACAAGACTGGGGTGCGACATAGCCCGGGCCGGTTCGGCCGGCGCGTGGTGTAGCCGATGGGAAGCACGGTTTGGGTGGGGAGGGATGAGCATCGTTAGGGTAACACGGGTTGCAGAGGCCACGGGTAGCGTGCCTTTTGCCTTTTTCACCTTCAACGTCGTTGTTGCCTTCATCTGTTTTGAAGAAAACTGCAAAAGAGAACGTTGGAGTGGTCGGGCCATGCTGGTTCGGTCGGCACACTCCCTGTTTAGGGTGGTAACATTTGTCTCACAAGAACGAAGCACGTCAAAAACCTCCCACAATGATCAATCCTAAAACCAGAAAAATGAAAACATATGAAGACCAACTAGTTAGAATATTATTTTCATTCTTTTTTTTAGAAGGAAAGAATAATGGGAATATAAAATCAAACACAAACAAATCCCCTACCTTGTTCGTTGTTCATCAACATTTGCATGAGAGGGCAGACTTTGATTTATTGAAGACAAAAACGTCCTACATCGAAGGAAGTTCCAAGGAAGGAAGTCTAAGCTGAGGTCGTTCTTCGTCGGTGGTGTGTTCTTCCTCGGGGGACGAAGTTCTTCGTTGAAGTACATTATTTCTCTCAAGCTATCTCCTATCCCAATTGCACCAAAAAGAAAGATATCCAAGACAAATAATAGATTTAGGTATGTATTATTTTGTTGTTGTCACAAAATTCAAAAAGATAATTAATCACTTAGTTGTAAAATTAAATGGCATGTGCATTGGAACAACAAAGGTGGAGGACATCAAGAGGCTCCCCCTCATTTATGAGGGATTTGAGAGGTTTTCTTCTCCCACCATTATTAGGGGGGTCAGGGAACCCGCTCCCAAATTCAAATGGGGAGGTTTTGAATTTTTGTGGTCCCCACCACAATTAAACATGAAGGGGAGGTTGAGGCGTCAGATGGTCCCCACCACCATAACCTCTCATGGAAGGTTAATATGTGGTGGTCCCCACCTCCAACATTCACATTGGTGGTTATAATAGATAAAATAAAATAATACTTGTATTTATATTATTTTATTATTTCCACGAAATACCGAAAAACTAACTTTCACCCTCGACCAACTATCGTCAAGCTGAAAGTCTTCTTAAGTGAATACTAGTACTGTGAGTTCAACGGTGCCCTCAGGTTACAATTTCATGAACTGGTTCAAATGTTATAAAAACCCACTCATATATTTACTGAACGTACCTGAATAAAACTTCAAAAATTTATTCTAGGCACTATGGGCCTCGGAATAACACGCCTTCAATTTTCTTGGACCTGTAAAATTCCCATATATTTAGAAAAAAATTACATGTAAATTCTGGGTCTTTATATTCTCCCAACCTCAGGGCTTTAGGTCCCCATAATCTATAACTCGAACTAAGGGAACACGTGAGGGTACTGAGCACGCATCTAAGCCTCACACTCCCATGTGATCTCCTAGAGGTCCCCATGCTACCAACAAATGCACACCAGAGGTATCGACCATCCATGAAGGACATGCTCTTGTCGATCCTCAATCTCTACAAGAACCTCTGTAAAAGTCTCTCCTTCATCGATGTCCAGCTCGCCATGGACAATGATGTGGTAAGGGTCATGTCCATATCTCCTCAGCTGGGATACGTGTAAGATGTCGTTCATCCAGTGCAACTGAGGTGGAAGAGCTACGTGGTATGCCACCTTGCCAACTCTGCTAAGGACCTAAAAGAGTTTGATGAATCTTGGAGATAACTTGCCACCTTGGCCAAATCTCTGTAGACCTCGTCGAGGTGAGACACATAGAAAGACGTGGTCACCATCCTTGAACTCCAGAGGTCTCCTTCTCCTGTCGGCATAAGAATTATTCCTACTATGTGTAGTCTTCATCCACTCATGGATGATCTTCACCTTCTATGTGGTAGCTTGTACCATCTCTGGTCCCACGAGTGCTGACTCCCCAGGGTCAGTCCAGCTCAAAGGTGATCTAAAAGGTCGCCAATATAACACCTCAAAAGGTTACATACCAATGATGGAGTTATAGTTGTTGTTATATGAAAACTCCACTAAAGTTTAGTGATCCTCCCATCTGCAAACGAAGTCGAGGAAGCAAGCAAGGAGCAAGTCCTAGAGGGTCTGAATAGTCCGATTAGTCTGACCATCCGTCTAAGGATGGAAGGTGGTGCTCAAACGAAGATGCGTCCCAAAAGATTCATGCAACCCCTTCTATAGCTGAGAAGTAAAACATGTGTAACGATTGAACAAAATCGTCGAAGGTACTCCATGTATCCTCACAATCTCTTTCACATAGAGGCATCCCAAGATCTCTATTGAACCCTGCACTCTGATCGGTAGGAAGTGGGCCGACTTGGTGAGTTGATCGATGATAACCCACATAGAGTCGTGACCCCTAGATGTACGTGGATGTCCAATAACAAAGTCCATGGATATCCCATCCCACTTCCAATCTGGGACATCTAATGGATGAACCAATCATGTTGGTACCTGGTGCTCCGCCTTCACTTGCTGAAAAATGAGGCACTGAGAGACAACCACTACAACTACATTCTTCATTCCTAGCCACCAGTGCTTTCACCGGAGATCCAAATAAATCTTCACCACTCCTGGATGTACCACTCGAGGGGATGTGTGGAAATCCCTCAAAACTTCCTCTTTAAGTGACATTGGTACCATATTACGTCCTCTAAAGAGGATGACACACTCCCCACCTTCAGAAAATCCATCAGGTGCCTACCCGGTGGATATCTGAGCACGTCGTGTATCGCAGTCAGTGTCCCCATGTTGTGCCTCCCTGAATTGCTGATGAGGTGGGGGAGTGACTGTAATAGAATAAAGAAAAGATGATCTATCCTGATCCAAAAAAGGATATCTTCCAAGCGGCCAACTGCTCAGTCGCGTCGCCTAGAAGCTGTATACCATATCTCCTACTGAGTGTATCTGCAACAATGTTCCCCTTCGCAGAAGTATAGACTATCTCGAATTCATATTCCTGAAAAAACTCAAGCCAATGTCGTTGTCACATGTTCAGTTATTTCTGGGAGAAGATATACCTGGGACTCTTGTGATCAGGGTACATTCTAAAAAGCTTTCCCATCAGATAGTGTCCCCACATATTCAAGGCGAAGACCATTGCTGCTAACTCTAGGTCATGGGTAGCATAGTTCTTCTCATATTGTCTCAACTATTGAGAACCATAAGCGATCACTACTCACTCCTACATCAGGACACATCTGATTCCAGTCTCTGATGTGTCATAGTAGACTACGTACCCTACGCCTTCCTCTGGAAGCATCAAGATGAGGGCACTATTCATCCTATGCCTCAGCTCCTGAAATCTCTGTTGGCATCTCTCCGACAACAAAAGGGTTGCCCCTTCATCGTAAAGGCTGATAGTGGTGCTGTAACTCTAGAGAAATCTGGCACAAATATCTAGTAGTATCCATCCAAACCCAATTAACTCTATACTCCTTTCAAACTTTTAGGTGGATCCAAAGAAAGTACCGCCTCAATCATCACAGGATCCACTGCAACTCCAGCCTCTGATATGACATGTTCCAAAATGTGAACCTCTCAGATCCAGAAATAGAACTCCAAGACTTACCATAAAGCTGGTTCTTTCAGAGTGTGTCCAGTACTACTTGAAGATGATATGAATTCTCCTCCCCATTAGTCGATTAGATCATAATGTCATCGATGAAGTGTACAATAAAGAGATCGAGGTATAGCTGAAAATCTTATTCATGAGTCCAATGAACATTGATGTATCTTTGGTTACACTGAATGGTATAACCATGAACTCATAGTTGTCATAACGACATCTTAAGGTTGTCTTCTACACATCCTTGTCTCGAACTCAGAGCTGGGGATAGACTGATCCGAGTTCTATCTTCGAGAACCAATGTTCTCCCTTCAACTGATCAAAGAGGTCATCAATCCTCGGGAGTGGGTACTTGTTCTTCATCGTCACCTTGTTCAAGCACCGATAGTCAATACAATGCCTCAAGATCCCATCCGCCTTCTTTGTGAACAGAATCGGGTCTGCCCTAGGAGAAACACTAGGCTGAATGAATCTCTTCCACTAATAGTCCTCTAGATGTACCCACTGCTTGTGAAGGTTCGTGGGAGCCATCCAATATACTGGAATAGATGTTGGTGACTTCCTAGGGTACAAGTAAATATAAAAGACTACCACTCTATGTGGGGGTAGAACATGAACATTATCAGGGAATACATCCGCGTACTAGTACACCACTATAGGATAACTCATACTCTCCACATAAACTACTCCGAGGTTAAGGCCAGACAACTAACGAGTGATCAGCTGCACTCTCCTCTGAGTAAGTCCATCCTATGCTGCAAAGGCTGCCTTCTCACTGGTGAAGGTAAACCTGGTCCCATCCGTGCAGACACACTGCAATTTGTGCCTAATACAATCAATCTGAGGATGGACTGTAGATAACAAGTCCATACCAAAAACGACGTCGTAAGGACTTGACGCCACTACTAGGAGATCCTAGCTGAAACTCTCGTCTCCTAGGGTAATCACACACTTCTAGCACCAGTGCGTAATCATCGAATTTGATCTCATAGGAGTATCTAGCTGTACGGATCGAGCCAACGACTCCGTCGGAATCTCTGAGCTTCGAACAAGGGAAGTGGAAATGAAATAATGACTGAAACTTGTGTCTATAAGTACTGTAGATATGGTGGTGTAGACATAGATCGTTTCTCGATTCATCTCTAGAGTGCCATGGTAGAATGTATCAACTGCCTTGAGCTGGGATCTACCCTATTCACATCGTCCCTGTGGTCGGGGTGGACCTCCTGGTGCTGGTGGCAGTAACACCTCGAATCATCATCCACTACCAGCTACACGACCTGATCCTCTGCCATGTCTGACTGCTCCTTGAAAAATACCTCGATCGAATATCTGTCTCTACCTGGGAAGTCCTTTGACCATCTACTGATCATTTGAATGGAAGGTTGGGATGTCAAGATCCATGTGACCCTGCCCGCCACATGCGTAACACTGCCTGGTCCTGGCATATCTGCCTTCGCTTCGGGTGCCCCACACAACCGATCCGGAGTCATGCGGTCGTCCACCTGTAGGTCTGGACCTCTTGGACCTCTACGGCATGTGTCTTCTACCAGCTGCAGAAGACTCCACTACGTGTTGATTGGTGGTGGATCTCGCTGTTGGAGACTGCTTAGTAAAGAAAACTCTCCAATAGGAGGGCCTTCTCTAACACCCCTTCCTACATCGGGATGCTAAGTGAGATCATCAAAGACCTGATCTCCCACCTGAGTCCATGCTCTAAGGTCTGATCCCAGAAGAATGGGTCCCGCACCATATTTGTGGGGTAATGTTTGAGGTCAGTGAACCTCGCTGAGTATTGAGCTATAGTCGTGCTACCCTGCTGCAGATGAAGTAGCTCTGGAAAGCGCACTGTGAGAAGAGTCGCTGGGACAAACTATGCCCAAAACATGCTCTCAATGTCTTCCCAGAGAAGTTTCTTCTCGTCCCAGACCTGGAGCATCATGCTCCACCATCTGCCTAATTCTACCTATAGAAGGCCGGTAGCAAGTATCACCATGAGGTCGGATGGTGTCCCTACCAGATGGAAAACTCTCACCACATCCTCCTGCCAATCCTCAACTGCTTGTAGGTCCGCCATTACCTTGAACAAGGGTGGCCTCTAGTGATAGAACTCGGGAAATACGCTCAAGCGGCATTCACTCTCTACTACTAGGGCTGGTGGCATCGGTGGCCCAACGGGGGCTGTACCGCTAGGGCCTCCGCTGGTGCCTCTACTGGAAAAGGGCCTTGTATTGAGGCCTTGTCACTCGGTGGGCTATCAGTCTGTAAAAAGCTCAGAACATTTGTGAGATGCCTTCATGGAGGCCTCCTAAAAAGAAACAAGTGTGCTTCGGTTAAACATTTATACCTGGTGAGCTGAACTGGTTGAGCTGACTTAATGAAAACATTTTAACACACACACGCAATCAGTTATTCTGGGAACTGAGTCATAAATCAGAAGTCTGGGTCCTGGTGTATGGATACGTCGGCCGCTGCACAAACACTGGACTCCTTGAACTGAGATCCACACTCACTAACCTTAACACTATTGCTTCAATGAAAAGAAAGATCAGAGTCTTAAGTTCTGCAGTGTAACCCACTACTTTGATACCAATTTTTCACAACATGTCCCCTATTTCTCATGTCGTGACTACCCCAAGCCCACCTTCCATAGGTCAGGGTTGGAGACTTGCACCAAAGGAATAATTCCCTATAACTGGGAAGGCATTTCCTTTGTAAACTATAAATGCACACAATAGAGCATATATATGGATACAAAACACTATGTAAACTGTATAGGAAAAGAGTAATGAAAAGTAAAAGGGGCTAGAAATACAAGCCCAATTGTAATGTACAAGGAACTATAAATACAAATACAACTAACGAAAAGAAAAACATATGTTGGGTCGTTCTATAGGATTCTTACATGAAGGGTAGGGGAAGATAGCCTCCTCATCACTCCATGTCCATCAGTATCCTCTGTGTACCGACTCGTCGTAAGGTCCACCTTCGGGTACTGTCCAGTCCTGGTACTCTAAGCCTCAGTCAGCGCTGTCTATCGTCTACATCCAACACAACAATGTGCGGGCATAGCCCTTGCCGGGGTGAGTATAATGATACTCAGTAGTGACCCCAAGACCCTGAAGGTCTCACAAATCCATCAAAGATAAACCACAAAGTAAGGAAATCAATTGATAACACTACTTAGATATATTCCCATAAATATCCTTAAGTTATTAAGTAATCCATCTCAATCATTAGGAAAACCAAAAAGTACTGACTCAGCTCAACCAGGATTTTATTCAAATTATCAAATCCGCGACTGCTAGAGAACTCCTGCTCAATCGAGTAAAGTGGTCCTACCACGTCACACAGAGGTGCTTCCCACTAAACATGGAATATCGAGGTACTCCTCCTGTTGAGTACCGTGGGTCTGCTGCGTCACATAGAGGCACTCCCCACCGTGCGCCATCTTCCACTCCAGGGCACTCCCTCTCATATCCTACTGAGGTACTCCTCCTGTTGAGTACCATGGGCCTTCCGTGTCACCATGAACGGTCCTCCACCATGGGTCTTCCACCACAACCAGTTCTCCCCATAGGGCCAGTCGAGTCAATTTGAGTCAAATGGTTAGTAGTCGCCAGGTCCCATCTAGCTACTAGGTCTCCACACTCTGCTCGCTCGTCACTGGAAGGATCTGCTCCATGACTTACTGGTCGATACCCCAACTATCACGACGTACCACAAAGAAGTATCTAAAAGTTTTGGCACATCATAGGTGTCTCAATGCAATAGACGGCGCGTCAATCGGACGCCCAGTCTGTGCGTTACTAGCTTTTTAGTCCCGGGGGCCCGGTTGGATTTCTGAAAGATCCAACCTGACCATATCTCAACTATACCCCCAAACATCAGTGGTGTATACTCAAAGGGACTTTCGTGCTGCATGATAACCAGCGCCGCTGACGGTTTGTCAAACGGATGTTCAGTGACAATGATATGGCCAAAAGAATGTAAATGGGTTGTAGTGGCAATGGGTCTAGTCCGACCCAGTCGGACCGACTTGGTCCGACCCAGCCTGGACTAACCCGGTTCTGGTTGGCCCGGCAGACTGGGACCCGCCCAAATGGCCGTGAGGGGCCGCGGAAGGCCATGAGGGCGCCGAACAGGCACGAGGGTGCGGACCGACCGTGAGTCGGTGCGAGGGCGTCTCAGCCTGGAGGGTGCCGAAAGGGCAGCACGACACAGGGTGCGGGGCCGATTTGGCTTGGAGGGCCACGGGGGTGTGACTCAGGGCTGCTCGGCACGGGGGCCGGGGTGGTGCAGATGGGGCCGATTCTGTAGGGGCGCGACACGGCCAGGGTGGCACGACCGAGGTCAGTTTGGCTGGGAGGGCTGCTGTGACTGGGGGACGGTTCGGTTAGGGTGTGGCGTGGACGGGACGCCGCATGACCAAAGTCTGGCGTGACTTGGGCCAATTCGGTTAGCGGGAGGCACAGCTGACAGGCGATGTGGTTTGGGCTGGGACGGTGGTGCGGGTTTCAGATACTGCGGGTAGCACAATCGTTGCCTTCGTCGCCTTTGATGCCTTCAACGCCGTTGTCACCTTCCTCTATTTCGAAGAACACCGCAAAATAGAATGATTGAGGGTTCGGGCCATGTTGGTTTGGTCGGAACCCTCTGCATTTAGGTTTTTAGCATTTGACTCACAAGAACGAAGCACAACAAAAACTCTACCACAATTATCAATCCAAAAACCTACAAAAGGAAAACATATGTGGATCAACTAGATAGAATTTGATCCATGTTCTTTGTCTTATAAGGATAGAATCACAGGAATATATAAAATCAAACACAAAAAATCCCTTACCTTGTTCGTTGTTCTCCGACGTTGGTGCGAGATGGTGAACGTCAATTTGTTGAAGATGAACATGTCCTACGTCGAAGGAGGTTCCAAGTAAGGAAGTCGAAGTCGAGGTCGTTCTTCATCGGTGGAGCATTATTCTTCAGGAGATGATGTTCTTTATTGGAGAAATATATTTCTCCCATGCACTCTCCTCTCCCAATCCCACCAAAAATAAAGAGAGCCAATACAAATAACAGATTATGTTATCAATTATTTAGTTGTTGGCACAAAATTAAAAATGGGCAATTAATCAATTGGTTAGAAAATAAAATGGCATGTGCGTTGGCACCATAACCTCTCATGGGAGGTTAAGGTGTGGTGGTCCCCACCACAATTAAACACGAAGATGAGGTTTAGGCCTCGGGTGGTCCCCACCACCATAACCTCTCATGGGAGGTTAAGGTGTGGTGGTCCCCACCTCCATCTTCCACATGGGTGGTTATAATAGCTAAAATAAAATAATACATTTATTTATTTTATTTTATTATTTCCTCGAAAAACCAATAACTAACTTTCACCCTCAACCAACCGCCATCGAGGTGAAAGTCTTCTTAAGCGAATACTGGCGCTGTGAGTTCAATGGTGCTGTCAGATTTAAATTCCAGTACCTGTTAAATATTTAGATAATCCTTCATGTACATTTACGGAACGTACCCGAACAAAACAAAAAAAAATTGATTCAGGCAATCCATGACTCGGAATCACGTGCCTTCAATTTTCGCAGACTCGTAAAATTCAAATATATTTAAAAAAATTACATGGAAATTCCAGGCCATTACATTCAATGTTCTCTAAAAGTGGATATGGAGTTGAGAGAATGGTCCCATTGCTATGGTGATACAAAATGAATGATTGAGTTTCAGGTCGGTGGATATAATGATAATGGTGTGAAGAAAAATCAATGACCCACATGCCAAAAATGTGGTAAGTTGCATCATGGGAACTACCTCAAAAAAATGAGCAAGTGATTAATGTGGGGGAAATAAGGAAACCATGATAAACAGTGTTGAAAAGACATGAAAAGGAAAGATAATGTGGTGGATGATAGGAGATAACCACCCATGGTTCAATACAACAACTGTAGGGATATGGGGAACAATGCAAACTAGTGCACTAAACCTCGAGTTTTTGAGTGTAATCAGCGTCAGCGGCCACATAATCCAAAGGAACAAGGGAAGGATTATTCCATCACAATAACAGAAGTGTAGAAAGATAATTAAGTCTTACAAGGTACACTTCTCATTCACTCAATAATGGAAAAAGGCTTATTTGATTCTGGTACTACCCACTCCTTTATATCATGCATGTTTTCTAGAACTATAGAACTGAATCCCCGAAACCATTATGCAGATATATATATCAAAACAACAAGTGGTTCAATCATTGGAAACCCAATGTTTGGATCTTATTTTATTATCATATATAGAAACATTCATCCATAGAATCTCGTAATACTTCCATTGGTGGAATTCAATACTATAATGGGAATGGATTGACTCTCGTTATATAGAGCACATATCAACTGTTGGGAAAAGGTAATATCATTTCATATTTTGAACCATCCCATGATCCTTTAAAAATGATAGGAATATCATGAATCTCTATTGAAAAATCCTACAATGGTGTGGGTGTTGATTCCGTATGAAGAAGCATACCTATCCCAAATGATTGAGTCAATGAATAGTACTAACCTTGTGGAAATGCCCATTATGACTGAATATGGTGATGTATTTCCCAAAGAGTTACTCAAAATTGCTTTGGATCATTAGGTATTGTTATCAATAGAACTCATACTCAGAGCAACTCCTATCTCATTGTGTCCCTATATGATGGATCCTATTGAACTAGAAGAGTTAAAGAATCAGTTGCAAGAGCATATGGACAAAGAGTTTATATGCCCTAGTTCATCACTTGGGGGTGCTCCAGTGCTCTTTGTGAAGAAGAAAGATGGAAAAATGTGGCTATGTATCGGTTATTAGGAACATACCAAGATCACCATAATGAAAAAATATCCACTTACTGGGATTTAAGACTTGTTCGATCAATTAAGTGGAGCTCAATACTTCTCAAATGTTGACATTTGATCTAGATGTCCTTTGATAATGGTGAAGAAAGAAGATATTCAGAATACTGCCTTCCATTGAAGGTATAAGAAATATGAGTTTCATGTGATGCCCTTCAGACTTACTAGTTCCGCGACAAACTTCATCGATTTGATGAATAGAGTAATTAGGAATGACCCCGAAAAATTTGAGGTAGTGTTTATTAAAGATATTTCATATAATCCACGGGAAAAGAGGATCATGAAGAACACCTAAGACTTTTGTTGGAGACATTGAGAAAGGAGATGTTGTAAACCATGTTTAGAAAGTGTTAATTTCAGATAAACCAAGTCAAGTTCTTGGAACATGTGATCACAAGTGAGGGAATTTATATGGAACCTTACAAAACAAAGGTAATTGAGGAAAGTACTAGGCCCTCTAGTGTCAAAAAAATTTGTAGTTTTCATAGATTATTTGGGTACTACCAACATTTTGTGAGAACGTTCTCACGATTGTCGAGCATGTTAACTAATTTAACAAGGAAAGAGGTAAAGTATGTCTGGACAGAAGAATATGAGGGAAGCTTCAAGAAGTTAAAAATAAGGATTATCCCGACACCTATACTCACACTATTGAAAAGTGGAGAACATTTTGTGATATACGGTGATTCTTAAATGAACGTCTTGGGTTTCTTAGTCATGCCAAATGACAATGTGATAGCCTACACCTCACAACAGTTGAAGATCCATGAGCAGAACTACCCGACACATGATATAGAGCTGGCATCCATGATTTTGGCCTTGAAAATATGGCAACAATACCATTATGGGGAGAAGTGTGATATATACACCGACCACAAGAGCCTAATGTATATATTCGCAAAAAAAGCTCAACATGCATCAAAGGAGATGGTTAGAGAAAATAAAGGATTATGATTTCTCTATTCACTATCATCCTAAAAATGTGAACAAGGTAGCAGATGATCTATGTAGAAATGAACCTTCTACTCAATATATGTTACAAATTGGGAAAGACACTATATTCCTAGATATGGAAAGGATAGATTTAGAAATAATAAGGGAAGGGAATACATCATACCTTGCCCAAACTATTGCACAAAAATCCATTCATTAGAAGATTAATGATGAATAAAGGGATGATGTAAAGTTACAAAAGAGGGTGAATATAGTATAAGAATATAATTAGAAAGAGTTACATATCGATGGTGATAGTGTGATTCATTTTGGAATGCAGATTTGTGTTCCTTTATCACTCGGGATAAAGAAAGAACTATTGGAAAATGCACATAGCTCAACATTATCCATCCATCCTGGGAGAACTGGGATATACTGTGATTTCCAAGAACACATCTGGTGGGATTACACGAAGAATGTGATTTTAGAATATATCTCAAGGTGTTTGGTATGTCAGCAAGTTAATGCAGAGTGAAAAAATTCAAAAGGGTTGATCCATACATTCCATATACCCATGTAGAAATGGGATAATGTTAATATGGTATCTATCACGGGTCTCCCAAAGACATTTAAGGGAAATAATGCAATATGTGTTGTTGTTGACTGACTCACCAAGACTGCCCATTTTAACGCTATTTGGGAAGAAATCTCTTTTGAACAACATGCAAAGACATATATTAACGATGTGGTGAGACTAAAAGGAATTCGACTCTTTATTATCTCGGATCATTATCCATGTTTCACATTTAGATTCTGAAGGAGTCATCAACATGATTTGAGTACAGAATTAAATTTCAGAATGACCTTTCCCCCCTAAACTGATGCCCAATTTGAAAAGACTATTTAGAGAAATGAAGATATGCTAAGAGCCTACTCTCTAGAATTCAAAGGTTGGTGGGGATCAGCATCTCCCATTGGTTATGTTATCATACAACAATAGCTTCTACTTGAGTATTCAGATGTCTCCATATGATGCTACAAATGGAAATCGATGTAGAACTCAATCCTCTTGGGATGAAGTTGGAGAAAGAAGGCTACTTGGACCCGATCATGTGCAAGAGATGACAGATAAGGTTCAAGTCATCCAGAAACACATCAAAGCAAATCAAAGTCGGAAAAAGTGCTACACTGACAACCGTTACAAGGACATGGAGTATGACGTTGGAGATAAATTCTTAATTTGAATATCACCGTTGAAGAGAGTCATGCTATTTGGAATGAAAAGGAAGCTAATCCCAAGGCACATTGGACCCTTTGAGATACTTGATCACATAGTATTTTTGGCCTATCAGCTTGCACATCAACTGAATATGCCTCAAGTTCATGATGTGTTTCACGTATTACTCATTAAAATGTACATACCAGATCCCACACATGTACTAAACTCAGAGGTGGTACATCTTGAAGATGATCTCTCCTATAAACAGTAACTAGTAGTGATTCTAGACCAGAGAGATATGGTTTTATGCAACAAGACAACCCAACTTGTCAATGTGTTTTGGAGGAACCATATGTTTGAAGAAGTGACTTGGGAACTATAGGAGGCGATGAAGGAGAAGTACAATCCCCTGTTTGTGTAAAGTGAAATTTCAAGAGTGGAATTTCATTAGAGGGGAAGAATGTAATGACCCAATGTTTTTAATGGCAATTCATCTCTTATAAATATTTCATATAATCACATGAAATCACAACATAATGAAATGCTAAGTGCTATGTGATATTTAAGGATATGTTTTTCACTTCTGTGTTTTGAATTTCGAAAAGCCAACATACAGGGTTGCGATCTGTATGTTATTCGGAGTCTAATAAGAAAAAACATAATTTTTTGGTGAATAGTAACATACCTTTATGAATAGTAACACACCCTTATGAATAGTGATATACTATAATGAATAGCATCCTTACCTATGATAGTATAAAGATAATATTGAACTGAATGTATGATGTTCCTATATTTTAGAAAAAGTAAATGAATATTTTAAAACTGGGTTTTTAATAAATTATGAGTTTAAAAAGAAATAAAAATAATCATATTTAGAAAACTATTTTTGAAAAATAGACTTCATTTTTTTTCAGTCTACTTGTCAAAAAATGTTTGGGGTGAATTTTTGGGATTTTTCTGAAATACATGAATTTTTGATGAATAGTGAAATACCACAATTTACAAAATAAGCTAGATAAGCTAATTATAGAGTCATGCATGATGTTCTACTATTGTAAGACCAATTGGTTTGGTCTCAAATGATAAAATTACTAATCTCGGTCCAGGAAAACTAAATATTCCTTGTCTTGTTTGGGAAATAATAAATTAATGAATTTTATATTGAGAAATCCGATCACCCATCCACTATAAATACCACCTTTCACACCGTCCCTTCCTCACACCTCTCAAACTTCTGGAATTATCTAGACACTTCCCATGAATCTTTAATAGACCCTACCCCACATCCAAGAGCCTCTGGTCTCATCCAAACACTAATCCTAGGCCCCTTAAAGAGGATCTCAATAGGAGGATTCAAGAGGTAATTTCTCTCCCTCGTTACATTAATTTCCTTTCAATTTCATGTTATTTTATTATTCTCTCCCAAAATATCTACATACATTGGTATGTCAACTATAGTATTATCTATATAATATAATTTTATGATACTAATGGGATATTATACCATCCAACCCACGTATCCTCTTCCTTTTATTTTATAAAATAAAACATTGTTCGGGAATTGTGAATCTGTCACCTTCATAAAGAACAAGTTTTCTTCTTCCACATCTACTTTTAGATCTGATCATGAATCCATATTTATGGCTGAACTAGAATATTTTATATTTATTTTTTCCTATTTAAAATTATGGATGTAACTTCTTGTAGATATTAATAGATTATTAATCAAAACAAGTTCGTTGTGGTCGAAAAAACTGCCCAAATTAACCAAATCAATCATCATTTAATTCTTATCAAATGATTCATCCACATTGTATATATTATAATTCATTATAATATAATGTAATATTCTATAATATTATTAATAACATGAAATATTAGTTCTGTATGTTTATCCATGTTCTACACAATCATTCTTTTATGAATACAAGTGAACCACTCAAGAAAACAAAAAAATGACCATTCCTGAAAAAAGTTTTTTTAAACTCTATAACTCATCCTAAGGCCCATAAAATATCATAAAAATCCATAATGAACAATATTAAATCATAAAAGGTTCTGGAATTGTCAATTAATGAATCCAATGTGGTTATAAAAGACATTAAAGTGAAGAAAGCGTTCCGATTCAAGGTAAGGGGAAAATCTCGAGCCTAACTTTCTATCATCGGGTTCTCTCTCTTTCACTCCATTTTTGGTATCGTCACTCCTTAAAAATCATTTGGTCATCATTATGTTACCTTTTATGGGATATAGATTATTTTTACTGAATTTATGTCAAAAGAATGTTTTCCAAAAAAACACTTCTTTCAAAAAATACACCTTTTACTTCTCACTCAATGTTGATGGAAATCGTATCAAGTATGTTATTCCCACATAATTTTGGGTGTCAAATTTTAATGAATGTGTTATTATGAGAAGAAACCCATTCCTATCCATGGGTTAGGTATGTTAATTTTTTATATATCTTCATTATGTATGGCCTGATAAATTTTAATGTTTTTATGTGACAGGTTCACCTGGAATTATATAGCGCAATATGAATGTTTTTATGTGACGAGTGTTCTCTGAATTACACAGCACTCCAACGCATTGGGTATATTGATGAATCTCATCAGTTAATGTGAAATTATATATGAAAAAGATTCTATCTTTGGACATAAGTATGTGTGGTATTTAACCACTACGACATGATATTTTATTTTTATACATTTCCACATTTCATGTAATTTATTAATGATTCCTCTCATGCTCATGAATATTACCAATGTTATGATTATGCTCACCCAATGCTATATTGATCTTATTTATCATATTACTGGGATTTTATCAAACCCATTTTGATATATATCCTCAGGTGACTACATGTACTATGGAGGGTTCAATTTGCAATAAGTAACTAGAGAAGAAGGAATTGAATAAATGTTTGTGCTTGATGTTGTGGTTGTTATGTATGGTCATTGTTTACCCAAGACAGGGATTATTGGGATCCTATATGTGTAATAGATTTATGTTTTTTATCTTTCAAATGATGTAATAGTAATGTAGGAAATGTCTGGGTCACTATAGTTAGTATGGGATGCTTCTACATGTAAGCCCCACACCACCCCTTGCTGATGCATCTTTGAGGACACCACCATCTAGTCTGCTTCTTTTTCTAATTTCTCAGACTAAGCTTGAAGCAGCTGGTTTTATAGGTTAGTAGTGGCTGTGAAAGTCACCTTTCTAGGAATAATTTTTTGGAGTGAGCCACAAATTCCACCTTAATGATCCGCTAGCCACACGTAAGCCCATAATTGCAAAAATACGTGGGATTTGACAAATGTCTTCTAAATATGGTATGCATAAAGTGTCTAAGATGTAAAATCCCAATCAATGGTAATATTTGTTTCTCTCTCCAAGGGATGTTACCTCATGATGTGACACCTTCCTTTTATGGGAAACATCCTCTAATCCACCTCTCTATGGTTTTCTGATCCATCCACCATCACTTCATCCATCACCTCAACCTTATACGAGTGAGATCACTTCATCCATTTCCATCCATTAGGGAAACATTCCATGTGTAATCTCCAATTCCATCCCAAAAATAAATTATTTTATTTTTATATTCTAAACATTATACATATAAATCCTCCCTGCAGATCAATCCTAGTACCATCATATTCACATCAGTTCCTTCCTATCCATATCATATAACGTTAAACAGCATCAGATACCACAACTTCCTGAACATTGATCCATGTCTTCTAAAAATTGTATGAAGGTAGCCTCCATATAGATCAATCCCATCAATATATTTCCCTTGAGTTATTATGTATAGGGGAAATCATGCCCCATCACGAAGGTCACACTTTTTCGGGTCCTTATCCATGCGTTTCATTCTCATAAGGTGCCCCATTAGCTGTCTCATCACCCCCATTCCAAAATGCATGAAATTGGATTCCCATACACTATTATAGTTATGAATCCTCCCTGAGGTTCTAACCAAAAGGCCCATCACCCTAAATATCCCACCAATTCCATTAACACTCCCTCCATATCCATCTCGATTCTTACTTGAGCCACCACTTCTCGGTGAGAATATGCCATCGACACCATCGCTTCTCCTAGAACACATGTTTAGATAACCATGAAAAATCCACAGACAATCCATATTATTCCAAAAAATATCAATACTCATGTAATGGTAATTGATCATGTCTAATCCCCAAACCACCCCTAATAACTACATGGGTTTTATCCCCGTATTCTATATAGGGTACAAAAGAAGCCTCTCTATGGTTAAATCATATACAATGCTAATGCTTTATGTACCCCACAATAGGTTCCACCCCCTGATCCTCCTTTATTAGTTTCCATCTTTCCCTTTACGGTGAGACAACTTTCCCTTTATGCGACAAATCACCCAGTTTCATTTTCAGATGTGTTACTATCCATACAAAGGTAAAAATCTATGTCTCCCTCCTAAGGACATACTCATTCTTACTATAAATATTTCTATTTATGAAATGTTACACCTCAGGTACACTCTCATTGGGTGTTGTGATCCATCCATCTGGTAAACCTTCATGATTCTCCCTTCGAGGAATACACCTATCTAATTTGTCTCCATGGGATGTTCTAATCAACCTAATCCCATCTCTGCAAGATGATAAATCACGTCCTACCATGTGTAAACCATAATATGACTATAGAAAACATCACAAGATATGCCTATAGAATAATCAACTCATATACATGATAAACATGTAGTCTACCACATCTTAAATATGGGATGACTGTGGAAAACCTCAAAATAAATTCATCTAGCATAAAATGTGCTACGATCGATGTGGGTTGCCTCAGTTTTCCACACCATTGAGAATCCCTATTATGCATAAGAATACTGGTTTTCAATGATCAACTGTCAAAACATGCCTCATATAACCAAGAAGACTACTCTCTTAACTGAAGGTTGACACCCTGACTAGATTCTTTAGAGTGTCTATTCAGAAGCAGTGTAATAAACTAGAATCCATGAAGAGATGGAATCGAAAATGATTTTATTGGACAAAATCTTAATCTATATGGGAGACTAAAATTAGGTGACAAATTAAAATGAAGAGTCAATAGATGAAGAGGCTGACATCACATAATCCTATTTTAATCTAGGATTTGACATCTTTAATGAAGTGATGAAGGACACGTGCCTATGGCCTATTGGAATGTGGGTTAAGAAATGCAACGCCCTAGTGTGTGGCAGCACATAAATGTAAGTTCTCCTCAATGTAAAGCATACGAAATAGTTAATTTTATAACTTATATGTGAAATAATAAAAATAATTTATGAAAATTTAATTTTAAAATTTACATTGGGTAATTTTTTTGTATTTTTATGAGTTGTTTCATTTTTTTATGAATAGAGAAAATACTGAATTTTAATTGGAAACCTCCTTCTATTATAATATTTTCATTTTATTAAATTAACATTTTATTTGATTTTAATACATTTTTTTATAAATAATACATATATTAATCTAATTTACTTCATTGGAATCATTCTCACATTGAAATTGGATAAAATACATTTCAATTTTGTGATCATTTTTCCATTAAAATGAGGTTGTCTCATCCCGTGTAATGGATTAATTTAAAAATAATTTATTTTCTTTGTATGTTCCAAATTTTGAAAAATGGATTCCATATTTATTTCCAGCATAATTTATAATTTCATGTAAATCAAACATATATTTTTTCCAAAAATATTGGTGAACGTAATGAAAATTATTTATAGTGGTTTATGTAAAATGGAGTATACTTAGTGGTTAAATGTTTTCTAATGTATCCAAATAACTTAGAAGCATTTCCAAAATCCATTATTTGGCCATATTTTGACCATATCCTCTATTTTATAGAAAAAAAACTATTGTTACAGGAACATTATTTAAGGGAGACCACCCAATAGTGTGCATCTTCTTTTATAAACAACAATTTCACACCTCCTCCACAATAAAAGTGCACTCACTTTTAATTAATTCTTAAAACCTCTCGAATGATTTGTATCATTCATAACCATATAAAATAAGCTCAGAAATTACATTATATCAAACTAGTTTCCCCTATTATGTTAGAAAAAAAATCCAATGATGACATTTGGTGAAAACTAAAATGAGTAACCCAATGTAGAGGTGGATTTAATGGGTACGATGAATGAAAAGACTTAAGGTAAGGGTTTTCTCATATCAATTTTATTTTTTTGATATACATTCCATATTCACCACATATTATTATTTTTTATATACTTACAATGAATGTATTATATGAATTTTATTCTTAAATTTATAGGTGTGTTCATATCCATTTGATGAACTCTATTTCGTGGAATTTATGGTTCATAAGTAACGAAACTAGGAAATTAATTTTGTCTCAATTTTCCTTCTTTGATAATAATTACATGTTACACAGCTATATTATTCTACGAGTTTTATATACTGACATTTTACATGTTATATCATGAATCTAATTATTTTCATGATATTTTACGATTCATTTAATTTTATTATTTCATGGGGATTATGATTCAAGTTACCCTGGTCAGAACTGTTTCTTGATATTATCTAATTGTTTATCAGGATTTTTTTTAATATGCATCCAATGATGAAAAATTATTATACTTATCTCATAAACTCTCCCAAATTTTATTCTAATATGGTTATTTATATTATTTTCATGTCATTTTACTATTTTCCCAATCTTTTGTAAGTAATATAAATAAGAAATTGTATTTATGAATGTCGTAAAATATTACTATTGTTGGCCTGAAATCCATTTTCACACAAAAAAAATGTTTTCTAATTTTTTTTTAAAATTGTTTTTAATTATAATTAATCAAATTTTTATGGAAAATGGAATTAATTTTTTTTTATATTTAATTTTTTTAAAAATGTTTTTCGAATCATCCTCTATATATTTAAATGTTATTTTAAATAAAAATGGTGTTATAAATGATTTATGATTCAAAAAGAGTTTTTCAAAGAAGAATCGTTATTCTCCTCAGTATATGATTATAAAAGAAGTTTGAAAATTATTTTCCATTTAAGACAAGATCCATTGATATAATTTATTTCTTAATACAAATATTTTTTAATGATAACATTCATATTATTTTTCTGAATGGTTTTTGTATTGATGACATCATGCTTGTGGAACTCATTTTTATTCCATTTGTAAAACATGTGTCAATTTTTTTCTTCTGAAATACACTTTTTTATCGGGTCCTATAACATTACAATTATATTTATATGAATCTCCATTATTTTCTATGGTTCAATCAATATATAAATGAATAATTATTTTAATGTGTTTTTATGATGATATGAACGCTATTTGTACGTTATTCATTTTGTAGTTAATGAAAATATCTTTTATGAGGGTGACCCCAAATAGAAATGTGTAAGATTGTTATAGATTTTATAAATGGGTGGCCCAAATAGTGCCCGATAATATCGTTACAACTTATATGATTGGGTGGCCCAGAGAGATATCGATAAGACAACTATAACTTATACAATTTGGTGGCCAAGATAACACCCATTAATCCCGTGTATGATTTTACAATGGGGTGTCCAAGATAAAATTGGGTAATCCCATTATATTGTATATAATATGGTGGCCTGGAGAACACGTGGTAACCCCGTTATAGATTATATTATGGTCTGGACCAGATTATGCTCCAATACATTGGGAAAATATTTATATCACCTAAGATAGTGATGAGAAAAAGTCAGCATGTTTGATCTACAAGGGGAAGAAGGTGTAATATGATCCACTATAAGGAGATGTATTTGACTGGGGATGGTGGTTTTTCTAACTTAGTATTTCTCACCCCCATGAATTTTAAAACAACCCTATTCATTATTACATATTTAACATGATTTATTACATAATCTTTGACTTAATAAAACATTGATGATCGACATGTCTAGTGTATTTGGGGCATTAGAACATTACATAACAACATATAACATAAAATACATTTTTTCTTTGAAAACAAATTTTACATGACCACAACATTCATTGTACATATCATTGCATGGGATAACATGAGGTCATAGATAAGAAGATTGTGAGCTACAAATCCTAGAAAGTGAGTAAACAATGAATAACATAATGAATACAATACATGTTAGGTAATAAAAATATCAATGGAGAAAAAGAGAAACATGAAAATAAAGGCATGGTATAACATGGTTAGCATAACATAGAAATGTGTAATTATACTATATGATATTATCTTGTGTTAAGGCTCATTTCACATGGATAATATAGAGTAAACCATCATTGTACAAGAATTAGAATGTGTAAACCCTACTTTAACATGAATTAGCATGAGTAAACTGTCATTGCACATGAATTAGCATTATTAAACCCTCATTACACTTGGAGTATCATGATACTAAACATTACCCAATGAATTGAAGGGCTATCATTGTTCAACCTTCATAAATGATTCATTTTATGCATTAGTGTGCCACAATGATCATATAACATGGAATAATTCAACATAATCATTTATTACTCTATAACATAATTTGTAACATATACATGAAATTATTTAATAAATAATTATTTTTGCATAAAATTCAATACCCATGATAGAGAAATGGGCATGGTATTCACTACACGATGGTTTTGGCATGGAAAACCGCGATGAAATTTCAAAAGCCTAACGATGTGAAATAAAAATTCATAAAAATGGTTGATGAGAGAGAAAAGGGTATAAAATCATATTTTTATGAAATGGAAATTAATGGGTTCATTTAAATACATGTCCCAAAAAAATAAATTTTGATATAGAAGGCATAACATAATAATGAATCTTGAATAAAAATGAGAAATGAAATAAATCTTCTGAAATTTTTCCTTGGTAACAGGTGTACATGGGAGGGATTACTGAAAGATTAAGTGGTCTATAATCATTCAAACATAAGGTTGAAAGTTTGATGTATGTTTTAATTCATAGACCAACATTTTTAATGGAATATAAAATGGTATAAGAATATACAAAACATGGGAAACAAAGAATGGATGGAATCCCTTATGTATATTCAACATGGTAACAAGTATAAATAAGGGTTTATAAGATGGATAACAGAGATTGAAATGGGATATCATCATTTTAACAAAAAAGGGGAATTAAAATGGATTTATAATAACATATCCCAATATAGGAGTAAATTAAATTCAATGACAAAACCTAAAAACAATGCTTGATAAAAGATGAGGGTAGAAGATCTCTTATGGAATTTCAGCATAGAAATGGCTGGGTCTAAAGGATCATAGTGGGTATTGATGAGATTGAAAGGAATATATAATAATATATAAATCAAATGGATAGTACGTTGGTCATGTAATATCATAACCCAACATATATATATGGAACCTAAGAAGCATATTGTAAATGAGTACCAGGAATGGAAATGAGAAGAGTGAAATCCCTTACTTGGAGGTGTGATACCAAAGGATTTGGAGAGGATTGAGAGAAGATTTTTGGGAGATTGGGGTGCTGTCGGGGGAATCTAGTGAGTATCGTCCAGAGTTTGGCTGAGCTTCAAATTATTTGAGTGAACGGTAATGGGAGTTTGGGTGGGATTATAAACGAAAAGGAGAGGGAATTCTTTATTATATATGTTTTGAACACTACACATTAAACTATTCATAAAAAAACCATCCAATGGGGTTTTACCAGAGTTTATTTACAACGGGAGTGGTCTCTAATATTTTATTATTCCAAAGGCTGAAAAAAATTAAAATATTAGGCTTGTTTATATATAGGTGAGTCACACTCTCAATGAAATCATTTTAAAATGTTAATATATTTTATAAGTCTTGGAGGGTCCACTAAGGCATTATAAAATTAATAAAACAAATATAAAACAATATTATTTTTATTTTAAAACATATATTTTCTGAATATTGTTTTTATATTATTTTATTACATCACTATTGGATCATTAAGATGTCGTAAATAACATTAGATATTTATACGGTGTTTAATTTGTACCCAAAAATTCAACTGTTTCATAAAATTATGGAACATTCCCCATTACATAATTTTGACATCCTGATCCAAAAAACAATATTAATTTAACCTTAATAATTTTAAAAAAAATTTATTTTTCGCTTTTAATATAAAAAATGTCATTTATGGGAAATTTATGGGTTTTGAAAAAAATTCCATACCTTAATAAACGTTACATTTGACTCCATAAAAATTATATAATCATTTATATTTAATAAATATTATATGATAAAAATATTTTATTAAAATATTATTTAATAAATAAATTTATTAATTCATCAAAATACGTTCTATAGAATATAAAATTTCAATTTTTTCTTATAATAATATAATTCATATCAAACTGAATACTTAATCTTTTAGAAGGTAACAAAACAATGAAAAAATATAATAATCACATATAATTAAAAGTTGTGTTATTATAAAATCATTATAAAAACATTATTTATTAAACATTAGTATAATATAATAATATATATATTTCTAAAAAGAATCATTTTTTGGGAAAATAAATTTATCTAATACATTATATTTTTAAGAGAATATAATCTCAAAAAAACATTGATGAGATACGAGTTTTATTTATAAAAAGAAGTGCACATTATGAAACTAATACCTTGTTATATAACCCCTTATGACACCCATGTAGGACCTAAGGGTAAGGTGTGAGATTGTGATCGACTCTTGTGGTGGTTCTAAAAACATCGCTTTGGTGGTAAAATCAATCAACCTTCACTGCTCCCGTTGGCGATGTCGTTCAAGCTTAAGAGGTTGAATCATGGCTTGTCCTTGGACAAGAGAGAAGCCCAGTGATGCTACCACAATTCTGAGATCTTAAAAATTATCTTAGTATTGATTAATTCTTCTAGATTAGGTCATAATTTATTTTTTCTATGTCGAAGATATTAGTAATTTTTAAAATAAAAATTTATAATAGTCGCGTGATCAATGTTCAATGACTATATTATGAATGGTAATGATATTTCATAGTCATTTAAACCCAAATGGATAAAATTAAAATGTTAATTTTGTTTCTTTTTTTAGAATACATTTAATTAAATAAAAGAATATTAATTTTATTCATGAATGTTCTAGTCGTTACAATCATTTCCCCTTATGTAATTTCATACTCAATTTTTTTTCCAACTCAAAAAATATGTTGGTAAATTATCTTCTTCACTTCATCTGGTTCCCATGTTACTTCTTCAATCACATGGTTTCACCACAAATTTTTTGATGAGGGGTATTATCTTATTTCATAGAGATTTTTTCCCTACGATCTAAGATCTTCATGGGCTTCGCCACATTGTAGATGTCATTATCCAATGGTACCACCTCTGGATATAATACATGTGTTGGGTAAGGTATGTATTTCCTAAAAATTGATAAATGAAGTACATAATGTACTTGATACATGTTCAGTGGGATTTCTAGTCGTAATTTCACTACTTCCATGTGACCAATAATCTTAAAAGGGCCGATGTACCTTGGAATAAAAATTAACATTTTCAAAATCCCATAACTCTATTCCATGGTGATATGTGTAGGAATACCTTGTCTCCAACATCAAACTCTAGATCTCATCAATGACTATCATCATAGCTCTATTCCCAACTCTGAGTAGCAATAATGTTCCATTGGATGGTATTAATCTTCTCCACCATTTCTTTGGACATTTCTGGCCCTATAAGTTTTTTCTCCCTAACATCTTCTCAACAGGACAATGTTACACACCTCTCCCATAAAGGGCATCATAAGGATCCATTTAGATGATTGAGTGGAAACATTTTTTGAAATAGAAATCAACCAAAAGAAGATGTTGGTCACATCCAACATTGGGGTCCACTGAGACTGCTATCAAGATACCCTTGAGTGTTTGGATAGTCTGCTCATATTGGCCATTAGTTTTTGGATGATAAGATGTAATGAAGTGCAGCTAAGTAGTCAGAGCATGTTATAGACTCTTCTAGAACATAGAGGTGAATCTTGGATCTTGAACAGATAGAATTGTTAGTGGTACTCTTTACAACCTTACCACTTCACTGATTTATATTTGTTCGAGTTGATCCAATGAGAAATCGTTTTTAATTTCTATTAAATGTGAAATCTTAGTATGATGATCCATAAAGACCCAGATACCATTATTTCCTTTAGATGTATTTTTATGTACGGTGAAAAAGTCCAAGGTTATATTCTCCCATTTTTATGTTGGTATAGGTAATGGTTTCATAATCCCTTTAGAAATCTTCTTATCATCCTTCACATGTTTACATACCATGAACATTGATGTATACTAAGCGATCTCCTTCATCATGTTATCCCACTAACAATTCACCCAAAGATCTCAATACATCTTTGTGTTTCTTTTGTGAATGGAGAAATTCGAACAATTGGAGTTATCCAAAAGTTCTTTTAACTTTGAATTTTATGGAACACATAGTCTTGAACCAAATTTTACAATTCCTTCTTCATTAAAATTGATCTGTGAGGATTTCCATTTTATGATAGTTTAAACTTTAATATGAATTCCCACATCATCCTTTTGAGGACATTTTACCTTTCCAAAAGTTACTATAAATACCCATACATTATATACATTGATATTACTTTAGAATATAAGTAAATTAATTACAACATATAACAAAACAATGATAAGAATTTAAAGTTATAGTGTCTTTAGAAACTGGGAAACATAAAAAACTTGTTCATAAATCATTTATATTGTATCTCATTTATTTCTTCGTAACAATACTCATTTTAGTCATATCATACATAATACCATTCTTCCTGACCTATAGAAAATAAACATCTGAATAGGTGAGCTCAAATTCTCGGTATGGTAAAATAATGGAAATATCAATCATTTAATATTCATAAGAACATATCATTTGAAAATCAATTCCTACATAGAAAACACCATAATATCATATCTTGGGATAAATCATAGAAGTGAAATGTTATCTCAACAGTCATAACATAAGACATTATTTATTTAGATTATAAAAATAAGCATATAAAATATTTTCGTATTAGTCATGGCTCATTTCCAATTCCATCAAAAAAGACACAGTCCATTACTTAACTGAAATCAATCCTCATTGCATCCCCATATTACTGAACTAGATTTAATTTCCATTACAACAATGTCTGTATATTGAGACATAAAACATCACAAAATAAGATGGAGGGAGATATAGTCCCCACCCATCTTGTAATGAAATAATTATTACATGATTTACAAAAACATAAATTATTCATCATAGTATAACCCATAAAATAAAATTTTATTCTTAAACATCATTTCATCATCAAAAAAATCCATATAAGATAAATGGAAAACATAAGTATAAATCCACATAAACAGAATAAAATAAATATAATAATATGTATATGGGAATAACACTTTGTCACCTTAGATGGAAAATAAATTTGATAAAACAATTGAACTTAATTCCCGAAGAAAATATCTTTTATTATTCAAGAACATTTTCTTTTCTGAAAATGTCATACAATTTTAAAAGAAAACAATTTATTTGAAAATAAAATTCAAATATTATAATGGAAGCTTCATGGAAATATTTTTATATGAAAGTGTAAAAAGTCATTAATGTCGTATAAGTTTAAAAAACATTCTCCTTATGCTTTTATCAGAAAAGTCCAAAAGTGAATTGTTTGGTAAACATAAAAATATTCCTTCCATACTAGGTAGAAAAAGTAATAAATCGGTAAAAATTAATTTAAAAATACGTAGAATAATAGTTAACATTTTTTGAGAACATTTTTATAAAACATGTACATGGATGATAAATATATCCCAAAAAATTTCCTAGGTATAAGAAATCTCAGATAAAAATGTGATTGCAAAATTATCCCTTACCTTTGGTTTGATATGCTTCCTATGTATCCGAACCTCTAGTATAATGATTTAAATCATGTTAATGATTTATTCTATAATCATAATCATTTTTATGAAAAACATTATGATTATATTTTCATCTGTTTGTTAGTAACATTTCATTGTTACTCATAATTTGATTATTAATCGGTTTATGTTCTTATGCTTATTTTGTAGGATAAGTTCTTATTAATATTTTTATGTTATAGTTATATCATTTAAAACATGGTATTAGTATAATTTATATCATATTTATTCATTCAATTCATTTATATAATCATGGTTTAATGATGATAATGTATAATGAATCATGTCGCACTATAGAGATGGTGAATTGTACGTACGTACGAGCGACAATATCACTCCCATAATTGTTGAATGGTATTGAATTGGATGGTTTATTGAGTCTTAGAATTATTATCATGTTATATTAATTTTACATAAGTATTATTATTTCCACCATTATTTCCACCCAAATATGCTGATGGTGAAAAACCTATTACACCACATTGTGGAGACAATAATTCATACATACACACGTGCGCTAATTTCATTTTTCGTTGGATGAATTGAAGGTGAAACATGGTTGTTTGATATATATAGTAACATATAAGTATAAAATTCATTCTTATGTTATTAATTTATATTGAAACAATATAATAAGATCAAGTAGAAGAAGAAATAAATATTAATAAATTGGTAGAAGAGATTACCTTTTCTTTGATATGCCTCTTTTAAATTTCTACTTAGGGCACTAGAGTTGGTCTTTGGAGAAGACCAGAACCTCTAAAATTTAATTAGGGGAGTTGAGAAGAGACATTATAGTGGTTTTCAGGGCTTTAAGGCTCAAAATTGAGTGAAGAGGAGATTGAGGATGTTTGATTTTATAAGAGAGGAGAGTAGCATGTCAAGAAACGCTCCAAAATATTAGTTTATAATAAAATCCAAACCTACCCAAAAACCTCAAAAGTATCCAAAATTCAAAAATGATATGATTTATTTTTATAATATAATTAACACATAAATTTTGGCCATCTTATTTGGTAAATTTAAACATAATCTCTTTAATGGACATTTAATTATTCAATTAAAATTTAATTTTGGTAATAACATTCTAGATATTTAATGTAATAAATATTTACTTATGTGGTGTTAAATGACCATAAATGTATACTTTCTTCCATTTTCATCCTTATAATTATAACTTTGTAATTTTTAAATATTTATATGATTTTTTGAACAATTCAATAAAATGTTATGTTTATAAAATGTCTATATTGTCAATTTTGACTCTATTCATTTATTAGAAATTAAATAAAATTCAAAATGAAGAAAAGTTTGAAAATAAATTTTTAATTTACTCTTACCATGTCATAGTGACCTGGAATATTTCTGGAGTACATTAATTTGTTCATATGATATTTCTTTTAATATTTTTGAAACCATTTATTTGATATTTCTTAAATAAAATAATTTCTAAATAATTGTTTTGTCATCATTAATGGTAAATATTTAATCTTTAAATATTAAAATAAAATTTATATGATGTTGTAAATTAATATATAAATCCATAGAATTTCTATATTAATATTAATCTCCTAGTTACCCATAAATTAAAATAAATATACATATATAAAATGAAATAGAGAATTTTTTTCCATTTCATTAGTTTTATTTACATTCATGACATTTTCATATGTATGTGGCCATAAAATGATTCCATTTCGAAAAATAGATTATAAGTGTCAAATTTTGTCATCTAATTTTATTTTAACAGTTGTGAATTTAATTTTATAATATTAATTTTACCCTAAAATACCCGATTTACCTTTAACCATGGTAATACAAATAATTACCAAAGGTACTATTCATAATGCCCCAAAATAAAATCATCCTATTAAAATAATTTTGATCTAATAATTCCAAATGTGGAATCAATTTTTAAAGATTCAATAGACATAATTTTTAGTAATTAATTAAAAATTAATACCGTTGTTGAGAAAATGGGTTTAAATGGTTAAAGAAATGAAAAATATTAAAATGTTTTTACCTATAAATTCATTGTAAAATTAATGATAATGATATAAATTATGTTAAAGGGTAAAAATATATTCTATTTGTACTTTAAAACAAATTAATATTATAATTTATCCATATAAATTATCTCGATGAGAGATGTTGTTTTTAATAAAAATTTAGCATATTTCACTATTCATCCAAACATTAATGTTATCATATAGTTATCAAAATTTATGAAAAGTAAATTTTTATATCCCACTTCAAAATAACCTGTCTATGTTGTCATATATAAATTATTAGTCTTTCAAAATCATAATTTAAAATGGGTTATCCATCTAGAGGTGTAAAATTAACGTTTTAAGAAATACATCAAATACGGTTTTATTCATAACCAATAACGAAAATATCCATTTGACGAAAATAAAACTAATTTAATTAATTTTATAACACATATATGTCATATTGATTTCATTAAAAAATGTAATTCACTCTATAATAAAAATATTTAATTGGTTTATATTTTTTATTAGGCATTTTCATAAGATAGTTATAATTATTACTATTTTCTTAATAGATAGGCTATAATGGTAATTTAATAATAAGGGTGTATCACAGTTCGTTTAAAATGACAATTGTGTGCGAAGAGAACTGCTGAGGAATAAAAAATAATTAAATAAAATATTTTAAAAATCATTTGGGTGTTACATTCTACCCCCTAAAAATGAATGTTTTCGTCAAAATTCTTCACCAAGAAACAAACAGATGAGGATAAATGTCCCTCAACAAACCTTCATGTTCACATGTATCATATTGAAATTGGTGGTTCCTCCATAAAACATTAACCAATCAAGTGGCCTTGTTTCTTATAAATTGTTCAATACGATCCAGAATCTCTATAGTTTGTTTATCATAAGAAATATCGTGCTCGAACCGTATAACTTATGAAATTAGTACATATGAAGGATCAATAATGTACATTACCAGGTGTAATACATTAAACACATCATGAAATTTAGAGATATTGGGTGGAAGTGCCAATCGGTAAACTACCTTCCTAACACGATCCAAAATCTCAAAATGACCGATATTCATGGGGATCAACATTCTCTTATCTACAAATCTCATTACTTTTTTCTACGGAGATATTCGTAATAAGACCATATCACCAAATTCAAAAATGAGGAATTTTCTTTGGTTGTTTTCATCACTCTAATGTTTTCATTGAGATTCTCTAATGTGTTGTTGAATAGATCCAACATTTTTTTCCATTTTATCAACAATATCTCATCATAATATCTTTATTTTCCCATATTTTTAATTAACCAGCCCAGGTTCCTTGGTAACCCAATAACCGAGCTCGTCCTGACATAGACGAAAGGCTCTTCCCGATCCACTTGGGTTGGAAACTTCCACCGAGCATCGTGCAACATACAATTCTGAACAATTTTTCCACAAGAATGTAGAAGTAAACGAAAACAAAGCATTATGCATAACAAAAGAAACTCCACTGGATGTGATGTACCCGAATAAAACATGGAATTAAAATACCCATGTAATATAACCCAAGTAATAAAATTGGAAAAACTATCATATGGTCTATAAGGAAACAACTTTCCAAGACCGAATATCAAAAGATGGATTCACCTCCAAGAGTTCCCTTCCCATTACTCGAACCAGGAAGAGGAAAGTCAACAAACCCTCAAAGACAAAAGTAGCATGTGAGGCTAAGCCTAGTAGGATTCCACTAAATCTTCCATAACAAATTAAAAATATAAATTGCCTAATGAAATGATTTAAATTTTAAATATAATTGGTTTGGAAACTCAAACACATATTTAAACAGGACATTCTATACATTTGCTAATGATGGAAATAAATATTTTATGCCATGATTTTACAAATGATGAAAATTTATAAAACAATAGTTTATGTAAAAAACGTATATAAAATAGTTTATATAAATTTATCAGGAATGTAAGAAATTCAAACAAACAATGGAATACATTTATATATCAAATTTAAATAAACAACTAAGAAACATGGTCATCTACCAAGAGGCAAGATAGTATTAACCAGTAACAGGATACCACAATATCTACGTGAACATAGAAAAATGGATATACACAAACAAGTCCCTATGAAACTGGCCAAATAAGACTCATCACCAACCTATCGGGGATGTGATCTTCCACAAGTGTGTTTTAGTATGTTGTCATAGCATATAGTGTATCCAAATAACTCACTAAATACCTAAAGCTTTCATTCACTCTTACATGATGGGTGAGCTATTTTATGTCTACTAAAAAAATACAATATATCCAATTCATCCATATCAAAAGTGAAAATTTATTTCAATTTAAAAAATAATAATTTTTATTCAAAAACATCCATTTTTTAGAATATAAAACCATTGGGTTTAAATCAAATCAATTTAACCCATTTTTACCAGTTTGAAATCCAATTAAAACCAATTCTATAATTACACAATATATTTCCACAATTAAATTCATCAATTTAATTAAAATCATTTCCTTAAAATCAATAATTTAAATTAAACAATTTAAATCAGTAAGTTTTCAAAAACACACACAATTTAATGGAATTGAGGGTTTTCCAAATATCCATGCCAAAACCATTTCAAATATCTCGATTCAATAGAATTGAGTTTTTATTAATTTAATTGAAAGAAAATTTGAGCAATTGAATTTAAATCTATAATTTAAATAAATCATGAAATACAAGGATAATCAATTACGCTAATTAGAACGAAACTACCTACCTCATGGTTGCTGATATTTGCAGCAATGATAAACCAGCAAATGTGGTTCAATACAACTCCTCACAACCTTATTATCATAAGAGTAGACTCATCAATGCTCGGCATTCATCACGGGTTCCTAAAACCAAAACCATATATTTTATTTCAAAAGGAAATAAAATATCACATGCGATGATATATTCCCCATCCTGAATAATTTTCAAATTATCGATTTAAAATACTAGATGGGAGAATATTTTATCGCTCTTTGATAATTTTCAAATTATTGATTCATAATATTACATGCAATAATATTTTACTACTCCTAGATAATTCTTAAATTATCGATTAAAAATATGACATGAAATAATATTTTATCCCTCTTAGATAATTTTCCAATTATCGATTTAAAATATTACATGCAATAATATTTTATAACACATAGATAATTTTATAATTATAAAATAAAAATATTACATGTGATATTATTTTATCACTCTTAGATAATTTTCAAATTATTATTTTATAATTATAATAATTGTCCTTTAAAAAAATGTAATTATCATATGATAATTCTATATTGTTACATTATAATTATCCATTTAATAAAATGAATATCTATATTCTGGTAATTAATTTTTTAAATTTATCAATTCCGAATCTTCTTATGATAAATATTTGTATGTATCACTTGATAATTATTAATTATTATTCCCTGATAAATCCTTGTAATTTTTATTGATAATTTCACAAAATTATCTTTTGATGCATATAATAGATTATTGTTTGAATAACCCGGTATCATTAACATTTGATAATTATTTAAAATTATCACTGATAATTCCATGAGATTATCATAATAAATTATCTATGATATTTATTTTAGAAGACTATTTACCTATCTCATAATAACCAGTGTATCACACTTTTAATGATGTCTTTTAATTATATATATATTTCTAAATTTGTGAAATTATCCTATGATAAAAATGATTACGAATTATCCCAGATAATTTTATTTAAATTATTAATTAATAAGTCATTTCAATTTCATTTCAAAAATTCTTAACAAATATCTTTTGATAAATTTATTTTAAAAAACACAATTTAAAATTTCAAAAAATAAAATGAATAATACATTATTGAATTCAAATTTTAAAAATTATTTAGGTTCTTCTTGTAGAGGAGAGTCCAGTGACACCGGAGATGTGTAATTATGATCAATAAAGTAGATGTTATCGAAGAGATAATATTGAAACAAATAATGGAATAAAATAAAAATAAATAAATAAAATAAAATTAAAATAAGACCCACCTTAAAACATCAAACTTGCACTACGCAGAGGTAAAAAATGGGAAGAGTACTGTGATCGAACATAGGGACACTCGAGTGTTGACCAATTATTCACCAAGGAGTCTTAAGATCTTCAGAATCCAACAAGATCAACCAATAAGAAATCAAAGAACTTTAGTGAATTTAGAAACCAAATAAAACAACACACCCATACCCCTTATAACACATCCGATTTAACCCATTATTTAACATAAAATCAGTTATGTAGTTATTAATTTCACCTAATCAATGTGTTGCTAACTAAAACTGATGAAAATGTTTGAAAAATGAATCTTTTGAAAGTAAAAACTTTGAATAATTGAGTTTTGCATTCGTAAAAGAAGAAGTGGCATGAAAGGTGAATGAAATATTTTTTTATTAATTAATTTAATCATTAAACTATTGAATAACATAATTTAACAATAAAAATACCAAACACCTGTTGCTAGTGAATTTTATACCCTTTCTAGGGTAAACACCCCCTTCCATACATAACAGTGGTATCTGACTTCTCAAAAGATAAACTGTTTAAGAGATATGAATGATTTATTAATTAAAAATTGGGGTAAATAATTAAATAAAATAAATTGTTTATTTTTGTGAGGAAGGCCTCTAAATTATCAACACATAAAAATGATATACCTTGTCTAGGGTAAACCCCTCATTCTGGATCCATTAGTGGTCTCCTGTACCAGATTACTATAGAGACTCTTCCAAAGTGGGAATAATCTTCATTCTAGATACATGTGGATGGAACCCAATTTAATGTGAAGAATTTAATTTCCCCGCTGCTTTTTAAGGTTCTGATTATCTCATTTCACTACATGGAATGGAAAATTTGTAGTATAAATTCTGATTTAGAGAAGTGATCTCCCTCCAGTTTTCATCGAGCATCCCATTGTGTTTTCTTATGATTTTTATAGTTTAACACTAGTTATAGAGGTTGAGTCTTCCATTGACATGATGCCAGGTACTCAATATGTTTTTTACCTCTTACTAATGGGCTCTAACTGAATTGAAAGAACTAATGTCCTGGTTGGACGATCTTCTTGAGAAAACCTGTATTCACCAAAGTGTGTCACCTTGGGTAGCGCAAGATTTATCTTCCATGAAATATGATGGTTCTTTAACAACTTCTCGTATCGTGATTATTCATCACGAATAGAAGCTTGTTGATGAATTATGAAAGTATTATAGACTCCTTTTATGCTGGGGAGTCTAATGCCCAATGGTTTTTCTCCAACTCGGGTGTTCTATGTTATCTGAACTGTTATATTGCACTGTTAGTGACAACGAAGGCTATAATTGGGGATTGAAATTTTTTCCAATGGGTTGTGCACCTAGGAATCACTAAGGCATTCTACTACTTGAAGTAGCATTTTTGGTGACCACGTGTTCTTGAAGGTCTCACTACGGTTTGCTTATCGCTGGCATGGATGGTAAGGGAAACATTCTCCTTATATTGTGGGATCATTTGAGGTTGTTGATTTGGTGGTGAAAGTTGTTTACCATTTAGCACTACCACCACAAATAACATCGATACAGTATGTGATTCAAGTATCTGAGCTTAGAAAGTATTAATCTGACCCATCTAATGTTCTGAGTTGGTGTGATCTTGAATTGGAACTTGTTTTATCTATTATTGAATGAACGGTCATGGTTACTGATATCGAGACCAAGAAACTTAGATAAATGAAAACACCTAATGTGAGTATGATATTGAGGCATAGTTATAATTCTAATGATATGTGAGAGGGGGAGGCAATGATGAGAGAACAATGGCCTTGTATTTTTATGTGGTTTTTATTAGTATTTCTGGGGACATAAAGTTCCTATGGTGGGGAGGTTGTAACATCTAGTTACTATTTTAGGTATTCCTAAACCATATTGTGTTAAATTAATATTTCCTTAAATGGGAAAAAATGGTTTATCATTGAGAAGATTTCTTTTTGTTACACACATAGCTGAATTGTAAAACGTCCAGTTAATACTCTAGAATATGCAATTAAATATTTTCTGAGTTAAACACTATGTAAGTATGAGTTAATGAGTTCTGCAAAGCCTCGGGTTGGACAGAATAAAAACATTAAATATATTAAATTAACCACAGACTTCTTAATCAAAATATTTGAATAATCAGAAAATGGTGCATCATTTGACAAATATAATACCACTATTATGTCCAAAATATGGGTTTTTACCCTAGGAGGGTATAATATTCGGTGGTTCCTGACTTTCGGATTCCTCGCTCATGAGTTAAAGTTATTAAATAATATTTAACATATTATTTATTTAATAAAATAAATATCTCCCAAATAATGTGATGTATGGGAAATATTTAATAATTTAAAATCAATAATATATTTAATATTATTTAATACCTTCAACTCAGAGTGAGGAATCCAAAATTCTGGTGAAATCGAATGTTATACCCCTCTTAGGGAAAAAAATTATTGAAGACATAAAAATGCAATTACATTTCTTGAATGATGAATTGTTTTGGAGTTATTCAAATATATTTAATATAAAGTGTGCACATAATGTAATATATTTAATATTTTTATTTTTTCCTCCCTAAGGCTTCACAAATCTGGGATACTCATACTTACTAATTATTTATTTCAGAAAATATTTAATAGAATATTATGGAGTATTAATTGAATGTTAACCCTTCTGCGACGTGTTAAACAAAATATCAACTTTTTAGTGATAAACGAATTTTTCCCATTTAACATAATAATAATTATATACAAGATAGTTTAAGAATACCTGAAACAGTAAAGGGATGTTACAAACTTCATCCTAAGAAGTTGGATTTTTTCACTTCATTCTATAGAGGGATTCAAAAAGAGACATCTAAATACTGGAGTGGAAACTATTATTATAAAAAAATTCCACCAATGTTAAGTGTTGATCCCAACCACCTATAAAATCCATAGATCAAGATATCAAAATAAATTCTAGAGTTTGAATTATCCTCTCAGACTTACCGTCTATCTGGGGGTGATAACAAGTGTTGAAACATATCTCTGTATCTAGAGCATGATGAAAACTTCGCCAAATCATCTAAGTAAACCTCGAATACTGATCTGATATAATGGAAAGTGGTACTCAATGCAATCTTACCACTTCCTTGACATATATACTTGAAAATTTATTAAGAGAGAATTCCACTCTAATAACAGTGAAGTCTGTCGACTTCTTAAGAGGATCAACTTTATCCAAGATAGAATTATTGACTTTGGATGTTTTGGGAAGTCCGATGAAAAACACCATAGTGATGTTTTCCAGTTTCTATCTTGGTATGAGTAATGGTTGTAAAACCCCTTATACTTATGTCCTTAAGCCTTAACTTTCTGACAAATCAAGCATCGAGAGAAATATTCGGTGGCATATTTTTTCATTTCATCCCCCCAGAAGTACCTTTTCAGGTACGTGAACATCATTGTTATTCCAGGGTGAATAGATAATGAAAAAATATAAGACACATACAATATATCCTTATTTAATTCTGGTATGAGAGGAATACAAATCTGATTCCCAAACCTTATTTATTTATCACAATCAAGGATGAAGTGAGGATCATTTCTCACATTATTTTGTAACTCTATATCTTCATTCTATGCCTCTTTATTTTTCACTTTAATAGATGGTTGAACATTCATTTGAGAAAGATATCATTTCTCCATTTCCATTATAATTTTAAGATCCATCCTTTGAAAATCCATAAATATTTGATCTATCATGATCCTCATCGTAGATAATCTAACATGGTATTGTCGACTTAATGCATCTGCCACCTTGTTTATTTCCACAGGTTGGTAATGTGTTGAGAATTAGAAATCATTAATCAACTCCTAAAATATTTTTTGGTGAATATTCATCTCATTTGGGTGGAAATATAATTTAAACTTTTATAATCAGTATAAATAAAACAACTTTCACCATAAACATAATGACTCTATATCTTTAAATCAATGATTACTGCAGCTAACTCCAAATCATGATTTAGGTAATTTTACTCATGGATTTTAAACAATTGTGAGGCACAAGAAATCACAATATAATTATTCATGAGAAAACTCCCTATATACATCTTGGATTCACCACTGTAGAACAAAAACCATTCTATACTATAAGGATGTGTGAGCACCGGTGCACTGGATAACCTTCTTTTTAGCTCTTTGAAATTATCTTCACATTCCAACTTCCAAATGAAAATAAATCCATTAAGAGTGAACCTGGTTAGTGGATTAGATAATCTTGAAAAATATTTCACAAAACGTCGATAATATCCAGCTAAACCAAGAAAAATTCGGATATCAGTTACCGTTGTTGGCCTCGACCATCATTCAAAATCCAATTTTTTTCTAGATCCACATATATCCTCTATTTTGAGCTTGTGTGACCCAACAATGAAACATTATGTAGCCAAAATTCACACTAGTAAAATTTATAATAAATATTATCCTTTTTAAGGGTCTTCCATACAATTCTGAAGTGATCGTCATGTTCTTCCTTTATCATTGAATATACAAGAATATTGTCAACAAAGACTACCACAAATAGATCAATATAGTTTCTAAATAGTATATTCCTCATATCAATGAAGATAGCAGGGGAATTGGTAAGAAAAAAAGGAATCAATGTAAATTATTAGTGTCCATACCTTGTACGGAATGTCCTCTTTGGTATATCGTCTTTTTTTACACATAATTTATTATATCCTGAACATAGATCAATCATAGAAAAGTATAGAGCTCTGCTTTGTTGGTCAAATAATTCATCAATACAGGGAAGTTGATATTTGTTAATAATAGTGCTCTTATTATGTTCATGATAATAAAATTAGAGTCCCATTTATCCATATTTCTTCATAACAAATAGATCATGTGCTCTCCATGGTGATGCCCTAGGGAATATGAATCCTTTATCAAGATTCTCTTGGAGTTGGTTTTTCAATTCCTACAACTCAATTGGGGCCATTCTATAAGGTGTATTTGAAATAGGCATAGCACCCGGTATGAGTTTTGTTGAATAATCAACTTCACACTATGGTGGAAGACCAGTAAATTCCTTTGAAAAGACATCATCAAACTGTAACACAATGGGAAAATTCTTAATCATGAGTTTCTTCCCAACCATATGAGATAAATAAACTTCATTTGTTGGAATCAAGCCCCATAATATTGAAGTAATTTCCACTGGAAGTTTATATTTGTACTTTTACCGATAGATGATCATAGATTGACTTGGAATATGAAATCTAACTTCCCTTATTTGAAAATTTATATGATCTACTAATAAATAATGCTAATCCATTCCAATAATCACATAACATTCCACTATAGGAAGGATCAAAAGATTTTACATGTAGCACATTACCACCAACAACATATGGAGAATAATTAAAAATAATCGATGTGATTGTTTTGTTGTTTAGGTTTTGTCACAACTATATCAATATGTAATTGTTGATTTAATATGATGATACCCTTTCAAAAATTATTATAAATAAATGAGTGGGTGGATCCATAATCAAATAAGACATTTTCTTCTTTAGAGTGGATGGTAAGTATACATTTCACTAATACATTATCATACTCTTTGTGGACAATTGTAACTACCTGTTACATTCCATTGTCTTTGTCCATAAGAGTTTTTTGATGTCAATCATCATTAATAACTCTTGGATTGTGGAATTGATTATCATAATGCCCCATTTCTTTGCTCTTCTAACATTGATGTGTTGGGGGGAATTTTGAGTATCAATTTATTTGTTTTCATTAGTATACATATATTTCCCACCACTTTAACATTCAATTTACCAATGACCTTCTATACCACAAATAAAAAATTTACTAGTCCCTTTAATACAATTCCCCTCAAGTGTCTTTACCCACTTTGAGCATAAGGGAAACTTCACCTTCATTTCAGTGTGTTTTTTATATTTTTATTTGAATTCAATTTTCCTCTACTTATCAAACCAATATGACTGATAGGTTAATCTAATATCCATCTCAATCTTTAGATCACACTGAACAATTTCCTCAATGTTGTTGAAGTTCCATATGGCTAATGCCTATCGTAGACCTGGGTTTAAGCCAATAATGAATCTATCAATCTTACTCTCAGGTTGTATAACAATTCTAGATGCATACTGTGGTAGTCTTGTAAAATTTTCTTCGTAGTTCCAACAGATTCATCATCCTTTTTCTTATGTTTGAGAAACTCCCTCTCTATCATTGTTCGAATAATACAAGGAATTTACTTATTGAAAAATAAGTTCCTGAACATGTCCCATTCAATGGATTCAACTTTATCTCTTTGCCTCATATTAAGGATAATATTCTACCATTAATCATCTTATCCTTCCAAAAGATATACTAATAAGATGACATTATCAAGTTCAAAACATTGTAGAGCTGAAAATATTTTTTAGTGGTACTGATTCATTGTTCAGCCACTAATGGATCAGAAGACCTGCTAAATAATGGTGGATGTTGTCCCATGAAGGACTCAACAGAATATTTCTCCCTACTTTGAGCATTTGGAAGTCCTTCATGATTCATATCTTGATAATGTTGGGTAAACATGACTACAAGATTTCTCATTTAAGCTCCCATAACATTTGGTTTCTCAAGGGTACAATAATTGCATTGCTTGTCGCATTCAACATTAACGTGGTTCCTTCAGGTTCTAAACATTTACTAAAACAAAAAATAATGGTGTGAATGACAACAATCATAATATGAAAACTGCATAATGAAGAATAAGATTTCAATTTAGGACAATATAGGTTTTATCCTAGGTTATTCATGTTCATTTCTAAATGACTAGGATTCTGTCATATACTTATAAATATATTTAATGTTTTTATTAAGGCTTTCTCATCTTAGTTTCCAAAGGTTAACTATAAAATTTCTATGATACAAACTATAAAGACCCGTAATTTACAAGCATTTATCTTACATTAGAATTGATGTATATTCATTATAACATATAAAATACATGAAAAACCTATATTGGTATAGAGTCTTTAATAATTGGGAAACAAATACAATTAGTTCATAAAACATCTACAATCTATCCCATTTATTTGTTCATAACCAGACTTCTTATTTTTTTCATATCTTACTTAATAACCTCCTTCCTGACCTGGGGAAAAGAAACATACAAAAGGGTGGGATCAAATGCTCAGTATGTGTAATAAATGGAAATATAAATATTTTCATATTCATAAGAACACATCATTTGAAAATCGTTTCCAAGAAATATAAGATCATAAGATCATGTCATGGAATTAATCATAGAAGTGAAAGGTAATCCCAATAATCGTATCATAAGACGGAAAATTTTATGTCATACACATATAATTATAGAAAATAATTTCCTATTAGTCAATGATCCTTTCCAAGACTATCATTGTGAAAAAAATTCCATTACTGAACTTAGTTCACTCCTCGTTCTAGAGCTGTTTTAGTTAAACTGATTTATTTTCCATTCTATCCATGTATAGTGTTGGAACGATGGTCGTTCTTTGCCTGAATTGGTGTATGGTTGGTGTTTGTTCTCAATCCATAGTGGTAGTTCAGAATGTGTTCCAGTAAATTGATCATACAATTCAAGACGACAATAGTATTGAAGGTGGCGCTCTTTCCTAGTGATTGCCAAACTTTTGTGTGCCAAAATCCAAAAATGAAGACATTGATGGTTGGTAAAAGGAGGTGCGTGCAAAGAGGAAGTGATGCGCAAAAAGGAGGGCTTTGTGCAAAATATCTTAGTTAGGTACGAAAAACAGTGTGGTGCACGAAATAGTGGATCGATTTTTTTCACGCAAATAGTGTTTTAGAATCAGAACGATGAAAAATGGAAAAGGCATGGGCTGCGCGAAAAATCTGGGGATGTGCACGAAAAACAATAAATTCACGAAATATGATGCGCCAAATGAGATGTTTTTCGCGCCCCATGGGTTTTTGCGCACAGGGGTCTGAAATGCCTATAAATAAGAGGTGACCCCCTAGTTCTATATGGTCGAATACTTAGAGAAAATCTGAAGTCTGCTATTCATAAAATTTTCTCGTAAAGGGGCTTGCACAAAATACTTTGAGCTATGCGAAAAACTCCAGGTTGCGCAAAAAATTCCGCATTGTGCGAAATCTTCCGGTTTGCGCAAAATATCTAATTTCCGCAAAATTACTGAGCTGTGCGAAAAAAAGAAGAGTTGCACGTAAAATTGAGGCGGCGCGTAAAAGATTCCTCTACACGAAAAGGGTGTTTCCGCATGAAATATTTTTTCACGCGAAAAGTAAATATTGGGCGCAATAGTAAGGTCCTGCGCGCAAAGGGTTAGGGTTGCGCACAATTGTCAGTGAAACATTTTTGTAGGTTCTCATTATCCAGTTCAGGGGTTCAGTGCGTACAAGTGCATCATTTCCGGACTTCTATGTATGCAGAGTCTCGTGCTAAGTAGAGACAAAGACTTCAATGTGAATCTATTGAAGAGATCTCCACATATATAATCTGATTTGGATTTCACCAAAGGCCGTGATCCAAGGGGAGTCAACGAGAGTGACCCAAGGGACGATGTGGGCTATCCTTGAACAGTTGTAAAGGCATTGAGCATGGGACATAGTGACTATTCTCGAACCTTTGTAATCCACAACTAGTGAAGAATAGTGGAATTTGGTACGACCAACAACCTTCCGGTGTATACTCCTTAAACGTAGCCCTGAGAGGTGAATCAAGTAAAAAGTGACATGTTTTCTCTCTGCATGTGAATGTTTGATTGCTTCTCATATGCGTCATAAAGTTTAAACTAGTTCCTACCAACGTGGGAACATAATCCATCAGTTTAAAAGAAAATGTTGACACCCTGGTTCTCCCCTCCCCTCTCAGGGTGTCCTGGGGTCCAACATATAGATCATTAGATTAAAATCTTTACCCAATGCATTAGAGGATGATATAGGTCTCACCTATATTTTAATTAAATCATTCTTACGTGTTCCATAAAAATATTAATCATTCACCATAGCATAACCGATGAAATAAAATGGGATTATTATACATCCTTTCATCGTAACAAATACCATATATGATAAATGGATATCATAAGAATAATTACACTATAAACATAATCAAATCAACATAATGATAGGGATATATACCTAACACTTTGTTATCATAGAAGGATTATAATTTTTATAAAACACTTTTACTAAATTCATAATGAAAATATCCTTTCTTCTTCAAAAATGTCTTCATTTCTCAAAACGTGATGCAAATTTCAAAGAAAATAATTTAATTAATAATAAATGTGAAATATGGTAAAGAATATTCAATGAAATAATTTGATATGAAAGCATTAAAACCTTTTCATTCCATATAAGTTAAAAAATATAATATCCTCGTACTTTTACCAGAAAAGTCAAAAAGTACATTGAATGGTAAAAAAAGAATGATTCCTTCCATACCATGTATTAAAAGAAAAAAATCGGAAAAAATGATTTTAAACATACATAGAATAATATTAAACAATTTATGAAGATATTTTTATAAAACATTGACAAGGATGAAAAATATATCCCCAGAAATTACTTGCGTATAAGAAATATTAGATAAAAATTAGATTGAAAAAATATCAATAACTTTAGATCTAATATACATCGTATGATACCAAACCTATGGCTTAATGATTTAAATAATGTCAAAGAATTATTCCAGAATCATAATAATTTTCATTATAACATTTATGAATATTTCTTCATCTTTTTGTTAGTAACATTTCATTATTACTCGTTATTCATGTATTAACCGGTTTATGTTCTTATGTATGATCTGTTGGATAAGTTCTTATTAATATTTTAGGATATATTTACATCATTTAAAATATGGTATTAGTATAAAATATTTCATATTTATTCAATAAATTCATTTATATAATCATGTTTTAATTAGGATTGTGTAGAATGAATCACATTGCACCATGGAGACGGTAAGCCATACATATGCACGAGAGACGATATCATTCCCATAATTGTTGAATGGTATTAAATAGGATGGTTTATAGTATATCAGAATTAGTATCATGTATTAGTAATCATATATATTTTTTATTTCCCCCATTATACCTTTCTGACTATGGTGATTGTGAAAAACAAATTACACCTCGACGCGGAGATGGTAAGTCGTACGTACACACGCCAGCTGATTTTATTTTTCATAGGATGGATAGAAGGAATAACAGGACTATTTAATATTTATAATAATATATCAGTATATTATTCACACATATTTTATTACATTATGATGAAACAACTAAAGAAGAGGATGGATATGAAGAAAGAAAATAGAATGAATCGGTAGAAGAGATTACCTCTTCCTCGACGTGCCTCCTTTAAATTTCCTCTTAGGGAACTAGAGTGGGGATATTGATAAAGAAATAACCTTTAGAATGTAACTTGAGAAGTTTAGTACAGAAATGGGCATGGTTTGGCCGACCATTAAGGCTCAAAATGGAGTGAAGAGGAGATGGAAGAGGTGACCTTTAATAAGAGAGGAGAGTGACACTTTTGGAAACTATCTATCATATTAATTTATAATAAAATCAAACCATACCCAAAAACCACCAAGCTGCCCCAATTTTGAATATGAGATGAGATAGTGTTTTAATATCATCAACCAATAAAATTTGGCCAACTTATTTGGTCAAATTAAAACTTATCTTTTTTAATTTTCACTTAGTTGTTCTATTAAATTTTAATTTTGGTAATATCATTATGGATATTTAATGTTAATGAATATTTAATTATGTGGTGTTAATTGAACATAAATGGATAATTTATTCCATTTTATACCATATAATTTTCATCTTTTAATTTTATATTTTTTCGATTTCTATATAATTTAATAAAATCTTATCTTTATAAAATATCAATAGTGTAAATTTTGACAGTACTCATTTATTTGGATTTTAAAAAAATTTTGAAAGAAAAATTATTTAATACACTCTTAACATGTCATATTACCATATAAAATTCATAAAACACATTAATTAGTTCATATGATATTTCTTTTAATATTTTTATAACCATTTAATTGATATTTCTATTAATAAAATAATTTCTATGTCTCTATTGTGTCATCATCATTTGTAATTATTTAATGTCTACATATTTTAAATAAATTTCTATAATCTAGGTAATTATTTTTTTGTTCAATAGAATATCTATAGTCGATTTTAACTCATAGTTATCGAAATATTAAAATTAATATATTTATATAAAATGAGATTGTTACATTTTTCCCATTTAATTAGTTTTTATTACATTCATGTAATTTTCATTCCTATGTGTCCATAATGTTACTCCATTTCAAAAAATAGATGACAAGGGTCTAATATAGTTATCCAATAGAATTTATACATGTTTTAAGGTAATTTTATAATATTATTTATACCGTTAATTACCAGATTTTTCTTTAACCATGGTTATAAAAATAATTACCAAAGTTACTATTCATAATACCCCATAATAAAAGTATCCTATGAACATAATTTTGAATTACTGATTCCAATTTTGAAATCCATTCTTCAATATTTAAATCATAGGAGTTTCGGAAATTAATTTAAAATTAATCTAGTTGTTGAGAAAATAGGTTTGAAATGTTAAATCATTGAAAAAGATTGATATTATTTTACCTATGAATTCAATGTAAAATTAACGGTAATGATATAAATTATATTAAGTGGTAAAAATATATTATATTAATACTTTAAAACAATTCAATATTATAATTTAACACTGTAAATTATCTTGATGAAAAAAAAAATTTTAATCAAAATTTACCGTATTTATACTATTAATAAAAACATGAAAGTTATCATAAATTTATTATAAATTTTTCGAAAGAAAATTTTTATACCCTGATTAAAAATAACTTATTTATGTTTTCAAATAGAAATTAATAATTTTACAAAATCTAAATTTAAAATTGAGTTCTCTATTCAAAGGTGTAAAATTTAACTCAATAAAAAAATACATCAACTAAGGTTTTATTCATAATATGTGACTAAAATATCCATTGGATGAATATAGAAAAAATTAATAATTATATAACACACATTTATAATATTAATCTCATTACCAAATGTAAAACACTATAAAATAAAAATAACTAATTATTTTATACTTTTCATATTTCATTTTTATAAGTTTGAAATAATTATTCCTAGTATCATAAGAACTAGGATATAATGGTAATATGATAATAAGGGCCTCTCGTGGTTTGTCTAAAATGACGATTGTGTGAAAACAAAGATATTAAAGAATAAATATTATTAAAAAAAATATTTCATAAAGGCATCTGGGTGTTACAGAGACGGTTGAGAAATAATTGGTGAAAGGATTGATGATGTTCCCTTTTTTATGACTCCCAATTCCATCTTCATCAAATCTAAGAATATTTTATCCTTTCAATTCAAATCAACGATTGAATTTTTGGGTCCTTTCTAGTTAAATAATCTTCCACATTTTTAGTTTTCCCAATGTGGTAATTGATTGAGTAGTCATAGTATTTGAACATCACAAACCATCTTAAATGGCACATGTTCATATCATTTTGTGTGAATATATACTTGAGTCTTTTTGATATGTATATATTTCACATTTCTCTCCAAATAGATAATGGTTCCTAATTTTTAACGCAAAGACCAATTCCACCAACTCTAGATCATGCATGGGATAATTTTTCTCATTAATTTTCAACTACATAGAGGTATACAAAATGGTTTTACCTTTTTTGCATCAAATTCAATCAAAGGGAGATTAATAAAATTTTCAAGAAGAATAATTCAAAAAACATCAACATGTGATACAAAAATTATAGATGTTTTCCCTAATGATTTAATATAATTACTGGTGGGGACCTAATTTTAAAATAAAATAAAAAAGATATACTTATAAGACATAAATTAAAATACATTACGTCATACACTACACTGATGTAGTGGTTACATATAAATCATTCATCTATATCCATCTTAGCGTAGGACGTCCCATTCTCCCTTGATCATGGAGATTTTTTATTCTCATCATGTTTCTCATCCCTTGTAATAGAGTATTGTCTTGGGTAATTCCCAAATTATCCACATTAATAGAATAGAACTGTTTATGATGCATTAGATGGAACTTTTTTCCGTCCATCACATTATCCATTCTTTCATGTTAATTCGACACTTTGTTCCCTCTTTTTCTGCATATAGAAAATCTCATAATCCCTTTGTGACATTTCCCTTGGTGCCTCTTTCCACACTTGTTGCATGAAAAAATTTGGTCTTCTTCCCCTTATCACCTTTATCCGATGGAATTTCATGAGATGTCATCTTTGTATTCCTTGATGTCCTTGGGAATTCACAAAATTACAAATTGTTAATCATGATTTTTGATATCTTGTTTGGAATAATCATGATTTTTACAACTTGAGATCCCATTATATTGGGAATCTAGTTGAGACATTCATCATGTTTCCCATTTCATCGGTTGTTAGCCATATTCCTCATATTACTGGCCATTGGAAGGAATAAAAAGTAAAGTTAGGTTTATGTTTGTTAAACACCTAAAGGGGAATACAATGAAAATGAGAGATAACTTATAGATTATATTTATTTCCTTAACATACGAATTTATAGGCTTCAATCCATGTTATCCATGATCTACATCCCAACATATTTTCTTAGAGGTTTTTTCATTCTCTTAATAATGGTTCCTACTATTATTATGAATTTAACGGAGCATATCCTCCAGTAGTGTTTTACCAAAATTGTAGCATGGCCCGTTTTCATGAACCAATTCCTGTTTGAGTCTAGCTTAAGGTGATGTTTTCATGTTTTAACCCTAGATACATCTGCGCTAAATCCACCTCTACATGTTCTTATCCAAATATGGATATATTTTCTTGATAAAAACTTAATCTATACTCACCAAAATTTATGGATATTTTTCTAATACATAGTCTTATCACTAAGGCATTCATTATTTTTTTCTAATCCTAATCCCAAAAATTACTAAACCTAACCATTTATACCATCTATAAAAAACATTCTCATTATTAAGTATTTTTACATGATTTATTACCTAAACTTTCACACAATGAAACTCAGAAGATTGAGAGGCCCAATGTATTTTGTACATAGAAACATTATATAAGAACATAAAACTTGAAATAAATGTCTTTATTGAGAAATTACTTTACATGAACACAATATTCCTTCGTATGTATCATTTCATGGGATATCCTGAGGACATATATAAGAAAAGGGTGAGATATAATGCCCAATAAGGGAGTAAAAAAGGCATAACCTGAAGAGTACAATACATGTTAGGAAATATAAATATTTATGGATCACAAGATAAACATGAAAATAAATCCATGATATAGCATGATTATCTAAACATGGAAATGTGGAAATATACAACATGATATTAGTAGGAGCCAACGCACATTGCACATGGATTAGCTAGAGTAATCCCTAATTGCACATGAATTAGAATGTGTAAACCCTCATTGACCATAAATTAGCATGAGTAAACCCTAATTTCACATGAATCATCACGAGTATACCCTCATTTAACATGGTGTATTAGGATACTAAACATTAAACAATGCATTACTGCACTATCAGAGTGCACCCTTCATAAACATTTCATTTCATGCAAAAGTGTGTCAGATGGATCATATTAAATAGAATCATTAAACGACATCATTTATTCCATGATAAAGGAATGTGGATGAATAAAGTGAAATTATATAATCAATATGTATATGTTCATTATGTTTAATACCCTTTATAGATAAATATCCATGGTATTCACTACACGATTATTTTGGAATGTAAAATTGGGTAGCAATATCAGTAGCCTAACGTTGTGACATTACAAATCAAAAAAATGGTCGATGATATAGAAATGGGTGTCTCATTATATTTACATGAATTTTAAAGTAAATGGTTCATATATATACATGTCTCAACACATGGAAATTTTAAATATAAGGCCTAACATAATAAATAAAATTTAATAAATATGATAAATAAAATAACTCTTTCAAAATTTTACCACGGTAACAGATGTACATGGGAGGGATTAATGAGAGAGAAAGAGGTATATCATCATTGAATCCCAAGGATGGAATTATGGAGGAGGTGTGAAATCATTTCACATAATTTTTCATTTAAAATAGATGGGTGTAACTACAAAAAGAAACTTTGACAAAAAAATAATGGAATGAATCCCATACAAAAAATTCGGCATGGTAACGAGTATACAAAAGGGTTCATAAGAGGGATTAATGAGAGTGAAAGGGGATATAATAATTTATAAATCAAATTCTAATTAAGGAAGATATATAATATCATATTCCGATAATGTAATAAAATAATTTAAATTACATAACATGAGAAGAATATTTGATAAAACAAGAGGGTGGAAGATCTCCAATGAAATTTCGGCATAGTAAAGAGTGTGATTAAAGGATTATAAGTGGTCTTCATGAGAGTGAATGGGAGATATCATCATAAATTTATAATTTGGGTGTCATGTAACATCATAAACCAACAAATAAACATGGAAATTAATAAGCATATTGTAAAAGAGTAGCATGAATGGAAATGAGAAGAGTGAAATCACTTACTTGGATTTGTGACCCTAAAGGCTAGGGAGAGGCTAGAAAGAAGATTTTTGGTTGAGTTGTAATGCCCTGAACATTTTATGGTATGATTCTCTTGAATAAATTCTATTCAAAACCTAATCATCACTGTGTTTCTTAGAAACAACACTAGGATATTTAAGAGATAGTCAAAATCTAGCCATTAAATATAAAATTTCCACTTCTATGTTTTGAATTTCGAAAAATGGTCATCAACAATTATGATCAGTAAGTCATTTGAAGTCTGATATAACAAACATGATTGTTGGTTAATAGTAACATACCCTTATGAATAGTAATATAAATAGTAATATGACTATTATGAATAGTAAATAATAATATTATTTTATTTTCTTATGGAAATATGATAATGGGATTTTAATTAATTTTTCAATGTCACATAAAACTAACTGCACTTCAAGATTGTTATTTTTTAGAAATAACTATGACCTTATATAAAAATTAAATTAATAATATTTAGAAAATTATTTTTGAAAAATGGATTTCACTTTTAAATTCTACACGTCGAAAAATGGTAGGGATGAATTTTTGGGATTTTTCTGATATTCTTGAATTTTTGATGAATAGTGAAATACGGTACAATATCGTATATTCAATTTATTAGTAAACTACGCTATTTATGACAACATAAGTGATGCAAGGCCAATTCTTTCGAACTCAAACGTCATTATTACTTTTAGGGGTCACATGAAACAATACTAATTGTTTTCTTGATGGAAATAGTAAAATAATGAAATTAAATATTCAAAATTTACCCCTCTTCTCCACTATAACCCCCCCCCCCCACACATCTTCTCTTCACGCCTATAAGACTTTAATATCCACATTATTCTGCCCAATAATCCTACCAAGTCTCTTACCCATGTCCTAGAGCTGATTTTCTCACCAATAGACCAAAACCAAAGCCCTTAAGAAGGATCTCACGGAGAAGAGATCAAGAGGTTAACAACCTCTTTTATTTTCATTATTCTCATTCATTTTATGTTATTCTTTTCCATTCCATTGGATTGTGTTTGGATATTTCATTAAATATTCCCCATTACTATCCATATTATGTATGAATGATGAGATATTCTATTCCTCTCATCAAAACATTTCTATGAAATTTTAAGAGACACCGTTAGGCTGCCAAATTTTCGTGAGAAATTTATCAAGTTTTCATTCATTTTAAGATTACTTTATTTTTTTTTCTTTAATCACCTCATCATAACCAAGAGGAATGTATGATCTAGAATCTTGTATATTCTGGATGTTCTCATCTTTATTTCCTCATCATTATTCATTTTCTCTCCCACTTATTTATGGAATAAAAACATTGTCTGTGATGTGTCCAATTACCGGCATCGTGGACGATGTAATTTCAATTTCCATTAATTATTTCTAGACTGGTCCTGAAACCAAATATATGGTTGAAAAATATCATAATATATTTATTTTATCTTGATTATCTCTCTAGAATCTTTACACTTTCATAATATGGAATAAAATTACAAAAAAAAATTTATTTAGCACAAAACCGCCAAGCCAAATTCAAGCGTTTATCTTTAACTCATCAAATGAGCCATCATCATAGTATATAACCAAAATCATTATAAGATCATGTATGTCTCTTAAATTTCACTAATAATGTATATTAACAATTCTGGATGATTAACCATATTTCAAACCAACTTCCATTCATGAATACAAGTAAACAAAACATGAAACCAAGTAAGAAAATGCCTCCAAAACAATAAAATTGAATCTCCTAAATCCATAAAAAATGCCATTAAATATAAGGCCCCAGCCTTAAACATCACTTAATCTCTAGTTATTAAAATATTACATATTGAGGATCTTTTCAGGTTTAGAGTTTTAGATAATTAGATCATAAAACATGCATTACATCCCATATTTAAACAAAGTGGTTACAATAAAAGATAGTATTCATTTTTTACCATCAACGGAAACATATTTAAAATAAAACATGGATTTTTTCTTGAAACTTCCTTGACACTATCATCATATCATGTACCCTTCCCTTGACCTTTGAAAACATTTCAAAAACTTGGGATGAGCATAAAAAGCTTAGTAAGGGATATAAAAATATGGAAAGGAAACATTAGTACATGTATACATAAGAATCAGTGAAATCATACTCTACTCATAAAACATAAGAACTTTAACATACCCCATCAAATCATGAATAAATCATAGAAGTCATGAGACATAAAGGTAACTTGAGGCATTCATAACATTCTTACGTAGGGAGTAACCCTCTTGGTTACGTTTGGAATACCCATCACAGTATATCCCCTAAATCACTTCGGAGAAACTTTAACGTTTAACTCCTTCACGTTGCCCAATGCATTGGAGAGAAATATCGGCCTCACCCGCCCTTAGTTTATCATGGATCCAACCATCTTCATAACAATTCCCAAGAACCATAACATAATTGTATCACATAAAACATGCATAAAGGAAACATAACATTTCAACTTTTCAATCACAAGATATCAACACAACAAATTAACATAAAAACATTATGAAAACCATTTCCAATACAAAAATAAAATAAAAATAAAACATGGTATTTATTTTTCTTTTAAAAAAATTATGGCTTATAGAGGAAGCCAAAACTCAAATAATGGTCACGGCGGCGGATAAGTCGTTGTCGCCGCATACATATGAAAAAAACATTCCCTTTTGTCGTTTAGTAAAACAATTCATATAAAAAATCTCCCTTTTGGATAAATGTAAAAGTCAAAGGGGTTTATAAACCGTAAAAAGAAGGTTGTGTATAAAACAAAATATGCCTCAATGAATGGAGATTGAGACGAAGTCCCATACATCGGGTCCGACTTGACTGGATCTTTCTTTATCCTCCTGAATAATAAACATGAGTTAATTTTTACTTGTATAAGAACCTTTTTCAGGTTCATTATTCCTTTTATATCACTTATTACCATGTCATTAACACTATGCAATTATTTATGTTAATAACGGCCGTTTTAACGATCATTAGTACTTGAGTAAAAAATATGCTCTTTATAATTAAAAGTTGTTCATGTATCAATTATATCCAGAGTTGTAATCATGATTTATATATCATATATATCATATATATCCAGTATATACATTAATTTATAATATTACATAATGTTTAGAGGTAATAATGAAATGCACCGTTCATGAAGACGGTAAGCTGTACGTACGCATGAACGCTACTTTCATTTCTATTCCATATTTTATGGAATGGAATCATACTGATATAAAGGTATAGTATAATTCCAGTATAATATCATACATAATATCATTAATTGAATCCTTTATGCATCCCACATATGGCATTAACGAATCAAATCACTTTGAGGGGGCGGTAGTCAGCACTTCCTAAAATGAAGATATCGCGTTTACCCATAATGGAAACCATAAAAGAATGACATAAAAGAAAAATATAAAAGCTTAATTAAAACATAAACATATTATATATAATACATAAATATAGTGTCATCTTAATGGCCACCTTTGAAGGTGTTAAAAGAATATTGAACAATCATTGTTTCGTGAGGCAGAAATTCGCCATCCACGGAAACAGTATGTTCTTTAACCATTATATGTTGGTGTGTGTAAGTTTAGTTAGAATAATTATTATAAAAAAATATTAGTATATGTAAGATACTGGTGTTGTTACAAAAGAAATGAATAAAAAGAGTTTAGGGGGTTGGGGAAGCAAAATAAAACATAAGAACACAATAGAAGACACTACCTTTAAATTGGGTAACTCTTTTTGATTTGAGCTCAAAGGCTTCCTTGGGAAGACTTCTGCCCAATGTGAGGATTCTAAGAGTTATAGAGGGATGTGGAGAGACAAAAAGGGCCAGGGTTGGCCGAGCCAAAGGCTTTGGAAGTGTGGGTAAGGTGGTAGAGGTGGTGGCATTTTATAATAGGAGAGGAGGGGCACTCTTGGAAAGGAATAAAATGATACTTTATTATAAAATGATTTTCGGATTTAAAAGGTCCAAAAATTTTATATTTATAGGATAAGGTTATAATAGTTCTAAATACACCCATACAATAGGTTTTTGACATGTGTAGGTCTTATATTTTACATTATCTTTTCATTTTATTTAAATCGTTAAATATTGAGGTCATCGCTGCATCATCATGGTGTCATAAATAATTTAATTTATTTAATGTCTAAAAATTATAAAAAATATATCATGACGTAGGAAATCTTTTTATATTTTTAATGAATATTTTTAGTCAAAAATATTATTTGTATAACCACATTTAAAAATTGTTTTAGTAAAACAACTCATGTTTGTGACATTTTTAGTTTAACATTAAATAAAAAGATAATAATGTCATTTTCCATCCAAAGTGGCTCTATGGGGTCCCCAAGCTGACCCATGGATTTTCTTGGTCGGCCATGACACATCCAATAAGGGTAGGACATGTGTCAAGTTCATTTCATATTATTAAAACATTATTCTTACCTTAAATTACACTAATTACCTCTAATCGCGATTAAAAACTTAAAAGTTACTATTCACCGAAAAATTATTTTAATCCCATTGAACCACATTATACTTCTTAATGAAAAAAATGTATGTCGTATTTTTGAAATTCAAAACACAAAGGTGGTAAAAATTCATTTAAACGAAAAATCAGTTTTTTAAGTACCACTTAGTGGTTTCACTATTCATCAAAAATTGATGTTTTTCATAAAAGTACCAAAACTTCACCCTAAGCTATATTTGATATTACACATTCAAAAATTATGTCTATTTTACAAAATTCAAAACATATAAGTTACAATAATTAATTTAATAATTAATTCCCGTTGTCTGAGCAAATAACATGTTTTTATGAAACAATAAGTATCAAAAGATTGACACTAGTTTAAGTCCAATTTCAAATTGAAATTAATTTCAATGACCACTATTGGATTAAATGGTAAAAATATAGTCTAATTTTACTTTAAAACCAATTCAAAAGATAATCTAACCATATAATTAAATTAGATGAAAAAGCAGTTTTAATATAAAATGCAGTATTTTCCACTATTCATTAAAAAATGAACATCGTCAGAAAAATACCAAACAATTATCCAATGTAAATTTTAATGTCCCAATAATAAATAATAAGATTATTTTTACAAATAGATCTTATAAAATTGTCAAAAGTTTGATTTAAAAATGGTTTTCCATCAAAAGGCAGTAAAACAATCTTTTAAAAATATTACTGTATTCCATGCTTAAGATTGGTTTTATTCTCATTTTAAGCCTATAAAAAACTATCTAATTCATTAGTATACATAGATATAAATATCTACTATTCATTACTTAGTTGGGATGTTACATCCTTACCCCCGTTAGAAGATTGCCTCCCCGCAATTTATTTACTTATCGAATAAGAAGGGGTATTTAGCCCTCATTGCATTTTCAGATTCCCATGTTGCCTCTTAAACCATATAATTTTTCCACAAAACCTTAACATGATGAATCACCTTATTCCATAACACTTGATCCCTATGGTCAAGAATCTGGACCGATTGTTCCTTATAAGATAGGTTCTCTTCCAGATGAACTACCTCTGGACTCAAAACATGAGATGGATCTGGCATATACATTATCAACATCGAAACATGAAAAACATTGTGTACCTAAGATAAACTCAGAGGTAAAGCCACTAGGTATGAAACTGATCCAACTCTCTCCAGAATTTCATATGGTCCAATGAACCTTGGACTCAGCTTTCCTTTCTTACCAAATCCCATCACACTTTTCCATGGTGATACATTGAGAAAAAAATGATCACCTACCTCAAAAGAGAGATCCTTCCTCCTGTTGTCCGCATAACTCTTCTTCCTGCTCTGAGCTGTTCTCATGTGTTTCTGTATCAGCTCAACTTTTTCTGCCAACTCTTCTACCAATTCTAGTCCCATCAGCTTCCTTTCACCCACTTCATCCCAGAAAGCTGGAGTTCGACACCGCTTCCCATATAACCCCTCAAATGGTTCCATCTGTATACTGGAATGAAAACTGTTATTATATGAAGATTCAAAAAAGGAAATATGTTGGTCCCAACTTCCCTGATAATCCATCGAACAAGCACATAGCATATCCTACAAAGTCTGAATTGTTTGTTCTGACTTCCCATCTGATTGATGATGAAAAGCTGTACTAAAATATAATTCAGTACCCAACGACTTCGGAAGGCTTTTCCAAAAGTTATAAGTAAATATGGGATCACGGTCAGATACAATGGAGAAAGGAACTCCATGTAACCTGACTATCTCTTTAAGATACATACGGGAAAGTTGATCTATGGAAAAAGTATCTTGTATAGAAAGGAAATGTGCAGATTTAGTCAAGCGATCAACAATAACCCAGATTTCATTATTACCTCGAGGTGTTTTCGGCAATCCCACAATGAAGTCCATGGATATATTCTCCCATTTCCATTATGGTACTGGTAATGGCTGAATCATCCCTTTCGGTAACTGCCGCTCTACTTTAACCTGTTGACATGTCAAACACTTCACAGTAAAATCAACAATATCCCTTTTCATTCCATCCCACCAGTAATACTATCAACGATCTCTATACATCTTAGTACTGCCTAGATGAACTAAAAACAGAGAACTATGAGCTTCACATAACAAATCTATCGTCAATTGTGAATCACAAGGCACACACAATCTATTCCCAAATCTCAAAACAATATCATTATCAATGTTTAATTCAGGCAACTTACCTTTCTGACCCAACTCTACCTTTTTCTGCAACTCACTGTCTTGCTTCTGTGCTTTCTTTATTCTGTCTGATAGAGAAGATTTCACTGATACCTGAAACAAAACAGAAGGACATCATGCACCAAAAACTTCAATGCCAAAGTTTATCAAATCCTTAAAAAAAGGATCACGTTCCAAACGCAACACTGTTAATGAATAATTACTTTTTCGACTCAAAGCATTAGCCACTTTATTTTCTTTTCTCGGATGGTAATGAATTGTACAATCATAATCCTTGATTAATTCTTTCCATCTACTCTGTCTCATGTTCAATTCTTTCTGAGTGAATATATACTTTATACTTTTGTGATCGGTATATATTTCACACTTTACTCCATATAAATGATGCCTCTATATTTTTAAAGCGAAAACCACATCAGCTAATTCTAAATCATGTGTAGGGTAATTTACCTCATGAGTTTTCAATTGTCGTGAAGCATAAGCAATTACCTGATCATTCTGAATTAGGACACAACCAAGCCCTTTCAATGAAGCATCACTGAAGATAACAAACACAACATTTCTGGAAGGTAGTGCCAAAACTGGAGCATTCACCAATCTTCTTTTCAGTTCCTGAAAACAATCATCACATTCTTTTGTCCAGATAAACTTAAAACCCTTCCGAGTTAGCTTAGTCATTGGACTAGATAACCGTGAAAAATTTCTAACAAACCTTCCGTAATAGCCAGACAAACCAAGGAAACTATGAATCTCAGTTACATTTTTGGGTCTTGGCCATTCTTCAACAACCTTTGTTTTTGCAGGATCAACAGTTATCCCATCTTTAGAAACAATATGACCAAGGAAAGAAATTTGTTGCAACCAAAACTCACACTTTCTGAATTTACCATACAATTTCTTTTCCTTCAAGGTTTGCAAAATTGCCCTTAAATGTCTTTCATTCTCCTCTTTACATTTAGAAAACACCAAAATATCATCAATGAAAACCACCACAAACTTATCCAAGAACTAATGGAAAATTCTATTCATTAAGTCCATGAATACAATAGGTGCATTGGTTAGCCCAAAAGGCATTACTAAAAATTCATAATGGCCATATCTTGTACGAAACACAGTCTTTGGAATATCTTCTTCCTTTACCTTCAACTGATGGTACCCCGATCTCAGGTCAATATTTGAAAAATACTGAGCTCCCTGGAGCTGATCAAACAAATAATTGATATGAGGAAAAACATATTTGTTCTTAACAATGATGTTATTAAAGGCTCTATAATCATTGAAAAGTCTCATAGAACCATATTTCTTTTTATCAAATTAAACAGGAGCACCCCATGGTGATGTGCTAGGTTGAATGAAACTTTTCTCTAATAAATCTTTCAATTGCTCCTTCAACTCTAAAAGTTCAGTTTGAGCCATTCTATAAGGGGGTTTTGAAATAAGCTTAGCATCAGTAACTAAGTCAACAGTAAATTCAACTTCCCGATCAGGTATTATTTCAGGCAACTCATCAAGAAAAACATTAGGATACTCATTTATCACTAAAACATCATTAATCTGAACAGTTTCCTTGTTTTTAACAAAATGTTCAAGGTAACATTCATTTCCATCTTTTACATGTTTCTCGGCCTCTTGATATGTTATCAATGGTAAGGGTTCATTCTTGTACAAAAACTGAAAGTCTTTCTGAAAAGAAACTTCTATAGCTCTATAGTCTATCTTAGAATGGTAAATAGAGAGCCAATCTATACCCAGGATAACATCAAACTCTACTAGAGGTAAAACAATAAGGTTTTCAAGAAGGTTCTTTCGACCGATAAGGATATGATGAGACTTATAAATTATTTTTGCCTCAACATTTCCCCCAGGTGTTTTTACCACAAGTTCACGAGTCATTTCTTGAGATTGTATTCCCATTTTTCTAGAAAAGGTTTCAGAGATGAAAGAATGTGTAGACCCTGAATCAAACAACACACTGGAATAATCTGAAAAAACAAACAAAGTACCTGATACAACTTCATTTGATGGCTCGACATCTGCTGAAGTAGTTGCAAAGGATTTCACCATCCCTTTCTACATGTAGTCTAACTGCTTCCCATCACTCAAGCTCTTTGTCAGACACTCATTTTCATAGTGACCCATCTCATTTCACTTAAAACATTTCACTAAGAGTAAATAAAATTTGGACATACCATCACCTTGATCTTTTTCTGTGAAATCACGAGCCTTACGTCCCATCTTACCACATCGGTAGCACTTTCCAGAATTCAGAAGACATTCCCCAGCATGCATTTTACCACATTTATCCCAAACTGGAAACATAGTTTTGTTACCATCGGAATTTTTTTGAATAATTCTCTCCTTTCTCCTGCCACATCAGTCTCTTCTTCTGTTGGTTGTTATAGAACACTTGATCATCGGAAAACTCCATTTCCACCTTCTCAACACAGCGAACAAGATTTTCATAACTTTTGAACTCACAAGAAGCTAATGACATTCGATATTTTGGCTTTAATCCTAAGTAAAAATGATTGATTTTACTATAAAGGTCTCAGATAAAATTTGGAGCATACCTTTCCAATCGAGTGAACCTTTCTTCATAGGCAGCCAATGAGACTTCCTCTTGCCTCAATTCCAAGAATATCATTTCCATCCTAAGTCGAACAGCCTTAGGGAAATACTTTCAAGAAACATACCTTTTAATTCATCCCAGTCGAGAGCATAAATCTCATCATCATCCTTGATATTTTTAACCATCGACCACCACTGATCTTCTTCACCCTCCAAATGGTAAATAGCAAGACAAGCCTTTTGATTTTCTGAACACCCCATGACATCGAAAATATTCTCCAGTGCTTTAATCCACCATTCAGCTAGCACGGGGTAATATGATCCTTTGAATGATGGGGGATGTTGCCTCATGAAATTTTCCACCATTGACATGTTCCTATGCGGTTGATCTGGCTGATCTCGTGCATGGATACCGCCACCATTTATCGCTTGAGTTAACTGCGCCATTACTGCAACAAACTGTTCAGTTCCAATTCCGACCATCTCAGGATGCTGATTCGGAAGGTTATTTCCTTCTGTATGCCTTCCTAGCACTGCTTCCCTATTTCCTCTACGGAAAACCATTATGAACAAATAGGTCTTAGATAAAGAAACATGGTAATATTCAAATTCTATATCATTTCAACTTGAAAATATAAAAAAATATTTTTGGATAACCATTTAATAAAATTATAACTCCTAATGTTATATAAATGGACCTCTGATACCAACTATAAGGCCCTAGCCTTAAACCTTACTTAATCTCGAGTTATTACAAGATTACACATTGAGGATCTTTTCAGGTTTAGAGTTTTAGAGAATTAGATCATAAAACATGCATTACATCCTACATATAAACAAAGTCGTTACAATAAAAGATAGTATTCATTCATTCCCATCAACGGAAACATATTTAAAATAAAACATGGATTCTTTCAAGAGACTTCCTTGAAACTATCATCATATCATGTACCATTCCCTTGACTTGTGAAAACATTTCAAAAACTTGGGATGAGCATAAAAAGCTCAGTAAGGGATATAAAAATATGGAAAGGAAACATGAGTACATGTATGCATAAGAATCAATGAAATCATACTCTACTCATAAAACATAATCATATTAACATACCTCATCAAATCATGAATAAATCGTAGAAATCATAAGACATAAAGGTAACTTGAGGCATTCATAACATTCTTACGTAGATAGTAACCCTCTTGGTTACGTTGGGAATACCCATAAAAGTACATTCCCTAAATTTCTTCAGATAAACATTGACATTTAACTCCTCCATGTTACCCAATGCATTGGAGAGCTATATCGGGCTCACCCACCCTTAGTTTATCATGGAACCACCCGTCTTCATAACAATGCCCAAGAACCATAACATAATCATACCACATAAAACACGCATAAAGGAAATATAACATCTACACTTTTCAATCACAAGATATCAATACAACACATTGATATTAAAATATTATGAAAACCATTTCCAATACCAAAATAAAAGAAAAGTAAAACATGGTATTTATTTTTCTTTAAAAAATTTATGGCTTTTAGTGGAAGCCAAAACTCAAATAATGGTCACGGCGGTGGAGAAGTCGTTGTCGCCGCATACGTACGACAAAAACATTCCCTTTTTCGTTTATTAAAACGCTTTGTATAAAAAATATTCCTTTTGAATAAACGTAAAAGTCAAAGGGGTTTATACTCCGTAAAAAGAAGGTTGTGTATAAAACAATATATGCCTCAATGAAAGGAGATTGAGACGAAGTCCCATACCCCGGGTCCGACTTGACTCGATCGTTATTTAACCACCTGAATAATAAACTTGAGTTAATTTATACTTTCTTAAGAACCTTTTTCAAGTTAATTATTCCTTTTATATCACTTATTACCATGTCATGAACACTATAAAATTATTTAAGTTAATAACGGTCATTTTAACGATCATTGGTACTTGAGTCAAAAATATGCTCTTTATAATTACAAGTTGTTCATGTATCAATTATATCCAGAGTTATACTCATGATATATATATCATATATATCATATATATCCAGTATATAACTGCATTTATAATATTACATAACGTTTAGAGGTAAGAAATGAAATGCACCGTTCATGGAGACGGTAAGCTGGACGTACGCATGGATGCTACTTTCATTCCTGTTTCATATTTTATGGAATGGAATCATAATTATATAAAGTTATATTATAATTCCATTATAATATAATACATAATATCATTAATTAAATCCTTTATACATCCCACATATGGCATTAACGAATCAAATCACTTTGAGGGGGCGGTAGTCCGCATTTCCTAAAATGAAGATATCGCGTTTACCCATATTGGTAACCATAAAGGTATGCCATAAATGAAAAATACAGAATCTTAAGTAAAAGATAAACATATAATATATAATATATAAATATAGTGTCATCTTAATGGCCACCTTTGAAGGTGTTAAAAGAATATTGAACAATCGTCGTTTCGTGAGGCAGAAAATCGCCATCCACGAAAACAATATGTTCTTTAACAATTAGATATAGGTGTGTGTAAGTGTAGCTAGAATCCTTATTATAACAACATACTATTATATGGAAGATACTGGTGTTGTTACAAAAGAAATGAATAAAAAGAGTATAGGGGGTTGGAGAATCAAAATAAAACATAAGAACACAATAGAAGACACTACCTTTAAATCGGGTAACTCTTTTGGATTTGAGATCAAAGGCTTCCTTGGGAAGCCTTCTGCCCAAAGTGAGGCTTCTAAGAGTATTAGAGAGATGTGGAGAGACAAAATGGGCAGGGTTCGGCCGAGCCAATGGCTTTTTATGTGTGGATAAAGTGGTAGAGGTGGGGGCCTTTTATAATAGTAGGGGAGGGTCACTCTTGGAAAGGTATAAAAGGATACTTTATTATAAAATTCTTTTGGGATTTAAAATGTCCCAAAATTATATATTTCAAGGATAAGGTGATAATAGTTCTATATCCACACATCCAATAGGTTTTTGACTTGTGTAGGTATTATATTTTACATTATTATTTCATTTTATTTAAATCGTTAAATAATGAGGTCATCACAGCATCATCATGGTGTCATAAATAATTTAATTTATTTAATGTATAAAAATTATAAAAAATATATCATGATGTAGGAAATCTTTTTATCTTTTTAATTAATATTTATAGTCAAAAATACGACTTGTATAACCCCATTTAAAAATTGGTTTAGTAAAACAATTCATGTTTGTGACATTTTTACTTTAACATTAAATAAAAAGATATTAATGTCATTTTCCATCCAAAGTTGCACCATGGGGTCCCCAAGTTGACCCATGGATTGTCTTGGTCGGCCATGACACATACAATAAGAGTAGGACATGTGTCAAGTTCATTTCATATTATTAAAATATTATTCTTACCTTAAATTACACTAATTACCTCTAATCGCGATTAAAAACATAAAAGTTGCTATTCACCAAAAATTTATTTTAATACCATTAAACCAAATTTTACTTCTTAATTAAAATCATGTATGTAGGATTTTTGAAATTCAATACACATAGGTGGTAAAATTTCATTTAAACGATAAATCAGTTTTTTAAGTACCACTTAGTGGTTTCACTATTCATCAAAAATTGATGTTTTTCAGAAAAATACCAAAACATCACCCTAAGCTATATTTGATATTCTGAATTCGAAAATGATGTCTATTTTACAAAATTCAAAACATATAAGTTACATTAATTAATTTAATAATAAATTCCCGCCGTCTGAGCAAATAGCGTGTTTTTATGAAACATTAAGTATCAAAAGATTGACACTAGTTTAAGTCCAATTTCAAAGTGAAATTAATTCCAACGACCACTAATGGATTAAATGGTAAAAATATATTCTAATTGAACTTTAAAACCAATTAAAAAGATAATTTAACCATATAATTACATTAGATGAAAAAACAGTTTTGATGTAAAATGCAGTATTTTCCACTATTCATTAAAAAATGAACATTGTCAGAAAAATACCAAAAAATTATCAAATGTAAATTTCAATGTCCCAATAATAAATAATAAGTTTATTTTGACAAATAGAAATTATAAAATTGTGAAAAGTCTGATTTAAAAATGGTTTTCCGTCAAAAGGTAGTAAAACAATCTTTTAAAAATATTAGTGTATTCCATGCTTAAGATTGGGTTTTATCTCATTTTAAGCATCTAAAACACTATCTAATTAATTAGTAGACATATATAAAAATATATATTATTCATGTCTTACTTGGGATGTTAAATCAATGAACTAAATAAGGTTATACCATATCAATTAATTATAAAAGATGTTCTGGACTTATGAATTAATAATCCTAATTTGTTCATTCTGGTCTTTAAAAACAAGACAAGAACACCTTCAAGCATAATCTATGAGATCCTCTCTCTCACTTTTGTTCAATAATACCCCCTTTGTTGTGACTAACTTTGTATTGTGCACCTAATAATCCATATGTGGTGTAACTACTACCCATTTCAGATCACATTCCATTTGAAATTATATTTTTATTAGATATCCATAATCTCATGGCATGGATATGTTTATTTTCTAAACCGTGTACCATTTCACATATGGTGTATATTGGGGATATTATTGATGAGTCTGTTTTATATACTCTATACAAATATTGGAAAGGCATATTTCTCTTGTATTGAATCATTGTATAAAGAATTATTTTGATGTAGTGGTGGGTGGGACCCACTATAGCCCCTCGATACATCGGTAGGTCTCATGAGACAAAACAGTTTGGCGACAGATCCTTTGAGTTTGTTTCTAAAAAATTCGACAGGTTACTACCCACAGCAGCGAACCGTATTTACTGTATTATGGTTTCATGTGCCAGATACATGACATACAATTAATAAGAATTATCTTTATTCATTATCGTTTATTATTATCCATGTGATTTTCACTATGAAAATATCTATGGATGTGGTTTCATTCTCAGTTTATAGATGGCATTAGTTTGACATTTATTCCCTATGCCATGTTGTTTATGTCAGATTGAGTATGAATCAAGATTTATTATACTCATGATTCTCATTTTTTTAACCCTTACTAAGCATTTGAGCTCACCCCTTTCATTTTCTATCTTTAACAGGTGATGAAGAGAAGGACTTTTATTGAGTTCCTGTGGATGCAGTTTTTAGTTTTTGTTTTGTATTTTATTTTGTATCCTTTCCCAATGTAATTGGAGTTACATCTATGTATCTGGTTTCTTCAAGACTACTAAACTGATCATTCCTTCATGATTTCCATTCCTTCCAACCATGCTAATATCACAAGTAAGGCACTGGCTCCAGCCTAGTGTGGTCGGGGTGTTAAAGTTGGTATCAGAGAATGTTTAGTAGGAAACATGGAAACTAGAGTAGGAAATTTATAGTAGGGAACAAATACCTAAGGTAGTATTTGATGACAAAATTACAATAATATTCTAGAATATTGGTATGGAATAAATTATTTGGATATTTTAAGCAATACGTCCCTGTCTGGATACGAGAAGGTAGAGGCGGCTTTGGAACAAATGTATCTATGGGTAAAACCCAAAAACACTGCTTTGAGCTAGACTTGAACGGGAACTGGTGCACGAAAACGGGCCTTGATTCACTCTTTGTTACGACACTCCCCGGGGATATGCTTAGGATAGTATATGTTTTCTTTACAATCCATTATGAAGGAGTTAATGTAATTTTTTTCTTAAAGGAACCATGTTTATGCATTGAATTTGAATGTATGTTGAGTGTATATCTATTTGAGATTCATCAACTAATATACTGTGTCCCATTATTTATAAATTGTGTCTAATGGATGAAAGGGGGATCAATACTCATGGGAACGCTAGGGATCTCCCTACTGAGAAAGTCAACATAGTCAACGTTGGAGCATATCAGATCATGACCATATTGGGACAACTTACTCAAGTTGTAATGAATAACCATTCAACACCTATTTTGGATCATTTAATGCGACATAAGCCCCCATATTTTAGTGGGACTACTAATTTGGGGGTTACTGGGTAATGGATCAGGTCCCTTGAAAAGATATTCAGGGCATTAAGATGCAATTAAAAGGAAAAGGTATTACTGGCAGTATATTGTCTCAAGGGTGACACTGATCAATGGGGTTCCTTCATTCAAAATACCACAGAGGACGAAGAGATAGAGGATATGGAATGGAGGACTTTTATGGAAATATTCTACGAAAAATATTTCCCTCATTAGGAAAAAACTAAAATGAAGAAGAAATTCCTTAGCTTAAAACAATGGGAAGAAGACAATGTTGCAGAGTATGAGGCTACTTTTACAAGGCTGGCTCGGTATACTGTAGATTACGTACATGACTTAGTAGACAAGATTGATGATTTCTTTGAAGGTCTTAAGCCATGTCTTCAGAGGGTACTAGCTTCTCAAACATTTTCATCATATGATGTAATTTTATCAAGTTCCATCAAAACATAGAGGGAATTTTCTAGATCAAATATTTTCAAAGGAAACCAAGACAAGAAGCGATACTCTGATAATATAGGAAAATGAGAAGCACCAAAGAAGAGAAAGGTAATGAAAAATTTACCATTATGTGAGAACTGTGGAAAGAATTATCCCGATAAATGCTTGAAAGGCAAGGGAGTCTCCTATAACAATTACGAAAAGGGTAATCAATCTGATGAATGCAAGGGGAAGAAACAATTCAATGATGTTCAATTCTACAATTGCAGGGAGATGGGAAACTATGAAAATGAGTGACCTAAGCTCCAAGGAATCATGCCTCAGAAAAATCCAAGAGAGCAAGGGAGAGCCTACACGATTACAACCGCAGATGTTGAAGTTCCTAGTGACGTGGTGGTAGGTACTTTTATTTTTTCCTCAAAAATATCCAACACTTTAATTTATTTTGGATAACCTATTAATTTATATCCTACCAGTTTTCAAAGAAAATTAGATATGTCCAATTTGATTTAAGAAAGGAGTTTTCAGTCAAAACATCCATTGGATGTATCATTGCAACAAAGGCATGTCGACTAGTCCCCTCCATGAACCAAAAAATGATTTAGTTTCTAGCCTTGTCATCAAACCCATGAATAAATTTGGTATAACTGTCGGTATGGATTGGATATCAAATTATGATATGAGGATTTATTGCAAGAAAAAGGGAGTTAAATTTTTTAAAAAAACTATAGATTTCCTTGTCTCTAGGGCAGAAACTTCGCCACCTGATTCTTATCTAGAACCACCCCCAGTAGCTCTATTAAATGAAATACTTGGAGGGTAATATAATCCAATATCTATGGGAGAAGAAAGATATATTCAAATTGAATATGTGCACGTAGTGAAAGAGTACATTGATGTATTTCCAGAGTATTTACCTAGACATCCTCTAGAGTGGGAAATTGAGTTCTCTATCAATTTAATTCTTGAAGCAAGACCTATTTCAAAGACTCCCTATAGAATGGCCAATGTGTAATTAGTAGAGATAAAGAAACAACTATTGGATTTGAGTGAAAAGGTATTTATTCAACCTAGTGTTTCTCTATGGGGATCCCCTATCCTCTTTTTCAAAAAAAAAGATGTATCCATGAGGCTTTGTGAAGATTTTAGGGAAATAAATGCTATAAAAAATGAATAAGTATCCACTTCCCCAAATTGATGATTTATGTGATCAACTTTATGGAGCTCAATACTTTTATAAAATTGATCTTCGGTCTGGATATCATCAGCAGCGTGTGATAATGGAAGATATTCTGAAGACAACATTTCGAACCAGGTATGGGAATTATGTGTTTACAGTGATGCCTTTTGGACGGACAAATGCACCCTCTATTTTTAGGGATTTAATGAATAGAGTTTTCAAGGAATATATTTATAACTTTGTAGTGGTATTCATCGATGAAATTCTGGTATACTCAAAAAGCTATGAAGACCATGCGGATCACTTGAGAACTATTCTAAAAACTCCTAGAAGAAATCAATTATATGGGATGTTTAGGAAGTGTGAATTCTGGATTTAGTTAGTTAAATTTCTAGGACATATTGTCTCTAATTATGGAATCCTAGTTGATCCTATGAATGAAAAGTCAATCCATGATTGTCCCACACCAACAAGCATAACTGAGGTATGTCGTTTTATTGGCTTAACAGGTTACTATCGATGTTTTATTCAAAACTTATCCCGACTGGCTAACCCGCTAATGAAGATCACATGTAAAAGGGTTAAATTTGTTTGGAAAAAATATTAGGAAGAATTATTCGAAGAATTGAAGAGAAGATAAGTCAATGCTCCTATATTGACTCTACCATCGGGGAATGTCAAGTTTGTTATTTATAGTGATGCTTCAAAGAAAGGACTTGGTTGTGTCCTTATGCACAATGATAGGGTTATTGCTTATGCATCACGACAGCTAAAAGATCATGAGAAAAACTATCATACTCATTATCTTGAGTTAGATGATGTAATATTTTCCTTGATGATAAGGAGACATTATCTCTGTGGTGGAAATGGGAGATTTATACTGATCACAAGAGTTTGAAGTATATTTTCTCACAGAAAGAACTCAACATGAGGAAAAAGAGATGGCTTGAACTAATAAAGGATTATGATTTCACGATACACTACCACCCATGGAAGGAAAATAAGGTGGAAGATGCTTTGAACAGAACGGATCAGGGAGTTTGGAACAAGATGTGAGTTGAAAGGGATCCTATTTTCAAGGATCTAGTAATGATGGATATGGGAATAACCATGGAAGGTGAAACATCATTGCTTTTTCAAATGGTTGCCAAACCATATTTACTAGAAAGGATAAAATTTCTCAAGATGATGATGAGGAGTTTCAAAAGAAGATTAAAGCTGTGAATGATGGGAGATTGAGTGACTTCGTACATGAAGATGGGATTTTGAAATTTGGGAAGAGACTTTGTGTTCCCAATATACAGGATCTAAAAAGGTAATTATTGGATGATTCTCATAGTTCCAATTTCTCTATACACCCTGTTAGCACTAATATTTATAGATATTTGAAGGAACATTTTTGGTGGGACAACATGGAGAGGGAGATTTCTGATTTTGTGTCAAGTTGTATGGTTTATCAATAACTGAAAGCTAGAATGCAATGACCTGGAGGAGTATTTGAGACACTTCCCATACATGAGTGGAAATGGGATAATATCACCATGGAATTTGTCATTATACTACCAAAGACTACTAGAAGGAACGATTCAATATGTGTCATTGATGATCGTCTTACTAAGTCATCACATATTCTTGCTATAAGAGAATATCTACCACATGAACGTCTAGAAAGACTATATATTAATGAAGTTGTGAGACTTCATGGAGTACCCCTATCGATTGTTTCTGATCATGATCCACGTTTTACATCAAGATTTTGGAAAAGTATTCAGAAAGCCCTAGATACTGATCGTCATTTTAGAACTGTCTACCACCCTCAAACTGATGGACAATCAGAACAGACTATTCAAAAATTTGAAGACATGTTGAGGTATTGTTCACTTTATTTTAAAGACATGTAAAATCAATATTTACCTCTCATGGAATTTTACTACAACAATATCTTCCATTCAATTATTCAGATGAAACCATATAAATCATTATATGGGTGGAGATGCTGTACACCAACTTTCTAGGATGAAGTTGGTGAAAGAAAACTCGTGGGCCCAGAACTTGTTAAAGAAACAACGGAAAATGTGAAGATTATCTAGAACCATATCAAAATAGCTCAAAATAAGAAAAAGAGCTATGTAGATAACCAAAGGAAGGATTTAGAGTTTCAAGAAGGTGATCACGTTTTCTTAAAGTTATCTCTATGGAAGGGTATTATACGATTTAGTAAGAAGGGAAAGTTAAGTCCCAGGTACATCGGGCCTTTTGAAATTCTGGACTGAATTGGAGCCGTATCTTACCGTTTGGAAATACCTCTATGTCTCTTCAAGGTTCACAATGTGTTCCACGTGTCTATGATAAAAAAGTTCATGCTAGAACCAACACATGTACTCACTTATGAAGAAGTAGAACTTGAGCCCGATCTATCTTATTGTGAAGAGCCTATCAAGCTTCTTGATACTAGAGAACAAGTATTGAGAAATCGGTCGACTTGTCTGGTAAAGGTTATATGGAGGAACCATAACATGGAGGAAGAAACGTTGGAACCGGAAGATGTTATGAAGAAGAACCAGCCACATCTATTTGGTGGTCTTTATACATAAAATTTTGAGTATGAAATTTTCAAAGGAGGGAATAATGTAATGCCCCGAACATTTTATGGTATACTTATCTTGAATAAATTCTATTCACAAAATATTCATCACTGTGTTACTTTGAAACAACACTAGGATATTTAGGATATAGTCAAAACCTAGCCATTAAATATAAATTTTCCACTTCCTTGTTTTGAATTTCGATAAATGCTCATCTAGAGTTATGATCAGTAAGTCATTTGGAGTCTGATAGAACAAACATGATTTTTGGTGAATAGTAGCGTACCCTTATGAATAGTAATATTAATAGTAATATGACCCTTTTGAATAGAAAATAATAATGTTATTTTATTTTCTTATGGAAATAATATAATGTGATCTTAATTAATTTTTCAATGTCACATAAAACTAACTACACTTCAAGATTGTTATTTTTTTTTCGAATTAGCTATGACCTTATTTAAAAATTAAAATAATAATATTTAGAAAATTATTTTTGAGAAAAAGGATTTAAATTTTGAATTCTACACGTAGAAAAATGGTAGGGGTGAATTTTTTGGATTTTTCTGAAATTCTTGAATTTTTGATGAATAGTAAAATACAGTAAAATACCATATATTCAATTTATCAGTAAAATACAATATTTATGACATCATAAGTGATTCAAGGCCACTTGGTTCGAACTCAAATTCCATTATTACTATTAGGGTTTACATGAAACAATACTATTGGTTGCCTTGATGGAAATAATAAAATAATGAAATTAAATATTCAAAATTTACCCCTCTCATCCACTACAAACCCCACCCCACACCTCTTCTCTTCACTCCTCTAAGCCTTGAATATTATCAATGTTCTACCAAATAATCCTCCCAAGTATCTTGTCAACGTCCTAGAGCTGATGGTCTCACCAAAAGACCAAAACCAAATCCCTTATGAAGGATCTCAAGGAGAAGAGATCAAGGGGTAAACAACCTCTTTTATTTTCTTTCTTTTCATTCATTTTATGTTATTCTCTTCAATTCCCTTTGTATTGTGTTGGGATATTTCATTAAATATTCCCCCTTACTGTAAATATTATGTATGAATGATGATATATTCCATTCCTCTCATCAAACTATTTTTATGCTATTTTACGAGACGTCGTTACGCTGCCAAATTTTCATGAGAAATTTATCAATTTTTCATTCATTTTAAGATTCCTTTATTTTATTCTTCCTTCCTCACCTCATCTTAAACAAGAGGCATGTATGCTCTAGAATCTTGTATATTCTGGATGTTCTTTGGTTTATTTCCTCAACATTATTCATATCCTCTACCACTTATTTAAGGAAAAAAAAACATTGTCCGTGATGTGTCCAATTACCGACATCGTGGACGATTTAATTTCAATTTCCATTAATTATTTCTAGTCTAGTCATGAAAACAAATATATGGTTGATCCAGATCATAATATATGTATTTTAACTCGATTAATGTTCTTGAATATTTACACATTCCAAATATGGAATAAAATTACAAAACAATTTCATTTAGCCCAAAAATTCCATGCCAAATTCAAGCGTTTATCTTTAACTCATCGAATGAGTCATCATCATAGTATATAACCAGAATCATTATAATATTATTTATTTCCATTTAATTTCACTAATACTTAATATTAACAATTCTGGATGTTTAACCATATTTCAAACCAACTTCCATTCATGAATACAAGTAAACAAAGCATGAAACCAAGTAAGAAAATGCATCCAAAACAATAAAATTGAATCTCTTAAATCCATCAAAAAGGCCATTGATTAACTAAATAAGGTTATACCATGTCAATTAAACATAAAAGAGGTTTTTTACTTATTAATTAATAATCCTAATTTGTTTATTCAGGTCTTTAAAAACAAGACAAGAACACCTTCAAGCATAAGGTAAGGGATCATCTCTCTCACTTTTGTTCAAGAATATCCCCTTTGTTGTGACTAATTCTGTATTGTGCACCTAATAATACTTATGTGGTGTACCTACTACCCATTTGAGATCACCTTCAATTTTAAATTATATTTCTATTAAATATCCATAATTTCATTTCATGGATATGTTTATTGTCTAAACCTTGTACCATTTCACATACGGTGTATATTGAGGATGTTATTGATGAGTCTGTTTTTATACTCTATACGGATATTGGAAAGGCATATTTCTATTGTATTGAATCATTTTATAAAGAATGATTTGGATTTAGAGTTGGCTGGGGCCCACTACAGCCCCTCGATGCATCAGTAGGTCTCATGAGACAAAACAGTTTGGCAAGAGACCCTCCGAGTTTTTTTCCTAAAAATCAAATGGGTTTCTACCCACAACAGTAAACCGTTTTTATGGTATTATGGTTTCATGTCCTAGATACATGACGTCCAATTAATAAGCATTCTCTTTATTCATTATCAGTTATTATTATTATCTATGGGATTTTCACTATGGAAAAATTTATGGATGCAGTTTCATTCTCACTTTTTATATGAGATTAGTTTGTCATTTATTCACTATGACATGTTGTTTATGTTATATTGATTATGAATAAAGATTTATTTTACTCATGCTTACACTTTTTTGAACCCTTACTAAGCATTTTAGCTCACCCCCTTCATTGTCAATATTCAACAGGTGATGAAGAGAAGGCCTTTTATTGAGTTCGTGTGGATGGAATTTTTAGTTTTTGTTTTGTATTATATTTTGTAACCTTTCCCAATGTATTTGGAGTAACATATATGTATCTAGTTTCTTCATGAATTCTAAACTGATCGTTCCTTCGAGATTTTCATTCCATCCAAACACGCCAATATATCAAGTAATGCACAGGCTCCAACCTAGTGGGGTCGGGGTGTTACAAGAATGGGCTGCCTTATGAGGATTATATAGATTATGAGGAAGAGGTTGGTCGAGCTTCAAATGGATTGAGGGAAGCATGATAGAAGGTTGGAGGGGTTTATATAAGAAAGGAGGGGGAATTATTTATAATTTAGGGTTTGGATACTAAATATTAAACTACTCATGGCTGAAAACCATACCATGGTTTCTACCAAATGGAAGTGGTATAAAATATTTTATAAGGAAAACCTCTAAATTTTTCTAATATTAGGATTTCTTATTTGGAGTTGAGTCACAACCTCAAAAAAATCATTTTAATATGTTAAAATATTTTATGAATCCGTGAGGGTCCACTAATGCATTATAAAATTAACGAAACAAATATAAAATCACATTATTTGAATCAGAAATCATATATTGGCCTAATATACGTTTAATAGTATTTTATTACATCACAGTTTGTTTGTTATGAAGTCAGAGAACAAATTACATATTTAAATGGTATTTAATTTTTACACAAAAATTTTATTGTCTTAGAAAATTATCAAAAATTAAACGTTAGATTATTTCAAAATAATGATTCAACAAATAATATTCATTTTAACTAAATAACTTTCCAAATATTTAAATTTTCACTTTTAAAATAAAATCTGTCATTTATTAAAAATTGACGAGTTTTGATAAAAATAGTTTCCAATCCATAATAAAAGCTACATTTGACTTCAAAAAATTATATGATCATATATATGTAATGAAAATTTTATAATAAAAAATATTTATTTAAAATAATATTTATTAAAAAATGTCATTAATACATAAAAACAAATTATTTTAAAAAATACAGTTTCAATTTTATCATATAAATATATAATTACTATCAAACAGAATAATTAATCATTTATAGAGTGAAAAAATATGGAATAAATATAATCATCACTTATAATTAAAAGGTGTGTTCTTATAACACTATTATACTAACATTATTAATAAAACCATAGTCTAATATAATAATTTATATATTTCTAAAATTACCATTTTACCCAAAAAATGAATTTATATAATTCTCTATATTTTTAAGAATAACTATACTCATAAAGGAATTGATGGGATATAAATTTTATTTATAAAATCGAGTACAAAATAAGTTACAAATACCTTGCTACAAAATCCCATATAACACTCGAATAAGACGTAAGTCTAGGGAGTGTGACTTTGACATACTCTTGTGGTGTCTCAGATAACATCGCTTGAGTGGTAATCCTTATTAACGTCCACTTCTCCCATAGTCAATTCTATTCATGCTTAAAATGTTGAAGCTTAGCTTGGACTTGGTTATGAGTGAAGCCCAGTGACACTACCTCTTTTATATGCTTTAAAAAGGAGCTTTGTATGGCTCGAGTCTGCTGGATGAGGTCATCCTCTCCTTTTTCTGTGTCCAAAAACATGTTTCTAAAAAAACAGAAATTTATATTAGTCATGTGATCGCTATTCAACGGCTATATTATCAACTATTGAAATACATAGCTGTCATTTAGACCAAAATGGTTAGAATAAAAATATGTATGAATTTTCTATATCCATAAGTCATTTAATTAAATAAAAGAAAAAGATTTTTATTCCTGAATGTTCTGGTCGATACAATGTTCCGTACTATTATTTGACATTGATCATTTAATTATAGGGAATTATTTTACATGATGATGAGTATGCAACAAATTCCATGTCTTATATATCTGTTATGATTTAAGATATTTTATTCTCAATTATAATATTATTAATGTATTATGAACTAATAATCCTTATGAAATGATTATTAATTATAATATTTGATATGCATGGTATGATTGTCTAATGAAATGATAATTTTCCCTCACCCTTGTGCGAACGTTATGCTTACATATCTTCTTTTTTACCCTTATTGAGAATATGAGCTCATGCCTATTTTCTTTTCAATTTCCCTATGTTTTGAAGAAACCTTTTATGTAAGAGTAATAAATGGGAATATATTTAATGGAGTTTCTGAAGATCATTCTATAAGATATACTATTATTTATCCAAGTTTCCAAATATACAAGACTATTATGAGCCTCGAGCATGAACATTTGTAAAGTGATTAATGGTCAGCTAATATGATGTAATAGAAATGTGTGTTAAGATTGGGTGTAAATATTTTCATTGTTCACATTAAAATACTTAAAACATGTATACATATATTTATACAATAATTTCACAGACACATAAATTTTTATGTAATTATTGAAATATTACATAAAAACAGACATAATTAATATCTATATAAATCATTAAAATATTAATACACATTTTAGAATTTTATTTTGTAGCATAATTTAGTTAATTAACTGTGTTTTAGATCGGTAATTTTTACTTATTTATTTTTAATATTATTTCTATTAGCATTATATATAATAGTTAAGAATTTTTATTTGAATTTAATAATTTTTAATAAATATTTATACATATTTATTTAAAATGTTTTAATATTTTCAATAAGTATTTATCTCAATTTCAATATATATATATACATATTATTTTTATTTATTTTTCTAATTAATAAAACATAAAGATTTACTATATTTTAAATTTCTACTCATTTTTAATTATTCAATTTCTTGGATATTTAACATTAAAATAGTTCGGATTATACGTTGATTAATATTGTTGAAAATATATTTATATAAAAATATATTTATAAATTAATGTTCACTATATTTTTAAAAATATATAATTATAATTATTAACAACTAAATATGATTTTTTAAGAATTATTTATTTAAATATAAATAAATATATATAATTTTTTAATTTTTTTATATAATTAAAAATTAATTATTATATACTTAAATAAATATAAAATTATAATCTATATATTTAAATAATAAAAATATTTACTATATATATATATTCATTTAATATATATATATATATATATAATTAAATAAATATATTAATAATTATATTAAAATATTTTTAAGGATAATTAAAAATATATATTCATTTTTAATTCAAATTAAAAATAAATACCGATAATGATATTTATAAATACATTTTTATGATTTCATTAATATATTTAAAATTAAATACATTTATATTAATTAATTTGTTTATAATTATATACATTTTTTATTATATTAATTATATTATTTCAATTAATTATATTTATCTTCATCATTGTTTTTTAGAATTGATAAATTGGTACTTTACCACCAATTTTTAATATTGGGCTTATAAAACACATAATTATTAACTATTTTTTAAAAGCCCTGATAAAACCATTTCTAAATTTTTTAATACAACCCTACATAAAGTTAATTCCCTTGCACTGTTCAAGATCTCATAGAATTTCAACTCTACATCATCAACCCTTCTTCCTTCCCTTGGATAAAATATCCCAAATATATGGTTAGTTATTATTTCTCCTCCACTATTTGTTTGTCAATGATTCAGGTGACCTCCCTCACACATTCCTAGTCCAAACAATGATATATTTTCTGGTGATTTATATCATTCATTCTACCACCCTGCCTCTTTGTCTTCGGCCCAAGCTAACCACCCACATTAGAAAAGCATCCCTAAGGTGACCATCCCTTCCACTCTAATGGACAACTATCGCAGCCAAACCTGCCCATCTATTTTTTTCTCTTTTTCATTTGAGTATTCGTATATTTTTCATCAACAAAACATTCTGATCTCTCGCATAAAGAGTTATATTTTATTATCCTTTAATCCATGATTATGGGATTAAGATATTAAAAAATTTATACATTGAAGTAGAAAGTTTAATGATTTGATATACCTATTGTTTTTTATTATAGTGAATAAATTAAAACTAACAGTTTTATTCTAGTTTGTACCTATATGAAAATGAATAATACAAATTTAAAATGGGAATAAATACAACCACTACATTTTTTAGTTTTTTGAGTTTTTTAATTTTTATAGTGTATTATTATATGATATCTTGGTTTTTTCCAAAGTAAAGTTTTACATAAAACCTGTCCCCAATAAGTAGTATCAAGGAGTTATTGGTCATTTCCTTTTAAGAGTACATGGATAATTGTAGAATTTAACCAGTTGAAAACCATTTAATTTCTACCTATGGAATGGTTTTCCTCACACATGACATTGGGCGAGTCTTTATAAAAATTTCCTAAATAAATAATTGGGAATAAATAAAACATAATGAAATAATGGGTTTCTTATCCTAGTTTAACACTGATGATATTGAAATTTTATAGAGTAGTTTACTTATATAGGGGTAAAGAGCTCAATTGAACTACCAATAAATGACTTACCATTTATTAAAGTATAGTTACAAACCAAAAGTGAATTCATTATATTTTCTTCTTTGGATAACCAATTGGCATCCTATTTTTTCCACAACTAACCATGCTGTTTCCTATATTTTAATATATTGAAGCTTGATTTTCTATAATATAATTATGACTTGATTCTAATTTCTTTATATATTGATATTTTTCTTGGTTTTTTCATTCACATAATTTTGGCATATCACTCTTATAAAACAATCTATATAAAATATATTTATCTAACACTTATTAATTAGGGTGAGCCACAACTTTCCATCTATCACTCAATTCTCTATGATCACCTAACCTCAAGATGGTTTGAATAAATATTTGTTGAATGGGAATGAATCTTATTCAACCATACACTTAGTAATTTAAATAGATGAAAATTAATTAAGAAAAACATTTTATGCTACATTTTAATGCATCCGGTGAGACAGCTATAATAAAATATTAAATTATGAAAATATAGAGTAAGGATAATTAATCTATATATAAATTAATGTATGGATTAATTGAATATAATGTTATATCCTCTCTCTTGGGATCGCTATATAATTTATCCTCTCTAGGTAAACATGGTTATACATTCTTTTCTATATGATGTACTCATTTAGAATTCTATTGCGGGTCCTATAATCCAATTACATCATCATAATCTTTAGAAAGTAAAATATATTAAACTTAGAAATCACTACAGAAGGTATATATTATAAAAGTGGTGTTCTAATTTGGATGATGTTCTAAGAGGATTATTTTATACTACATTTGGCCTCGATCAACATATATTTTAGTGTATTTAAAACCATATATACTCTCCTATAATGAGATCTACATGGACAACATATTATTCTTCTACCTAATATAGTTATATGGGTGCAAACAAAATTTCGTTTGACCCCATCATCTCGAGGATGTTTCCCAAAATAACCATCTTCCTCATCAATGTCCATTTGATGTGATATTTCCAGACTTAACCTCGTATTCACATAATTTAATCTTTTCTAATTTATTTTAACAACTAGGGATTTTATATTTATTACTTAAAGTTAGGTTTTATAATTTTATAATAATCTAAATTTTGGTTGTCAAGATTAAACAATAAATATAGTTTTTTACTATTTATTTTGAAACTATTTTTAAAGGGACAATGGATTTTGGGGTTTTGAAATTCAAAAATAGGTTTATAATTAAATTTTATTGTTTTATGGTGATTTATATGAAATTGTTTTTTATTTGATATTGTGAATTGTTTTTGAAAATTAATATGAATAGTCATGGATTTTAAAATATTGATTTATTGAAGGATTATATGATTAAATGAGTAAATGGTTATTTTTAGTGAAAATAAACATTGAATTAATTTTTTTAGAGTTAAAAAAATAATATTTATTTTTAAATTTAATCTAAGAGTTTGATTTTTCATATCTATGATTATAGAGACCAATTAAAGGTGTTTCATATGGGGATTTTACATGTGTTTAATTATTGGTATTTTTGATATGGTCATGTTATTTAGTGGGTTTCATTAAATTTTCTTTTTGTATTTCTATAATACACAGTATATAATAATCTAATGAAAAAGAGTGAATCGTGAAATCCAAATTATCCTCTTCCATAAGTAATTGTTTCTTCTATTCATTTCATGAATTTCTATGTTCCAATACATAATTTCAAAATAAAATTATTACATGGAATTGTATGTTATAAGGAAATAATTTAAAAAAAATAGAAATAAAATTCACAATTAAATGATAGGTAAGAATAAGAGTTTCCATGGGAACTCTTCCATCCATTAAAAATTAATTTTTTTCTTTCGACATTATTACCACATTATTGTTCCACATAATATCAATCGATAACCTTGACCAGAAATAACATGTTTACCCTATCCAATTTATTTTCATGTCACCCTTCTAAAAATGGATAACTTGTCAGGAATTATAACTGATTAAATTTAATTGTTGGGTTTCACTTATTAGTGTTTTATTTAAGAATCTCCATCTATTTAGAATATCTTATTTTTTTAATTAATATTTTTACAAATTTATTATTTTAATAATTTAATAGGTTGTATATGTATCAAAAATGGACGCATACTAATTGTATGAAAAATGTTATGCATATAGAGTGAAATATTTCACCAAAAATGTAATATAGAATGTGTGCGTCCCTTCGTTCTACCATTTTTTATGTTTACATTATTGATATTCAAGACAAATAAGTTCATAAGGCTTGGAAAAAAATTGGCTCATCATAGAATAGACAATAGATTTAAATGTTGGACAAATCATGGAGAAAATAGGAATGTGAAAACAAAATTAGAAGATACCCTAGTATATGGTTCATTTGATATTTATTCTAGTGAAAATGGTTATGGAGATTGTCTGAGAGAAATTAAAATTGAAATTAATGATGACCTTAATTATTGTTCAATGTTGTTTTAGATGTTTAGTACTTGTTTTAAAATACCATTTTATACTAGTTGAACTATATATAAAACATTTTCACTCTATTGATGTTATATAATTTTAATGATGTTAGTGGATGGAGTGACACTGGCATTACCAAACTACGTGTTCTCATGAATTATATGCAACCAAGAAAAAATGACCATCCTAATCAACCACATCATACTAAATGAATTCTACATTAACATTCAATTATGTATAAAAAAAATATTTTTTTTGAAAAAAATGTATATTTATTGCATCGATCATGAATCCCTCATAAAATAAATCATGTTTTGTGCAGGTCGATACAAGAATGACAAATTAACTCTTTAAAAGGATGTATGGTACATTAAAATCATTCAATAGTTTATAAGAATTTCTGGATTTCTGGAAACCATTAGACAATCGACATGGGAATCTGTTATCTATTATATATACTAAACATATCTTATTTCCTACTTATGTGTCACCTTCCATTGATTCCACATCACCCATATACCCTCAAATTCTACCTCCATACCCTAAAAAAACCATGCATCCCACACCCAATCATGATCTACCTCGGGTTTACTACGGTTCTGCTCTCCTCCCCAACACCCCAATCCTGCTGCTATTCCCAATTCTCCTCTCCAGCAGCTAACCCCGCCACCACATGCTCTATCTCCACATGATACGTCGTAGGCTCCTTCGCCATCGGCTCCCCTGCCATCAGCTCCACCACCATAGGCTCCTCCGTGTTCGAATCCATTACCTTGCAGCTTCTTAGGCATCCCACTATGAAATATTCCCCTTCCTAGAGTTTCAGATCCTCCACGGTCAGATCGTTCTCCTCGTAGCTTCTTAGGCTTCCCGATGTGATATATTTCCCTTCTTATGGTTTCTGATACCATTTCACCTCTACCGGTGCTCCTGTTATTCCCTCTACCGTTGTTCCCACTCCCTTTTTTACATCCACCATGATTACTACAAATCATGCTCTCGTTTCCACTCTAGAACCCCTCTTATGGTTCATGTTGTTGTTACCTCTCCTACACTGCACCTAGGGTTGTCACTCACATTTCCCCACCCATCGCCAGTACCCACAAAACACTGAATTCATCTTCCTCGGAAAATTTTCCATCATGTACTATAGCTCATCATCCCGAATCCCTTTATCTCCTAATATGTTTTCCGCAGCTCCTACTCCTATGAATAATTTCATTTAGAAACCCGCCAGATTCACTCTATCTCATTCCCTAATTTCTTCAAGATCGTAATTTATATCCTCATCTACAGCCATCGGCTATTTCTACTCAATTGAATATCAACCGATGTGATGTTCTCCCAACAATAGGTATGTTATCTTAAATCGTTGAAATAATCACCTCTTCAATTTTCAGTATTTCCCTTCACATAAAGATTTTAATATGTTATTATAGAAAATATATTTTTCGGATTCACAAATTAGGCCATCTATTTGATTATATTATCTACTATTTATTCACCAATTCATTGATTGATGGCTGTTCTACAAAATGCAATATTATTCCTGATCTGTACTTTGATTCAAAATTTCATGAATATTAAAATTTTGATGAATGACTTTACATGCTTTCATAGATTTGGGAATCCATATCACCACCTATTTACTGCCAAAGTAATGGTATCAATGATTCAATGTAATTTTCTCTAACTAATATTTATACTTCCATTTACAAAATTTTTCATTTATTGTTTTGTTATTGGACATCAATATTTGTTTGATAAATAATTATGTGTCGTCTTATATGAAATCATTGTTTCATTTACTTTTTTGTTATGAATATTTGTTTCTGCTGTCAGTTATTAGTATTTTTATTTTTAATAATGTTTCCTCAAATTATTAGTCTTTATTACTTCATTTTCAATATTATTAAATAAAAATTCATTATTTTAGGGTTATATCATTTTAAAAAATAACCGGTAAAATTGTTTCAACTCCTCTAGAATATATTCTCACTGATCATTCCTTTGTTTTTATTCTATCAGTCATTGTTCTTAATAGTCTTTGTAGGTTTATATTCTTTGAGAGATTTAACTTTTAGATCCCATGTATTATTTTCCATTTAGTTTTTATAGTCATAATTAATTCTCTTGATTTTCTGAACTTCAAACACTAAAAATACATGAATATTTATATCAAATTTTGTTTATTGTGGAAAATTTTTATGGATATAAAAAAGGTATGATGTTTCATTATATGTTTTTTTATTTTACATCTAATTTTTTTCTCCAAAATATTTTGTTATTAAACACAATTTACTTTTTTTCTAGGTTATTTCATTTTAACAAATTCGAAATAGAATTTTTTCTACTCCAACTATATATATATTGTTTCCCATCATTCCTTTATTGTAAATAGAATCTTTATTTGATCCTAATATATTATGTTGGATTATATTATTTACCATAAAAATTTATATGGTTTAATCTCTTGCTATATACTATATTTTAATGCTTGCTATCTTTCAACTCCTACTAAACTATATTTCTTTGAGCATAATATCGTTTCCAATACTGGTATATATATTTTTTACCCTAGATAATTAAATTTAGAAAACGTTTATTCTCATCAAAAAGTTGTAAATACCGACCATGATGGTATGTTATATTTCTGAACACATAATACATCCAAGTGTATTTTTTATTGTAGTATTTCATAAAATGATTTGAAACATTGTGATGCCATTTTCTACTTGTGTTGATCATTATTTAAACATGAAATTATGTTTCTATTTGCAGGTTACCAGTATATATGTTTCAAACATTCAGTATCCTCTTCATTGATATTGACAAGGGGTTTTCACTTCATTGAGTTTGCATTTAAATGGGTTTCTATCCGAGTTTCTAGAACATACATGATTTTTTTATTTTTTGATATCCACTCATAAATGTCATTTAGTTTTGAATAATAGGCCTTATTTACCATAACATAATTGATGTTGTTATCATTGCTAATATTAGTGGTGTATGGGACTGAATCAGGTATGGAGTCGGCCTCCACAATTCATGTCATATAGAAATAGTATTTGGGCAAGATCTCATACACCAACAGATTAGGTATTGTAGATCTTCTCATTGTCTTACTTGGATTTCATATCCCATTAAAAATGTATAGATTTTAGGATTAATAAATCATGATAAATCAATTAATTACTTTTATCATTTAAATTCTCCTATGATGAAATAACAATACCCTCCTAAAATATAATTATTTTTGGCTTATTTTTGTTTTGTTATTTAATTGTTCAACCAAATTAGATGATACTAATGATTTGTACATTGTTTGTAAATTTAATGATCATTGTAATGGTGCATAATTAGCATACACATCTTCCTTAATTTAGTTTTATTTATCGTTGTTTGGAGTATTTGAATGAAATGGTAACACATATTCAAGTTAATTCTCATGATATCTTTTTCTATTAATTAAAATATAATTTTTTTCACTTATTATACTTACTCAAGTATGTGACATGAAATCATTATGTTTTTAAAGAGGCGCGACATCGACAATGAGTAAATATTGGATAAATGATTCATTGTCTTCTTGACGGTATGGTTGAATCATACTAGAATTTTTGATTGGCAAGAATTCATTATGTTTTTCATTTCCATTATTGATTTCTTTTAGAAGGATAAGGATCCTAATGTTTTGAAACATTATTTTTGTTTTTGAAAGCTGTTTAGATAGGGTTGTGAGCATGTTTTGAATCATTTTTAAAATGTACGGTGAACTTCATCTCTTTTCATCGTCCCTTGTATGGTGACGTTTATCCATATCGAATGTAATTGTTTACAGGATATTTCTTATTATTGATTTTTTCCAATGATTCTTAATAGTTTTATCTTTGTTTTCAAATTGGACAATTGATTGTGCTCATTGAGTTGTCAAATAACAAATGGTGATATGTGATTCTTAATTTTTTGTATCCTTGTCCTATTATTTATATTTTGGAATCCATGAAGCTTGAGATAGATACTTGAAAGTCATGATTTGTGATTGGTGAACCTAGAATACCTATAGAAACCCACTCCTTAGTTTCACATAAGTAGGTCAATGTACTCATCCATTTATTTTAGAGTCATATCACTCTACCATACTATGCATTAATTCCATACATATAGTGTAAATCATATCAATCAACCATAATTATATCTATAAATATAACTATGGTCTGACTATATTTTCCAATGATGATTCCCAAGAAGCAGATACACTTATAAAATAATGGGGAGGATCTTTTGGACTTGATCGTTTCCATTTGAAGTAAGTAGAGAAGTGTATCGATAACAAACAGAGCGATGTGATTGAAAATAAGGTCAACATTTCAACTTCTACCAATCCATTTCCATTTCCATTTAATTATTCATTTTATTTTTCAACTCCTACTATATATATTTTTTACCTCCTAAAATTCTATTTATAAAACTCTAATGTTGATCAAATAGTAGGAAATGCTGACTATAATGGTATGCTATATTTCTGAACACATACCACGTCCAAGATTATTTTTACTGTAGTATTTCATAAAATTAGTTGTAACATTGTGATTCCATTTTCTATTTGTGGATGATAAAAATTTCAACCTGACATGGTATTTATATTTTTAGTTTACCAAACCATATTTTTCACGCATCCATTATACTCTTCATTGTTATTGACATGGGGGATTTACTTCTTTGACAGAAGATTCAAATTTGTTCACTATCTGAGTTTCTAGAACACACAAGGTTTGTTTAATTTATGAATGTATCTAAAATGTCATTTTTTTACATATAGGGATAATTTCCCATAAAAGTTCATTTTATGACATTTAAGCCTGATAAAAATTATTCTTGATAGTAACATGCATGGAATAATCACAAGCAACTAAATGAGATTCTGTAGGTTGTAATTATACATTATTGTTTTAATGATACCATGGTTGGGAATGTAGCCTTATTTTATGTCCTTTTTTCAAGTCTCATATGTTCTCCCAATTCACCTTGTCCTTAATGCCTTAGTTCTTAACTATTCCACGAGGTTGTGTTTGTAAAACATTTAACCGGTAAGGTGCCTTCGGCACTTTGTTTGGATACTTCATCACAATAAATGTTGTCTTTTCTTAGTTGTTGCTACAACAACCCTTTAATGGTACTCATGTATTGATTACTTAAAAAAACAATACTAGGGACCAACAATCTTGACGATATATAAAATTTGGCAGCGTTGTATGCTGTAGAAGAATCCCTTTATCAGTTACTACTTTTTGCATTGAATAATCACATGCAACTAAATGAGATTTTCCATGTTGTAATTAACATTATTTTTATGATGATACCAAGGTTGTGAATGTATCGTTATTTTCTTTCTTTTTTTCAAGTCACCTCTGTTCACCCAATGTACCTTGTCCTTAATTCCTTTGTTCTTAACAATTCCAGGGAGCTGTGTTGGTAAAAAAATTTCCCAGTAAGGCGCCTTCTGCACTTGGTTTGGATACTTCATCACATGAAATGCCGTCTCTTCTTGGTTGCAGTTGCAACAACCATTTAATGGTACTCAAGTATTAATTCCTTATAAAAACAATACTAGGGACCAACAATCTTGATGTTATATATAATTTGGAAGCATTGTACACTTTAGAATAATCTTTGTATTAGTTAATACTTTTTGCAAGTATCTTGAGTTTTCCATATGACAATTTTTATTAATTAGGCCTTTTTTTATTTACCCTTTTATTAATCATAGATGCAGAGAATGTTGTCATAATTAAAAACCACTCATTACTGGTAAGTACTTTGTTTAACATTTTTTTAATTGCAATATCAATGAATTAGAGGAGTTGAACTCTCTATATCTAACTGAATTTTAACACTTTAATCATCATAGCTGTTTAAAATTGTTGAGTTAATATGCATGTTTTTATCAATTAACAATATATTTTCATTACAATTAAATCTCAATAATATAATGTTTCAAAACTACAATCATATTTTATTTAGTGTAGGTATACTAAAATCCTAGATTTTCAAGAATTCTGTTTCTATTTCAAACCTACATGATTGTTGTAATATTTTAATACTTACGACTATTAAGTATCATATTTTTGTATTAATGATTTCATCTATCACTGTAACATTCTACTTAATAAATATAGTCAATTATTTTCTAGAAATAATCCTAGAGTGGGTGGTACATTAATAATATTTCAGGTTCATGAACTGAGAATATTTTCATAAATATATTTATATTCAGTCCATTTAATTCTTATATCATCCCATTACCCCACCCCTCTAACAACCGTTTTTAGTTACACTAAATTTTGAGGGGATCTGCCTTTCCGGCCTACTGACAACTATGATGCCCAGAATTGATCAAATAAATAGATTAGGGAGAGATAATCTGAAGATAACTAAATAACGTATAAAAGTTATGTATTAGAGAGCTTCTAACGTGAAACATTTACTGAATCATTGAGGTTTTATCAGTTAGAATTTCATTCCTGATTCATCTTAAATATGTTCATATGGATTCAAAATATTTTATGCAGTACAATTTTTGCGTATGTATAGCGAAGAGTTAGTGTGTCATAAATTATAGGGTTGACTGGTATTGAAATGATATCTTCAAAACTAGATGGTAATAACACCACCAAATCATTCTTACATGAAAAATGCATCCTTATTGCCTTTAAAAATGAATTTTAATTCATTTTTTAGAGCACTACATCATGTACTCACTTTTTCCTATATTTTTGGCTCCATTCATTTAAATATAATAGCATTAACATCATACATTATTGTGATAGATATATATATCATTGAGAATTTGATAGTTATATCTGTACCTAGTTTTCCATTACCTGAAATACATCTTCAGTTTTGACCACATTCTTCCCAAGTCATGTTTATCCATTTGCAACTTCATAGAGCATCAGATCATGCCATGATATCCCACTTTAGCATGAAGAAAATATATGCCATCATATTGACATATTTAGCATGGATAATTTTTATCCATTATTTTAAATTCATACAACTTCTTTTTTGAAAATAGTCTATTACATATTCATCAGAAAATGAATTTAAAACATTAATATATTTTCTTTATATAGAAATTTATTCTTTGTTGGTATTCTGATGTCTCTTTATAACCTGTGACATGTTTGGTTCATAAAACATGGTAGAACTAATTTAATTAATTATGATGGTTAAATTTTAATATTTAAGTATTATAACATGGTGTATTAGGATTTCAATATGTATTTTATGACGTAAAAAACATGTATTGTCAAAAATATCTTAAACCATTCATGTAGAAAAAAATCACATCATCTATTTTAAAATATTACAACATAAAGTTTCCATAAAGATGATGGTTTATGTGCTGTTGACATTATTTACATTTTGAACAGGTTAATATCTTTCGTCATTTTTTCAATGAAGCATGTTGATGTTTTTGATTATGGTGTCAAAGGATAATAAATTTATAGAAATAGAGAGAACAATATTTTTTTCATTAGTTTTTACTTCACTGTATGATCCAATGTTTTTGTGAATGTTATTTGAAATGTTCTTTCATTCATTTTTTTAAAATTATTCTTTCTCAAATTAAGTTCTCAATCCATTAAAGTTTTCCTTAATGTTTTCTATTATTTTTCATGATGTCTCAATAGTTCCTCCACATGTATTCCAATATTGTGTACCATATTTTTGCAATTTAAATAAATTCAATATTACTATTCATTATTAACTTTGATAACCAATATTTTATTATTGAATATAATAATTGATTGATAATGTCGTGCATTCGCACAAGCGAGTAATAGTTATATACAATAATTAAATATTCTAAAATACATCATCAAGAAGACACTCCTTAATGGATGAAAATTGATTATGAATATCATGTATTTGGAAATGTGCTGGGAAACATAGGACTTGAATTGATGACTAATGAAATAAATCTTTTTTATTTGTAGAGTATTACTCCGAATAAATGTATAGTTATATTAGATAATTATATCATACTTCCCTTGTTATGCCTGAAGCACAAATACATTGTGTTATCTCCACTTATTTGTAAAGAAAAACAAACCGGTAATAATAATGATTTATTTTTTGCTCCATTTATTCAAGATATGAAATTTAATTAAGGTACATGGGTTACATTGTATGATCCTCATATAAGTTATAAATTATCATTGAGGACTATATTTTATGGAATGATAAATGATATTCATATATATAGAAATTTGTTTGACTATTGCATTTAAGGAATGTTGGAGTATCCCATTTATGAACAATGCACACAGTCACATTAGTTTAAACATTCCTCAATTATTATTTTTTAAGACATTCATAAATTTCACATTGACATCTTTAATATCGACCATGGAAAACATCATTTTAAGGGAACCACAAGGAATGTACCAAATGATCTCCACTAAAAAGTGATCAACTATTTCAAAAAGTAAAATATATTGAATCTATTTTTTGTAAACCATTTTTGAAAAACCAGCCAAAAGAAGGATGGAAGAAGATATAAATTTTCATTTAATTAATTTTTGAGATTTTTTTTAGAACAGAAATTATGATGAATTCATTAACATAGAAATAATATATTTGATAGTGTCATTAGAAAATTTCTAAGAGTTCCTGGAAATATATAATGGTGAATCAAGGATAGTTTGGACATTATCGACATGATTATAAGAGATGTTTTGGTTAAGGGTAAAATGATGGATTTTCATTATCTTGTCTCTTACAATATCTCAATATATAAAAAATTTAATTTTTTTTATTTTTCTAAATAGATTAAATGTTATAATGGGGAATTCATAGAATATAAACAATGTGGATTCAATGACTAATTTTATGTTACATGGATTAAAAAAGATGAATTTCGTCTTTTTTATGTAAGATTGGATGATCCCCGATATAAATTGTATTCTGAAAAAAAATATTATGGAATATATTGACAAGAATATAATTATTTTTTGAAGGCATTTGATTTAACGTTATACACCCAGTGAAGTTTCCAATAATGATTAATGAAGTTACAGCCATATTATCTGAATTAGTGTTTTTCATCCCACAATAATTATTTGATATAATAGTCCACATGATTGTTCATTTGGTTATAGAGTTTCAACTACATAGTACCGTCCAATAGAGATGGATGTAACCCATAAGATTGTATATGAATATTTTAAAATGGGATATCAAGAATCAATTTCATAAAAAATTATTTACTAATGAAAAATATTTTGATGAAGAAGATGTTGAATTCTATAATGATAACTAATCTGATGTTGATAGAATCAGTCTCCTGAAGTCTCATAACAAAGAACAACCTATGAGAAAAGTGATTTATAGGATGGATGTTTTTACATATTCCATAATATAGTAAGAACAAGATCACCATTACATTTTACATAATAGTGATGTTGTTGATCTATATATTGAATCTCATAAAAAATATCATAGACGTTTAAATCCATCAAGAGAGGATAAACAAATAACAAATACAAATAATAAACAACTTATAAGATGGTTCTATGATATATTTATATGGAGTTATCTAAAATCCCAAAATCAATTTTTGATCAAATTTGATGGCTAGATAGGGTTCCAAATGAAAATTTTATATCTTATGATTTTTTATATTAATTCTAATATGTTCTATAAAAAATAAAATGATAATCATTGTATGATGAAAGACAGTGGAGTTACACTTTTGGAAGAACCGATGTACACATCTTGTTCCAATAATTGAAATCCAATTTATTTGAATATGTCATTTTTGTACATCATTAATAAGATTTACAAGATTTGTTATGCAAACTTTCGAGTGCTTATTTTCCTTTAAAAATCAGTTGTAAATAAGAGTGTAGTAAATGTTGAAAAAATAGGATTTGTGAAGGTGAATTTTAGTGTGTAAGGGGAAAGGGATGATCCATTGCTAATGGAATCCATATAAATTAATATATTTTATGTCTCAAGTCTAGAAATAAAATCAGTCAATTTTAAAGATGGTGACTAAAAAATACTAGGTTTAAATGAAAATTCATTCGAAGATAGAACACTAATTATGAGATCATAAAAATATTGTGAACGTCCCAATGTATGAGATGTTATGTACATTAGAGGGGACCAAATGTAACATATTTTATATCTTAATAGAGAAACCAAATGCATAAATATTTAAATATTTAAAATGTATTTCAATGAGAACGATAATGGGTTTTTAATCTTCAAAAGTTTTCATCAAGGTTGTATATGTTCTATACTATATTAGATTAATATAAATTAAAATTTTGATTACTCAAAGATCCAATGAGTTATTCAAACGATGATGTTACCAATCTCATGGCAGAATAGGTAGTTGATGATAAAAATAAATATTTATAAGGGGATGAAAACCATGTTGATCAAATAAACAATAATGGCAGAGAAACACGATGTTAACTAAAATTATCAAGGAATGAGGAAAGGGTATCCATCCAACATTATGAAATTTTATTGTAAAAGGGCATAACATGAAAACATCACGTGGTTATTATATAATGAATTCAAAGAGCATCATCATCCACAATATTAACACACTCTAGGGGAAGGGAACCAATTGTATTGAAAATTATAATCATGTTTTTTGGAGATCCCTTAGAGGAAAGGATATCTGCAACCACATTACCCACACTCCATGTATGAGTAATAGAAAATATATTGGATAGTATTCTCTTTCATCTCCGTACAAGATAAATTATAGACCAAGGTATTGATACGGTACCGTTCAATGATATGTGAAGGTTAGATGAGTAATTTTATACCATTTCAAGAATAATATCATGGGGAAGTTAGAATTCCAATAACATATACAGTGTTTCCTCTAGGAGAGAGTCATTGTTGCCAAAAGTAGTAGTGAATTAATGGGAAATATAATAAGACCAATTATGAAAAAATCATCCCACCCCATCTCATAATATCATTGATACAGGAACGATCAATATCTAATGTAAACCCTTTATCAGAAGGATACTGTCGATCCTATTTGCCTTGTAATAGGAAATTGTGGCTCATGTCATGATTAATCACAACATAAATAAGGCATAGTAGAGAGGGATAAAACTCCCAATTCTACAACAAAAGAGCTATTTCAATTGAAAATGTGTGAGTATTAAGAGTAACAACCATACAATATTAGAAAATCCTTTCATTCCATACATTATTCCATGCATTCTAGAGGTTCCATAATTCAGCCTCAAAGAGGAGAGCTCTCACCTTGTGTTCAGAAGAAATATTACTGGAGTCATGAAACCAGTCTTGAAGGAATACATTGTTAGGATATTATGTTCTAAACAGACCACTAAGTTCACAAAAATCAATTCACACAATGGATTCCATGTTTCCTTCGATGAATATATGGTCTAGAGTATCTTTATGTGGGAGATGATAATAGATAAACATGATTACTAAGAGAAAAATCCCTTTCTAACCATTTCATATATAGGTGAGGCTTTATTATTCACCCTCCATAAAAAGAAATTAATCTTAGATAGGATTTTATAACAGCACAGAGTGTCACCAAAGGAATTGATATTGTATAAACCTTATTTATTAATAACTATAAAAATATATTCCTCTATTTTGGGGGTATCATCACCCTGTATAACAACTTCTTATCATCAATTCATATTCATTCCATGTCCTATCTTATTTCTCTATGGACCCAGACTTAAACAAAACATAATTTCACTATTTAATCTATATTTCACTTTATTACAATCCCTTTGATATTTTCAATTTAGTTTTTTGATTGTTATGACAATACCCATACATGTTAACCCTCAATCATAAAATTTTTGTTCCATTAAAATATTATCTATTTCTTCCAAAACATAATTTTTTTTACACAAAACAACAACACCAAGAATTCGTTGACAAAACAATATAACATTTAACTAGAAATTGATATTTATCTTAAAAATCCTTAAAACCTATGAAATTTAGTTCACTTTATGGGATGAGAATTGAAAATATTAGTAATGGATATAAAAAACAATTAAATAATCCATTTGGCCATGAAAACAGATAATCATGTGAAATCATTTTCACAAAGTCATACTTCTCACCCTTATATACATACTTTGTGAATAATGATATTTATATAATTCAATAGAGAGAATATATAAAAGCATAGTGTATATGGTTTGAGTTATATACATATATTGTAACCCTCATGGCTACCGTATGATTTGTAACCCTCATGACTATCTTAGAATGTAACATCATGGATACATTATGGTGTAACCATTGTAGTTATATTTGTAGTAACCATACAGCGGACCTACAAATTACTGAAACCCAATTCATTGGAAGGATATATAGGTTCCACGATTCATCATAATTAATTCATGTGAACCATAAAATAGTCACAAAACATGAATAATTTCATAAAACATTTCTTTTGAATGTTGTAAAATATTATTTTAATGAAATTGTTTAAAGAAACGTGCCTTTCAGATATCCTATAACTGAAGAGGGAATTGATAGAATGAAAGGAATATGTGAATACACTATAAATACTCATAATAAATAATAATATTAATTTAATATGTTATAAATATAATCTTAATAACACATAATTAATGAAAGAGTAGGTTATCCCAAAAAATGGAAATAAGGTTAAATATTCCATTACCTCAGGTTCTTCTTACGTAAAACCTTTTTAATCCTATTCTATAATGGTTAAAAGAGTGTAATTAATATTTTATCGAAAAATATTCATATTTATAAAACCTTTTTTGATAATTTTATAACATTATTTGACCCATTTATAAATATTATTATGTTATTTACATTATTTTGGGTGTGAGATTCACATGCTTTCCGTGGTCAGTTCGTAATGGAATTTCATTCCGAATAGAAGTGAAAACAAATAAGTTGAATGAAATGGTGTTAATATGTTTTTATAATATTAAATTATTCCAAAAATAAATTTATAGGGTTTGAGGATGAATCATTAGATAAATCATTAGTGATATGTGTTTAGATCATTTTGGTGCATCTACGATAATCAAGAACGTGTTTCATCATATGAATTTAATATTATATGTAATTTTTAATTAAAAACATAATAGAGATCATATAATACATATTAGAAACTTTTTTAACCATTAAAATTATTTTACAAAAATATTTGAAGGAATTAAATGAAATTGAAGGCACATTATCTATGATGTCGGTAAATCGACACATAAGGGATGATGTTTTTATTTTTAGAAGAAGAGGAAGAAGTGATGAAAAATGATGATTACATTTTCAATAAACACGATAAAAATATGGAATATATATAATACTTTATCTTTCCTACCTCTTGGATAAGGTGAGATGACGAGATTATATGAAAAGAATAGAACTTAAAAGAAAACAGAAGAAAATGATTAAATATCTTTACCTCTTGATCTCTTCTCCTTGAGATCCTCATTAAGGACCTTGGTTTTGAAATTTTTATGATGCGAGTAGGTCTTGGACATGGGTAAGATCTACTGTAAGGATATTGTATATAATTTGGGCTATTTTAAAATCTTGAGAAGTGTTGAAGGTAGAGGGAGATGAGGGTGTTATTTACAGTGAAAGTGATGGAGTTTTTAGTTAATTTCAACGAACACCTCATAAGTGGTATTTGAAAAATCATGGACTTGACCATATATTTTCCCATGGCATTGACCACATGGGACACGTCTTATCATATTTGAATCCTCAAGATACAACAATAATTATTTTGTTATTATTACATTATGAGGATGTCATCAAACACACTAAAAACATATAATAATATTTTTAATATTTAACAAAAATTAAAATATATCAGAAAGATCCTAGAAATTCAGGCTAACCATTTATAGACATGTATAATTCAAAAATGAGATACATGTTTAGAAATTGTTTATAAATATTATTAATTTAATTTTTAAAAATAATAGTAATTTGTCCAAAAAATAACAATTTTAAACTATAACTCATTTTATATCACCTTGAAAAAATTAGTAAGATCTCATTATCTTATATCATTAAGAAAATTAAATAATGATATTATTTACTAGCGATAAAGTGCATATTACTATTCATATGGGTATATTACTATTCATAAAAAAACATGTTGGTTCTATTAGTGTCCAAATAACTTATTGATCACAACCATATATGTCCGTTCTTTGAAATTTAAATAATATAAGTGGAAAAATTATTTTTAACAACTAATTTATGACTATATAAATAAATAAACATTAATTATATAGAGACATAATATTTCATGCAACTATATTTATTTTTTAAACCCTTGGGTGCTACATTCTCTTGACCTATTGGAAATTACGACCACTTAATTTTATTTACTTTTTAAACCAGTGAGGGTTCCATTCTGTCATAGCATTTCATATTGCCAATTTGCTTATTCAACGATGTGGTTTTTAAACAAAACAATTACCTAGTGTATTACCTTATTTTACAATACTTCTTCTCTTCAATCAAGAATATAAACATGCTTCTATTCATATGAAAAGGTCTCTTCCAGCTGAACTGCATCTGGGCTCAGAACATTATATGAATCTGAAACTTACTTTATCAACATCATAAAATGAAAAAAATTGTCTATATGAGATAATAATTGAAGAAAATCCACTTGGTAGGTGACTATTCTAACTTTATACTATATTTCATAAAGTCAAATGAATAGTAGACTCAGCATTCCTTTATTACCAAAATGAAAAAAACTTTTCCATGGTAAGATTATAATAAAAACTCGATCACATACCTTAAAAGAATAGGCATTCCTCCTATTATCTGCAAAACTTTTTTTCCTTCTCTAAGTTGTCCTTATATGTACCTAGATCATCTTACCGTTAACACACACTTAATATACTAATTCCGGTCCCATCAACTTGTTTTCCATAAATTCATCACAAAATGATGGATTTTGACACTTCTTCCCATATAATGCCTCAAAAAATCCGTCTATATACTGGAGAGATAACTGGTATTATATGAAAATGTATTTACAGAAAAATGTTGATCCCAACATCCGTGGTAATCCTTTGAACAATATCTAAGCATATCCTACAATGTCTAAATCATTGAATCTGACTCCTTATCTGATTGTAACACCCCACGCTTCCACGATACGTTTCTCTTTAAATAAAACAATAGAATGTGTTGTATGCATCTTTGAGTTCTAACACACCACGGCCAATCAAACTAGCCGTTATGAATAGTAATCCCCATTTTTTTAAATTTTATAAATTTTATCATTCAAAATGGACTTCATTTTTTCATTCAGAATATCAAAATCATCTTAGGGTGAATTTTTGGTATTTTTCGGAAAACTTTAAATTTTTTATGAATATTGAAAAACGCCAAGTTATAGTTTAAAACCGAATTTTTATTTAAATAATTCTTTATTTTATTTAAAATTATTTTAGGTAAAAATTGTTACATAATACCTATATAAGTTCAATGTAATTCATTGGAGTCAGTTCATAATAATATTAGATATATAAAAATTTTATTTAACTTTTTACCGTCTTTTACCCATCTCCTAGGAGAGTTTTCAAATTCACATAAAACATAATTTTACAGCTTCTGTGAGTGGAATTTCAAAACTCTGAGAGATATAGTTAATATTAATGAGTAAAATGTGGTTCAATAAGATAAAAATAATTTTTTGTGAATAATAACCTTTTATTTTTATTTACCACGGTTAAAAGTAAATAGGGTAATTAAGGGTAAAAATGATATTATTATTACCTTAACACATGTCCTAATTCTATTGTATAATTATAGATCGACCAAAAACAACCTTATGAATAAAATTTTAACCTATTTTATCCACTTGGATTTGATTAGAACATTTATTATTATTTAAATTAAAGAAGAGTTAAAAGAGTTAAAATACAAAATTAATAAATAAAACATTTTTAATATAAGGTTATACATAAGATAAATTAGATTATAAATATTCATTAGAAATATAAAAATATTTCCTTCATATTGGTATTATATTTATAATTTTTAGAAATTAAATATTTTAATTTATTTCTGACACAATGGTGATGAAGTAATTACCTAATTAATTAAATTTTAAAATAATTGATATAATAAATATACAAATTAATGTAATATGAGACTACTTATGAATTATACTACTTTTCTAGGATAATATTACATATTAGGGTTTGTTAGATGAATTTTTTTAGAAGTAATAATGATTTTATGAATTTTCAAAAAAACAAAATACCAAATAGTGTCAAAATTGAAATAAGAGTTTTTAAAACAAATATTATATTATTAACTGAAATTTTATTCCTATAAGTCAATGGTTAGGGAAAATGACTTATATAATTATATTTGTATCATTAATGAACCACTTGAGGTTCTCTTTGAGGTATATAGTTTGTTTATTAACTATATAATACAAAAATACAAATAGAGATGGTAAATGTCAAACTATTTAACTAAGAGTTAAATCTAAAATATAATGTTATTATAGTGAACCAAACCTGTATAAAACCTATTTGTTGAGTGGTATTCGACCCATCCCCACATTTTCCTTTAAAGAATCCATTTTGGAGCCATTATAATCCGAAAATGTGTTTATTATAATATAATATTTCTAATGTTTCCTAAGGTGCCCTCACCCCTCTTATAAAAGGGCACTCACCCTTCCCTCTAATTCACACCTTAAATGCCTTTTGGATCGGCCAAAACCTGGAAAAATAACCTCTAAACGTCCCTCACATCATCTTAGAGGCCTTCCATTAGTCATAAATCCAACTTAAGGATCTATTTTGATCAAATCAAAAGGAAGAACCCAAAGAAGAGGTAAATATTTCATCACCTCTTTCAAGTTCTTTTCTTCTTCCAATTATTCTTTATTTGTTATTACCATTTTAAAATAATAACTCCAGTATCATATATATATACTATGATGTTATTATGAATATTTTACAACCATATTAATTATTCTATCCATCCTTTGAATTACATGTCACCATACGTGTGTACGTACGGCTTACCGTCTCCACATTGTGGTGTAATTGTTATTCAATACATTATTATTTGGATGGGTATAATAATGATGTGTAATTAATGTAAATAATAAATATAACATGATAATAATTCTGTATATATGATATACCATCCAATTATATATTATTTTAATATCAAAATAATGATATTGTCGCTCGTGCTTACGTACAGATTGCCGTCTCCACGAACACAATGAGATTAATTCCCCATCGTATCCATTAAAGACTAATTTTCCCTGGATGATTAAAAATAATTCTTAAATACTTGATATAATTAAGGATATGAATAAGATAAATACCATCGATAACAAATATGACTCACATAACAAAGAATATAAAAAAACGAATCTGTTAACACCCAAAATGACGATAATACAATGATATTAGTACCAAAGCAATGTTAAAATATCATATATGATATAATATTAATGTATATGATTCTTCAATAATTAAATAAAAATTATTTCACCATTATATAGGAGTTTAACCTACCCTCGACCAAGGAAAGGTACACGGTAAGTGTTAATTCTACAATCTCTTCATTATCCAAGGTTGTTTATAGGTAATTATCTACTGGGACCTCTTTGTCATCTACATCCATGTTTCCTAAAAATGTATTTCAATTTTTTTTCTATTTACTAGACAATGGGTTAATATCATTTATACCCTTCTGTGTCTTGAAAGGAATCATTCCGTCAATTTCCAACCAAGGTACTTTTTGACCTTTTCGACAAATTTAAGGCAAGAATTGTTTTTAACTTATATGGTGGGTGTGGCTATTTTCCTCCATTACAACATCATCAATGTTTCCATTACAAGCTTATAAGAATATTTTCATAATAAATGTTTTCTTTATAATTATGTGACCCTTAAATGATTTCAAAATAGAAAGAGATATTCCACTAAAAAGGGTTTTGATTTCATCTATGTCAACATCCTTTGATGGATTTTAAGATTATTTTAAGTTGATTTATTGTGATACAAAACTTCCATATTGTATTGAAGGTTTTGTGATATGTTTGACTGTGGATGTGCTATTTCTATACCATTCAGGGTTAATGGTTAATGTATTGACATTTCGTATGATATTTTTAATATGAATCTTTATGATATGTTTAAACCTTTTCATATGAAGAATGTATTTGACTTTGTATGTGGCGGGTGGAGCACGCTATTGCTCCTCGATGCATCAGTAGTTCTCATGAGACAACTAGATGTGGAATTGGCCGAGGCCCTTTCCCTATTTTATATATGGTTTGGGATGAGGCCTTAATCATTTTTAGACGTATTGGCTGATGCCTTGAAAAAATGTTTTAGAATGTCCGACATTATACATTCCCTCATTTTGGAAATAATATTGATGGTTCATGTGGTCATTCGACTACTAGAATACCGATTATTATGTTTTATTATGGAATTATTTACTCATCACATATTCCTTCCATAAATGTATTCATTTTTATTTTTGGTAAAGGAATGAGTTTTCAATTATTCATCATTATTAGTATTTATGTTATCATATGCTATATTTCTTACCCTTGCTGAGTGTTTGAGCTCACCCCTTTTTAATGATTCATTTTCCCACGATATGTAGATGTTAGTTATGAGTGACTTGAATCCATTATCTAGGAGTCTTGGATGTTTCCAATGAAATAAATTCATGTTGTATTTCTTTTCATGTTGTAATGTTGAACTTTCTTATGAATCTTGTTTCCAAAAATACCAAACTTATCGGCCATTCGAGAGATGATTTCCTTGTGATCATGCCAATGTTATGTAATAATGCACCGACCTTGGGTAACAAGGGTCGGGGCATTATAGTTGGTATTAGAGGTAGTTTAGTACAAACCTTGGAAGCTAGATTTATATAAACTTTGATTAGACCACATAGCCCTAAGATAGAATTTATGGATCAGTATAGAAGAACTTCTTACAATTTGGGTATTGTAGAGATTTTGTGAGTTTTCCATGAAATACATCCCTGTCTGGATACGAGACAATAGAGGTGGCTCTGGCACAGATGTACCTAGGGGTAAAACCCAAAAAAAACTCTTTGAGCTAGACTCGAACGGGAACTGGTGCACGACAATGGGCCTTGTGGCACTCTTGGTTACGAAACTCTCATGGGATATGCTTAGGATAATTCTCATTTTCATTACAAACCATTATGAAGGGTTTATGAGTATATAATTCCTAAAGGAAAACATTTTTATGATTATAGATTATATCTATAAACTTTTCAATTTATGTTAAGTGTTTTACATGTTTGGAATTATTTATTTCGATTCATAAACTAATCAAGTTTATGACATTGTTTAGAAATGGCACATAGTGGAAGGAATGGAAACCGTATCAATGCATGCACTCCTTTTAAGGATTTCCCTCCTACTTAAAATAATTATAGTGGAGCTGGTGATGCAACTGGTTCTGATTAGCTACTCACTATACAGGGGAAACTTACTCAGGTTATGAATAATAATCTTACACATATAAAGCACCCAGATCCACAGCGTGGAGGATCAATGTTAGACTGCTTCATGAGGAAACAACCACCAAAATTCAATGGCAATACAAATCCATTGGTAGTTGAGCAATGTATAAGGTCTCTTGGGAAAATATTTCAGGATTTGGGGAGAAATGAAATGGAAAACTTGTCATGGAAGTTTATTGCCTCACTGGAGATGCTGATTCATGATTGTCATTGATTCAAAACACAAAGAAGGATGAAGAAGTTTCAAGTATGGAATAGAGGGAGTTTAAAGAGATTTTCTTAGAAAAATACTTTCCTCATGACCATCGAATGGATATGGAAAGACAATTTCTCAGTGTTAGGAATAAGGAAGATGAAAATGTTGCAAAGTATGAGGATAACTTTACAAGGCTAGGAAGGCATGCTGCAGATTATATGCATATCCCAAGAAGTAAGATTGATCATTTATTTGATGGGTTAAAACCATTTCTCCATTGAGATTTAGTATCATAATCCTTCACGTCATACAGAGATATTGTATGACATGCTATCAAGAGCGAAAATGAATTATCTATGTCTTAAGACATTAAAGAAATGCATGAGAAGAAGATATCTGCTGAAAACTCTTGGAATGTAAATAAGGAACCATGGAAAAAGGGAAGAGTTGAATTTCCACCATGTGATAATTGTTGAAGGAGGCACCCTGGTGCCTGTCTAAAAGGAAAAAAGTATGCTACAAATGTGTATAGAAAGGTCATCTTGCTGGTGATTGTTAGCGAAAGAATGAAGCTACCAATGTTAAATGCTATAATTGTAGAGAGATGGGACATTATACAAATGAATTTCCTAAGCATCAGGGAAACTTACCTCAGAAAAGGCCAACATATCAAGTCCAAGATTATGTGATCACTATAGCCGAGGTTGAAGCTCCAAAAGACATGGTGGCATATAATTTAATGGTTTCTTCAAGTTTAGCCAATGCTTTATTTGATTCTGGATCATCACATTATTTCACATCATCCCAGTTTGACATGAAAATTAGATATTTTAGATTTTATTTAACAAGATAGTTGTCAGTAAAAACTCTTAAGGGGAGTATCATTGCTAGAAAGTCTTGTGAATCAGTTCCCATTAGGGAATATAAATGTTCTTTATCTACTGATCTCATCGTCATACCCATGAATGAATTTGATATAATCCTCGGTATGGATTAGTGTTCAAGCCATGATGCAAAAAATTATTGTAAGAAGAAGGAGGTTACTATTTTTGATGATGATGGTAAGGACCACCTTATCTTTAGAGAAGAATCATTACTACCTAATTCTTATCTAGATCCACCCGAGTAGCTCAAATAAATTCAATTATTAGAGATGAAGAGTATGAAATAACTGTGGGTGAGGAAAGGAATGTTCAAATAGTGTATGTACCTATGGTGAAAGAATATGTTGATGTGTTTTCTAAGGATTTACATGGACATCCTCCAGAATGAGAAATTGAGTTTTCCATTAATTTAATTCCTTGATCAAGGCCCATATCAATAACCCCTAATAGAATGGCCACTGTGGAATTAGTGGAAATAATTAAATAACTAGAGGAAGTGAGTAACAATGGATTTAATATCCCTAATGTTTCTCCATGTGGATCCCCTGTCCTTTTTGTTAAGAAGAAAGATGGATCTATGAGGCCTTGCATTGACTACAGGGTGATCAGCGCTATAACAATAAAAAAAAGTATCCCCTACCTTGCATTGATGATTTATTTGACCAAATTCATAGATCTCATTACTTTTAAAAGATTGACCTTCGATCTGGATTTCATTAGTTGTGCGTGAAGAAGGAATATATTCCAAAAACAACATTTCGATCATGGTATGGGCATTACGAGTTTACAGTAATGCCTTTTGGGATGACTATTGCACTCTATGTTTTCGTGGATCTAATGAAAGTAGTATTTAAAGAGTATCATGATGAATTTGTAGTGGTATTTATTTATGATATCTTGGTATACTCCAAATTCTACGAAGATCATGTTAATCACCTGCACATTATTCTAAAGACTCTTAGAAAACATGAATTATATGGGAAGTTTAGCAACTGTGAATTCTGGATTCAAGAGATTTCTTTTCTTGGCCATATTGTCACTAAGGATGGAATCTATATTGATCCTTCTAATACTAGAGTAATCTAAGAATGGAAAAAACCAATGAGTATAACTTAGGTAAAAAAAATTATTGGTTTAGTAGGTTATTATCGACATTTTGTCCATAATTTTTCCTAATTGGGTAACCCATTGACAAAGATCACACAAAAGGGGTTAAATTCATTTGGACAAAAGAATGTGAAAAATGTTTTGAATAAATGAATAGAATATTAGTCAATGATCCTATATTGAATATACCATCGTGGAATGATGGGTTCATTATGTATAGTGATGCATCGAAGAAAGGACTAGGTTGATTCCTTATGCACAATGATAGGGTTATTGCCTTTGCATCACGACAACTGAAAATTCATGAGAATAAATATCCTACTCATGATCATGAGTTATCAGCTATAATCATTTCATTGAAGATTTGGAGACACTATCTCTATGGTGAAAAATATGATATTTATACTGATCACAATAGTTTGATGTATATTTTCTCACAAAAAGATCTCAACATGAGGAAAAGGATATGGCTTGAACTACTCAAGGATTATGATTGCACTATACACTACCACCCAGGAAAGGATAATAAGGTGGAAGATACTTTGATTAGAAAGGATCATGGATTTTTTAACAAGATGAGAGTTGAAAAAGATCCTATACATATGGATCTAGTAAAGATGGATATGGGAATCACCATGGAAGGTGAAACATCAATACTTTTTCAAATGGTTTCTAGACTATCTTTACTAGAAAGGATAAAGAGTTCCTAGACCGGTGATTAAGTGTTTAAAAAGAAGATTAAAGCTGTGAATAATGGGAGGTTGGGTGACTTTGTGTATGAAGATGGAATTTTAAAATTTGGGAGGAGACTTTGTGTTCCCGATATACCTGATTGAAAAAGGGAATTGTTTGATGATGCTCATAGTTCCAATTTCTTTATACACCCTAGGAGAACCAAAATGTATAGAGATTTGAAGGAATATTTTTGGTGGGACAACATGAAGATGGTGATTTCTGATTTTGTGTCAAGATGTATGGTTTTTCAATATGTGAAAGCTAGAAGGCAACATCCTGGAGGAGTCATGCAACCTCTTCCCATACTAGAGTGGAAATGGGAAAATATTACGATGGACTTTTTCATGGGACTACCAAATAATCCTAGAAGGAACGATGCAATATGGGTCATTGTTGATCGTCTTACCAAGTCAGAACATTTTCTTTCTATAAGAGAAGATTAACCACTTGAATGTCTAGTAAGACTATATATTAATGATTTTGTGAGACTTCATGGAGTACCACTATCGACTGTTTCTGATCGCGATCCATGTTTTCCATCAAGATTTTGGAAAAGTCTTCAGAAAGACCTGGATACTGAACTTCATTTGAGCACTACCTACCACCCTCATACTGATGGACAATCAGAAAAGACTATTCAAAACATAGACGACATGTTGAGATAATTCTCGCTAGACTTTCAAGGTATGTGGGATCAATATTTACCTCTGGTATAATTTTCCTATAACAATAGCTTCCATTCAAGTATTCAGATGGCACCATATGAAGCATTATTTGGAAAGAGATTCCGCACACCAACCTGTTGGGATGATGTGGGTGAAAGAAAACTAGTAGACCCAGAACTTGTTGTGGAAACGATGGAAAAGGTGATGGTAATCCAAACCCACATCAAAGCAGCTCAATGTATGCAAAAGATCTATGTCGATAACCAAAGGATGGATTTGTAATTTCAGGTAGGAGATCATGTTTTCATGAAGGTATCTCCCTGGAAGGGTGTTATACATTTCGGTATGAAGGGAAAATTGAGTCCCATCAACATCAGTCCTTTTGAAATTTAATAATGAATTGGTGTTGTAGCTTACCATTTGGCAATGTCACCAAATCTCTCCAAAGTTCACGATGTGTTCCACATATCACTATTGAGAAAATACATGACTGAACCAATGCATGTACTCAACTATGAAGAATTAGAACCAGAACTCGACCTATCTTATTGTGATGATCCCATTAGGATTCTTCATATAAGAGAATAAGCATTGAGAAACCAGATGACTCGTCTGGTAAATGTTCTATGGAGAAACCATAACATGGAAGAGGAAACGTGGGAACCTGAGGAACTTATGATAAAGAACCATCCAAGTATTTTTATGTAGTAATAGTCAAGAAATTTCGAGGACAAAATTATTTTAAGGAGGGGAGAATGTAACACCCCAAGCTTCTGCGGTACGTTTCTCTTTAAATAATACAATAGCGTGTGTTGTATGCAACTTCGAGTTCTAACACACCACAACCAATCAAACTAGCCATTATGAATATAAATACCCACTTTTTAAAATTTTATAAATTTTATCCTTAAAAATGGACTTCATTTTTGGAATCGGAATATTGAAATTAGCTTAGGGTGAATTTTTGGTATTTTTCTGAAAATTGTCAATTTTGATGAATAGTGAAAAACACCGAGTTATAGTTTAAAATCGAATTTTTATTTAAATAATTAATTATTTTATTTAAAATTAGTTTAGTTCAAAATATATACATAATACCTATATATGTTCAACGTAATTCATAGGAGTCAGTTTATATTAATTTTAGATATATAAAAATTTTATTGAACTTTTCACCTTCTTTTACCCATCTCCTTGGAAAATTTAAAATTCACATAAAACCAAATTTTACCATTGAATTTAGAATTTATGAGTGACACTATTAATATCTATGAGTAAAATGTGGTTCAATAAGATAAAAATAATTTTTTGTGAATAGTAACTTTTTCTGTTTTACCACAGTTAAAAGTAAATAGGGTAATTAAGGGTAAAAATGATATTATTATTACCATAAAACATGTTCTAATTCTTTTAGCTAAGTATAATTCGACCAAATACAATTTTAGGAATAAAATATGAATATCTTTGGTCCAATTAGATTAGATTATGACATTTATTATTATTTAATTCAATAAAGAGTTAAAAGAGTTAAAATCAATGTTTAATAAGTAATTTTTTTAATATAGGGTTATACATAAGATAAATTCGATTATAAAAATTAATTAGAAATATAAAAATATTTCCTACATAATGGTATTTTATTTATAATTTTTAGACATTAAATAGTTTATTTTATTTATGACACAATGGTGATGCAGTAATTACCTAATTAATGAAATATAAAAATAATTGATATTATAGATATCCAAAAAATGTAATTTGAGACTTTTTATTAATTCCACTAATTATATAGGTTAATATGACATATTATAGTTGGTTATATGAAATTTTTTCGAAGTAATAATTCTGTTATGAATTTAGAAAAAACAAAATACCAAATAGTGTCAAAATTGAGATAAAAGTGTTTTTAAAAACAAATAATATATTATTAATTGATATTATATTCATAAAAATATATGTTTCAGCAAAATGACTTATATAATGATAGGTGTAGAATTAATGATCCACTTAGTGTTCTCTTGAAAGTATATAGTATGTTAATTTACTATATAATATAAAAATACAAAGAGGCATGGTAAATGTCAAACTATTTATCTAAGAGTTAAATCTAAAATATAAAGTTAATATATTGACCCAAACCTGTCTAAAACCTATTTTTTGAGTGGTTTTCGACCCATACCCACCATATCCTTTAATTAATTTATTTTGGAGCCATTATAAACCGAAATTGATTTTATTATAAAATACTATTTCTAGCTTTTCCTAAGGACCCCCTCACCCTCTTATAAAAGGGCACTCACTCTTCTCTCTAATTCACATCGTGAAAGCCTTTTAGCTCGGCCAATACCTACCGAAAAATCCTATGAAACTCCCTCAATTCATCCTAGAGGCATTCCTTTAGTCATAAAGTCATCGTAAAGAGCCCTTTTGACCAAATCAAAAGGAAGAACCCGTAGAAGAGGTAAATATTTCATCACCTCTTTCAAATTATTTTCTTATTCCACTTCTTCATTCATTGTTATTACCATTATAAAATAATAATTCCAGTATATTGTATAAAAATTGATGTTATTAGAAATATTTTACAACCATATTAATTATTCTATCCATCCTTTGAATGACATGTCACCATACGTGCGTACGTACGACTTACCGTCTCCACGTCATGGTGAAATTATTATTCAATACATTATTATTTGGATGGGTATAATAATGATGTATAATTTAGGTAAATAACAAATATAACTTAATTGTGATTCTTTATATATGATATACCATCCAATTATATATAATTTTAATATCAAAAGAATGATATTGTCTCCCGCGCGTACGTACAGATTACAGTCTCCACGAATGCGATGAGATCCATTCCTCGTTGTATCCATTCAAGAATAATTTTCATTTGTTGTTTAAAAATAATGCTTAAAGACTTGATATAATTCTGGATATAAATAAGATACATCCCATCCATAAAAAATATGACTCACATAACAAATAATATAAACGAAAACGAACCCGTTAACACCCAAAACGACGATAATACTAAGATATTATTAACGAAGCAATGCAAAAAGATCATAGATGATATCATATTAATGTATATTATTTGTTTATAATTTAATAACAATTATTTCACCATTATAATGGAGTTTTACCTACACTCAACCAAGGAAAAGTACAAGGTATGGTTTAATTCTACAATCTTTTCATTATCTGAGGTTGTTTGTACTTAATTATCTACTTGGAACACTTTATCATCCAAATCCATGTTTCATAAAAATGAATTTCAAAACATTTTTACTATTTACTAGATAGTGGGTTAAAGTCATTTATACCCTTATATGTTTTGAAAGGAATATTTTCATCATTTTCCAAACTAGGTACTTTTTGACCTTTTCAACAAATTTGAGGTAAGAATGTTTCTTTTACTTATACTGCGGGTGCAGCTATTTTACGCCATTATAGAATCATCAAAGCTTCCCATACAAACATATTAGAATATTTCCAAAATAAATGTTTTCTTTATAATTATTTGATTCTTAAATTATTTCAAAATAGAAAGAGATATTTCTATAAAAAGGGTTTTGATTTCTTCTATGTCAACATCCGTTGATGGATTTTAAGATTATTTGATGTTGATTAATTATGATACCAAACTTTCTAATTGTATTAAAGGTTTTGTGATATGTTTTAATGTGGATGTGCTATTTTTATACATTTCATGGTTTATGGTAAAAGTATTGACATTTCGCATGCTAGTTTTAATATGAATGATTATGATATGTTTAAACCTTTTCATATGAGTAATGTATTGGGCTTATTAAGTGACAGGTGGAGCCCACTATAGCTCCTCGATGCATCAGTAGGTCTCACGAGAGAACTAGATGTGTAATTGGATGAGGCCCTTTCCAAATTTGATATATGGTTTTGGCCGAGGCCATAATCATTTTTAGATGACTTGGCCGAGGCCTTGACAAAATTTTTCAGAATGTCCAGCATTATACATTCCCACATTTTGGAAATAATATCGATGGTTCATGTGGTCATTCGACTAATATAATAAACATGATTATGTTTTATTATGGAATTATTTACTTATCTCATATTCCTGCCATAAAAGTATTCATGAGGTTTCAATTATTTATCATTCTTAATATTTATGTTATCATCCTCTGTATTGCATACCCATAATGAGTGTTTGAGCTCACCCCTTTAGAATAGTTCATTTTCCCGGGATATCAAGTAGTTGGATATGAGTGACTTGCATTCATTATCTAGGAGTCTTGGATGTTTCCAATGAAATAAATTCTTGTTTTATTTCTTTTCACATTGTAAAGTTGAACTTATGTATGAATCTTGTTTCCAATATTACTAAACTGATCGGTCTTTCGAGACATGATTTCTTTGTGATCATGCCAATGTTATGTAATAATGCACCGACTTTGGGAAACTAGGGTTGGTACGTTACACTGATTGAGGATGAAAAAATATAGTAATATTTAATTACTTTCCCAATGACTTCTGAAGACCTTTAAAAAAGTAATAAGTGAACCTGAGATTATGGTCATATACAATATAATGAGGAACTCAATATAAACCAAAAATATCATTGGTTATTGTTGAAAAATCTGATCCAAAGACACAATATCTAGAATAGGAATGAAATGAGTAGATTTAGATAATCGATTAATATTAAACCAGATTTCATTATTTCCTCAAGATGTTTATGGTAGTACCACAATGATTCCCATGGTTATATTTTTCCATTTCCACTCTGGAATTGGTAATGGCTAAAGTATCCCATTTTGTAACTACCACTTTACATTAACCTATTGACATGTCAAAAAATTTATGGTAAAACATTCAATACATATTTTAATTCCATCCCACCAGTAATACTCTCTAAGGAATCTCTATTTCTTAGTACTTCATGGACGAACTAAAAATGGAGAACAATTGGATTCACATAAAATTTTTCTTTAGCTAGGAAAAACAAGGATCACATAATCTTTTTCCAAATATCAAACCACTATTTTTACCATTGTTAAATTCAGGAAACTTATCAATTTTTATCAATTCTACCTTTTTCAAAAACTCCTCATATTTCTAATTTTATCGCATAATTCCATCTGACAAAGATGATAGTACTAAAATCCAGAAGGAATTAGAGAAATTTCTGGCACTAACTACTTCTAATCGAAAATTCATTAACTCATTAATCAAGGGGTTGTGTTCTTTCCATTATGTAGTAAATCATTCATGATATTTTTGGCTCAAGGCATATTCCAATTTCTACTCTTTTACATGATGGTAATTGATCATGCCATCATAATCCTTTATCAATTCAATCCACCTTTTCTACCTCATGATGAATTCCTTATGAGTTAATATATACATCAGACTATTATGGTCAGTATATATTTCACATTTGGATCCGTATAAATGATGCATCAAAATTATCAACCAAAAATCCAAAACATATTATTCCGAATCATGTGTGTGATAAGTTAAGTCATTATTTTTTATTTTCCTAAAATCATACAAAATTATATGATCATCCTACATCATAACACAATCAAGGACCTTTAATGAAGCATCACTATTGGTTATAAACTCACCATTTTTGGAAAGTAGGGTCAGAAAAGCATAATTCACCAATATTATCATTAGTAACTCATTATAATAATCACATTATTTTAACAAGATAAATTTATTTCCTTTTCGAGTTAAATTTTTTAGGGTACTAGATAACCATGAATGTTTGTCAGCAAACCACTGGTAATAGCCTCTAAAACCCTGAAAACTATGAATCCCACATATATTTTTTGGCCTTGTCTATTCATCAAGAAGAGTTTATTGAAAGATAAATAGTTATGATATCCTTAGAAATAAAGTGAAAAAATAATGAATTTTTTTCAACCAAAATTAACATGTGCTGAATTTTACGTATAGTTTATTTTCTTTTATGGTTTATAAGAACAACCATTGGATGTTTTTCATGATCCTCATTACTTCTAAAATATAATAGAATATCATAAATAATCACCAACAAAAACATATCCATGAACTCAAAGAATATTCAATTCATAATATCTATTAATAAATAATGTTCATTAGTTATCTAAAATGGTAAATCATCAAATTCACAATGATCATATATAGTTCAAAAGGTTGTTTTTGGAATTTCATCCTCTATCAAATTCAACAGATTGTAACTAGATCACAATTCTATCTTGAAATAATATTGAGCTCCCAATAGATGATAAAAAAGTCATTACTGTGATGTAAATGATACTTATTAATAACATTTATCTTATTCAATGCTCTCTAATAAAAGCAGAGCTTCATGGAACCATCTTTCTTTTTAACGAACAAAATAGGAACTCCCCTTGGTGAGGTTCTACGATGAATGAATCCTTTTTCAAGATACTCATACACCTAATTTTTTAATTTAAGAAGATCGATTTGATAAATTTGATAAGGTGTAACTGAAATTATATTAGCTTCAAGAACTAAGTCAATTGTAAATTAGACTTCCCGATTAGGCATAACATTGGGTAACTTAACATGAATAAAATCAAAGTATTCATGTACCATCGGTATATCATTAATCTGAACAGTCCCCTTATTTTCAACAACATGAACATGACAAAATTCATTTTCATCTTTCAATAGTTTCCCAGCTTCCGAATATATTTTTTCAATTGTATGTGTTTTTTCTTGTATACAAACTGATACTCTTTCGGAAATAAAACACCTTTAGCCCCATAATCAATCATAACATGATAAACAGAAAGCCTATATATACATGAATGACATGAAACTATAATAAGGAAAAAAAGGTTTTAATGTAATTTATTTCCATAGATAACAATAGAATGATTCATAAAATTCTTTTTTTTTTCTGTAATATTCTCCCCTTGTGTTTTGAACATAAGTTTTAGTCTCATTTCTTGAGGTAAAATTACCAATTTAATAGACTTTTTTTAGAAACAAATGAATGTGTATATATCATACCAAAATAGACTTTAGAAAAATATGAGTAAATAATAAAACTACTTGATACCAAATTATTGGGTGGCCCGACATCTACTAGCATATTCCCAATAGATCTCACTACATGTTTTGGCATATTTTCTGGTTGTTTTCTATCAATCAGATCTTTCTTTGGGAAAGCATTTTCATAATGACCCATATCAGCACATTTAAAACACATTACAGTTTACTTATTTGGATTGATATTAATATCATTTTCATTGAAATCTCAGAACATATGTCCAAACTTACCACATAGAAAACACTTCACTGTTTCGGTAGGGCATTCAATAGGGTTCTTTTTACCGCATATTTCCCAAAATTGAAACTGAACTTTCTTACAATCCGACTTATTCGATTGGTTCTTACCCATAACATACCATATATACCTCTTCTTATAAATGTCTTTATAGTACACATGATAATAAAAAAACATATTTATGCCCTCTCAGTACATCGAAGAAGGTTTTCATATCTTTCGAAGTCATGGAAATCAAATTCGCTTCGATATATAGGCTTTAATATTCAGAAAAAACTATACATTTTTTATATCAAGATCCAAAAGATCATTTGTAGAATAAAATTCTCGTAAGGTGATGTTTTATTCATAAAATACCACTAAATCTTTATCCTCTTTCCAAAATTCGATGAAATTATTGTCCATCCAAATTCAAAACACCTTTAAAAAATAATTTTCAACGAAAATTATTTTTAAATTCAGCCCGCTATAAAGCTTCAATCTCTAATCTATCCCTGATATTCTTTACCATAGACCTCCATAGATTTGATTACCCATAGAAATAATAAATATAAGGAAATATATTTTATTATCTAAACATCCTATAACATCTAATATCTTTTTAAGGGATTTAATCCATCCTTCATCCACTACTGGGTCAGAAGATCCACTAAAAGCAGGAGGTTCTTACCTTATAAAATGTTCCCCTATCATCATGTTCATATTTGGTAGATCTTGTTGTTATGTTTCATGGATTTAACAACCATTTAATTTCTATTTTAGCTAATCAATTAATATCACAAAATTCTTTGTAACATTTCCCGTCATTTATAGTTGTATATTTGACAAGATATCAGCCTCTCAGTTCCTTCGAACTTTATATTCCCAATTTCTATTGTGGAAATCCATTCTGGACAAAAATATCATATATTGAAAAAAAAATTGTAATAATTAAATTCTATACCATTTCAACACAAAACTAAGGTAAAAATCAGTTATGAAATTCTTTTAACATCAACCAAGCCCTTAATGTTATAGAAAGTGTTCTCTGGCCAAAAAAATAAGGACCCAACCTTAAACATTACATAATATAGCTATTTCAACTAGATTTATCTTCATTAAATTCATGAATATCTTTTATTTTTAGATTGTTTAAATGTTAGAAAAAAAAACTCCTACATATCAACCCAAAAACATTAATATGTTGTAACGTTAAAATAGAATCCATTTCATCCAAATCATAATTTTTTTATCACAAATCTCCCACAACTTGATTTTTTTTGAGAAAATTTCATAACATTTAACATGACTTCCTTCTTTCTCATAAATATCCTAATAAATTGTGAAAAACATTTAAAAATATGGGATGAGAATAAAAATCTATGTATGGGATATAATAATAATGAAAGAAACTATTTGTCCTTGAAAACTTATAAGGATATGAAATCATTTTCATGAAGACATACTTCTCACCCTAATATATATATTGTTGAAACATGAGATTTCCATCACACATTATAGAAAATAAATAAAACCATTATGGAATATTTGGGAATTATTTACTTATATTTTAACTATCACATCTACCTTATGATTATTAACCCTCACAACTATCTTACAATGTAAATCGCATGACTTTTATTGGGAATAACAATCACAATTACATTTGGAGTAACCATATAACTGACCACCAACTTACCCATACCCATTTAATTGAAGGGAGATATGTATACCACCATTAATAATAAATAATTCCCAATATACATAACATTATCAATAAACATGAATAATTTTTTAAAAACATTGCTTTTGAATTTTGTAAAATAGAATTTAAGAAGGGAATTTTTAAATAAATGTTCTATCATAATATCATATAACTAATATGAGAATTTATTGAATTAAAGGAATATTTGTATAAACAATAAATAAATTTTATTCCACATAATATTAATTATATCTAATACTAAAATAATCTTAGTTATAGATAATTAATGAAATAGAAGGTTAACCCAATGAATAGAAACTGGGTTAAAAATTCAACTACCCCATGTTATTATTATGTAATTTTTCAATCCTCCTGTATAATGGTAAAAAGAGTGTTATTAATATTTTACAGAAACATATTAATGCTTATAAAACAATATATGATCATTTTATAACATCATTTGACCCATTTATAAATATTATTTTTTCTATTTCTATTGTTTCGGGTGTGTGCTTCACATGATTTCCATGGTCGGTTCCGAATAGATTTTCTTGTCGAATGGTATTGAAACTATAGAAGATGAATGAATTGGTGTCAATATGTTTCCAAAAAATTAACTTCTTACATAAATCATTTTCTTCATATTGAATGAGGATGAATGATTAGATAAATTATTAGTTATATTTTTTAGATCATTTTGGCAGTTCTTCGATAATCACTATATTGTTTCATGAAATACATTTACTACTATGTGTATAAGTTAATCCCAAAACATAAGAGATGTAATTTAATAAATTTTTTTAAAAAATAATAATTAAAATGTATATACTACCATATATGAATGAATTAAAATAAATCAAAGACACATCATCCACGATGTTGGTAAATCCACACATCAAAATAGTGTTTTTATTTTAAGAATAAGTGGAAGACGAGAGAAGGAATGATGATGATTTTTTTTCAAAAACATGAAAATAATACAGAATATATATAATAATAGATAATTCATCCCAATTGAATAATGATAGGTGAATATTGTGTAATAAAAGAAAATAATTGAAAAGGAAACAGAAGAAAATGAAAGAGGATCACTACCTCTAGATCTCCTCTCCTTTAGATCATCCATAAGTCCCATGGTTTTAGCATTTTGGTGAGACCATAAAGTCTTGTACATGGGTAAGAGCCTTGGAAAAGAGGTTGAAATGAATTTAGACAATTTAAATGCAGAGAGGTGTGAGTGGAAAAGGGGGTTCATGGTGGTATTTATAGAGAAAGTGTGGGTGTTTTTAATTAATTTCATAGACACCCCATTAATGGTATTTGAAAATCGATGGGCATGACCATGGATTATTCCCATGGTATTTGACACTATGGACAACTCATATCATATTTTAATCCTCAAGATTTAATTGGATAGATAACATCATTATTACGTCATTATAATGTCGTCAAACACACCAAACACTTAAAACTGTATTTTTACCATTCACTGAAAAAGCAATTATCTTAGAAAAATATAAAAAAAATCACTATAATGATTTTTCAATGTGAAATCAAAAATTAGATAATTTTATTGAATTGAATTTTATAAATATTATAAACTTAATTTTTAAATAAAATACTAATTTGATTAAAAAATAACAATATTAAAACTATAAAAGATTATATATCACCTTGAAAAATTAATCAAGATCCCATTATCTTATAAAATTATAAAAAAAAATAACAATATGATTTAAAATTAAGAAGTTTCATATTTCTATTAATATTACTATTCATAAGGTTATGTTACCATTCACGAAAAAACAAGTTGGTTCTATCAAACTCTAAATAACATACTGATCCAAACCATAAAAGTCTTCTTTTTGAATTTCAAATAATTAAAGTGGAAAAATTATTCTTAACAGATAGTTTATAACTATATAACTAAAAATACATTCATTATGTAGAGACTCAGTGTTTCATGAATATAAATTTAATTTTGAAACCATGGGGCGTTTCAATTTATCATAAAGCTATCCTAATAAAATTAAAAAAACATTACCTCTTCCCTTTAGGATGTGCATAGTGAAGGAATGTATCATTGGGATTTATAGAATTGGATGGATTGGGAAATTTATGGTGGTGGTATCTATCTTATAAATTTCACTGAATATGTGAGTAGCATCCAAGCTAGATTATCATGATACTTTATGTAATCTATGTCACTGTGGGAAAAAATTATTTCTAGTAAATAAGGGACTTTTTCAATGGACATGCAAGAAATAGTTCCAATCAATGAAATTCAATTAAAAAAACATACATTCTCTCTTTCTTCACTCGCATGGGGTCTTTGGCTGAGGATCCATCATTTTTTGGAATAACCACTGGGAGGGTAATATTCTGGCTTTTTTATGTAGTCTAATACCAGAGATTTCTTTCACCTAAGAAAGTAATTATCATATTTTTATAAGTAATACTCTTAATCATCACCAACATTATGTCTACAATAGTGTCACAATATATATATTTTTTAAAAAAATTATATGAAGAAATTTGGATTTACATATAATTATCCCATACAAAAATCATTTATTTTAGATGATTTTCAAATGAAATATGTCAAAATGGATGATGAAAAATCCCAAATATTCTTCTAGACACATCTATCCAAGTTTAATATTTTTGGATGTTAAGTGGAATGTAAATCCCCACCCCTGTTAATTATGAACATATTTGAAATAAGGAAACATAGAATTATTTCATCAATCATTATGCTGATAAATCATTTCATGATAAATATTGTCAAATATATATTATTTTAAAATAATTATTCTATCAAAATTGGTTCAAAATTATTAATATTCAAAAAATCAAAGGAGTTGTGAAAATAAATAACATGATTCAATACTAATGAACCCCTATAAAAAAAGATACGATATGGTAGGGAATAAAATTGTGTTTATTTAAAAAATTTAATACATTATTTATTTTATATGAAACAAAATATGTTAATATTTTATATATCGATTGATGAATCCAAATATGATGCCACTTCTATCCCAAGTCATGTTCAATATAAATAGGACTGTGTAAATAAAGGGGGTAAACTAGTTGATAAAAAACGAAAATAATAATGGGAAACATGTGTAACTAGACTATATAGTAATTAATTATTATATAGAATTTTATTAAATAAAAATATCTAGTTAGGTTCATATTTATGTTTTTCGGTGTTGACACAAGAATCGATAGTTACCATACCTAATGAAAAAAAAATCATTAGAATTAATGTGACCAGAGCAATATGATCACATTAGAGGTATTGGTTTTGGAGTATAATCTAAAATATATTTTTAGTTGAAAAAATAATAAGATGATAAATATAAGGCGATGAATGTATTTAACTGAAAATAGAAAATTATGAAAATATTATTTTTATGTCTAATTTGGTGGATGAATACATGTGAAAGGGTCAAAAAAAATGGGCAGTGGAACCAAGTTCTACATGTAAAAAACCAAATAGACATTCCAGTTTGAGGCAATTCATTCCCATTAACTTCTTATCTTATCCAGGAAAATAAATTTTTGCATTATTATTTCTCCAAAATATGAAACAAGTTACATCTAACAAATTCGAATTACTAATATTCTACATGGTAATGTTGAGTGTTATATATATATATATATAGATGACATTTTTCTGAGAGGTATGGTTAATAATATCTTGAGAGACATGCTACACAACAAATAACTCAAAAAAATCCACCTGAGAGTGGGGATTGACGTATTTCAAGATTCGAGTGAAGATTTGCATATTCCACTTTATAATTCGAATATAACCATGATAAATGATGTTATTATAACATTTGTATCTTGGCCATCAAATCGTATAATGATACAAGAGTAATGTAATATACAATTTTTCATAAAATGAAAAAATTGTTACAGTTGATGAATAATGGATGATGTGAGGTCTAGTATTGAAGCCGAATAACAAAAAGGAGAAAAAATGTCCTTTCAATAAAATCTAGCTATATGACCAAGGGAAAAAAGATCTTCCTAGTGTACCTTCTCCCCACTAATTCTGCTACATCATTTACTAACATTACACCATTCTACATACACCACATTATATTATGGATTTGTGTCCTACATTCAATATGAAGAAGACATATTTGGAACTACCATAAAAAGTGTGGTTAGTATAGAGAGTGTAAATGATATTCTCAAGATTGAATGGAAATGGATCTCAGTTATGAATAAATACATAAAGTATATTTTCATAATCTTCCTGTACAAAAAATGATCTACTATGTTCTCTAAAATTAATAAATATAAATATTTTCTACAGGAATTTATATTTTTATTATATAATGGGAAACCCTATGAATCATGTTATGGATTGATTAACTATTTTATGATATCTAATGATAAAAATACCTTTTAAGGGAATGAAATTGATAATAATATAGATGAAATGATTGAGGGATTTGATACAAAAATCAGATTTTAAATACTCTTCATGATTCCCAAAATGCAAGGGTAAAAATATTCAATGTAATCATATAAAATATATTTTTCTTTTTTCCATTTGTTATTTGTTTTTTAGGAAATACTGGAAGCTAATCACAATCAATTTAGAGACCCTAAATGTTTATTTTTGGGATCGAATGCATTTATTTTCATACAATCGACCACAAATGATGTATATTTTGAATTTATAATACACAACAATCAATATTATAATGCTATGTTTAGAAATATTTTTTATGTTTGTGTTTTAATAATAATTTTGTTTTGATATATAGATATATGAAAATAGGCTACAATATGGAATGAGGTCTATGAATGAATATTAAATCATATGGATTTCTTGAAAAGGAAAATGATTAAGATACATATAAATATAAATATAAATATATAAATACATATATAAAAAATTAAATTAAATTTTCAATATTTCTATAGTTTCTAATTGAATTTTTTCAATAGTTATTGTGGATATTATGTTAACAACTTTTTTAAAGATATCATATACGATAAATAGATCGGCATCCCTAAAATAGTAATTTCTGAAGGAAATTCAAATTTCAATATAAATATTTATTAATAATTTGTTTTTAAATATTTAATTAGTACTACCATGATTTTCAGTGATCCGAATAAACAAAAGAATATGTAAATTTTTTAGAGATGACTAGAAAGAATACATGGTGACCATATCATTTCTAACATCAAATTTAGAAGATAAAATTTTTTGTTTGTAATATAGTTTGGGCATTAAAAATTGAAATATTATTGGGATGTGAAGAAATTGTAAAATAATTTGTGTCTATTTTTTGGGGATAAGTATACATGATGAAATCAATTTTGTATATAAAAATGGGTGAAATAAATTGATTCAGAATGTATGTATAATTATTAGGGTGGATACTTACTACTACTTATATAGTTAATTTTCTCACAAGTTTATCTAATTATATTGTTAATTTCATTAACATTTTTATTTGATACATATATTTTAATATTTATAAATTACATAAAAGCCCACATCACATGTCGTGAACCGAGTAAAAAATCCAAATTGTTTTGATACTTTAGGACCAATATCTCTATATCATATTTTGACATTTATGAATTATCCAAACATAAATCCGACACATGACATGGTATATATGACTGGATTTGTTTTTTTTTCAATACAAAAGTGTTATTTAATATTAAAACCTATTTCATATAAAAAATATGTAGAAACAAGCATGGATATTATTTCAAACTTTGAAAAAATGCTCCACATATAATTTTTCATGTGTAGAAATTGTCCACACACCAATCCGACACAATATGTGTTTGGAATGTCCAGAAGTACATTTATTCAATATTAAATTTCATTTTAGTTTAAAGCACATGTACATATCAAAAATCATGTAAATGAGCTCGTATTATTTTCCAAACAATAATAAAATAATCCATAATTTAGTTTAACATGAAAGAATAATGTAGTAATCAATCTAACTCTCGATGTGTTTGGTATGACTTAAAGATCATGGTTTCAAAAATAAGTTCAATTTTAGTGTAAAACACACATCAAATATCCAATATTTTGAAATTGAGCATGGATTATTTTCAAACATTTGCTCACCAGTCCATTATACATTTGGGAAAAATATATAACAATCACACATCAATCCACGACACGATGTGATCGATATGACCCAAATATAATTTATTCAATAGAATGGTGCGATTTTATATGTTATTACATTTCATATCACAAAAAATGATAAAATCATATCAGATCATATTTATAATTTATAAAAATGATATTTAATTCATATTTCATGTGTAATAATTGATTTTATACGAATCCAACAGATGTTGAGGTCGATAAAATTTGAAATAACTTTTTTCAATATAAAAGATTCATCTTATATTGTCTAAATCACATATCTAAACCATATATTACTAGTTTATATTGGTTTCAAACATTAAAAAAATGGTGCCTAATACAATTGTGACATGGAGAAATGGATTACACATTAACCAGACCCCCGATATGGTCGATATGACTCGATATTTTTTTTAAATAAAAAGGAGTCATTTTAGTATATAACGTACATTAATTACAAATATCAAATAAAAGAAGATTTTGTTACTTTGAAATTTTATGATATTGGTCCACAATTAATTTCTGATTTTCATGAATCATCCATACATTAACCTGAAACATGATTTGACTCATATTCCTTAATGTGTGTATGTTCTTTAAAATGGATCCATTTTAGTTTACAATTCATGTCATATAACAAAAACTACGACACAAAAAGTAGATTATTTTCAAAAAAATAAGAAATCATCCAAAATTTATTTTTTATGATAGGAATTGTTCAGACACCAATCTAAATTTTTTTGTTGATTATAAGATTTGACTTATGTGTTTTTAATATGAAACATTAATTTTAGTTTAAAACACATCACATAGACAAAACTACGAAAACGAGATGGAATTATATTCAAACGTTAGGAAAATGGTACATAATTCATTTATTACTAGTGTGAATTTTCAACACTTCTACTTGAAACATGATATGATTGATATGACTCAAAGTATTTGTTTACAATAAAAAATTGACATTTAATTTAAAATGAAAGATCAAATGGATAAAAATAATAAAATGATCTTAGATAGTTTTAAAACATTTCCAATGTGGTCCATATTTTATTTGTTACATGTAATAATAGATTTTCCAACAAGTTGAAACATAATGTGACCAATATGACTAAAAGGTAATATTTTCAATATAAATTTTCCATATTAGTTTAAACAAAATGTAATATCTACAAATATGACCAAACAAGATCAGATTGGTTAATTTTTTAAAGAGTCAATAATTATGTTTTCATGAGTACAGATTTTCCACATACCAATTTGAAACATGATGTTGCCTATATGACTCGAAGTATGAGTTTTCAACACAAAACTGTCATTTTAGTTTAAAATGCATTACTTGTCCAAATTGATGAAAAACATTTCGATTGTTTTAAAAAGATAGTAAAATTGTGCTTAATTCATTTTTCACTTGTAGTAATCAGTAAAATGTCATTCCATCCTATTATGTGGTAATAATGACTCAATGTGTGTTTTTTCATGTTCCATTTTTTGTTTCAAGGACACACAAAAATATCCAAAGACAATAAAACTTGATTGGAATGTTTTTAAATATTAGGAAAATAGTCCCAATTTTTTTTATAATTATGAATAATACTCATATAAATCCAACACAAAATGAGACTAATATGATTGAAAGTGATAATTTTCAATGGAGGGTGTAATTTTAGTATTAAACAAGTTTCACATCTATAAAAACCTGAAATCATTCTCAGATTGTGTCAAAATTTTAGGAAATTGATTGATAATTAATTATAATTTAACAAAATTGGATACAAATCAATCCAAAATAGCATGTGTTTGATGTGACTCAATGTATAAAAATACTCCACTTGTTAAAACAATAAAATGATATTGTATTATTTTCAACAATATGGAAAACAATCCATAAATAAATTTTGACATGTAGGAATTTACCACAAATCAATCCAAAAATAGATTTATTCTGTATGGATCATTGTTCATGTTTTCAATATATAAGTGTAATATTTCATTAAAATAGACATCAAAAAACATAAACCATGAAATAAAGCTAAAATAATTTCCAACCAATGAAAATGGACTATATTTCAATTTTGATGTTTAACAATCAACCACACATCAATCATGCACATTTTGTGTCTTATATTACTCAGAATACATGTTTTCATTAGAAAGGTCCAATTTTAGTTTAAAAGTCATGCCACATTTCCAAAACCAAAGAAATAAGCATGTATTATTTTCAAACAGTATGAAAATGATCTATACTTTATTTTTCCTATTTAGGAATTTAATGAACTAATTCTAACAGAAGATGTAATTGATATGAATATATGTGGGAGTTTTAAAAATAAAAGATCTATTTAAATTTAAAACACACATCTAATAGAAAAAATTGAGATAAAAATCATATATTATTATCAAAATATAGAACATTGGTATATAAATAATTTTTAAAATGTATGAATTTAATCAAAATCAATCGAAAACACGTTGTGAATGATATGACTTAGAGTATGTATTTTCTCTTTAAAAGTTATATATTTGTTTAAAATCAATGTAAATTTTTAGAATTGAGAAAATGAGCTTAGAATATTTTCAAATTATATGGAAAAAATTAATAATTAAATTGGTACATTTTAGAATGGAATCTATTTGAATCCACCCCATGATGTGGTACGTATGACTTTGATTCTGTGTTTTCAATACTTAAGTGCCATTTTATTTTCAAAATCACATCACACCGCCGAAACTAAATAACCAGATTAGATTTTTATCTAATCATTTTATTTAATATTACACAATTAATTTCTATAACAATTTTTTCTGATACTTATTTATATAATTTTTTTCTAGTTAATTCTCGAAGACAAAATGAAATAGTGTGACAGTTGAATGGGGTTTTCACCAAAAGAAGGACCTATGGAATTGGCTCTCATCTATAGTAAGTTTATTAACACCATAGATGATATCCAATTGAATAATACATTCCTTTGAGAATAATAAATGATTGTGTCATGTGTAATAAAGAACCACTTGTCATGTTTGATACACGATTTTTCTACTATTATTCAATTTATATAATTTTTGTAAAAAATTTATATTTTGTTTTTAAATAAATTCTGTATTTTATTGGAAATATCAGAAATGTTTCCTTTGAGAAGTGAATTATTTTTCTCACGTTGGGGCGGTTTGTTATGAAACTATTTTCTCATCCTAGTGTTGGGGGTCAAATACAAATAAAAGTTGATGGTTTTAATTGTTTGTGATAATTTGTAATTATTATCCTAATTATACGAACCAATGTTTGATATGAATATAATATAATTTTTTTACTAGTATCTGTGTATGAAATTTTATTTTAGTTAAATTAAGTATCTTTCAATATATTTTATTTAGTATTTTCTACTTTTCCTTCTATAGTGTTATGTAATTTTAATAGAATTTTTATGTAATATTCCCCTTTATCAATGATAGTAACAATGCTCATTTAGAGATCAGTTATCAGCACTAGAAAAATCAATAATGAAGGGATCCTTTATCATTCACAAACACAATCCAATAGAGGAACACCTTCATTGGTTTTGTTTTTAGCACTGGTATTAGATCCACATAGTATATCTAAATATCCTTTTTTTTAGAATACATCCATTTATTAGTGCTTCTGTATCACTTATAAAAGCCTAGGTCTTTTAATCCCACACTGATTGTTAGTGGTTTTTGGGGTTGACAAAGACCTATTATAGCACCATAAAATGAAATATGTGTTTTATGGATCATCATGATAACATATAACTTTATTTATGAGAATATATTTATCACTTTTTATATAAAACTAGTTTAAAGATGGTGTAAGGATAAATAAAACCGAATGATCTTTATTAACATTTATACCACCTCTTCGAGAGACATCCTTTGGATAACACCTTAATCCCTGAACAATTAGTATTTTGAGAATAATAGGTGATCAGGAATGAAGGGAATGTATCTTGTAAAGTTTTTGGATATTAATTTTAACTCTTATATGTGTAAAATTTAGAGAATAGGGGAGGAGAATACTTTTCTCTTTTATAAGTGAGGGGAGGGAAACACTTAGAACTATTTAAAATCTTTTTTTAATATAAGGTCATGTTCAAGAGAAAAAGATAAAAAACTGAAAAGATATATTAGTATAAGATATTATATGTTTGATATATCTTAAAAAAATAAGTATTATACATGTTTATGTGGTATTCCCACCCTTATCTATTGGTTAACCCCCCCCCCCCTAGAAAACATGTTGTATCCTTAACCATGCTAAAAAGTATTACTATTTTACTAAAAATTATAAACTAAAATTAACTAAAATATTTTATATTTTATTAATTAATAATATTCAATAAAAATAGACCATTATACCAGAATTTAGTTTTTAATCGGAGGAATTTATTATTATTTATGTGTGAAAAATGATACAGAACCCCATTTTCAAAAAATGCATTTGTAATCATAAAAAATGTATTTACATAAACTTGGTCATTTGTAAAATCCGTAAAACAAATGTCAAAATATTTTATCAAATATATATTATATAATATTAATTAAAGACAATAATAAAATGATATTTTTTATTTTATCATTATATAAAAACATTATGTGTCGAAAATATAGTTTTTTTTGGAATAATGTGTTTTCCAGCCAAAAAATGAACCTATTCCAAAATGAATTATAATTTTGATTATATAGGCAATTATTTAAATTTTTGATAAATAAGGAATAATTATTTCACTTTATGATTAAACATTAGGGATAATGTGAATTTTAAATTACTAGATATGATGAAATGACATGAAAGGTTAACAAAAACTGCAAATTTTCACAATTCACTATGAATAATTCTTTTTAAAAATCCAAAAAATTCACCATAAAATAATATTGAAATTATGATTTAATATATGATATTTATTACATAAAAATTTATTAAAACATTGGAAAATAATTATAATTTCTCTGCAAAAAATTACATAAAAATATTTTTTTGAATAATATATATTGAAGAAGAATAAATTAATGTTACAGTAAATTGAGTAATTATTTATTTTGAATTAATAAATAAACTATAATTAATTAAACCTTTATAAATATTTTTAATATTATTTTTATTAACATTAATACCGAAAAAATTAACATCTATGTTATAATTTATTACTATTTCTGAGTCCATTTAGGCACATGTTTCCATGTAAAATAAGCTATAAAATACCTCTTGTATATATACAAGGAAATACACATGAAATTATGCAGTGTTAAATTATAACCAACATAAAAATAATATCTTTATATTAATAAAATGACTTTGATAAAAAAATGTGTATATATCTACATTATATAATCATTAGATCTCTATGTAGCTTCCTCAAATTTTAGAATCACCCTGAGAACTTTAACAATGTGAGTATACTTTATCTGTAGCACATAATATCTAAAATTTATGGTTTATACCAGTTGTTACTCATATCAAAGTTTAATCTCTCGTGGTAAAATATCATTGGTTAGTACAATTTAATGATATGGTATGTTATTTTCAAAATTGATATATGGAATATATCATGAAATTGGGTGAGATTCTGTAGAAGTTCTAAACAATAAGTTTTCATCTATACTGGATCAATAAAATCAAAGGAACCAACAAACCAAGGGCTAAACGTCCCATTATTCAGAATCTAATAACGTTTTATGTTGATAAATTTTATTAAATACCTTGTCAGCAACAAAAAATTCCATATCTCACATTTTATTGTTATCATAACGCTTCAGTCGACTCTGAGCTACATGTATGTGTTGTTGAATTGATATAAACTTTGATTCCATGTCCTTATATAGTTTAGGCTCCAATAGATTTAATTCACTAACATCTTCTATGCATGTTAGAAATCAGAACTGTATCCACAACATGTCTGCATAATGATCCATTTTAATGAACAAATGACAGAAAATAATGTTAAAAAATTTAATGGAGGAAAATATTGAACCCAAAAAATTTTAATTCATGATAAATCAATCTGAAAATATCATCTAGGATTGCCTTGTTATTCTCTCACTAGTAATCTATCTAGATGATGGTAATTAATACTCATGCACAACTCAGTATTCGTGGAATACTCAAGAAATCAATATAACATTGAGGTTAACCTCATATCTCAGTTAGATAATGTTGAAAATGGTACTACAGGAAACCTTACATATTAGATAAAATATATATAGTAAATCTGGTTAGAAGATAACTCTTCACTCAGGGAAATGAAATTTGTTTCCTTTGTATGGCAGTCGACAACAAAAAATATTATATTAAGGACATTAGATTTTTTGGGGTATCCGAGGATGAAATACATAGTGTAATTTTCGAATTTTAATTATTGTGTGGAAAATGGTAGTAATGTAAAGTTAGAATTATGTTTATCAGACACAACTTCCTGACATAATATGATGTAATATACCTAATATTGAATATCTCTTTTATTTTTGTCCATCCAAAAATACTATTTTATATCTCTACAGATCTTCTTACCCCAATGATAAATAGAGAATGATAATATATGTTCTTCTTCCAATATTTACATATTCATGTCTAGTTTTGATGGGACACAAACTTGATTCCCAAACCATATTATTCTAGCACAATAAATGAATAAATTATGAATATTTCCCTAATTCATTTACATATCTATATATTTTATTCATGCCATTATAATCATCACAAATATAGATTCTTGGACACTCATTTGATGAAGATATGATTTCTCCCCTTTATTTACATTTAAAGGTCCATCCTTGGAAAATAATGAAGTATTAAATATTTTCTGATTCTCATCATAGATAATATTGCCCCATATTTTTGACTTAAAGCATCAATCACCATGTTCTAATTCCATGGGAGGTAATGTATGAATAATTCATAGTATTTAATAAAAATAAATCAATATTCAATGGAAAATATTCAACTAATTATAGGTTAATAAATAATTTAACCATCTATGATAAATATATATATCACACCATTATCCATAATGATAATTCCCACAAACCTTAAATGAATAAATTAAAGTAATTAAATCCAAGTCATGTTTTCTAAAATATTTCTCAGGAACCTTCTATTATTGTATGTGATAAAAAATCACCATATCATTATTTTTAATAACACAACCCCACCCATTTTTTGTACAACACAATAAATCATAAACCTTCTCCAATGTAATGTATAATGTGAAAATGGGAACTGGACAACATTATACTCAATGTTTGGAAATTTTCCCCACATTAAATACTATATAGGTGTATGAATCCCTTCCAGGATGACATGATGAGTGTATTATATATCCCTAAAAAACCCTTCAGAAATTGTCATTAATAATCATACAATTCATTAAAATATCAGATCTCAACAATAATGGTTGGTCTGGGAAAATTTTGAAAAACATCCACCACTGATGAATCCACTGATATACACTAACATGAGATTATAAAACCAAATAAAAAATCATTCATTACCCAGAATTTGTACATGGATATTTTTTAATAAAACTTATCCTTTCTTAGGGTTTTCAATGTAATCATCATGTTATCCACATTATCATCCATAATCACGGAATAAATATGAATACCTTCAATAATGACTAACAAAAATTATCATGGTAATCACTAAAGGATATATTCATTAAATCTATAATAATGGCATGAAATTTGAATGACCATATAGGATCTCTATAAAATCATACATTTTATACCTCAAATGGAATTCTTTCTTGTCCATGTTCTTAATTCTAACCATCAACTGATAAAATCTAAATTAATGATTATTCCTGAAAAAATTGAGATCCTTGTAATTTATCCTAAAAATCCTCAATTCAAGATATATGATACAGATTCTTGAATGTTATCTCTTTAATATCATGATGATAAATAAAACTTTTCATTGATTTATCTTTTTTCATGGAAAATATGAACAGTTTCACCATATAGTGAGAGAAATGGATGAATAAATCCCATATAAAGATACCTATTGATATAATTCTTCAATTCATGTAACTAGAATAGTTCCATACTATTTAAATCCATATAAATAGGTGTAGCATTGGGTGTAATTTCTATATAAAACATAACATCAAGATTTTGAGGAAGACCCAAAAACTCTTAATGGAATAAATTAACAAACTATCTGAAGTGCCCAGATCAGTGTGAATCACTGAGAGGGGGAGGGGGTGAATCAGTGATCCCTTAAAACTTTTTACTAATTGATTCTTTATCAATTAAACCTCTATGGCTGGTTAAAGCCTCGATCCACTCTTCTTGTATCTCTCAACCTTTCCCGGATAATGCAGTAATGAAAAGGCACAGGACACAAGGATTTACAAGGTTCGGCACCAAAGGCCTACATCCTTGCCATGCTCTCCAAGCATGGATTCTCCCATTATAATCTGTTAGTATTACAATGGTCGATACAGCTTCCCACCGTATCTCTCCTAAGTCCCACAGGAGGGTCTTTATACTGCGTCCCACAGTGTTACCAGATTCCCACTGGCCTGCTCCAGAATCCCACTGAAGACTTCTTCTCCCTGAGTCCCACAGGGTCTTCTCCTGGCTCCTCGAGTCACACGAGTAGCTCTTCTTCACTTTAAGTTCATCAAGTAACTTCAGCAACATGGGATAAAGGCTGCTGGCCTTGCTCTTCTTCTGATCACTTGTGGTGAGCAGATCTTCTCGTCTTGCTCAGGATTTATCTCCTTCTTCTCAGGATGACCTGGCCTCTCTTCAGCTACTGAATACTCAGACAACTGATAGCTTTATCTTCGGTCTGGTCCAGTCTCAGTTCCACACCACTGATTTAGCACTGTTCACGTGTGCACGTGCATGTATGCATGCATGCACTCTCCTTTTCTTCCACTTGGTGCAGTAGACCCACAAAGGGTGTAGTCACTTTAAGCACACACCTTCACTGAACTTCACACACTTAATTCAATTTTCTTACACACTTAGAGTGTGTTCTACTTTAGTGTGGGTCACTCCTTCTTCTTCTTCTAATGTGTATACACTCTTAGTGCACACATTAGGTTCGGCCACTTCTTTAATTTGCACACACAAATTCTTCACTTTGCACACACTTGTAGTGACCTTCCTCTTCTTGTTGCACACACACACTTTAGTGTTCTTTTAGTTTGTTCTTCAATAGTGTGCACACACAAGGCTACGGCCTCTTCCACTTGCACACACTTCCTCTCGGCCTTTTTCACTTCACACACAATGTGTGGTATTCCACTTTACTTGGCACACAAGGTTTACTCTTTTATTCTTCTTTGCACACACTTAAGCTTGGCCTATTACTTCTTCTTGCACACACACAAACTATTCTTTGTTCTTCAAAGTGTGCACCCCACAAGGGATACGGCCTACTTCACTTGCACACACAAATTGTGTTCATCAATTTTTCACACACACAAAGTGTGCCCTCGGCCTTCTTGTCCACTTTGCACCCACAAATCCGTAGGGTCTATTTGCACTTTGCACACACAACTTGGATTTAGTTGTGGTCTTCCTCTCCTCCTTGCATACACACGGCTAGGGTGTAGTATTTATTAAGCATCCACACACAAGGTGTGTAATTCATACTACCCGAACCTCCTTCCAATGAGAAGGGCGCGCAAGGGGTGCGGCCACTTCCACTTCTTCTTCAAGGAGCACAAGGCATGAGCCGCACAAGGGTGCGGACACTTCTGTCGCGCAAGCTCCAAGGGTGCAAGGAGTCTTCTTCCGCGCAAGCCTCAAAGAACACAAGGTAATGCAATGGGTAGCCGCGGGCGCGCAGGGTATAACACCGCAGGTGCGCAAGTGCAACACCCGCGGGGTCTTCCTCCTGCCGCGCAAGGGTGCGGGCAGAGAGGGAACAAGCCTCGGGCGCGCAAGAATGCTGCGGCCACGAGCTCTTCCTGCCGCGCAAAGGATTAACGCGCAGGGAACACTTCGGGCCTCGGGTGGCACCGGGACAACAGCCGCACAAATAATTTGCGCGGGGCTTCTACTTCGCGAGGCAGAGGCTTCGCGGGACTCTCTTCAAACTTTCAGCGCATCAGCAAGCTTCTCCAGCACCTCGGGTCTTCTTTTTATAGGCGAGGAGAGCCTCGGTTCATCCGCGTGAGAAAAACTTCAAACACCCGAGATCTTCGGATCTTTAAAATCTTCAAATCTTGATTTTTATCCTCTGTTTCACGCGGGATCTTTTATTTTCTCTTCTCCTCGTGCATGCGATTTATAACGCATGCACGGCCTTCGCCTCTTCTATCCCATGCATGCAAAGCCTCTGTTTAAACCCATTCCATGCAAAGGCACGAACCCAAGAAGCCTCGGCAACTTCGTTTGCCTCGGCATTGCTTCGAATTATCCTCTCATCGCATGCATGCCTACTTTTATGCATGGTCCTGTTCGTACGGGCGAGACGAGCTCAATGGAGCCTTCGGTTTGTTCAGAGGTGGCCGGAATCTCAAAAACAGGTGCTCGGGAGGCCTCTGGTTCAGCGGCGTCGCGGGAGTTGCCTCGGCCGTGCTCGAGGTTGAGGATGAAGCGGCAGCCGTCGGATCAGTTGATCGAAAGACATCGGACGGCTGGATCGATCGCGGCGCGCGGAAGATTAGATGAGCGGCGCTGATCGTCCGCGAGATCAGATGAGCGGCTGGGATTCGCTCCCGGTGGAATTTGCGCGTCCCACATCGAAACGCCGCGGGATTTTTCCCCGGTTTTTTACCCTGCCGCTGCCCGCAACTCCTCAGTTGCATCTTCTCCCTCCACGGTGCCGCCCCGCACCGTGTTCTCCCTGCGGGCGCGCTCTGCGCCCACTCTTGCTCCCGCGGGCGCGCTCTAGCACCCACTATGCTCCTCCGGCGCGCGGGTTTCACCACCGCGTGCCCTCGGGGGCTTATACACGGCCCCCTGCGCTCCTCCGGGCGTGCCCCAGCGCCTCTGTGGTGTCTGCGGGTGCGCCCCTGCCGCCCTGAGCTCGCCCCATGGGTTCCCCCTTGGGCGTGACGCCTTAGGCCCACATGAGCCTTGGGGTTGAACCCACAAGGTGCTCACGGGTTGGCCATATTTTTGGCTAAGTCTTGAGCAAGACTTTGTCCAGTTTCTCCTCCATATAAAATATGCCAATTGCCAAATGCCACATGCCTATCTTTATCATTTCTCCTTCTTCCTCTCTTCTTCTTCATTTGAAATTCCTCCATTTCTTCTCCTCACATGATCTTCACTTAGGATATGGAATTCAAAAGGTTCATCTTCATCTTCAACTGAGCTCCTTAATCACATAACTTCTTCTTCATTAGAATTCATCATCCTTCTTCAACATATAATCTTCAATGTCTTCGTTGATCTAATCAGAGATCAAATTGGGACTTCTTCAGATTCACATGCACTAAGTGTTAGTGCATGGACTTCATTAAACCACTTCACCCACTTAGAAGTTGTGGATGGATCTTCTTTCATCTCCTCATGCATTGTCAGTACAATGCATGGTCTTCAAACAATGTTGTGACATTGTATCGTCATGATACAAGTTCTATGAACTTAAAGATCAGCTCAACAATCGTCAGATTTACTTAGAGAATGTTTCAACCATCATCTCCTATGTCACTTAGTGAATCTCCTAAGTGACATGCCTCTTAGTATCATGGCCACTCTCCATTCATCACCAACACCATCACAACCTTTGTCATTCACATCTTCACTTTCCTTGACATCCATTCATTCTAAGACAACAACATGTCTCATTGACAAAAAATGCAACACAATGCACTTCAATCTCCCCCTTTGTATTTGTTGTCAATACACTCCTTTAGCACATATGAATGGGTCAATATGTGTGCCCAATCTTTCTCCCCCTTATTGGCAATCAAATGCAAAGGTGTGGTGTGGTTCTCTGTCAAAAATCTCTTCCTCCCTTTTGAAAAGTATTTTCTTGAAAAACACTGAGAGAGGGATGATGTCACATGTTCTCTTTAGCAAAGAACCTTTAGTAAATCAGCTCTAAGTCTACTTGGGCTAACCCGGTGTAGAAAACAAGAGTGATGTAACCAAGGTACTCAATGCTGTCCACAATTCTCTACACATGTGAGATCATGCTTCAGGGGTTTGAAATTTTTCAGATATAACAATGAATTGCTAAATCCTGCACAACTTCACAAAACTCATTAGAAAGTTCAGTGCAATGATAAAGCTCCCCCTTTCATCCATTTGTCTTCAATCCATACTCCCCCTTAATTGACAAGATAAACTCAATTAAGAAACAAGGGATGAAAGTATGATTGGAATACCTTCACTTTTCTCAAGATAATATTAAATCCCAAAATATCATCTTCTCCAGATTGGCTCCCCCTCAAGGGGTGCACTCCATTCTGTCCAAACCATCCTCCAGCTGAGAATGATCATCATCTTCAATTCCCTGCAATGTTAGCACATGTATATACCAAGAGTATAAGGGAATAAGATGGAACCTCCTTGGTTCATCAATGTGAACAACAAGGTTGAGAAGATTCTCTCAACCGAGATGTCCCATTTTCACCAGACTTCACACTTGCACATTTGATCTTCATTGATGATTGTGCTGGTGTGGATCTCAATACATCTTCATGTGAAATATTCTTCTTCCCTTTTGCCTTACCAATTTCCAGAACTTCATCTTCAGCTCTTTGTAGATCTTTGGCAAGTTGCAACTGATTTGGCCATATGACTAGTGAGTCACTTGGGAGTGTGGCCTCAGTTCTGGATATTCCACATGGTTCCTTTGATGCTGCTAAGCTACCTCTCTTAGGCAACTTATTTTCAATCAATCCCTTCTTCTTCTGGATTGATTGTCTTTTTGAGTCCAGTCTGCCTCTATTGAATTTCATGGCTTCTTTACAAAGATCCATGATATGCCCTTTCTTTCCACAGTAGAAGCATTTCTTGGTGGTCCTTCTGGATGCATCACCCTTCTTGGATTTGAATTCCAAGGACTTCTTTTCATTATTAAACTTCTTCATGGGAGCATTTTCAATTTTCTTCTTGCTTCCCAAGGAATCTTTTTGAGCCAGGTTCTGTGATCTTTTCTTCCTTTGAGCTCTGGATACAGTTGGAGACTGACATGTATCTTTTTGACCACTTTTGCACACATCCCAGATGTTGTCAAGTAATCCAAATCTATTTGCAGTAAACAGATGTCTCTGGACCTGTGGATGTTGCTTCTTTACTTCTGGCTTGCTCCCCCTAGGCATGGGCTTCCTCTGTGCTTTGGCATTCAGTGGATTGTACCAACAATCCTTTGCACAATGCCCATACTTGTTACAACACCAACATTGACCCACAAATCTTGACCTCTTGAGTCCTTCTTGCTGTTGGGCATTTCTCTTGAATTGCTGTGTTGTTTCAGGAGAGCTCTTCTTCTTTATTTTCTTCATCCATACTTGTTTGGAATTATTCTTCCATCCTGCACTTTTTGTGGAAACACTTTTAGAAGCATGGGTACAAGATGGTATGGATGGTACCTTCTTTTTAGAAGTTGTTGCACTTTCACAAGAGGATGTCTTTCTTTTAGAATCATCCTGCTCAAGGTTCACTTGAGTAGAAACATTTCTTCTTTCAGCTGACTGGGAGGATTCAGCTTTGGGTGATTGCTGATTTTTTAATATCACCTCTAGTTCTAAGCATTTCATATTGAGGGAGTTCTTCTCATCCTCAATAGTTCTTAGCTTTCCTTCCCAATTCTCCACCAGTTGTTTCATCTGGTCTTCATGCACTTGCTTTATTTCAAGTAATGAATTGTCAAGCTCCTTCACCCTGTTTACTTTGTCTTCAAGTTGAGCATATCTGACATTCATTGAAACTTTGTGCCTCTTTTCCAGTGCATGGAAAACATCCTTGATTATTATCATAAAGATTTCTTTCTCAGAAAGGCTTCTCTGCAATTCTTCAGCAGTGTCTTCATATCTTTCATTGCAGAGAGATACTGTTTCATCTTTGGCATTTACCAGCTTTCTGAGAGTGTTGGTTATGCCAACCCTTTTTGCCAATTGGACTTCTAGAGAATTGGCTTCATCTTCTAGCTGTAATTTTTCTTCTTGAAGATCAAGGAGGCCTGTAGCTATACACATTGCAATTTCCTTGGGGACTCTCTTCTGAAGATATTTGATTGCATTTAGAAGATCATTGTTTCTTCCATCTTCATCACAGCTAGAGCAGGCTTCATCAGAAGAATGATAAAAGGAATTGTCATCTGATGTGACTTTCACATTTCTTTCCATAGAAGGAGTTTCTCTGATTGCAGCAACCTTCTTCCTCATCTTCTTTGCCTGTTTCTTCATTCTGTTTTTCAGAGTCTTGGCAGATATCTCCATTTGAGGCTGTTCTTTCATTTCCTCAAATCTGCACTCCATATAGACTCTCTTGGATCTTTTAGAGGGAACCTCCCTCTGATACCAATTGAAGTGCCCAGATCAGTGTGAATCACTGAGAGGGGGAGGGGGTGAATCAGTGATCCCTTAAAACTTTTTACTAATTGATTCTTTATCAATTAAACCTCTATGGCTGGTTAAAGCCTCGATCCACTCTTCTTGTATCTCTCAACCTTTCCCGGATAATGCAGTAATGAAAAGGCACAGGACACAAGGATTTACAAGGTTCGGCACCAAAGGCCTACATCCTTGCCATGATCTCCAAGCATGGATTCTCCCATTATAATCTGTTAGTATTACAATGGTCGATACAGCTTCCCACCGTATCTCTCCTGAGTCCCACAGGAGGGTCTTTATACTGCGTCCCACAGTGTTACCAGAGTCCCACTGGCCTGCTCCAGAATCCCACTGAAGACTTCTTCTCCCTGAGTCCCACAGGGTCTTCTCCTGGCTCCTCGAGTCACACAAGTAGCTCTTCTTCACTTTAAGTTCTTCAAGTAACTTCAGCAACCTGGGATAAAGGCTGCTGGCCTTGCTCTTCTTCTGATCACTTGTGGTGAGCAGATCTTCTCGTCTTGCTCAGGATTTATCTCCTTCTTCTCAGGATGACCTGGCCTCTCTTCAGCTACTGAATACTCAGACAACTGATAGCTTTATCTTCGGTCTGGTCCAGTCTCAGTTCCACACCACTGATTTAGCACTGTTCACGTGTGCACGTGCATGTATGCATGCATGCACTCTCCTTTTCTTCCACTTGGTGCAGTAGACCCACAAAGGGTGTAGTCACTTTAACCACACACCTTCACTGAACTTCACACACTTAATTCAATTTGCTTACACACTTAGAGTGTGTTCTACTTTAGTGTGGGTCAGTCCTCCTTCTTCTTCTAATGTGTATACACTCTTAGTGCACACATTAGGTTCGGCCACTTCTTTAATTTGCACACACAAATTCTTCACTTTGCACACACTTGTAGTGACCTTCCTCTTCTTGTTGCACACACACACTTTAGTGTTCTTTTAGTTTGTTCTTCAATAGTGTGCACACACAAGGCTACGGCCTCTTCCACTTGCACACACTTCCTCTCGGCCTTTTTCACTTCACACACAATGTGTGGTATTCCACTTTACTTGGCACACAAGGTTTACACTTTTATTCTTCTTTGCACACACTTAAGCTTGGCCTATTACTTCTTCTTGCACACACACAAACTATTCTTTGTTCTTCAAAGTGTGCACCCCACAAGGGATACGGCCTACTTCACTTGCACACACAAATTGTGTTCATCAATTTTTCACACACACAAAGTGTGCCCTCGGCCTTCTTGTCCACTTTGCACCCACAAATCCGTAGGGTCTATTTGCACTTTGCACACACAACTTGGATTTAGTTGTGGTCTTCCTCTCCTCCTTCCATACACACGGCTAGGGTGTAGTATTTATTAAGAATCCACACACAAGGTGTGTAATTCATACTACCCGAACCTCCTTCCAATGAGAAGGGCGCGCAAGGGGTGCGGCCACTTCCACTTCTTCTTCAAGGAGCACAAGGCATGAGCCGCACAAGGGTGCGGACACTTCTATCGCGCAAGCTCCAAGGGTGCAAGGAGTCTTCTTCCGCGCAAGCCTCAAAGAACACAAGGTAATGCAATGGGTAGCCGCGGGCGCGCAGGGTATAACACCGCAGGTGCGCAAGTGCAACACCCGCGGGGTCTTCCTCCTGCCGCGCAAGGGTGCGGGCAGAGAGGGAACAAGCCTCGGGCGCGCAAGAATGCTGCGGCCACGAGCTCTTCCTGCCGCGCAAAGGATTAACGCGCAGGGAACACTTCGGGCCTCGGGTGGCACCGGGACAACAGCCGCGCAAATAATTTGCGCGGGGCTTCTACTTCGCGAGGCAGAGGCTTCGCGGGACTCTCTTCAAACTTTCAGCGCATCAGCAAGCTTCTCCAGCGCCTCGGGTCTTCTTTTTATAGGCGAGGAGAGCCACGGCTCATCCGCGTGAGAAAAACTTCAAACACCCGAGATCTTCGGATCTTTAAAATCTTCAAATCTTGATTTTTATCCTCTGTTTCACGCGGGATCTTTTATTTTCTCTTCTCCTCGTGCATGCGATTTATAACGCATGCACGGCCTTCGCCTCTTCTATCCCATGCATGAAAAGCCTCTGTTTAAACCCATTCCATGCAAAGGCACGAACCCAAGAAGCCTCGGCAACTTCGTTTGCCTCGGTATTGCTTCGAATTATCCTCTCATCGCATGCATGCCTACTTTTATGCATGGTCCTGTTCGTACGGGCGAGACGAGCTCAATGGAGCCTTCGGTTTGTTCAGAGGTGGCCGGAATCTCAAAAACAGGTGCTCGGGAGGCCTCTGGTTCAGCGGCGTCGCGGGAGTTGCCTCGGCCGAGCTCGAGGTTGAGGATGAAGCGGCAGCTGTCGGATCAGTTGATCGAAAGACATCGGACGGCTCGATCGATCGCGGCGCGCGGCAGATTAGATGAGCGGCGCCGATCGTCAGCGAGATCAGATGAGCGGCTGGGATTCGCTCCCGGTGGAATTTGCGCGTCCCACATCGAAACGCCGCGGGATTTTTCCCCGGTTTATTACCCTGCCGCTGCCCGCAACTCCTCAGTTGCATCTTCTCCCTCCACGGTGCCGCCCCGCACCGTGTTCTCCCTGCGGGCGCGCTCTGCGCCCACTCTTGCTCCCGCGGGCGCGCTCTAGCGCCCACTATGCTCCTCCGGCGCGCGGGTTTCACCACCGCGTGCCCTCGGGGGCTTATACACGGCCCCCTGCGCTCCTCCGGGTGTGCCCCAGCGCCTCTGTGGTGTCTGCGGGTGCGCCCCTGCCGCCATGAGCTCGCCCCATGGGTTCCCCCTTGGGCGTGGCGCCTTAGGCCCACATGAGCCTTGGGGTTGAACCCACAAGGTGCTCATGGGTTGGCCATATTTTTGGCTAAGTCTTGAGCAAGACTTTGTCCAGTTTCTCCTCCATATAAAATATGCCAATTGCCAAATGCCACATGCCTATCTTTATCATTTCTCCTTCTTCCTCTCTTCTTCTTCATTTGAAATTCCTCCATTTCTTCTCCTCACATGATCTTCACTTAGGATATGGAATTCAAAAGGTTCATCTTCATCTTCAACTGAGCTCCTTAATCACATAACTTCTTCTTCATTAGAATTCATCATCCTTCTTCAACATATAATCTTCAATGTCTTCGTTGATCTAATCAGAGATCAAATTGGGACTTCTTCAGATTCACATGCACTAAGTGTTAGTGCATGGACTTCATTAAACCACTTCACCCACTTAGAAGTTGTGGATGGATCTTATTTCATCTCCTCATGCATTGTCAGTACAATGCATGGTCTTCAAACAATGTTGTGACATTGTATCATCATGATACAAGTTCTATGAACTTAAATATCAGCTCAACAATCGTCAGATTTACTTAGAGAATGTTTCAACCATCATCTCCTATGTCACTTAGTGAATCTCCTAAGTGACATGCCTCTTAGTATCATGGCCACTCTCCATTCATCACCAACACCATCACAACCTTTGTCATTCACATCTTGACTTTCCTCAACATCCATTCATTCTAAGACAACAACATGTCTCATTGACAACAAATGCAACACAATGCACTTCACTATCTTAATATATATATATATACCATTTATACCATATGTAATTTCCTATTATTTTTTGTCGCTGCATATATAAATGATCAGGGGTTTATTTAGAATATCTTATGTCATTTCCTTATTCAATAAATTTATATGGTATCTGTATAGAAAGAAACAATAAATCCTCAAAATCACATAAAATTCCAAGAAAAGGGTAATAATAAAAAAATTTGGTAAAATTCTTACAAACATTGACTTTACATGACCAACTAGATAGTATATGATAAGTGTGCCATAATAATCATGATCCAAATCAATAATTTATAAAACATAAAACCTTATTTAGTCTTAGAGTTACCCCTAGTAATATCTCAGTAACTCAGACAATTCTGGAGTTCCCAAAATATAATATGTTGAAATATAAAGGGTTCTTTAGGATATACATTATTTTAGTTCATCAGAATATTTTTTTCCTTCATAGTTACATTACCTATGACATATCTTTATATATAAAATTTTTCCTATTCTATAGTGACATTTACATAGGTGATTTTTCCCTAATTTTTAATATGTAAAGATGACGAATCTTCATTCAGACATGGTATTCATCAAATTAACTCCCATGATACACAATTTTCTTTTAATTAGTGTGTCAAGAAACTCACCTATGTTGAGGTGTTTTAGTATATATAGAGGTAGATAGTTAGGAATAGTCACACGTTTCCACATTCATGATCTAATTACATTTACTTTCTCATGAGTAAAATTATTTGATATCCTCACATTTATATTTAACATTTACTCATTATAGTTCTATATAATGAAAAATAACAAAAAACATAGTATGCGAAATAATAATCATTGTGGGAAATAATATAATCATGAAAATAATGTATGGGATGTCTAAATCATGACACCTTATACTAAATTTATAAATCAATAATTTTATCTTAGTCCAACAATGTTCATTATCTGCTCAAATAATTTATAATGGTTGATAAGAAATGTGTGAATTAAACAAAGAATAAATCCTATGAGTATGTATCCAATTGCTTAGTCTAAAGCCTAGTCATTGTGTATCCGTGTTGATTTAGTTAATACACAATGTTCCGCTTTCAGATTTGTTAAATATTAGTGAATTTTTACCACCACCGCATCCACCTGTTATTATTGTGTTGGGTATTTTCTTCTTAGGAAAATCACACTCCATTATTTACAGTAACATAAGATGTTCTCATATTTTTAGGCTTACCATAAGGTATATCACAAAAGATTCTACATCCTTGAATCCAAAAATAATTAAAACATTTTCACATACCAAATATCACAAACCGAAAATTACATAATTAAATATTACATATTTTTTTATGAATATTCATTACATAACATTATTTTTTTTTCAATAAACACAATTTTAAAGTCTGATTGAAAAATTAGATTCATAAAAAAAGTTATAAACAAATATCTATATCATTTTCAATTAGGTTCTTCATAACAAACACCTTTATTAGACATATCATAATTTAAAACTATCTTCATAACCTAGGGAAAAAAATATAAGGAAAGGTGAGATCAAATAATAAATAATATAAAACAAGTTAGATATCAATTAGTGACCATATGAAAGTATTTCATGATAATAAGTGTATGAAATCCCAAGATTAAAATTTATCAATCATATTATAAATAAACACAAATATATATATATATATATATCATAATCATTAGTGAAGTTATAATAATTTATAGTTCATAAAACATGAATCATAAATTAATCAAAGAACATGAGCTATAAGATTATGAAACTAGAATAAAATCACGTAATAAATGTATTTAATAAATAATTGCATAATTATAAACATTGAAATATATTTTCATGTATACCCACTAAACAATTCATCACAAGTAAGGATTGGAATAACCACCATTGTATCAACATTAGGTCTGATATATGTAGTATTGAAATAACGATGTAGATGGACAATATACAAGAGGGGGGGTGAATTATACACTTTAAAATTTTCTTTAAAGAAGTAAAGATCTAAGTTTAACAAAGTTAAAATAATAAAATTCACAACACCTCTTACACCAATTGAATGATTGGGACAAAGTATGAAGTTTCAAACTTCTAGTTCTATACACTTTCTTAAATCTGGAAAGTGATTCCGAAAAACCGGTTCCGGAAATACGGATCCGGAAAATGAAACTTAAGAAATTATTACAATATGAGATTATACCTTAAAAAATATAGAATCTAACTAATTCATAGTACCATGTGTTAGGAAATATAAGAAGGTTATACTTTCCTTACAATACAAAATGCAGTAGAAAAACTTGTAAAAAAACATGTAACAGGATATAAATCTTTTAACCCAAAGAGAAGGGTATCCAACAACCTTGTATAAAGGTCCCTTGATTTATACTTTCAAGAAAGTCTATCTTACCCACACCCGGGTAGTCGCTCGATATGATGATCGGAGTCTCTGTATTGTTATCCCCACAAGCCCTCAACTTCAAGGAAGTTGGAACCTCTGTCTTCCTCCGCAAGGAAGCCCACAACTTCAAGGTGTTTGAACTTCACTCTTACTATCCCCGGAGGCCCTCGAATATGATCATCAACAATCGGAGTCGCACAAAGAAAGTCTGCACAAGGAAATGTTTAACCAAGCTGTGCAAAGTTTTCGGCATGATGCTTTGAGAGTTTATAAGATCCTCTCTCACTAGAAATCACTTCAAAAGAACTTAGTCCAAGATCAATGTCAAAGTTTTAGATTCTTTTGAAATGAGCTATTTTTTATAGGTGAAGCTCCAACGGTCGGATCCCTCCCCCAATGATCATATTTCTCCTTGAATTTCGAAGATACCTATATATGTGTCACTCAAACAACGGTTAGTCAATAACTAAAAGCACGACATCGTTTTATAATGAAACAAGTGTAAGCATAAGTAAAACTAAAGTTAGGAATCTAAGAAAATAAAAGTTCTGAGTCTAAACAAAATGGAATTCCATGTCTATAATAAAAAGATATTAAGATTTTGTTTTGTAGGAATTCAGATCCTGAATTCTGTAGAAATCTAGAGTCTAGTTTCATCAGAATTCAGAACCAGAACTTACTATGTTCGGAGTCAGAGTTCATGGGAATTCATATTCAAAACTCATAATAGTTCGGAGTCTGAATTCAGAGATCTTGGAGTCAGAACTTAGATAAGTTCATAATCATAATTCAGAGTCGAACTACATGAGATTTTGTATCCATAATTTGGACTGGAACTTCATGAGAGTTTGTATCTAGAATTCGCAGTGGAACTTCATTAGAGTTCGTATCCAGAATTTGGAGTGGAACTTAATTAATGTTCATATCTAGATTTCAGAGTGGAACTTCATTACTGTTCATATCGAGAATTCGTAGTGGAACTTCATTAGTGTTCGTATCCAAAATTCGGAGTGGAACTTCATTATAGTTCTTATCCAGAATTCAGAGTGGAACTTTATTACAGTTCATATCCAGAATTCGTAGTGGAACTTTATTATAGTTCGTATCCAGAATTCAGCGTGGAACTTCATTAGAGTTCATATCTAGAATTAGGAGTGGAACTTCATTACAGTTATTATCCAGAATTCGGAGTGTAACATTATTACAGTTCATCTCCAGAATTCAGAGTGTAACTTCATTACAGTTCATATCCAGAATTCGGATCCAAAAACAAAATGCTTCATATCTAAGTATTATATGATTCCAAGGTTTTTGATATGAATACAATTTTTATACTTAAGAAACAATATTGAAACGAAAAATGAAAACATGGTAGGGGTAAATTCCATTGAGAAGGAAATTTTCCTTATATAAGTAAAATATAGATTTTCATAAGAATAGGGTGTTTGTGATTTTCAAAACAAGACGGAATGGAAAAATTCATAAGTAAAAACTAATTGTCTTAACAATCTCCCCCTTTTTGGAAAGCACAAACAACCTTACAAATATGAATATAAAAGAATTTGGAAAAAAATATTTAGACTTTTAAATTAAAACTTATCTCCATTTATTCATAGATGATAGTGAATACAACTAACTCCCCCTTAGGCTTTAGAACACTAAGGATTATATTCTAAGTTTTCAGAATGGGATTTTCATTAGAATGAAGGAATCGTAATGAGAAATCCCCCTACATAAGGGTATTTCTTCTTAGTTTAGAAATTTTTCTTTCTCCCCCCTCCCCCTTAGGAATATTTATTTTTCCTTATCCCCCTTTTTGATTTTCAAAAAGAATTGTGGGAATAGAAAAAAATAATGTAACTCAAACATTAGTACATAATAACACCAGATACAAACAACTAGAGATTTCATTAGAGTTGAAAGATTTTTTTACAAGGAAAATTAAATGCAACAAAAGACCGGATTGAGTTCATTTTTCTTCCTTATCCTTTGGAATTAACTTCTTCAAGAGAGTTTTCATCTTTTTCAAATCATTCTGATCCTCCTCAGCTTGCTTCTACAAAGATGTGATCCTTTCTTGTTGAGATTTCAGGATCACTGCCTGAGCCTTCATGGCCACTTCCTGCAACTTTAGTAACTCATCTTGATTTTCCATCATCACTTTAAACTCAATCCAGAAATCTCTTTCCCCTTCCAGTTCTGAGCAACCAAATTAAGCTTCCCATTTAGATCTCTGACGTGTTGATTATGATAATTTTTCTCAAGGGTCAGGTTTTCTTGAAGATTATTGATTTTTTCATCCTCAGTATCAAAATCATATTTTACCTCATTCTGAAAATTATCAAACTCAACGAAGTCCTCATCATCTTTCTTTGCCGACAGAGTGATTTTGCTGCAAGATTTCTTGTGCACATCATAATTGATTAGGAAATTTCTATCATCTGATTCAATCTTCCCACAATTATCCATCACAATGGATAAAAATTATGAATTCTGATTTATACTATGTTGAAGTATCTGGCATCTGGATTCTATATTGGGAAATACCGGAATGGTGTCCAACAACTTTTTCGAGGACTCGACAAAAAAATCATGGCTCAGTACTGACGATTTCGAATCAGACACTTTTCATGGAGATTGTTCTTCTTTAATATGCACCAAATTTATTCTAGAAGAACCACCAACCTCCTCTTTTTTCTTATGAAATCATTAGTTGGGGTGTCCATAAGCACGTTCTTCCACTTATCAAATTTCAGAACTGCCTCATCAGAAGATTCTTCTTCGCTTTCAAATAGTTGAACAATCTTATCTTTATATGGTTTCTCCTTCTTTAGTCCTTCATCAAGATAATGCATTTCAAAGCTTTCTTCCTCAGGCAACACATTCTCATCCTATTCTTCCTCGACATCATCTTTTTTACTATCATTGTTAGCTCCCTTTCCTGGAGTGATAGGCTTTGAGGTCTTGGTCTCAGAAGTTCGGAGTGGTACTTTTTTTAGGCTTGACTTGTATTGATAATCTTCCACTTGTTTAATCAGGTCATCAAGATAACCAATTTCTTCTTCTACTTCTACTTCTTCTTATACTTCCTCTTCTTCTTCAATTTCTTCCACAATTTCATCCACTTATTCTTCACTAGATGCTTTCTCTACTTCTTTAACAATCTCTTTCCCTTTGGACTTTTCTGGAGTGAAGTACTTTTTCCTAGGGGTCTCCGGTAATTATTGAACATCAAAAGATTCAGGAACTGGAATTTTCTCAGAGGCTACTTATGTATCTCTCAACAGAGATTGTACAACTTCGGCTTCAGACAACTTCTTCTTCATATTTTTCTCTTTTTCATGTTTTTCTAACTCATCCGCAACTTTTTCCCTTAAGGCCTTAGCCTCAGTATGATCCAATATGAAATGTGGATCCCCTTATTTCCTCTTCTCCTTATCTTCCCTCCATTTAGCAGCCACCTCATCTAGAGAAGATTTTTGTTTTTTTGGCATGGGAGGTGCGGATTGGGTTTCATTAGATTTGGGTTTCTTGTCTTCAGCCACCACTTATTTCATTTTTCTCTTCTTAGCAACCGACTTCACTGGATCAGCCTTCTTTGCGATTTCTGGATTGGCTACAGCCTCTTCCTCTTGAAAATTATAGAACTCTCCTATTTTTTTGGAATATTCCATATTCATCCTCTTCAAGGAATCATCACTAACAAGAATAACCAAGAAACTATGAGCCTTAGACTTACATGCAATCTTCAAAGAATCCAGACACCGAACTATCATCTCTGATAGTAAGGTAGGGAACATAATGATTTGAGCTCTCAAATTTTATTCCTTGATGTTCTTGATTGTCACAAGAACATGCCTCATCAGATTGATTTTTCTTAGATTCACCAAGTTGTCTAAGAAATATATATCACTTTTCTTCAAGGTATCTTTATCACCATTTCTAGGAATGAAGAAACCTTGTACCCAAGACTGAAGGATCTGATTATTAAAGGAAAGGTGATCAATCATGGCTGTATTTACATCATCAAGCACAAGACACTCCAAGGCCTTCACCTTAACAAAACTGCCATGAACATCCAGAAGTTTATATAAGAAGAATTCAGCCTCACCATCATATTCCAGCCCCACCAAGCTTGCTGCCTTGGTGTAAGTAAGTTTCTAAGTCTTCCAATATGACTTGAAAGAAAACTTTTATCTTCCCTATTCTTCATAGAATCATGTTGATTCATAGAATTCTACAATTAATTCTGGATAGACCACGTCTTGATCACCAGGCTTAGATACACATACATCTCCCTAACCATTTAGCTTGATATTTGTTGAGATGATGGAACCATACTTGTAAATGTTCGGATGGACCAACCTTTCCCTGTACAATTGCCATTTTGAAATTGGCTTCATGGAAGACATATCATGAGCATTTTTTTCAATAGACATTCATAATGGACAAGCTCTGAGAGATTCATAACAGGCTTTAAGAAGAGAGGAATAGCTTCAAAACGTGAGAGCTTGGAGATCGATGTGGGAGAACCATCAGGGGTCCCCTTTATATAGGCAATGGAGGTAACCTTTGAACTTCCAAAAAAATATAACAATTGAAAACTTCCTTGGTCTTATCTGACGGTTGAAATCATACATGCAAGGAAATATTGAATCGGATCATTTGGGGTTTAAAAAAAATCCGGATTTAAGAAGAAACAGATCCGAGAAATTTTATAAGAAAGAGAAACTCCCAGCAACTAAAAACAATTATGAAAAATTAATTAAGGATGTCATAGATTTCATATTGTCCAGGAAGTTTATTTATAATAGGTGACATTCTTCTTGAAGAAAATTTGACTACAAAAAACATACTTAGAAAAACTCACTATGAAAAACATAGTACGAAATGTTTATTGCAAAAAATTCGAGTACTAAAACTCTTGTATGAAAAGTATGAGTACGTAAATTCTCATTATGAAAATTCTATTACGAAAATTCTCAGTAGGAAAATTTCATTACGAAAATTCTTAGTACGAAAATTTCATTACGAAAATTCTAGTATGAAAATTTCATTACAAAAGTTCCAGTACGAAAATTTCATTACAAAGTTATAGTATGAAAATTTCATTATGAAAGTTTCAGTATGAAAATTTCGTTACGAAAGTTTCAGTACAAAAACTTCATTACGAAAATTTTTGAAAATCTCATTACGAATATTTTGAAAAGCTCATTACAATTTTTTTTCAAAAGATCATTACGAATTTTTTTTTAAAGGTAACAAACAAATTTACTTCTCCTATGGAAATGTGATTATTTTTTTAAGGAGATTGTTTCAATGAAAAGTTAATGAAGAATAATTACCTTACGGTTATCATTCATAACTTCTGTTTAATTTATTCAAATCTATTGGAGGGTAAGGATTTTGTGAAAATGTTATCAAGTTGATCATGTGTTCAGATAAATTGAAGAATGATATCTCTTTTTAGTGTGTGATCTCTATGAAAGTGATGCCTAATATCTATGTATTTTTCACGAGAGAGATGTGCATGGTTTTTACTAACAGATTATATAAGTTCCTAAGGTAACACTATCCTAACCTTCTATGCCATAAACAATAATGATCTCCCATTGCAGTTAGGCAAGGTAAGTCTTGGCTCTTAAAGTCTTCTATGTTCAATGTGTAAACATTCTCTTGCCTATGGGCAGAGAGAATAAACTCTTCCTTGTAATTATGTACTAAAAACTTACCATTCCTAAAATTCACAATGTATCCTTCATCACATAATTGACTTATGCTAATGAGGTTGTGCTTAAGACCCTTAACAAACAAAACATTTGAAATCAAAGTTTTACCATGAATAACAATATTACCGATACCATCAATTTATCCCTAAGAATTATCTCCGAATGTTACTTTTCCACCTTTCATCTTGATAATCATTTCAAAATATTTTTTGTTACCAGTCATATTCCGGGAACATCCACTATCCCTGTAACATGTATTGCTGTTGGTACTTCCTTTATCTTCTTAAAAAAAATTAGACTTTCAGAATCCAAACATGTTTGGATCTGAGCTTTTCAGATAACAAAATTTTGGGTACCCACATCTTCTTAGAAATGTATACCTTATGAAAACATAAAGATTGGGTTTTATTTAAAGAACAATTATTTTCCCAGTGACCACCACATTGACACTTGTTACAAAATGCGGCACTTTGAGGAACAAAATAATTTTTTATAAAGGTTGGTTTAACATGGGTATAACCAAATCCAGATATGTTTCTTAAAGGTTTTATTTGTGAATACATCTTATCAAAATTTTCCTTACCTAAGGTAATGTTCGACAACCACTTCATTAAAGAATACATTTCAGACTTGAGTTTTATAACCAAGTTTTTGTCTTCAAAATTAGTAGATTTGGAACATGAGCTAGGCTCAAAAACACTTTTCCTAGAAATTATTTTTTCTAGATCCATATAATGTTCATTCTTCTCAGAATTTACATCCTCAAGATTTTTTAAAATACTAATAAAATCAGCAATTTTCTTATCATGATCTTTAGAAATATCTGATATTTCCTTTGTAAGAATAGTATTTCTATAATTTGTATTATCAAGTTTTTTATTGAGTTTTGAATTCTCAATCTCATGACATTCCGAAAACCTAGAAACTTATTCATTGGTGGGTAAGGTATTTTCTTCATCAGAAGAGGATTCTTCATCAGAAGAGTTATAATATTTAATATCATTAGAATTTAAATAATCATTGGTCATCAATTCTGAATTGTGTACCTTAGCCATAAAACAATGTTTGTTAACAGGTAATCTAGATATAAGACCAAGATTCATCTATCCTAAAGATTCATAATCAGAAGAATCATCTGAAGATTCACCTCCATTGGCACTCCAAGTATCATTAGATTTCAGAAAATTCGTAGCTTTGGACTTGTAATACGTATTTCTGTTCCTTTCAGAATGCCTTTACTTTCTTTCTTTCTTCTTGAGAAAAGGACAATCAAGTCTTATGTGTCCATCACTCTTTCATTCATACTATGTGACTTCTAAATCTTTCTTATCTTTCCTTTCCTTCTTCTTATACTTGCATTATAAATTTCTTTGTCTAGCTATCTTGTTCATCTTTTGAGAAATATTTTCTAACTCATTCTATGAGACTTCACTCTCAGTAGATTCGGATTGAATAACAACCTTCGTAGATTTGGATCTAGTTACTCTCTCAGGAATCGTAGCTTTCATTTGATTTTATGTTGTAGTAAAAGCAACAGTACCATTCCCATTATTCTTTTTTATGTTTTCAGTATCTCTCTTCATCCTTGTTTTATGTTGAAGAAGAGTTCCAAATAGCTCATCTAAGGAAATTTGAGTAACCTTCATGTTCTCATCAATAGCAGTTCTCTTTGCTTCCAACCCATTATGCATAATATAAATGATCTCATAAACAAGTGATTCATCATCAAGTCATTTCTCTCCCAAAGATTTTATGCTATTCACGATATTCATAAACCTTTGTTGCACCTTACAAATGGCTTCTCCATAAGGAAAGTTCAAACCATGATACTCAGCTCTAAGCATGGCTCTTCTGGTCTCAATCACTTTGGATGTACCAAAATGTGTAACATCAAGTTTCTTCCATATACAATTAGATGTTTCATAAGAAGAAATTTGGAAATATATGTTCCTAGTCATTGAACAAAGTAAATTGTTGTGTACCTTATAGTTGAGTTGATAATCATGCTTCTCTTGATTAGTAAAAGCTCTTACTTCCATATCAGAAATTTGATAACCTGCAGTAATCATAACAAAATTTTCTACTCCAGTATTGATAACGATTTTATTCATTCGATCTATTTAATACTCATAATCATTAACATAAAAAATAGGTGGTCTTGTAGGATTTAAGTTGTCGATTGAACCAACATTCATTCCTGCCATCTTAAAATCTTTCTACACAAATACTTGTCAATAACAAAAGTTCGGATTCAAGGAGAATATTCCTAAGAAAGAAAAAGAGAACAATGAAAAACTGACCAAGAAAAACTTATATGTGAATATAAGTATTTCATAGACCTCTTCTGAAACCAATTGGAGGATCAAAATAACGATGTAGATGCTCAATATACAAGGGGGGGTGTGAGTTGTACACTTAAAAAAATTTATTAAACAATGAAATATATTAGTTTAACAAAGCTAAAATAAGAAAATTCACAACACCTCTAACACCAATTGAATGACTGGGACAAAGTATGAAGTTGCAAACTTCTAGTTCTATACACTTGTTAAATATGGAATGTGATTCCGAAAAACTAGTTCCAGAAATATGGATCCGAAAAATGAATATTAACCAAAGTTTAAAATATGAGATTCTACCTTAAAGTGTATAGAATTTAACTAATTCAGAGTACATGTATAAGGAAATATAAGAAGGATATACTTTCTTTACAATACAAAAGGCAGCAGAAAAAGTTGTAACAAAAACAAGTAACATGATATAAATCTTTTAACCCAAAGAGAAGGGTATCCATTAGCCTTGGATAAACATCCCTTGATTTATACTTTCAAGAATGTCTCTCTCAATCAAACCTGGGTAAGCCCTTGATACGAAGATCGGAGTCTCTTTCTTTCTATCCTCACAAGCCCTCAACTTCAAGGTATTTGGATCCTTTATCTTCTTCAGCATGGAAGCCCACAACTTTTAGGTGTTGGAACCTCTGCCTTCCAATCCCCAGAAGCCCTCAATTATGATCAACAACAATCAAAGTCGCATGAAGCAAGTACGCACAAGGAAAAGCTTGAACAAGCTGTTCAAACTTTTCTGCACGAAGCTTTGAGAGTTTATAAGAGAGTCTCTCTCTAGAAATCACTTCAACAGAACTTAGTCCAATATCAGTGTCAAAGTTGTAGCTTCATTTCAAATGAGATCATATTTATAGGTGAAGCTCCAATGGTCGGCTCCGTCCTCCAACGGTCATATTTCTCCTTGAATTTCAGAGGGACCTGTATACTTGTCACTCAACCAATGGTTAGTAAATAACTGAAAGTTCGATATCATTTTATAATGAAATAAGTGCAAGCATAAGTAAAACTAATGTCTGGAATGTATGAAAATAAATGTTAGGAGGCTAACCAAAATGTAATTCAGTGTCTATTATAATAAGATATTTAGATTCTGTTTTGTAGGAATTTGGAACCTAAATTCTGTAGCAATCTGGAGTCTGGTTTCATCAGAATTAGGAACCAGAACTTACAAAGGTCAGAGTCAGAGTTGATGGGAATTCAGAGTCAGAACTCATAAGAGTTTTGAGTCTGAATTCAGAGATCTTGGAGTCAGAATTTAGAAAAGTTAGTTATCAGAATTCGGAGTCTAACTACATGAGAGTTCATATCCCTAATTTGGAATGGAACATCATGATAGTTTGTATCCAGAATTTGGAGTGGAACTTCATTACAGTTCATATCTAGAATTTGGAGTTGAACTTCATTAGAGTTCGTATCCAGAATTCGGAGTGTAACTTCATTAAAGTTCATATCCAGAAATCGGAGTGGAAGTTCATTACAGTTCATATCCAGAATTTGGAGAGGAACTTCATTATAGTTCATATCTAGAATTTGGAGTGGAACTTCATTAGTGTTCGTATCCAGAATTCGGAGTAGAACTTAATTACAATTCATATCCATAATTCAGAGTGGAACTTCATTACATTTCATATCCATAATTCGGATTGGAACTTCATTACAATTCATATCCATAATTCGGATCCTAAAATAGAATGCTTCATATCTAAGTATTACATGATTCTGAGGTTTTTGATATGAATACAATTTTTATACATAAGAAAAAATATTGAAATGAACAATGAAAACATGGTAGGGGTAAATTTCTTTGAGATGGAAATTTTCCTTATATATGTAAAATATAGATTTTCTTCAGTATAGGGTGTTTGTGATTTTCAAAACAAGACGGAATGCAAAAATTCATAAGGAAAACCTTATTGACTTAACAATATAACCCCCCATGTAACCTTTTTGGGTTTGGGATAACCTCCATTTCCTACATTGAGATCATAAATCAATAATATCATCCCATTAATCAAGAAATATTCATCACTGCGTCAATTATTTAACCAGAGATATAAACCAAGTGACATCAATATTTAATGATCATACTCATAATACATAATGATAAAGAATAAATATGTTAACATTGGATTATTTTCTAAGTAAATCATAATGGTCATCAAAGGATGTTATTATTGATGAAAAAACAAATGAACTATTTGTAGAAAACATTATGGAGAAAATACCAATTTTATTTTAAAATTTAGTATTTAATATATAAAAAATTAAAAAATATTAGGGAAAATAGTTCACTTGAAATGAAACATGGATTTCTTTAAGGAAGCTTCAATTCATATATTATTAATAATGCTGGAAAAAATTGTCAGTGGAAAATATATTTTCATGAATATTCCGTTTACATTTTATGAAAAAACTCAAAAGATCATCATTCCAAAATGAATCTATAATTAAGTTTTTGTTATTTATAGAAAGAAAATCATGGGAGAAAATGTATTTAAAAAATAATTAGATAACGGATAAATATTTTTTCAAAATATTTTAAATATTATACGAATTTGAAATAAAAATATTCCCTTTTAGAGATAGAAATAATGTTGGTTTTATAAAATAATAATATTTTGTTCTATTGAGTACATTAATATGGAAAATGAAAGGAAGAAATGTAATATCTAGAAAATAAAATTTATCAATAATATAAAGATTATCTAATATAGATATATGCTCAAATTTAATCATACCAAAATTAAACATATATAATCATGGTAAAAATGATATGATAACATAAATTCGTTACCTCATTTTTGGTTTACTGCGTAAGAACTCTAAACACAAATGGAATAAATTTAAATTTATTATTACTTAATAAAAATAACATATTAATACCAAAAATACAATATATATTCCACTTAAAAAATTTGAACCCCCATTTAAAAATAATTAATTATTAAAATCATCATTTTCAGGTATTAAAAATTTTATTTTTCTTGTGTCTTTTAGTTTGGAAGTTATGTTCCGTTGTGTTTGATCAATTTTCCATCATCTCTAGAAACATAAGGACATGATTACAATAATATTATATAAATTTATGATATTCTTGATCCAATCAGGTAATGTGGTTATAAAACGTGAATTACATTACATTGAATAAATGGCAGTCCGAGCTCATAATAATTGTTTTAACATTTGATGGATATAAATTATAGCCCATACATACACTCAAGTGATATTTTACAGTTTTAATAGATGGAATGAAATAAGGGTAAACAATAAATTGACATCAATGAATAAATATTCTATCATAAATATCATATACAGATATATACATTAAATCCAATGTCATAACAAGTCATAAATTATGGGGATGTAAAATCAATCAAATCACTATGTGGATGCGGTATCACATATATAGGCATGATATATACCTAAAAAATTGATGGATTAGAGGAAGGAAATGGATATTAAATTATCATAATAACACACACACAAACACACACACACACACACACACATATATATATACAAATTATACTATATTAATCCTGATTTAATGGATACAAATTGTTTAGATAAGGTGGAATAAGAATTAAAATTGATAAAAATTTATTATGCATTATTAGTAGTTATTAGGAGACCCACATTGAACTACCACGTATGAATATATTTATTGGTCTTATTTGAAGACCATGGGATCAAGGATGAAAACATTATTATTGGGAAGTCTTTGTGGAAGTTATTTTCTCATAAATATGTGTCATATTGTGTGTATAAGGGGGCATAAGTGGTTTCATATTATAAGTTAGGGGAATGAATCACATGTAATTACTTAAATGTTTTCAATATAATAACGCCACATGTATGATAATGGTGACTAAAACTAAAATATATTCAATGATACGATAATATACTGTTTACTTATCTTCAACCAATAAGAATTATAAATTTGTATGCATCATTTTTACCCTTATCTATTAGTTTAACCCCCATAAGTAAACATGATTCAATCATAATCATTGTAAAAATAATTTATGGTTTTTTCTATTAATAATAAAAAAATTAAGATAATTCTGTTACACTATATTATTTATAATAAATAAAAAGATTGAATCCATTTTATTAGATTCAATTTCAATAATTTGTGGAATTCAAATTTAAATTATTATAAAAAAATTAACTGATCCCCATCCCAAAAATAGAATTATTTAGAATACAACTAAATTTACATCAATTCAATTTCATTTAAAAATAATAAAATGTATATTAAAATAATTTATGGAATATGTAATATAAAAATTTCATTTAAAACATTAATCTGTATAGAATAACTTATATTACTTATATTTGAACACATTGCATGTATAAAAATATTTTTCATAGAAATTTGTTTTTATACCAGAAAATGAACATACAAAAATATAATATATAATGGTTATAACTATTTAATATAATATATTATTTATAATAAAATTAGAGTTATAAAACATTGATTAAAAATTCATAACATATTGGGAGTTATAAATTATATCAAGTAATGAAAATAAATGATAGTTTTATAAAAATGAATCGATTTTCTAGTTAATGGAAAATAAATATTTTTAGAAAAATGCATAAAATATATCCTATGTTATTATAGACATGAATATTTTAAAAATAATATTCATTTAATAAAAAAATATATATATAAAGTGATTAAATTAATAATAATTTATGTGTGTAAACTCTAATAATATACCATGTTTGAAGGAAACATATTTCTGAAGCATAAGATGACATTATTGAATATTCAGTAATTTTTTATTATGAAATAATTAATAAATTTAATATATTTCAAATCATTATAATTATTTTTCTTATTTTGGATATTATTATTCATACGATCTAATTTTCATAGCTAGGTTATGTTAGGTCAATATATCATTTTTCATTTATATTTGGCGATTTATAATATGAATGTTTTTTAATACCACATGTTTATTTAAAAGGAAATACATTTATAATCGTATTTTTTTACAATCATGGAATATAAGTACGATATTTATCCATTCATCATGTTCTCCTACATGTTTATGAAATGATACATAAGATATGATTTCCCTTAACAAATTTATGATATCTCACTATTATTTTATCTTCATTCCCTTGGTTATGGAGGTGATTAATTTATGTGAGATTTATAAAATGTGAGTTTAGAGTAGAGATATTGAGTGGAAATTATTGAAATTGTTGTAAACTAATATTATTACCCAACTGATCTCTATAAGAATAATCCTCTATGTCCATTATTTAGGCTAAAATTTGAGTGATGTACTCTCTAAACCATGAAAAGAATGTGTGAATTGTGATATTTTTATCTTGTGACACTTTATTACCTAGGTGCTTGATTTACTCCTTATAGTACATTTTTAGTCGATAAACATTGATATGATCTTCATGGACATGAAAAAAAACATCGACTACTTAACCTAAAACTGTTCTTCTGTTACTAATAAAAAAATACAAACTCAACATCTATTTAGATTACATTAAATTTCAATTCAATTATATAGATAATAATACAAAAATTATCTTTATCCTTTCAATGAATTTAAATGATTCATCTACATCGATTAACTATATCATGGAGTATCCCTCACTCCCCAGTCATTCCATGTTTTGAGTTACCCTACCTTCATCATTTATTTTGTTATAGAAAGATTATTTTGGCTTGATTCTATTGTTATTCCTCATTCTTGAAATAATATCCCATTTATGATTATTTTAAATATGGTTTTGGTCCTGATACATCTCACAATCCCTATTGTCCTTATTAAAAATTTATTCAAAAAAATTGTAACTATATGTGATAGGTTTGAGGATTATTATAAATAATTCATTCTCCAAATTTAAATTTCTATCCTGTTTTCATTGAAAATATTCTCCTATCATATTTCATCTTTGTTACACATCTTTTATGTAGATAAAGTTCTAACATTATACTCATTATCACTGTATTCATCTAATGTTTCAACAGTCCTTTGTGATCCTTCTGGTCTAATCACCACATCGTCAAATTCATCTAGAATTTGCTAACTATTTTGTATAAAATTAAACATATTATACTCTACTAAGACATCATTACTTTTAATATTATTTATTATTCTATTATTGAATATTATATACGTTTTTTATTTCCTTATTAGAAAAATAAAAAAAATATCCCCTAGATTATCACATCATGTATTCCTAAATATTTATTTTTAAACACTTACTTTTAAAAAATTTAATGTAATTGATTGTAGAAATATTTCAATACCATACCTCATACAGTGCTAGTTTTTCCCTATACAAAACAATTACCTTTATAAATATATGGTAATTTAATCACAACATCCTTCCAAAAATTCCCTAGTTGTTATTTTTATATAAACATTTTTCTAGCCACGATGGTTATGATTTGGTTTCATCTCTAAAACGCATAATTTTGGGGATATGTTATCAGTAATAATACATGGGTCTTTATCCCTTGTTTTTTGATATAATCATTCTCTTGTATTTTTTAAACATAATACCATTACTGGTGAAGAGTTTGATTTTTTTCCCACTAATCGCCTTGTCCTAACTCTTCTATTAATTAATACATTCAAAAAAAATTGAAACTACTAGTGATGAACATAATCCTTTCCATATCATTGGAATCATCAATAAAAGAAAACAATATTTCATTCCATTTGTTCCTCTTCGTGATATTGGTCGATAGACATCCACATGAAAGAATTAAATCATTCTGGATGACTATTTATATTTTTACATGTAATATTTTCAAACAATATTCTCTTTTGGAAAAAGTATTCATGAGAGTGTGTGATCACATGATTGTTTAAGGAGATAACATGATCCATCTATTTTCACCAGATCATCCAATGATTGTTGGTTCAAAAGACCAAACTATTTATTCAATATTTTTTTGTCATGATGGTAGGAATCATATATTTTTCTCACCACGATCATGGTAAATATTCACCAACATACTCTTCCATTTAATTAAAACTAAAATTTCTATTACCATGATGATACATTTATTCAGTGTAATATTCATTGCATGCCCTATGTTATATAAAACAACAACACTAATAATGAAGTGACTAAGACCTTAAAAAATCCTGACATCTTTTTGTCTCATCTATTTTAGTATATGATTTTTTCATTCCCATACCAATTTCTTGATAATACTTTTATTGTTTATAAATATGAAAACACGTTCAATGAATTAATTGAATATTGTGAAAATATCCCCATTTTCTATCATATAGTTTGTACATCATCTATTATGAATACATGTATAGTCATTATCTAAAGAATTTAGAGAAATACCTTAGACATTTTACTTCTCATCCATTTTATTTTTTAATTAATGTATTCAACCTCACAAAAGGATTTTTTTTGTACTCATTACACTCCTTAAAATATGATATTTCATCTTCATCTTTCAATGTTGAAAATTTATTTTTCCATTTCTATGCACATGATGCCTCTATTATTTGATGTTTAAAACATATAGGATTTTCTCATGATCATTCCTCTTAAATATTGGTATAAAATATTTGTTCAAATATAAAAATTCAACATAATATAAATAGTGGTAAAAAATAAAAACATGTATATTCAACTCAATATGGATACTTTTTTTTCCTAGTACCGTCAAAAACATTTTTTCAATGAAATGAACATTTTTAGAATCTCACAACACTCTAAAAAAAGTAAAATGTATACTAGGTGAATTATTGTGTTTTTTTTTTGAAAAACTGGTTGTCTAGTAGGTTCTCGAAATATTACTATTTCGATTCAAACCCAAATCAACAATAAATTGTGGAGATGGAAATTGTTGACAGGTTCCAACAACCACTACTTTGTTTTGGAAACCAAAATGAATAATTTTTTTAATTCAATTGTGACTTTTTTGGTCCTAAAAATAATCTGATGGTTTTGTTGAAACTTTTTGTGCAACATTTTCATGTCCTATATCCAATTAATTCTATCTCCTTATTCTATGTCACAGAAAAGGTTCTCTCATGAACATATATTTTATACAATAGTATGATAAATTATCCTCCTCTCACAGAGATATATTTAACTCAATATTTTTCTGAGTTAGTAAATCCAACAATAGTAATATGTGTTTCTTTCATCTTGAGATTATAATAAACTAATTTATTTGTATTTCTTGGTTTATTGTATTTAAGAATCAAATTTGTTGTATTCAACTCAAACAATATCTTTTATTAGTTTTGTAAATTGTGTTCTTCCTCATAAACCTCTCTATTGGATTTCTTCGTTTTATCCCTCTAGATATTTATCTCTCAAATAGAGGCCGCTAACTCTTTTTGGAGACTAACTCTAAATTACACTTATATATAATCAAATTATCCCTCTTACCTTGTATACAAACATCTTACAATAACTACATTTGAATCTTATTTTTGGTTTTTTTAGTACTTAATTTCATCAGTTATAGTATCATATTAACTATTAATAGCCCATGAAATAAATATCAATTTTGAATAAATATTTCATTGTACTTCTACCATGTTTCATATAGGATTAATACTTCATTATTGTAACATTATAATTCTCATCATCATTATGAATCATCATTGGACAGTTATCTGTAATGTTATTAACCTTTTCACATTAAATACATGTTAGGGGAAGACTCACTATAGAATTACCTTTTCCCATTTTAAATAATAAGAAATTAATTTCATAACATCATCAAACAAATAATCTCTCTAATAACCCTCTATAGTAAGATTATTTAATTCTATGAATTCTGCTTCATTAGAATTTAACATTTCGATAGACCAGTTACAATTCATTCATAATCTAATATTTTATTCATGTACTATAATGACTATTGATTTCTAAATTTTTTTGATATACGTCCTCAAAAATAGAAATTTTCCAATTGAACATTTGTTAAAATCTTTTAATGATGTGTTTATACATCATCGTGGTTTTCTATGTGACCACAAATTCTCTTCACAATGACGTTGACCCAATTAAATAATGGATCAACTAGTTTTTTCTTAAACTCAAGTCCTCGTATTTGTTCCACATCACCTACAATATTGATTTATTGTTATTAAATCACATTTATAAATATTAATCAACTTTTATTACCATGAATGTGAGTATTTAAATTATATAAAATTACTGTATATTATTTAGGATATTTCTCCCTTTAAAGCATATATACCGGTAGTGTCGATATATACTTCTTCACTATCACCTTACAATAATGTTCCACTATGTATACTATCCAAAATACCACAGAGATAACTTCTCTAAACCTCTATTAATAAATATTCTAAATATTGATTCATATAATCCTTCGAAAGATTAATATTATTTACGAAAATGATTTGAATCTCTCGGTGACTAACTATCACATTTTCATCCATTTGGAGAGATTGTCTCTAACTTTAAATTTTAGATATAACATGAATTATTTTACCCATTTGGATAATTACAATAATTCTGGGGGTGGATTAATTAGGGTATGAATAATTAAAATAATTACCTGTCATGAACATGTTTTCATATTAGACACAAATCCCTTCGGTGTTCTTCTCAAATCAATATATATCAGGATGAAATTTTAAATGCGAAATATCACGTTTAACATGGGTCACTCAAACCATGATAATAACAAGAAACTACAAACAAGATATGTGACTGTATTAGATTCACTAATGTAACACCCCAAGCTTCCATGGTACATTTTTCTTTAAATAATACAATTGCGTGTGTTGTACGTAATTTCGAGTTCTAACACACAAAACCAATCAAACTAGCCGTTATGAATTGTAATAAAGACTGTTTGAAATTTTATAAATTTTATTTTTCAAAATGGACTTCATTTTTGTATTTGGAATATCAAAATTAGCTTAGAGTGAATTTTTTGTATTTTTCTGAACACATTCATTTTTTGATGAATAGTGAAAAACATTGAGTTATAGTTTAAAAACGAATTTCAATTTAAATAATTATTAGTTTTTTAAATTATTTTAGGTCAAAATAGATACAAAATAAATATATAAGTTCAATTTAATTCATTGGAGTCAGATTATAATAATTTAAGATATATAAAACTTTTATTGAACTTTTCACTATCTTTTACCCATCTCCTAGGAGAATTTTCAATATCAAATAAAACATAATTCTGCCGCTTTTGTGAGTGGAATTTCAAAAATTTTGAAGATACATGGTTAATATCAAGGTGTTAGGTCCACTAGGTTAGATACCCTGAGAGGGCGGTGGGGGTGAATCATGGTATGACAGATTAAAACAACTGCCCCTACTGATCTTGTCTCGCTGTTAAGCATGACTCTCTTCTCTCTCATTCCAATAGCACGGTACAAAAAAAACTAAAGCATGCGTAGGACACAATGATTTTTACATGGTTCACCCTCACTAGACTACATCCAAGGAGAATACACCGGTGATGTGCCGATGTACCAAATCCACTAAAAGCACACTACTATTTACAAAGTTTGGGATAGATCACTTCTAATCCCAGGCTCACTTCCTTTACAATGTTTAGGGTCATCTCATTGCTTTCCCAAGGGTCACTCCCTGTTTCTCTCTCTCTGGCTCACTGCTGGTGGAGAGGATCACCTTCTTCCTCTTTATTTTTTCACTAATCTGGAAAGGATCCACTCACAGTGTATAGACTAGTAGGTATCTTCATTATTACAAATGAGTACATCTTCTATTGTATGTATATGCTCTATTGAAGTCCAACATTCACCCGTGGATGAATCTCACATTTCACCGAAGGTATCGGGAAATCATCCAGCCTTCACGCAGCCCTGAATAAATTCTGTTCTTCAACTATACCGGGCGCCCTTCTCCACGCCGGCACACAAGTCTCAGCGAGCAAGTTTAAACTAGTGCGCAAGTTCACCTCAACCACTTGCGCGAAACTCCCTTCTTCAACTCCAAACATGCGTGACTCACACCCTATTACGCCCAAACAAATTTTGGCGTGAAACCACCAACTGTTTCACATCTTCAAAGCTTGGTGCACAAGTTTAACCAATAAATTTGCGTGACACCCCCTTCTTCAAGTCAACACTTGGGGGCTCCCTTCCTTTCTCGCCCAAACCACTCTGGACATGCAACAATCAACTGGCACGCAACCTTTACCTGCGCGACCACACCACCACTTGCGCGACCACCACACCTGCAAGACGTGAGCTCTTATTTTCACCAAGAGTTGAAATCTCACAGAATGAGGGTTGTTTGACCTCTATTTATAGGAATTTGGACAAAATGCGTGACGGGGGACAAGTCTCCTCACGGCACACAAGTCTCTACTGTGCAAGTCAGTTGCGCGACCAACCCTAAAACTTCGGCGCCCCTTTTCCCTTTGCCATATTTTGATGTTCTGAACATGAAAAACGTATGGCGTGCAAGTTTCCTCTACTTCAAGACAACAATACGCAAGCCTCTTTGTCGATGTTCTTGAAAAAAACATGGATCGTTAACCACATCCCATTAACTCAACATGCCACCATGAAATCCCTTTTGTCAACAAATTTGTATGTCATGGTTTTCATTGTCAACAATAACAACACAGAAGTCCACATTTTCAACAAACACAATCACCTCAAAAATGATTCAAATATACCTTGAAAGAATTTTTCCCAATAGAAGTATTAAAATTTAGATCAATAAGATAAAAATAATTTTTGGTGAATAGTAACTGTTAACTTTTTTTACCACAGTTAAAAGTAAATAAGGTAATTGTGGGAAAATCATATTATTATTACCCTAACACATGTGTTAATTCTATTGAATAAGTATAATTCAACCAAAAACAATCTTAGAAATAAAATATGAACCTCTTTTGTCCATTTTTATTAGATGAAGACATTTATTATTATTTAATTCAAAGAAGAGTTAAAAGAGTTAAAATCAATGTTTAATAACTAAACCATTTTTAATATAGGGTTATACAATATATAAATTAGATTATAAATATTCATTAGAAACACAAAAATATTTCTTACAGAATGGTATTTTATTTATAAATTTTAGACATTATATAATTTAATTTATTTATGACACAACGGTGATGTAGTAATTACATAATTAATGAAATATTAAATTAATTGAAATTATAAATATACAAATAAATATAATTTGAGACTTTTTATGAATTCCAATAATTTTCTAGGTTATTATTACATATTAGGGTTGGATAGATGATTTTTTTGCTATGTAATAATGCTATTATGAATTTAGGAAAAAAATACCAAATAGTGTCAAAATTGACATAAAATTGTTTTTAAAACAAATAATATATTATAAATTGATATTCTATTCCTAAAAATCTATGGTTCAGCCAAAGGACTTATATAATGATAGGTGTATCATTAATGAACCACTTGGGGTTTTCTTGTAAGTATATAGTATGTTTATCAACCCTATAATATAAAAATACAAAGAGACATGGAAAATGTCAAACTATTTAACTAAGAGTTAAATATAAATGATAAATTTAATATAGTGACCCAAACTTGTCTAAAACCTATTGGTTGAGTGGTTTTCAACTGATACCCACCTCAGACTTTAAATAATCCATTTTGGAGACATTAGAAACCAAAAATTATTTTATTATAAAATAATACTTCTAGATTTTTCAAAGGTGCCACTCACCCCTCTTATAAAAGGGCACTCCCCCTTCTCTATAATTCACACCTTAAAAGCCTTCTGGCTCAGCCAACCCCTTCCCAAATATGCTATAAAATTCTGTAACTTTATCATAGATTCCTTCATTTAGTCATAAATCTAACCTATGGAGCCATTTTGATCAAATCAAATGAAAGAACCCAAAGAAGAGGTAAATATTTCATCGCCCCTTTCAAGTTCTTTTCTTCTTCCACTTCTTCTTTCTTTGTTATTAACATTATAAAATAATAACTCCAGTATCTTATATATACTGTGATTTTATTATAAATATGGTACAACCATATTCATTATTCTATCCAACCTTGGAATGACATGTCACCATACGTTCGTACGTACGGATTACCATCTCCATGTCATGGTGTAACTGTTATTCAATACATTATTACATAGATGGGTATAAAAAAGAAGTGTAATTAATGTAAATAATTAATATAACATGATAATGATTCTGTATATATAACATACCATCCAATTATATATTATTTTAAAATCAAAATAATGATATTGTCACTAGTTTGTACAGGAAATAATTATGGATATGAATAATATACACCTCATACATAACAAATAGGGCTCACATAACAAATAATATAAAGGAAAGTGAATCCGTTAACACCCAAAACGATGATAATACTACGATATTATTAATAAAAAATGTTAAATAATCATATATGATACCATATTAATGTGTATGAATCTTGTATAATTTAATAACAATTATTTCTCCATTATATAGGAGGTTAACCTACCATCGACCAAGGAAAAGTACAATGTAAGGGTTAATTCTAGAATCTTATCATTATCCGAGGTTTTTTAAACATAATTATCTACTGGGACCTCTTTATCATCAACATCCATTTTCTTAAAAATATATTGCAAACCATTTTATTATTTACTAGAAAATGGGTTAATTTCATTTACACCCTTATGTGTTTTGAAATAAATCATTCCGTCATTTTCCAAACAAGGTACTTTTTTACATTTTTGACAAATTTAAGGTAAGAATGTTTTTTCAACTTATACGGAGGGTGCGGCTATTTTCGGCCGTTATAACCGAATAAAAGATTCCCATACAAGCTTATAAGATTATTTTCAAAATAAATGTTTTCTTTAAAACTATGTGACTCTAAAATGATTTCGAAATAGAATGAGATATTTCTCTAAAAAGGGTTTTGATTTCATATATGTCAACTTCCTTTGATGGATTTTAAGTTTATTTGATGTTGATTTATTATGATACAAAACTTAAATATGGTATTGATGGTTTTTTGGTATGTTTGACAGTGGATGTCTTATTTTTATAACATTTATGGTTTATGGTTAAAGTATTGAGATTTCGTATGCTAGTTTTAATATGAATGTTTATGATATGTTTAAACCTTTTCATATGAAGAATGTTTTGGACTCAGTAAGTGACGAGTGGATCCCGCTATAGCTCTTCGATGCATCGTTACGTCTCATGAGACAACTAGATCTGGAATTATCTGAGGCCCTTTCCCAATTTGATATATGGTTTTTTCCACGACCTTAATCATTTTTAGACATCTTGGCCGAGGCCTTGACAAAATGATTCAGAATGTCTGGCATTATGACTTCCCTCATTTTTTAAATAATATTGATGGTTAATGTGGTCATTCGACTGGTAGAATACCCATGATTATGTTTTATTATGGAATTATTTACTCACCTCATATTTCTTCCATAAATATATTCATGTTTATTATTTTTAAAGGCATGAGGTTTCAATTATTCATCATGCTTAATATTTATGTTATATTCCACTGTATTCCTTACCCTTACTGAGAATTTGATCTCACCCCCTTATAATGTTTCATTTTCTAAGGATATGAAGAAGTTAGTTATGAGTTACTTGAAGGTATTTTCTTGGAGGCTTGGATGTTTCCAATGGAATAAATTTGTGTTGTATTTCTTTTCAAGTTGTAAAGTTGAACTTATGTATGAATCTTGTTTCCAATAATACTAAACAGAACGGTCTTTCGAGACATGATTTCCTTTTGATCAAGCCATTGTTATGTAATAAAGCACTGAATTTGGGTAACTAGGGTCAGGGTGTTACAGTTGGTGTCAGAGGAAGCATAGTACAAACCATGGAAGCTAGATTTAGACAAACACTAATTAGAGCACATAGCCCTAAGATAGACATTGAGGATCCGTATAGAAGAACATACTAGAATTTTGGTATTGTAGAGATTTTTTGAGTTTTCCAAGAAACACATCCCTTTCTAGATATGAGCAGGTAGAGGCGACTCTTGCACAGATGTACCTAGGGGTATAACCCGAAAACACCGCTTTGAGGTAGACTCGAACGTGAACTGGTGCACAACAACGAGCCTTGCTGCACTCTTGGTTACGCCACTCCCGGGGGATATGCTTAGGATAATTATCATTTTCATTACAAACCATTATGAATGGTTTATGAGTATATTCTTTCTCAAATAATTCTTATTCTTATTATTATAGATTATATCTATAAAAATTTCAATTTATGTTAAGTGTTTTACATGTTTGGAATTATTTTTTTCGATTCATAAACTAATCCAATTTATGACATTGAATAGAAATGGCGCATAGTGGAAGGAATGGAAACTGTATCAATGCATGGACTCCATGTAGGGATTTACCTCCTAGTCAAAATAATTATAGTGGACCTGGTGATGTAACTAGTGATGATCAACTAATCACCATACAGGGACAACTCACTCAGGTTATGAATAATAACCTTACCCATATGGAGCACCCAGATCTGTAGCATGGAGGATCAATGTTAGACCGCTTAATGAGGCAACAACCACCAAAATTCAATTGTAATACAAAACCATTGGAAGCTGAGAAATGTATAAGTTCCCTTGAGAAAATATTTCAGGCTTTGGGGAGTAATGAAAGGAAAATTTTTTTCATGGAAGTTTATCACCTCACTAGAGATGCTGACCAAAGGTGGTCATTGATTTAAAACACAAAGGAGGATGAAGAAGTATCAAGTATGGAATGGAGGGAATTGAAAGATATTTTATTTGAAAAAATACATTCCTCATGACCATCGAGAAGATATGGAAAGACAATTTCTCAGTCTGGGGAAAAAGAAGGATGAGAATGTTGCAAAGTATCAGGCTAACATTACACGGTTAGCAAGGAATGCTGCAGATTATCTACGTAACCCAAGAATTAAGATTTATCATTTCTTTGATGGGTTAAAACCATTTCTCCATCGAGATTTAGTATCGCAATCCTTTGCGTCGTACGAAGATATTGTATCATGTGCTATCAAGACAGGAAAAAAATTCTCCTTGTCTTTCGACTTTAATGCAAATAATGAGAAGAAGAGATCTGCTGAACACTCTGGTAAAGGGAATAAGGAAACAACGAAAAATAGAAGAGTTTAATTTCCACCATGTGATAATTGTGGAAGGAAGAACCCTAGTGCCTGTCTAAAAGGAAAAGGAGAATGCTACAAATGTGGACAGAAAGGACATCTTGCTGGTGATTATAAGGGAAAGAAAGACTATACTAATGTTTAATGCTACAATTTTAGGGACATGGGAGATTATACAAATTTATTTCCTAAGCGTCAGGGAAACTTACCTTAGAAAAGTCCAAGGAATCAAGGCCAAGCTTATCCGATCACTAAAGTTGAGGTTGAAGCTCCAAAAGACATGGTGGAAGGTAATTTAATGGTTTCCTCAAGTTTAGACAATTCTTTATTTGATTTTGGATCATCACATTGTTTTATATCTTCCCAGTTTGCCAAAAAAATTAGATATTTGGAATTTTATCTAATAAGGGACTTGTCAGTCAAAACTCCTAAGGGAAGTATCATTGCTACAATGGTCTGTGAATCAGTTCCCATTAGGGTATATAATGGATCTTTATCTGATGATTTCATCATCATACCCATGATTGAATTTGATATAATCCCAGGTATGTATTGGCTTTCAGACCATGATGGAAAAATTTATTGTAAGAAGTAGGAGGATACTATTTTTTATGATGATGATATGGAACACCTTATCATTATTGAAAAATCGTCACCACCTAATTCTTATCTAGATCCACCCTGAGTAACTCAACTAAGTTCAATTATTGGGGAGGAAGAGAATGAAATAATTTTGGGTTAGGAAAGGAATGTTCAAAGAGAGGATGTACCTATTGTGAAAGAATATGTTGATGTGTTTCCTAAATATTTACCTAGACATCCTCCAGAACGAGAAATTGAGTTTTCCATTGATTTTAATCACGGATCAAGGCACATATCAAAGACCCATTATGTAATGGCCACTGTGGAATTAGTGGAACTAAAGAAACAACAAGAGGAATTGAGTAACAAGGGATTTATTCACCATAGTGTTTCTCCATGGGGAGCCCCTGTCCTTTTTGTTAAGAAGAAAGATAAATCAATGAGGTTGTGCATTGAATACAGGGAGATCAATGCTATAACAATAATGAACAAGTATCCCCTACCTATCATTAATGATTTATTTGACCAACATCATAGAGATCAATACTTTTTAAAGATTGAACTTCGATCTGGATATCATCAGTTGTGTGTAAAGAAGGAAGATATTCTGAAAACATCATTTCAAACTAGGTACGGGCATTATAAGTTTACAGTAATGCCTTTTGGGATGACTAATGCACCATCTATTTTCATGTATCTAATGAACAGAGTTTTCAAGGACTATATTGATGACATTGTAGTGGTATTTATTGATAGTATCTTGTTTTAATAAAAAATATATGAAGATCATGAAAATCAATTGTGCATTATTATAAATACTCTTAGAAGACATAAATTATATAGAATGTTTAGCAACTGTGAATTCTGGCATCATGATATTTCTTTTCTTGGCTATATTGTCTATATGTTTGGAATATCTATTGATCCTTCTAAGGCAAGAGCAGTAAAAGAATGGCCAGCACCGATGAGTATAACTGAGGTACACAATTTTTTTGGTTCAGCAGGTTATTATCGACGTTTCATCCAGAATTTTTCCCGATTGGCTAACCCATTCACAAAGCTCACATGAAAAGGGGTTAAATTATTTTGAAAAAAAGAGTGTGAAGAATTTTTTTAAGAACTGAATAGAATATTAGTCAATTATCATATATTGACTCTACCATTAGGGAATGATAGGTTCATTATTTATAGTGATGCATCGAAAAAAGGACTTGGTTGTGTCCTTATGCAGAATGATAGGGTTTTTTCCTGTGCATCACGATAGATAACAATTCATGAGAAAAACTATCCTACTCATGATCTTGAGTTAGCAGATCTAATCATTGCTTCGAAGATTTGGAGACACTATCTCTGTGGTGAAAAATGCTAGATTTTTACTAATCACAAGAGTTTGAAATATATTTTCTCAAAAAAAGAACACAATATGAGGCAAAGAAGATAGCTTGAACTACTCAAGGATTATGATTTCACTATACACTCCAACCCGGGAAAGGCAAATAAGGTGGAAGATGCTTTCAGTAGAAAGGATCCTGGAGTTTTGAACAAGATGAGAGTTTAAAAGGATCCAATATATATGGATCTAGTAAAGATATATATGGGAATCACCATGGAAGGTGAAACATCAATATTATTTCAAATGGTTTCCAATCCATCTTTACTAGAAAGGATAAACAGTTCTCAGACCGGGGATGAAGAGTTTTAAAAAAAGATTAATGATGTGAATGATGGGAGATTGAGAGACTTTTTGTATGAAGACATGATTTTGAAATCTGGGAAGAGACTTTGTGTTCCCATTATACCTGATTTAAAAACGGAATTGTTAGTTGAATCTCACAGTTCCAATTTCTCTATACAACCTAGGAGCACCGAAATGTATATAGATTTGAAGGAACATTTTTGGATGGACAACATGAAGAGGGAGATTTTTGATTTTTTGTCAGGATGTATGGTTTGTCAAAAAGTGAAAGCTGGAAGGAAACATCCTGGAAGAGTCATGAAACCTCTTCCCATACCGGAGTGGAAATGGGATAATATTATGATGGACATTGTCATGGGACAACCAACAAATCCTAGATGGAATGATGCAATATGGGTCATTGTTGATCGTCTTACCAAGTCAGCACATTTTCTTAATCTAAGAGAAGATTTACCACTTGAATATCTAGAAAGATTATATATTAATGAAGTTGTGAGACTTCATGGAGTACCACTTTTGACTGTTTTTGATCATGATCCACATTTTTCATTATGAATTTAGAAAAGTGGTTAGAAATCCTGGGAAACTGAACTTTGTTTGAGCACTTCCTACCACCCTCAAACAGATGGAAAATTAGAACGGACTATTCAAACCATAGAAGACATTTTGAAATCATGATCACTTGACTTTCAAGGTATGTTGGATAAATATTTACCTCTGATAGAATTTTACTATAACAATATCTTCCATTCAAGTATTCATATGGCACCATATAAAGCGTTATATAGTATGAGATGTCGCACACCAAACTGTTGGGACGATGTTGGGGAAAGAAAACATTTAGGCCCAGAACTTGTGGAGGAAACAATGGAAAATGTGAAGTTAATCCAAACCCAAATCAAAGAATCTCAATGTATGCAGAAGAGCTATGATGATAACCGAAGGAAGGATTTGGAATTTTAGGTAGGAGATCATGTTTTCTTGAAGGTATATCCATGGAAGGGTGCTATACGTTTCGGTAAGAAGGGAAAATTGAGTCCCAGGTACGTCAGACCTTTTGAAAATCTAGAACGAATTGGGGATGTAGCTTACCATTTAGAAATGCCACTAAATCTATCAAAAGTTCACAATGTGTTCCATGTATCACTGTTGATAAAATACATCCCTAACCCAACACATGTACTCACCTTTGACAAATTAGAACTGGGACCTTATTTATCTTATTGCAAAGATCCCATCAGGATTCTTGATACGAGAGAACCAGTATTGAGAAAACGGACGACTCGTCTGGTAAAAGTTCTCTGGAGAAACCATATGATGGAAGAGGCAACGTGGGAACCCGATGAACATATGATGAAGAAACACCCGATAATTTTTATGTAGTAATACTCTAGAAATTTCTAGGATGATATTATTTTAAGGAGGATAGAATGTAACACCCCCATCTTCCATGGTACGTTTCTCTTTAAATAATACAATAGTGTGTGTTGTACGCAACATCGAGTTCTAACACACCACAACCAATCAAACTAGCCATTATGAATAGTAATACACACTTTTTAAATTTTTTCAAATTTAATCATTCAAAATGGACTTCATTTTTTCATTCGTAATATCGAAATTATCTTAAGGTGAATTTTTTGTATTTTTCTGAAAACATTCAATTTTTGATGAATAGTGAAAAACACTGAGTTATTGTTTAAAACCGATTTTTTATTTAAATAATTTTTTATTTTATTTAAAATTATTTTTGGTAAAAAGTGATACATAATTCCTATATATGTTCAATTTAATTCATTTGAGTCAGTTTATAACAATTTTAGATATATGAAAATTTTATTGAACTTTTCACCCTCTTTTACCCATCTACTAGGAAAATTTCAAATTCACATAAAACACAATTTTACCACTTCTGTGAGAGGAATTTAGAAAATCTGAGAGATGCGGTTAATATCCAGAAGTAAAATTTGGTTCAATAAGATAAAAATAATTTTTGGTGAATAGTAACTTTTTACATTTATTTACCACTTATAAAATTAAATAGGGTTATTAAGGGTAAAAATGATATTATTATTACACTATCACATGTCCTAATTCTATTGGATAAGTATAATTAGACCAAAACAACCTTAGGAATAAAATATGAATCTTTTTGGTCCACATGGATTAGATTAGGAAATTTATGATTATTTAATTCAAAGAAGAGTTAAAAGAGTTAAAATAAATGTTTAATAACTGTTTTTTTAATATAGGGTTATTTATAAGATAAATTCGATTATAAATATTCATTAGAAAGATAAAAAAATTTCCTACATGATGGTATTTTATTTATAATTTTTAGATATTAAATAATTTAATTTATTTATGAAACAATGGTGATGCAGTAATTACCTAATTAATGAAATATTAAAATAATTGATATTATAAATATACAAATAAATATTAATTGAGACTTTTTATGAATTAAAATAATTTTCTAGGTTATTATTACATATTAGGGTTGGTTAGATGACTTTTTTCAGAAGAAATAATGCTGTTATGAATTTAGGAAAAAACAAAAATCCAAATAGTGTCAAAATTGACATAAATGTTTTTTAAAAAAAATATTATATTATTAATTGATATTATATTAATAAAAAATCTATGGTTAGGCCAAAGGAATTATATAATGATAGGTTTATCATTAATGATACCACTTGGGGTCCTATTGGAAGTATATAGTATGTAAATTAACCATATAATATAAAATACAAAGAGACATGGTAAATGTCAAACTATTTTACTAAGATTTAAATCAAAATGATAATGTTAATAAAGTGACTCAAACCTATATAAAACATATTGGTTTATAGTTTTTCGACCCATATCAACCATTTCCTTTAAATAATTCATTTTTCAGCAATTAGAAATCAAAAATTAGTTTTTTATAAAATAATACTTCTAGATTTTCCAAAGGTGCCCCTCACCCCTCTTATAAAAGGGAACTCCCCCTTCTCTCTAATTAATACCTTCGAAGCCTTTTGGATCAGCAAACCCCTGCCCAAATATTCTCTCAACTTTCCTCACTTCATCTTAGAGGACTTCCTTTAGTCATAATGCCAACTTATGGAGCCCTTTTGATCAAATCAAAAGGAAGAACCCGAAGAAGAGGTAAATATATCATCACCTCTTTCAAGTTCTTTTCTTCTTCCACATCTTCTTTCTTTGTTATTATCAATCTAAAATAATAAATCCAGTATCTTATTTATACTGTGATGTTATTATAAATATTTTACTGCCATATTAATTATTATATCTATCCTTTGAATGACATGTCACCATACGTGTGTACGTATGGATTACCGTCTCCACATCATGGTGTAATTGTTATTAAATAAATTATTATTTGGATGGGTACAATAATGATGTGTAATTAATATAAGTAATAAATATAACAAGATAAAGATTCTGTATATATTATATACCAACCAATTATATATTGTTTTAATATCAAAAGAATGATTTTTTCGCTCGTACGTACTTACAGATTACCGTCTTCACGAACGTGATGAGATTCATTCCCCATCGTATCCATTCAAGAATAAATTTCATTATATGATTAAAAATAATTTTTAAAGACATGATATCATTCTGGATATGAATAAGATACATCCCATCTATAAAAAATATCACTCACATAAAAATGAATATAATGGTAAATGAATCTGTTAACACTCGAAACGACGATAATACAAAGATATTATTAACAAATCAATGTTAAAAGATCATATATGATATAATATTAATGTATATCATTCTTGTATAATTTAATAACTATTATTTCACCATTATATATGCGGTTAACCTACCCTCAACCATTGAAATATACAAGCTATGGGTTTATTTCTCAATCTCTTCATTATCCGGGGTTGTTTATACGTAATAATATTCTAGGATCTCTTTATCACCCACATCCATGTTTCTTGAAAACGTATTTCAAAACATTTTTACTATTAACTAGACAATGGTTTAATGTAATTTATATCCTTAGGTGTTTTGAATGGAATCTTTTGGTCATTTTCCAAGCAAGGTACTTTTTGACCTTTTTGAGAAAATTAAGCTAATAATTTTTTTAACATATACGGTGGGTGCGTCTATTTTTCGCTATTATAAAATCATTAAAGATTCCCTTATAAGATTATAAGAACATTTTCAAAATAAATTTTTCCTTTATAATTATGTGACACTTAAATTACATCAAAATTTAAAGTGATATTTCTATAAAAATGGTTTTGATTTCATCAATGTCAACATCCTTTGATGGATTTTATGTTTATTTGATATTGATTTATTATGATAAAAAACTTCCATATTGTATATAAGGTTTTGTGATATTTTTGACTGTGGATGTGCTATGTTTATACCATTCGTGGTATATGGTTAATGTATTGACATTTCATATGCTAGTTTTAATACGAATGTTTATGATATGTTTAAACCTTTTCAAATGAGGAATGTATTAGACTTAGTAAGTGATGGGTGGAGCCTGCTATATCTCCTCGATTCATCGATAGGTCTCACGAGGCAACTAGATGTGGAATCGGCCGAGAAACTTTCCCAATTTGATTTATAGTTTTGGATGAGGCCTTAATCATTTTTAGATGTCTTGGCTGAGGCCTTGACAAAATGTTTCAGAATGTCTGGCATTATACATTCCCTCATTTTGGAAATAATATTGATGGTTCAAGTTGTCATTAGACTAGTAGAATACCCATGATTATGTTTTATTATGTCATTATTTACTCATCTCATATTCTTGCCATAAAAGTATTCATGTTTATTATTGGTAAAGGTGTGAGGTTTCAATTATTCATCATGCTTAATATTTATGTTATCTTCCACTGTATTGCTTACCCTTACGGAGTGTTTGATATCACCCCTTTCAGAAGCTTAATTTTTCCTGGATATGAAGAAGTTAGTTATGAGTGTCTTGCAGGCATTATATAGGAGGCATAGATGTTTACAATGGAATAAATTTGTGTTTTATTTCTTTTCATGTTGTAATGCTAAACCTATGTATGAATCTTGTTTCCAACAATACTAAAATGATCGGTATTTTGAGACAAGATTTATTTAGGATCATGACAATGTTATGTAATAATGAATAGACTTTGGGTAACTAGGGTCTGGGCGTTACAACTAATGCATATTTCCCAATATATTAAAAACATATCATTTCTCTACATTAAGAATCATCATATTATTTGTATCATAATTTTATTGATTCAAATTGATATATTTGTAATATAAATATTATTTTCATGACAAAGATGAAATCTTAAATTCCACGTCAAATATTATTTCCCATAATTCCTTCTTAAATTATTATTCTATATAAAATATGCTTCTGTACCACCTTATGTGTATTCTATATATGAACTAACCCTAGAAAAATATCCCGCATGTCATTATTTACATAGAAACCCACTTCATGCATCATGATATTCCTATGTGTTGTGATTTTTTTCTCATGTTAGACCTACATAAATTTATTTTAAGAAATATCCATCAGAAATTAATTCCTACTAATACTTCCTCTATTTACTCTCTCTAAAACTATTATTTTATCAATAATCATTCACATTATAAAAAATTAATTCAAACCCATAGAAATATACATCATGAATGTAGAGACCTAAACTTCACATACATGGACATTACATTACTTTTGCAGAATACTTAATTCATAACAGAAAAGAACACTCAAGGACCTTAATAGTTTAGTGTTTTTGGAAAATTGGAACATAATCTTCTAATCAAAGTGAAAGATCTTCAATATCTCCCATAAAGATCTTCCCCTTTTTTTTCTTACCTAAAACCTTTCATTATATCCTGGGGAAAATAAAACATATAAAGGGTGAGCTCAAATGCTCAGTAAGGGTAATCATGGAGAAAATAAAACAAACCTTATACTTTTGAACTTAAAAACATGACCAGAATGTTTAAACATCAAAATCATAAGAAATGACATAATCCATGGCAGTACAAAAGGCACAGATCATAATGGAACATCAATCATTATAAAATAGCATGGGTATAAAACATGTAATTGTGGCACCAATTAATAACTTGTTATGATTTCCATAGTATCCAAGGAATTGCTTCCAAGACCATCTTAGTGGACAAAGTCCCTTACTGGACCGGGTTTACTTGTTGTTCCAGCACTGTATTACTGAACCAGATTTACTTGCGATTCCAGCCATGTCTATCTCATGAGATATAAATCTTTACCCAATTCATTGGAGGGATATATAGGTCCCACCCATCTCATAATGAAATCATTCTTACTTGTTCCACAACATAAACATAAATCATTCATCATAACCCAAAGAATAAAATAGGTTCCATAAACATCATCTCATCATAACATAATCCATATAAAACAAATGGATATCATTTCATTATAAGATAAGTGAAACCATTTAATCATAGAGACAATATAATTGAAACATACACAATTGAAATAATTCCATATTAGACGGAAAATGGTTTTGATAAAACACTTGAAATGAATTCTTGAGGAAAATATCCTTTCTTCTTCAAAATCATTTTCTTTCCCCAAAATTCCATGAAATTTTAAAAAAATGATTTTTTGGAAAATATTAATAAAATATTTTATATTAATATTTATGAAAATATGGCATTATAAAACCATAAAAATTCATTCATGTCGTATAAGTTAAAAAAACATTATCCTCGTACTTTTAACGGAAAAGTAAAAAAGTACCACGTATGGTAAACAAAAGAGTGATTCCTTCCATAATACAGAGTAAAAGTAAAACAGCGGTAAACATGAATTTAAACATATATGGAAGAAAATTAAACACTTTATAAAAAACATTTCTATAGACATGGATGGAAAATATAACGCTAGTAAACACTTACGTATAAACAATCTCGGATAAAAACGAGATTGGAAAAGTTATTCGTTACCTTATGTCTGATATGCTTCGTATGAATTTGAACCTACTGTATAGTGATTTAAATAATTTAATTGACTTATTACAGAATCATATTCATTGTTATGTTATCTTATATGGTTCACTTATTACTTCATATTACCCGTTCTTTTGTAAATTCCAAGTAAAGTAGTTTTTTGGGTAAAATCGTTTCATTTATCGTACGTGTTTCGATTTGTTGTTCTTGATAATATTACACATATCCTGATTTAAATAATTCCATAATGTAAAACATTATTTATATATATAATTTATATTCAGAATATAAATATATATTATAGATTGAATAATGGAAGGAAATACACCGTTCATGGAGACGGTAGGCCGTACGTACGCTTGAACGTTGTTTTCATTTCCTTATAGAATTGAATGGAATTAAGTAAATGAAACATATATGTACATAAATCCAGTATAATTATTATTTTTTATCTTTAATGATTAATTATTATATATACTATATAATCATACTTTAATGGTTAATCATAGAAATTGAATCTCATCGCATTCGTGGAGACGGTAGTCCGTACGTACGCACGAGCGATGATATCATTACCATAATTATGGAATTTAATTGGAGTGGATGATATAATATCTCAGAAAAATTATGATGTTATAATAACCATATATAGTTATTCTTTACACCATTATACCCATCCATGTAAGTTTGTTGTGGAAAAACAGATTACACCAAGGCGTGGAGACGGTATTCCGTACGTACACACGCGCAGTGATTTTGTTTCCAGTAGGATAGATAGAAGGTGAAATGGGGTTGTTTCATATTAATAATAACATATCACTATATTAGTGATACTGATGTTTTTAATTTATAATGAATCATCTAAAGAAGAATATATTGAAGAAGAAAGAAACTTGAAAGAATCGGTAGAAGAGATTACCTCTTTTTCAACGCACCTCTTTTAGGCTTCCTCTTAAGGGACTAGAGTTGGTATTTTGAGAAGACCAGAACCTATAGAATGTTTCAAGGGAAGGGGATACGAGAAATGTGTAGGGGTTGGTTGATCTTTAAGGCTCAAAGTGTTGTGAAGAGGAGAGGGAGTAGGTGCCCTTTTATAAGGGAGGAGAGGGGAAACTTTGGAAAGTGTGAAAATATTATTTTATTATAAAATTATCTTCGGTTTAAAAAGGTCCAAAAATCATTAAAGATGAAGATAATATGACTTATGGTCGAAATAAAATAATCCAATCAGAATTTGACATGTTTTGGATAATATTTTAATCATTATAATCTAATTTATTTAAATCATTTACAAATAAGGTAAATACTACATCATTATTGTGTCATAAATAATTTAGTTTATTTGATGTCTAAAAATTATAAAAAAACTACCATGTAGGAAATAGTTTTATCTTTACAATGAATATTTATAGTCGAAAAGTTAATTTATATATGTAACACCCCATGATTTCATAGTGTGTTATTTCTTCAAAATAATTCAATAACTTGCACAACACGCAACACCAAGTTCAAGAGCACCATTACTTACCAAACAAGCCGTTCAAAAGAGGTTATGAATAGTATTAACTAAATTTTAACCTTTATATAATCCTTATAATTTTATAATCCATATTATGAGTTTCTTAGACATAATGTAAGAACAAATTCATTTTCAGTATTTCACTTTTACCAACTTTTAATTGTGAACCCTTTTTAAATCCAATATTATAAACTTTTATATATTCAATTTGACTAAATAAATTTACTTTTTATAATGGGGACATCAAAATTTTACAATGAAACATCCCTAGCTTCCACGATACGCTTTCCTTTGAATAGTATAGTGGCGTGTGTTGTACGCAACTTCGAGTTCTAACACACACCACGACCAATCAAAGTAGCCATTATGAATAGTAATACCAACTTTTTGAAATTTTATAATTTTTATCTCTCAAAATGGACTTCATTTTTGGATTCATAATATCGAAATTAGCCTAGGGTGAAATTTTGGTAATTTTCGGATAACTTTCATATTTTGATGAATTATGAAAATTAATAAATTTTAATTAAAAACATCTTTTTTAATCGAAATAAATAATAGTGATAAATTATGAATTTGAGTGGTTTTAAATTATATATAGAATATATTTTTACCATTTAATCAAATGTTGGTCATTGTACATAATTTAACAATTAAACTGGACATAAACAAGTGTCAATCTTTTGATGATTATTATCTCATAAAAACACGCTATTTGTTTTGACGACTGGAATTAATTTCTAAATTAATTAATGAAACTAATATTTATTGAATTTGGTAAAATAGACATCATTTTTAGATTCATAATATCAAATATATCTTAGGGCTAATTTTTGGTATTTCTCTGAAACTTTCATTTGTTGATGAATACTGAAACCACTAAGTGGTAGTTAAAAAACTAAATTTTTCATAAAAATTATTTTTACCGCTTCTGTGAGAGGAATTTCAAAAATCCTAGAGACATGGTTAATATCAAAGAGTAAAATATTGTTCAATGAGATGAATATAATTTTTGGTGAATAGTAACTTTTTACATTTATTTACCACGGTTACAAGTAAATAGGGTAATTAAGGGTAAAAATGATATTAATATTACCCTAACAGATGTCCTAATTCTATTGGAAAAATTTATCTTGACCAAAAACATCATTAGGAATAAAATATTATCATTTAAATCCATTTTTATTAGATTAATAAATTTATTATTATTTAATTCAAAGAATAGTTCAAAGAGTTAAAATCAATGTTTATTTACCAAAACATTTTTAATATAGGGTTATGCGTAAAATAAATTAGATTATAAATATTCATTAAAAATATAAAAATATTTCCTACATAATTATATTTTATTTATAATTTTTATACATTAAATAATTTAATTTATTTATGACACAATGATGATGCAATAATTACCATAATAGTGAAAAATTAAAATAATTGATATTATAAATAACCAAAGAAATATAATTAGAGACTTTTTATGAATTAAACTAATTTTATAGGTTAATATGACATGGTATGATTGATTTAATTAACTTTTTTCTAAGTAATAATTCTGTTATGAGTTTCACAAAAATCAATTTTCCAAATAGTGTCAAAATTGACATAAAAGAGTTTTTAAAACAAATATTATATTATTAATTGATATTGAATTTTTAATAATCTAAGGTTCGGCCAAGAGACTTATATGATGATAGGTGTATCATTAATGGACCACTTGGGGGTTTCTTGGAGGTATATAGTATGTTTATTAACTATATAATATAAAAAATACAAAGTGACATGGTAAGTTTCAATCTAATTAACTAAGAGTTAAAACTAAAAGATAAGGTTAATGTAATGACCCAAACCGGTCTAAATTCTATTGTTTGAGTGGTGTTCGACCCATCCCCACCTTAACGTTTAAATAATTCACTTTGGATCCATTAGAAACCGAATATTAATTTATTATAAAATAATATTTCTAGATTTTCCAAAGGTGCCCCTCACCCCTCTTATAAAAGGGCACTCCCCATTATCATTAATTCACACCTTAAAAGCCATTTGGCTCGGCCAAAATATGCCCAAATACTCTATCAACTTCCCCCACTTAATCCTAGAGGCCTTACATTAGTCATAAAGCCAATCTAAGGATCCCTTTTGATCAAACCAAAAGGAAGAACCCGAAGAAGAGATAATGATTTCACCACCCTTTTTCATGTTCCATTCTTCTTCCACTACTTCATTCATTGTTATTACAATTTTAAAAAAATAATGCCAGTATCTTATATATACTATGATTTTAGTATAAATATGGTACAACCATATTAATTATTCTATCCATCCTTTGAATAACATGTCACCATACGTGCGTACGTACGACTAACCATCTCCACATCGTGGTGTAATTGTTATTCAATAAATTATTATTTGTATGGGTATGAAAATGACACGTAATTAATGTAAATAATAAATATAACATGATAATTATGCTGTATATATATGATATAACATTCAATTATATTTTATTTTAATATCAAAATAACGATATTGTCACTCGTGCGTACGTACGAACTACCGTCTCCACAAACGCGATGAGATTCATTCTCCATCGTATCCATTCAAGTCTAATTCTCATTTGATGATTAATAATAGTATCTAAGGAATTGATATCATTCCGGATATGATTAAGATACAACCTATCCATGAACAACATGGCTTACATAACAAAACATATAAAATAAAACGAGTAAGTTAACACATTAAACAACGATAATACTAAGATATTATTAACAAATCAATGTTAAAAGATCATATATGATATCATATTAATGTATATGATCCTTGACTAATTTAATAACAATTATTTCTCCATTATACAGGAGTTTATTCTACACTCAACCAAGGAAAAGTACAAGGTAAGGATTTATTTCACAATCTCTTCATTATCCGAGGTTGTTTATATGTAATAATCTACTGGGATCTCTTTATCATCCACATCCATGTTTATTAAAAATGTATTTCAAAACATTTTTAATATTTACAAGAATGTGGGTTAAAGTCATTTATAGACTTGTTTGACTTTTTATAATAGGTTTATAAAGGAATCTTTCTGTCGTTTTCCAAACAAGGTGCTTTTTAACCTTTTCGACGGAATTAATGTAAGAATGTTTTTTAACTTATACAGCGGGTGCGGCTATTTTTCACCGTTATAAAATCATCCAAGCTTCCCCTACAATCTTATAAGAAAATTTTCAAAGAAAATATTTTATTTTATAAATATAATACTCTTAAATGATTTCAAAATAGAAAGAGATATTTCTCTAAAAAGAGTTTTGATTTCATCTATTTCAACATCCATTGATGGATTTTATGCTTATTTGATGTTGATTTATTAAGATACAAAACATCTATATTGTATTTAAAGATTTGTGATATGTTTGACTATGGATGTGTTATTTTTATACCATTCATGGATTATGGATGAAGTATTTACATTCAGTATGCTTGTTTTAATATGAATGTTTATGTTATGTTTAAAACTTTTCATATGGGAATGCATTGGACTTAATATGTGATGGGTGGAGCCCGCTATAGCTCCTCGATGCATCGGTAGGTCTCATGAGACAAACTAGTGTCTTGGCACAAGGCATTGACAAAGTCTTATTTTTTTTCTTGGAACGAGGCCTTGGATATGTGGTTATGATAGTCTGGCATTATGCATTCCATCATTATGAAAGTGGTTATTGAAATTGCATGTTATTATTCAATTAGTAGAATATCCATGTGAATACGTAAATGGCATTATTTTATTTCATTTGTGCCATAATATGTTGAAATTCAACTTTAAAAGGCTTTTGTTTTAGTTATTCATTGCCTTAAATGTTTATTCTTATTTATGAAAGTTTCCTCTATATTGTTATCCTTACTGGGAATTTGATCTCACCCATTTTCTATGTTTTATTTTTCCCAGGATGTGAAGAAGTAATTTATGAATGACCTGTAGGGATAGTATGAGGGGATACGAGTGTAGACTATCTAGACTATGCTGTTGTTGTTTTCATTTTTATGATGTAATGTAAAACTATATGAATATATCTAGTGTTTCCAAGGCTACTAAACAAATTGTTCTTTCAAGATTTGATCTTTCTTGTGATCATGCCAATGTTATGTAATAATGCACTGACTATAGGTAACTGTGGCTGGGGCATTAAAGTTGGTATCAGAAGATGTTTAGTACAAACATGGAAGCAAGATTTAGATAAACTATGATTATACCACATAGATCTAAGATGGACTTTGAGGATTAGTATAGAAGATATTCCTAGAATTTTGGTATTGTATAAATTTTGTGATTTTTCCGAGAAATATATCCCTATCTGGATATGAGGAGGTAGAGGCAGCTCTGGCACAGATGTACCTAGCGGTAAAACCTGAAAACACTGCTTTGATCTAGACTCGAACGGGAACTGGTTCACGAGAATGGGCCTTGCTGCACTATTGGTTACGACACTACCGGGGGATATGCTTAGGATAATTCTCATTTTCCTTACAAACCATTATTAATACTTCCTCAAAGGAGACATTTTTATTATTATGGGTTATATACATAAACTATTTAATTTATGTTATGTGTTTTAAATGTTTGGGATTAGGTATTGTTATTCATAAACTAATCTAGTGTATGCCATTTTTTATAAATGGCGCCCAGTAGAAGGAATTAGAACTCCAACAATGCACATGATCCAAAGAGAATGAAGGATCATATCTTTCATCGTATTAAGCCATAATTTATTAGATAAATAGTCTCCCATGTATTATCATCATATGAAGAAATAATATCATGTGTTGATAAGATAAGTAAAGAGTATACTGAGTCCTATGGCATTGAATGGAAGCAAGAGAAGAAAAGGATGGAAGAGATAAATATGGATAAAGGGAAGATGGAAAATAATAATTTTCCCATATGTGATAACTGTGGGAAGAAACACCGTGGAACTTGCCTGAAAGGAATGGGAGTTTGTTATAAGTGTGGAGGAAAAGGGCCCAATGTACGTGACTGCAAGGGTAAGAAAATGGTTACAAATGTACAATGATTCATTTACAAGGACTTTGGACACTACGCGAACCTATGTCCCCGTCATCAAACTATGCCGCAAATGATGCTATTGGATAATAATCAAGTTATGATACTACCACATATGAAGAGGAATGATTAGAGTTCTTAAGTTGATTATATCATTTGAGTGTTGTATCAACAATGTACTTGTTATAATAATTATGGAGTTTATAAGGATTGTACTGTAGTACTATTTCATTAAGGACTTGAGATTGAGTGGAACAAAGAAAAGTGACCCTATAGCAGGTTAAATTTTTCGAAAATATATGGTTGAGAGAAAGATAAACCATAATATGGTTCTGATACCAAGGTAGTGATTTTAGAATAATACATGATTGATTTGGATAAATTATATTGGATATTCTTGAAGTCCTTGATACTGATTAATGATTTGTATATTCCATCATTATTGGGGTTTACACCATTTTTGGATTGAAGGAGTATATCTATTATTCTTTAAGGAATAAGGGATGATGAATGTAATCAATAAGGTTTTATGGTAATTCAGGATATTGTAGTGTTTTAAAAGAATAAATGATGAAGGTGATCACATGTTATTACACGGAAAAAAGTATCTTCATTGTGTTGACCTTCCTTATAAATTTTGCACTGATGTATTTTGGATAGTTCTAGTTTGGATTATTTTGGATTTCCATAAAAGGACAACCCGTAGGTCGGGCGGCAACCCGTCGCGTCCGGAAAGGCCGCGAGACTTGAACCCACAACTGAAGGGCGACAAGGCTGTATCACCTACCACTGACCCACATGATGTCCTGGATTGAATAAAGTATTTTTTTTAATGGTTCCGCTAGATGAATTATAAATTCATTTTTTAACCCTATACGAATAGGATAAATAGAATATTATTTTTAAGTTCAAATATATTTTAGAGTGAAAGATGAGTTTGTGGTAGAACTTAGTTAAAGGATGAGACTCTACTTTTCAAGTATATATTTTTCTTCTTCTCGTATTCACTGGAGAAATTAATTCTTATACTTTAGTGAAGGGATCATAAAACAAAAAAATGTGTTATCCTAATACCATATGTTTTGCTGAACCTATGGTATTTTAAATCATCATAGATTGATGGATATTAGGACCTCAATTTTACACTTGTTTGTGATTGATGAACTTAATCACTACCTATAAATATTTACGTTTTTCCTCCAATTATATGTCTCTAATTGCCACCAATGTTCTCCAAATAGAGATCATAATTTGGTGGTGGCCCTTTCATTTCTCTTTTCCTCTTATTAAGACTAAATTTTATTAACCCAATTTCCGATGTGGGTTTTCCCACAAAGATATTTTCTATATTCAACCTTTTATTTTCGAAGAATAATTTCAAATTGCGAGGATGAAATTTATTGAAGGAGGGTATAAGGTAACACCACAAGATTTCATAGTGTTATTTATTCAAAATAATTCAATAACTTTCACTACACGCAACACCGAGTTAAAGCGCACCATGACTTACTAAAAAAGCCGTTCAAAAGTGGTTATGAATAGTATTAACTAAATTTTAAACATTATAAAATCCTAATATTTTTAGAATCCATATTATGAGTTTCTTGGACATAATGTAAGAACAAATTCATTTTCAGTATTGCACTATTACCAACTTATAATAGTGAACCCTTTTTAAATCCAATATTTTAAACTTTTATATATTCAATTTGACTAAATTAATTTACTTTTTAGAATGGGTACATCAAAAATTGAAAATGAGACATCCCAAGCTTCCACGATACGCTTTCCTTTGAATAATATAGTGGCGTGTGTTGTACCCAACTTCGAGTTCTAACACACACCACGATCAATCATAGTCGTTATGAATAGTAATACCAAATTTTTGAAATTTTATAATTTTTATCTCTCAAAATGGGCTTCATTTTTGGATTCATAATATCTAAATTATCCTAGGGTGAAATTTTGGTACTTTTTGGATAACTTTCATATTTTGACGAATGGTGAAAATAAATAAATTTTAATAAAAAAAAACATTTTTAATCAAAATAATTAATACTGATAAATTATGAAATTGACTGATTTTAAATTATATTTAGAATATATTTTTACCATTTAATCCAATTTTGGTCATTGTACATAATTTCACAATTAAACCGGACATAAAAAACTGTCAATATTTTGATAGTTATTATCTCTTAAAAACACACTATTTGTTTTGACGACGGGAATTAATTTTTAATTAATTAATGAAAATGATATGTTTTGAATTTGGTAAAATAGAAATCATTTTTGGATTCATAATATCAAATATAGTTTAGGCCTATGTATTGGTATTTTTCTGGAAACATTCATTTTTTGATGAATAGTGAAACCACTAAGTGGTAGTTAAAAAACTAAATTTTTCATAAAACATAATTTTACTGCTTCTGTGAGTGGAATTTCGAAAATTCAAGAGACACGGTTAATATCAAGGAGTAAAATATGGTTCAATGAGAAGAAAATAATTTTTTGGTGAATAGTAACTTTTTACATTTATTTACCACGGTTAAAAGTAAATATGGTAATTAAGGGTAAAATGATATTAATATTACCCTAAAACATGTACTAATTCTATTGTACAAGTGTATCTCGACCAAAAACAACCTTAGGAATAAAATATTATCATTTAGGTCCACTTGTATTAGATTAGGACATTTATTATTATTTAATTCAAAGAAGTGTTAAAAGAGTTAAAATCAAAATTTATTTACTAAAACATTTTTCATATAGGTTTATACATAAGATAAATTAGATTTCAAACATTCATTATAAAGATAAAACGATTTCCTACATAATTATATTTTATTTATAATTTTTAGACATTAAATAATTTAATTTATATATGACACAATGATGATGCAAAAATTACAATTATAGAGAAAAATTAAAATAATTGATATTATAAAAAACCAAATAAATATAATTATAGACTTTTTATGAATTAAACTAATTTTATAGGTTAATATGACATGTTAGTATTGATTTAATTAACTGTTTTTGAAGTAAAAATTCTATTATGATTTTCACAAAAATCAATTTTCCAAACAGTGTCAAAATTGACATAAAAGAGTTTTTAAAACAAATATTATATTATTAATTGATATTAAATTCCTAAAAATCTAAGGTTCGGCCAAGAGACTTATATCATGATAGTTGTGTCATTAATGGAACACTTGGGAGTTTCTTGGATGTATATAGTAATTTTAGTAACTATATAATTTAAATATACAATGTGACGTGGTAAGTGTCAAACAAATTAACTAAGAGTTAAAACTAAAAGATAAGGATAATATAATAACCCTAAATTGTCTAAATTCTATTGGTTGAGTGGTTTCGGACCCATCACTACCTTACCCTTTAAATAATCCACTTTGGAGCCATTAGAAACCTAATATTAATTTATTATAAAATAATATTTCTAGCTTTTCCAAAGGTGCCCCTCACCCCTCTTATAAAAGGGAACTCCCCCTTATCATTAATTCACACCTTAAAAGCCATTTGGATCGGAAAAAATATACCCCAATACTCTTTCAACTTCCCTAACTTCATTCTATATGCCTCCTTTAGTCATAAAGACAACCTAAGGAGCCCTTTTGATCAAATCAAAAGGAAGAACCCGAAGAAGAGGTAATGATTTCACCACCCTTTTTCAAGTTGATTTCTTCTTCCACTTCTTCTTTTTTGTTATTACCATTATAAAATCATAAATCCAGTATAATATATATAATATGATGTTATTATAAATATGGTGCATCCATATTCAGTATTATATCCATCCTTTGAATAAAATGTCACCATACGTGCCTACGTACGACTTACCATCTCCACGTCGTGGTGTAATTGTTATTCAATAAATTATTATTTGGATGGGTATGAAAATGATGTGTAATTAATTTAATAATAAATATAACATGATAATTATTCTTTATATATGATACACCATCCAATTATATATTATTTTAATATCAAAATAATGATATTGTCGCTCGTGCGTACATATGGGCTACCGTCTCCACAAATGCGATTAGACTCATTCTCCATCGTATCCATTCAAGTATAATTGTCATTTGATGGTTAATAATAGTATCTATGGAATTGATATAATTCTGGATATGATTAAGATACAACCTATCCATGAAAAACACGGCTTATGTAACAAAACATATAATAGAAAATGAGTATGTTAACACCAGAAACAATGATAATACTAAGATATTATTAACAAATCAATGTTAAAAGATCATATATGATATCATATTAATGTATATAATTCTTGAATAATTTAATAACAATTATTTCACCATTATACAGTAGGTTAACCTACCCTCAACCAAGGAAAAGTACAAGGTAAGGGTTTATTTCGCAATCTCTTCATTATCCGAGGTTGTTTATACTTAACAATCTACTGGGGTCTCTTTATCATCCACATCCATGTTTCTTAAAAATGTATTTCAAAACATTTTTACTATTTACAAGAATATGGGTTAAAGTCAATTATACCCTTTTTTTACTTTTTAGAAGAGTAATCTTTCTTTCGTTTTCCAAACAAGGTGCTTTTTAACCTTTTCGACAGAATAAAGGTAAGAATGTTTTTTGAACCTATACGGCGGGTGCGACTATTTTTCGCCGTTATGAAATCGCCAAAGCTTCCCTTACAAGATTATAAGAATATTTTCAAAGAAAATGTTTTATTTTATAAATATTTGACTCTTAAATGATTTCAAAATAGAAAGATATATTTCTCTAAAAAGATTTTTGATTTCAGCTATGTAAACATCCTTTGATAGATTTTATGCTTATTTGAAGTTGATTTATTATGATACAAATCTTCTATATTGTATTGAAGGTTTTGTGATATGTTTGACTATAGATGTGTTATTTTTATACCATTCATGGTTTATAAATGAATTATTTACATTTCATATTCTAGTTTTAATATGAATGTTTATGTTATGTTTAAACCTTTTCATAGAGGAAGGCATTAGACTTAATATGTGACAGGTGGAGCCCGCTATAGCTCCTCGATGAATCGGTAGGTCTCATGAGACAAACTAGTGTCTTGACACAAGGCCTTCACAAAATCTTATTTTTAGTCTTGGCACGAGGCCTTGGCTATGTGGTTATGATAGTATAGAATTATGCATTCCATCATTATGAAATGGTTGTTGATATTACATGTGATTATTCGATTAGTAGAATATACATGTGAATAAGTAAATGGAATTATTTCATTTTATCATTGCCATAATATGTTGAAGTTCAAGTTTAAAAGGCTTTTTTTAGTTACATGTTGCCTTAAATGTTTACACTTATTTATGAATGTTTTCGCTATATTGTTATCTTTACTGGAAATTTGAGCTCACCCCTTTTCTATGTTTTATTTTTCCCAGGATGTGAAGAAGTAATTTATGAATGACCTACAGGGATAGTATGAAGGGATACGATTGTAGACTATGGAGACTATGTTGTTGTAGTTTTCATTTTTATGATGTAATGTAAAACTTTATGTATATATCTAGTATTTCCAAGGCTACTAAACTAATCGGTCATTCGAGATTTTATCTTTCTTGTGATCATGCCAATGTTATGTAATAATGCACCGACTCTAGGTAACTGGGGTCGGGGCGTTACAGTTGGTATCAGAGGAAGTTTAGTACAACCCTTTGAAGCTAGATTTAGATAAACTCTGATTAGAGCACATAGATCTAAGATGCACTTTTAAGATTAGTATAGAAGAACTTCCTAGAATTTTGGTATTTTAGAAATTTTTTGAGTTTTCCGAACAATACATCCATGTCTGGATACGAGTAGGTAGAGACAGCTCTGGCACATATGTACCTCGGGGTAAAACCTAAAAACACCACTTTGATGTAGACTCAAACGAGAACTGGTGCACGACAATGGGCCCTGCTGCACTCTTGGTTACGACACTACCAGGGGATATGCTTAAGATAATTCTCATTTTCTTTACAAACAATTATGAAGGGTTTATGAGTATATACTTCCTCAAAGGGGACATTTTTATGATTATGGATTATATCCATAAACTATTTAATTTATGTTATGTGTTTTACAAGTTTGGGATTAGGTATTGATATTCATAATCTAATCTAGTGTGCGCTATTGTTTAGAAATGGTGCCCAGTAGAAGGAATTATAACTCCAACAATGCACATGATCCAAAGAGAATGAAGGATCATATCATTCAAGGTCTTAAGCCAACATATATAAGAGAAATAGCCTCCCATGTATTATCATCATATGAAGAAATAATATCATGTGTTAATAAGATAAGTAAAGAGATTACTGAGTCATGTGGCTTTGAAGGGAAGAAAGAGAATAAAAGGATGGAAGAGAGAAAGATGGATAAAGGGAAGAGGGAAAAGAAGAATTTTCCCATATGTGATAACTGTGGGAAGAAACACCCTGGAACTTGCCTGAAAGGAATGGGAGTTTGTTATAAGTGTGGAGGAAAAGGGCAAAAAGTACATGACTGCAAGGGTAAGAAAATGGTTTCAAATGTACAATGCTTCATCTGCAAGGAGTTTGGACACTACGCGATCCTATGTCCCATTCATCATACTATTCCGTAAATGATGCTATTGGATAATAATCAGTTATGATACTACCACAGATGAAGAGGAATGATTAGAGTTCTTATGTTGATTATGTCATATGAGTGCTGTATCAACAATTTACTTGTTATAATAATTATGGAGTATATAAGTATTGTACTATATTACTATTTCATTAAGGACATGACATTGTGTGGAACAAAGAAAAGTGACTCAATAACAGGTTAAAGTTTTGGAAAATATATGGTTGAGGGAAAGATAAACCATAATATGGTTTTGATACAGAGGTAGTGATTTTAGAATAACACATGATTGATTTGGATAAGTTATATTTGATATTCTTGACTACCTTGAAACTGATTAATGATTTGTATATTCCATCATTGTTGGGGTTTACAACATTTTTTGATTGAAGGAGTATATCTATTATTCTTTAATGAATAAGGGATCATGAATGTAATCAATAAGGTTTTATGGTAATTTAGGATATTGCAGTGTTTTAAAAGAATACATGATAAAGGTGATCACATGTCATTACGTGGAAAAAATGATCTTCATTGTGTTTACCTTCCTTATAAATTTTTCACTGATGTATTTTGGATAGTTCTAGTTTGGATTATTTTGGATTTCCATAAAAGGACAACCCGGAGGTCGGGCGGCAACCCGTCGCGTCTGGCAAGGCCGTGAGACATGAACCCACAACCGAAGGGAGACAAGGGTGTATCATCTACCACTGACCCACGTGATTTCCTGGATTGAATAATTTCATTTTTTAATGGTTCGGCTAGATGAATTATAAATTCATTTTTTAACCCCATACGAATAGGATAAATAGAATATTATTTTTATGTTCTATTATCTTTTAGAGTGAAAGATGAGTTTGTGGTAGAACATAGTTAAAGGATGAGACTCTACTTTTCAAGTATATATTTGTCTTCTTCTATTAGTAAATGAAGAAACTAATTCTTATACTTTAGTGAAGGGATCATAAAACAAGAAAAATGTGTTATCCTAATACCATATGTTTTGCTGAACCAATGGTAATTTAAATCATCGTAGATTGATGAATTTAAGGCCCTCAATTTTACACTTGTTTGTGATTGATGACCTCAATCACTACCTTTAAATATTTACGTTTTTCCTCCAATTATATGTCTCTAATTTCCACCAATGTTCTCCGAATAGAGATCATAATTTGGTGGTGACCATTTCATTTCTCTTTTCCTCTTATTAAGACTAAATTTTATTAACCCAGTTTCTGATGTGGGTTTTCCCACAAAGATATTTTCTATATTCAACCTCTTATTTTTGAATAATAATTTCAAATTTCGAGGACACAATTTATTGAAGGAGGGGAGAATGTAACACCCAACGATTTCATATTGTGTTATTTCTTCAAAATAATTCAATAACTTGCACTACATGCAACACCGATTTCAAGCGCACCATGTCTTACCAAATAAGCCTTTAAAAAGAGGTTATGATTAGTATTAACTAAATTTTAAACTTTATATAATCCTTATACTTTTAGAATCCATATTATGAGTTTCTTAGATATAATGTATGAACAAATTCATTTTCAGTATTGCACTTTTACCAACTTTTAATAGTGAACCCATTTTAAATACAATATTTTAAACTTTTATATATTAAATTTGACTAAATAAATTTACTTTTTAGAATTGGGACATCAAAAATTTAAAATGAAGCATACCAATCTTCCACGATACGCTTTCCTTTAAATAATACAGTAGTGTGTGTTGTACGCAACTTCGAGCTCTAACACCCACCACGACCAATCAAAGTAGCCGTTATGAATAGTAATACCCACATTTTGAAGTTTTATAATTTTCATATCTCAAAATGGACTTCATTTTTGGATTCAAAATATCGAAATTAGACTAGGGTGATATTTTGGTACTTTTCGGATAACTTTCATATTTTGATGAATAGTGCAAATTAATAAATTTTAATTAAAAACAACTTTTTAATCGAAATAATTAATAATGATAAATTATGAACCGGTGTTGTTTTAAATAATATTTAGAATATATTTCTAACATTTAATCCAATGTGGGTCATTGTACATAATTTCACAGTTAAACCGGACATAAACAAGTGTCAATCTTTTGATAGTTATTATCTCTTAAAAAGACGCTACTTGTTTTGACGATGGGAATTAATTTTTAAATTAATTCATGCAACTGATATGTTTTGAATTTGGTAAAATAGAAATAATTTTTGGATTTATAATATCAAATATAGCTTAGGCCTAATTTTTGGTATTTTTCTGAAACTTTCATTTTTTGATAAATAGTGAAACCACTAAGTGGTAGTTAAAAAACTAAATTTTTCATAAAACTTAATTTTACCGCTTCTGTGAGTGGAATTTCGTAAATCCGAGAGACAGATAATATCAAGGAGTAAAATATGATTCAATGAGATGAAAATAATTTTTAGTGAATAATAACTTTTCACTTTTCTTTACCACGATTAAAAGTAAATTGGGTAATTAAGGGTAAAAATGATATTAATATTATCCTAACACATATCCTAATTCTATTGGACAAGTTTATCTCGACCAAAAACAACCTTAGGATTAAAATATTATCATTTAGGTCCACTTGTATTAGATTAGAACATTTATTATTATTTAATTCAAAGAAGAGTTGAAAGAGATAAAATCAACGTTTATTTACTACAACATTTTTAATATAGGGTTATAAATTAGATAAATTAAATTGTAAATATTAATTAGAAATATAAAAAGATTTCCTACATAATTATATTTTATTTATAATTTTTAAACATTAAATAATTTAATTTATTTATGACACAATGATGCTGTAGTAATTACCATAATAGTGAAAAATTAAAATAATTGATATTATAAATGACCAAATAAATATAATTAGAGACTTTTTATGAATTAAACTAACATTATGTGTTAATATGACATGTTAGGATTGATTTAATTAAATGTTTTCAAAGTAATAATTCTGTTATGATTTTCACAAAAATAAATTTTCCAAATAGTGTCAAAATTGACAAAAAAGAGTTTTTAAAACAAATATTATATTATTAATTGATATTAAATTCCTAAAAATATAAGGTTCGTACAAGATACTTATATCATGATAGGTGTATCATTAATGGACCACATGGGGGTCGCTTTGATGTATATAGTATGTTTATTAACTATATAATATGAAAATACAAAGTGACATGGTAAGTGTCAAACTAATTAACTAAGAGTTAAAACTAAAAGATAAGGTTAATATAATTACCCAAACCTTTCAAAATTATATTGGTTGAGGGGTTTTCGACCCATCCCCACTTTAAAATTTAAATAATCAACATTGGAGCCATTATAAACCGAATATGAATTTATTATAAAACAATATTTCTAGCTTTTCCAAAGGTGCCCCTCACCCCTCTTATAAAAGGGCACTCCCCCTTCTCATTAATTCACACCGTCAAAGCCATTTGGCTCGGCCAAAATCTGCCCAAATACTCTCTCAACTTCCATCACTTCATCTTAGAGGGCTTCCATTAGTCATAAAGCCAACCTATGGATCCCTTTTGATCAAATCAAAAGGAAGAACCCGAAGAAGAGGTAATGATTTCACCACCCTTTTACAAGTTCTATTCTTCTTCCACTTCTTCTTTCTTTGTTATTACAATTCTAAAATAATAATTCCAGTATCTTATATATACTATGATGTTATTATAAATATGGTACAACCATATTCAGTATTATATCCATCCTTTGAATAACATGTCACCAAACACGCGTAAGTACGGCTTACCGTCTCCGCGTCGTGGTGTAATTGTTATTCAATAAATTATTATTTGGATGGGTATGATAATGATGTGTAATTCATGTAAATAATAAAAATAACATGATAATGATTCTGTATATATGATATAACATCCAATTATATATTATTTTAATATCAAAAGAATGATATTGTCGCTCGTGCGTACGTACGGACTACCATCTCCATGAACGCAATGAGATTCACTCTCCATCGTATCCATTCAAGTATAATTCTCATTTGATGATTACTAATAGTATCTAAGGACTTGATATCATTCTGGATATGATTAAGATACTACCAAGCCATGAAAAACACAGCTTACATAACAAAATATATAAAATAATACGAGTAACTTAACACCCGAAACAACGATAATACCAACATATTATTAACAAATCAATGTTAAAAGATCATATAAGATATCATATTAATGTATATGATTCTTTTTATAATTTAATAAAAATTATTTCACCATTATACAGGAGGTTAACCTACCCTGAACAAAGGAAAAGTACAAGGTAATCGTTTATTTCAGAATCTCTTCATTATCCGAGGTTGTTTATACATAATAATCTACTGGGATCTCTTTATCATCCACATCCATGGTTCTTAAAAATATATTTCAAAAAAAATTACTATTTACAAGAATATGGGTTAAAGTCATGTATACCCATGTTTGAATTTTTATAAGAGGTTTATAAAGGAATCTTTCTGTCGTTTTCCAATCAAGGTTCTTTTTAACATTTTCGACAGAATTAAGGTAAGAATGTTTTTTTAACATAGACGGTGAGTGCGACCCTTTTTCGCTGTTATAAAATCGTCGAAGCTTCCCTTACTAGCTTATAAGAATATATTCAAAGAAAATGTTTTATTTTACAAATATATGACTCTTAAATGATTTCATAATAGAAAGAGATATTTCTCTAAAAAGAGTTTTGATTTCATCTATGTCAACATCCATTGATGGATTTTACTCTTATATGAAGTTGATTTATTATGATACAAAACTTCTATATTTTATTGAAGGTTTTGTGATATGTTAGACTATGGATGTGTTAATTTTATACCATTCATGGTTTATGGATGAAGTATTTACATTTCATATGCTAGTTTTAATACGAATGTTTATGTTATGTTTAAACCTTTTCATATGGGAATGCATTGGACTTAATATGTGACGGGTGGAGCCCGCTATAGCTCTTCGATGCATCAGTAGGTCTCATGAGACAAACTAGTGTCTTGGAACAAGGCTTTGAAAAAATCTTATTTGTAGTCTTGGGACGAGGCCTGGGCTATGTGGTTATGATAGTCTGACATTATGCATTCCATCATTATCAAAGTGGTTATTGATATTGCATGTGATTATTCGATTAGTAGAATATCTATGTGAATAATTAAATGGAATTATTTAATTTTCTATTTTTCATACTATGTTGATGTTCATGTTTAAAAGGCTTTTTTTAGTTATACATTGCCTTAAATGTTTATTCTTATTTATGAATGTTTCCGCTATATTGTTATCCTTACTGGGCATTTGAGCTCACCCCTTTTCTATGTTTTATTTTTCCCAGGATGTGAAGAAATAATTTATGAATGACCTGCAGGGATATTATGAGGGGATAAGAGTGTAGAATATGCAGACTATGTTGTTGTAGTTTTCATTTTTATAATGTATTGTAAAACTTTATGAATATATCTAGTGTTTCCAAGGCTACTAAAATAATTAGTCATTCGAGATTTGATCTTTCTTGTGATCATGCCAATGTTATGTAATAATGCACCGACTCAAGGTAACTGGGGTTATATTCCCCATTTACTTATTTTATATGAAATGTGCATAATTTGTGTGAAATATTAATGTTTTAATATTAAGTATAATATTTGAGCATTTTTTAGAAGTAGTCAAATTGAGTCAGCTTAATGTTTTAATTTTAACTATCACTATACTGATCCAAATTGTGTGGTTCTTGTTTTTTAGGATTCTCCTTTCAATATACAACATTTCATTAGAAGTAACCATGATCCAATTCTTCCATTTGAAGGGTCATATGGTCCTCACAAACAAGACCAAAGAATCTGTGAAGAAACTGGACTATTCATGAAGATTGATTTACTGGGATCAATCCAGAAGTTCAAAAACCTTAACTCTCCACCATAATTCGGGGGACACTAAATGTCATCTTGGATAAAAATTTCATGGCCCAAATCCAAGTACAAGGGGCCCAAATAAATCTTTGAAGTCCAGCCCACCATTCTGGCCGAGAATGAAAATCAGTATAGTATGCATGACATATCTCCTGATGTAATCATCCAAGCGAGCTGATATTTTTCAGTGTGAAATAGGAGATATAGGTGGCCGACGGTTTTGAAGAAGCAATTTGTATTTGAAGGCATCTTCATATTCAAAAACCCTTTCACATTATGGACTTCAAAAAGACTGGATTGAAATGGACAGTTTAAGTTTGTTTACTCAACCGGACATAACCTTTGATCCTTAAATCCAAATGACTCCAACTTTTGAGAGTAGTCGGCCAACATTATTCTCTACAACTTTGAAGAAGGAGCTATTTGAATATTCGGCTGTCTGAATAGCTCAATTGGCGATGAAAGTGGAGGGACAGATTGGGAAAGCAAACAGTCCACTCCTTAGGCTATAAATACTCTCTCTTTCTCTCCTTGAGAGGGGTTGGAATTTCAGAAGAGAGGAGATCATATTGGCACGACCAAATCTTTTCCAAAGGCTTGGGTGGACCTTCCATACTCATGTTTACACTTGAGGGACCTTTCCTCCTCTCTTTCTTTTCACTTACTTTTGTGTTCTTCATTTTTTGTAATTTTGTAAGTCCTTTATTTTGTAATTCTGTTTTAATGAAAGTTTATTCTTCAATATCTCTTATTCTCCTCCACCTTCTGTAGTATAATATTCATGGTCTTAAAATAGTTTGAATAATTTTAAATTACAGTACCTTATTTTTCTTCCTCATTCAATCGAAATTCTTTTTTTGATTCTCAAAATATTTCGTGTGTGTGTTCGGCACACTACTCTTATCTTGTCCCTTTCTTTTTATTCTCTTTATAATTCATCACCATAAACATATATTACCAGATTAATAAACATCATAATGGCTGAGTAAATCTCTCATTGGGGTGAGTTATAATTTAGGTATGTTAAGTGATTGAGAGCTTCTGCTCGATGAATATTCTTTGAATTAACATTGTGTATGTTGGACTTAACATGTCATGGATTAATGACTTGTTTTGTTTAACATGTGGTTTCCATGGATTATTGGAACCATAAATACACAACCATAAATAAGATCTGATTGAGATTATAAACTTAAGTTAAGTTAAGGCTTGGTTTAAAGCCTTAACACTTAAGAATTATAATCAACATCATCTTGTGACATGGGTGTTAATTTAAATGCAATATAAAGCAAAACTCAAGATATAAAAAGCTTAACTAACCTAATGATGAACTCACCCCAATCTTCATAAACTTGTTAAATTAAACATCATTCATTAAACATTTCAATTAAGCTCTGCAAACAAACCCCCCTAATCAAAATACAATCAACTAAAAACAATCGACTATTACGAAGTACCATCGCCGAGGATTTGACCCGAGTGCTGCTATACACATTAGCAGAGCACCGGAACTTTGACCGGTCGATAGGAGACAATCAGCCGTGCGTTTCAAATGGCGCCGTTGCCGGGGATGGTGCTTTAATTAGTCATTAGTTTCTGGTTATTGTCAAGAAAACACAAAAAAAAAACAAATTTTTTTAAAAAAAAATTGAAAAAAAACACAAAGAAAAACCCGTCTTCTCATAAAAATCATAAACTGAAAAAAATACAAAGAAAAACCCGTCTTCCTCTTTCTTCCAAAATCTCTCTGAATGCCCCATAGCCTTCCAAATAATCCCTTGGATTTGTTTGACCCTGAAATTGAGCGAACACTTCGCCAACTTAGGAGGACCATTAGGGATAACCAAATCACCCAAGAACCAATCATTGCCCTACCAATTGAATTATATATGGCCAATCCTAGGGAACAAACATTGAAAGAACTTGCTACCCCTGATATGAATTACCATCCTCTTGGTATTCAATATCCAAACATAGAGGCTGACTTCGAACTCAAGTCGGGTTTGATTCATCTTCTTCCTCATTTCCATGGTCTAGCTGGTGAGGATCCTCATCTTCACCTCAAAGAGTTCCAAGTGGTCTTCTCAACCATGAAACCTCAAGGGGTTTCTGAAGGACAAATAAAGCTTAGAGCTTTCCCCTTTTCCCTAGCGGATTCTGCCAAGTCTTGGCTCTACTACCTCCCACCTGGTTCCATAAACTCATGGGTTGACATGAAGAGACTTTTCCTTGAGAAGTTCTTTCCCGCTTCCCGAACAGCTTCTATCCGAAAGGAAATAAGCGGCATCCGTCAAATCCCTAATGAATCACTCCATGAGTATTGGAAGAGGTTCAAAAAGCTTGTGGAAACTTGTCCACACCATCAAATCCCTGACCAACTCCTGATCCAATACTTCTATGAGGGGTTATTGGCTATGGAGAGAACTCTCATTGATGCCGCAAGTGGCGGTGCTCTTGTTGACAAAACTCCTGCAGCTGCAAGAGATCTCATAAGTAACATGGCTGCAAACACAAAGTAATTCCATACTCGAGCACATGCTCAAGTGAAACAAGCCCAAGAGAATCAATCCATAGAGCCCAACAAGATGACTGAGTGGATGAATGAACTTACAGGTCTTGTGCGTCAACTAGCGGTGGCTACCAAAGCCCCAACCTCATCTTCTCCACAGTCACTATTCCCTGGACCTATCAAGAATTGTGGAATCTGCAACTCTCCATCTCATCCGACTGACAAATGTCCACAACTTCAAGATGATCTATCTGATTCATCTAGTCCAATGGAGCTCAATGCGGCATATGCTCAGCGAAACTTCAACCCTCAACAATCAGGTCAGTTTGTTAGAAACTTCAACCAACCCCACTCTGAGCCCTTCTCTTCTACCTTTAACCCACCTCTGAGGTATGGTAATCCCATTTCTCATCCTCCACAGTTCCCTCCTCAAAACCCAAACTAGTTTCAATACAGTCAAGGTGTTGGTAACTTCCAACAACCTTACCCTTTTGTCCCTCAACCCCAAAGGAACAATCCTCCTCCTGGATTCCACTATCCTAACGAGCCTTCCCAATTCCCCACCCAATAAAATCGCTTTCCTAAGAACCAAAATCAAGGCCAACCCAATTTGGGACAAGCCTCTTCTTCTAAACAACCATGGGAAAGTGCTGTAGAGGATCTTGCTTCCTTCACCCGTTCTATCCTCAAGAACATTGAAACCCAAATAGGTCAACTTGCATCCCACCTTAGCCAGCAACAACCATCCAATTCATCCCAACTCCCAGCTCAACCATTACCCAACCCTAAGGGTAATGTAAGTGCAATTGCACTTAGATCAGGAAAGAAAATTGCAATGCCCCATGCTGATTTCTCTACCTCCCCTTTCGATGTTGATATAGAAAATGAAAAGAACAAAAAGCTGGAAAAGGAACTTGAATCCACTCCTTCACCTCCTTCCATTCCTTTAAGGAACCCAATTCCTTTTCCTCAAGCCATCTCCAAGCCTAAGAAGTCCATTGAACCTGATCCTGAAATGCTTGACATGTTTAGACGTGTTGAAGTGAACATCCCCCTCTTAGATGCCATCAAAAAAATCCCTAAGTATGCCAATTTCTTAAGGAATTATTCACCCATAAGAGGAAACTTAGGAACCTTGAAAATGTTTCAACCCAACAGTCCATTCCCATGAAGTGCAAAGATCCAGGGACCTTCACGGTTCCATGTCAAATAGGGAGTTCCAACTTTGATGATGCACTCATAGACATTGGAGCCTCAATAAATGTCATTCCCAAATACATTTTCTCCAACCTTGGTCTAGGTCCCTTGCACCCAACGGGTATTGTCATTCAATTAGCCAATCGAATCACTGCTAGTCCTGAGGGGATAATTGAGGATGTTCTTGTTCGGGTCAATGATCTTATCTTCCCAGCTGATTTCTATGTCCTTGACATGGAAGGTGAGACGACCTCTTCTCGATCTCCCCAAATTCTAGGAAGACCATTCCTCATGACTGCGAGAACCAAGATTGATGTCCATTCAGGCATCTTATCCATGGAATTCGGTGACCAACTGGTCAAGTTCAACATTTTCCAAGCCATGCGATACCCATCTGAGGATCACTCTGCATTCTCAATCCATGATTTTGAGGACACTTCTAAGATTCAACCGAACCCCAATCCACCATGTTCTTCATGTTCTAATGATAAAGGATTTGTGAAATCTGCACCATGATTAACAAAGTCATAAATGGTGATGTTGATGTGGACCTCTCATTCATAGACTCCATAAATCTGGAGGAACTTGAAAAATCTCTTGAATCCCACATCAACTCTGATCTCTACTGCTCCACCTTGGACAGTGTTGAGGAAAATTATCCAAACCCATCTGGAATCCCTTCTCCTTATCCTAGCTTGTCTAGCTCTCAAATCAAGGCTGAAACTGATCTAAAACCACTTCCTTCACACCTCAAGTATGCATTCCTTTTCCATAATCCCTCCTACCCTGTCATTATCTCTACTTCACTTTCTGAAACTGAGGAGTCCCAACTTGTTCAAGTGTTAGAAGAAAACAAAAATGCCTTAGGTTGGACCCTAGAGGATATTCCAGGAATCAACCCTGCCCTTTGCATGCATCACATCCATCTAGAGGAATCATCCAAACCAATTAGGCAACCTCAAAGAAGACTCAATCCACTCATACTTGAGGTAGTTAGGGAAGAGATTACCAAGCTTCTTCAAGCTGGTATTATCTACCCAATTTCTGATAGTGAATGGGTTAGTCCAATTCAAGTCGTTCCTAAGAAGGGCGGGATAACAGTTGTCACAAATGAACATGGAGAAGTGGTCACAACTTGAGTGAAAAACAAATGGAGTCTGTGCATAGATTATCGCAAATTGAATGCTGAAACACGAAAAGATCACTACCCACTTCCTTTCCTTGACCAAATGCTTGAGATATTGGCCGGAAAGTCACACTATTTCTTTCTTGATGGTTACACCGGCTACTTCCAAATTCCAATCGCACCTCAAGACCAAGAAAAGACCACATTCACTTGCCCCTTTGGAACCTATGCCTATAGGAGAATGCCTTTTGGCATTTGTAATGCTCCTGCAACATTCCAGCGGTGTATGATGAGTATCTTTTCTGAATTCATTGAGAATTTCATGGAGGTCTTCATGGATGACTTTACCATTTATGGCGAGTCATTTGAATCTTTCTTACATTCACTCTCTTTGGTCCTTCAAAAGTGTGTCAAGTGCAACCTTGTGCTGAATTTTGAAAAATGTCACTTCATGGTTTCAAATGGGATTGTTCTAGGGAACATAATTTCTCAAGAGGGTATCCAAGTTGATCCAGCCAAAATTGAGGTGATCCAATCACTTCCTGAACCCAAATCAGTTCGAGACATTCGGTCCTTCCTTGGTCATGCCGGTTTCTATCGGCGATTCATTCAGAAATTCAGCAAGATTTCCCTCCCACTCACTTGTTTACTTCAAAATGATGTCACATTAAATTTTGATGAGGCTTGCAAGAGAGCCTTCATTGAACTCAAATCTTCTCTCACATCTGCTCCAATAATCCAACCCCCAGATTGGTCCTTACCATTTGAATTGATGTGTGATGCTTCTGATAGGGCCATTGGGGCTGTTCTTGGTCAAAGAAGAGAAAACATTCCTCATGTCATCTTGTATGCCTCAAAACATTGGATGAAACTCAATCACACTACACTGTGACTGAAAAAGAACTTTTAGCTGTGGTTTTTGCCTTGGATAAATTCCAGCCCTATCTCTTAGGTGCCAAAATCATCATCTTCACGGACCACTCAGCATTAAAGTTCTTACTTAAGAAAAGTTATTCCAAACCAAGGCTAATAAGATGGATTTTAATGCTCCAAGAGTTTTACCTTGTGATAAAAGATAAACATGGAAAAGAAAACCCTGTGGCTGACCACCTGAGTAGAATTTCTAATTCTTCTCATTCTGAAATAATTGATCCTGAATTTCCAACTGAACACCTCTCCTCTCTCACTCCAAAGTTACCATGGTATGCCCCAATTGTCAATTACTTGGTTTCCGGTGTTTCCCCTGAATATTTTTCAAAAGAACAAAAAGAAAAGATGAAAAGTGATTCAAAGCATTTTTTTTGGGAAGATAATAAACTTTGGAAAACCGGGGCTGACATGGTAATTAGGAGATGTGTTGATGAAACTGAACAATCCTCCATCTTGGAATTCTGCCACTCAATGCCTGGAGGTGGCCACTTTGGACCACAAAGGACTTCTCGAAAGGTCCTAGATTCTGGATTCTTTTGGCCTTCACTCTTCAAGGACTCACACGAGTTCTATCAATCATGTCCCACTTGCCAACAATTTGGCACAATTTCCAAAAGAAACGAAATGCCTCAAAAGCCATTAATCTTCTGTGAGCTTTTCGATGTTTGGGGCATCGATTTCATGGGACCATTTCCTCCTTCCAATGGATTCTCATACATTCTTCTTGCAGTCGATTATGTTTCTAGGTGGGTCGAGTCCAAACCCACTAGGAAAGATGATGCTCAAACTATGAGTGAGTTCCTCAAAACCCATATCTTCCAACGATTCGGAACACCACGTGCTTTGATAAGTGACTTAGGAACTCATTTCTATAATAGAACCATGGAGTCACTTTTGAAAAAGAATGGGGTTGTACATAAAACATCCACTGCATATCACCCTCAAACAAATGGAATGGCTGAACTTTCTAACAGAGAAGTGAAAAGAGTGCTTGAAAGAATTGTTAAGCCCACAAGAAAAGACTGGCCCGATAGACTTGGTGAAGCACTTTGGGCCTATCGAACAGCCTATATGACACCCATTGGGATGTCTCCATTTAGGCTAGTTTTTGGTAGAGCCTGTCATTTACCAGTTGAAATCCAACATAAGCCATTTTGGGCTGTCAAAACTTGTAATTTTGATTGTGAAAAATCTGGTGAAGAAAGATTATTGCAGTTGACTGAATTGGAGGAGCTTCGACTCGATTCGTATGAGAACTCCATTCTCTACAAAGAAAACGCAAAATCACTCCATGACAAGAACATTATTCGAAAGGTATTTCATGAAGGTGAAAAGGTAATGCTCTTCAATTCTCAATTTCGACTTCACCTAGGTAAGCTTAATTCTCGTTGGGAAGGTCCTTTTGTTATTACTAACGTTTACCCATTTGGTGCAGTGCAAGTCCAAGACCCTTCTTCAAAAAGAACATTCACGGTAAATGGACATCGGTTAAAGCATCACCATGAGAGGTCTCACAATCCAGGAACCACGTCGACTTCCATCGAAACCCCATCCACTTCAATAGAACCACCACTGGATGGAGACCCGCCAAATCCAAACCAGGGGGCACCTCTTTCCCTTTAACTCTATCTCTCCTCAATCTCTCTTCCCTCTCTTCTTCTCTCTATTTCTTCTTCTTCCTCTATCCCTCTCATTTTTTTTACAACATTCTTCCACAACCTTTTTTCTATTTTCTCTTTTGTGTGGATCTGTCATTAAAAATAAAAAATTTAAAAAAAATAATTAAAAACAAATGAAAATTGAAAAAAAGGGGTGTCATAATTACTCATCATCCAATATTGAAATTTTGTCCAACCATTTTGGGGAGTCAAAAGGCTTGTTTAAAACTCAAATATATTGAATTTTTATATCAAACTTGGGTAAACAATTTTGCGTCAATAACAAACATTTTGAATGAACAATTTTTGGTGGAAAATGATTCTCCCCTACCATGAGGAATAACATTAGCCTTCATTCCAAGGTCATCTATGGCCATATTTTTCATTGTGTGTCTTCACCACTGATTGTGAGTCTTGAGTTTGTGGACCTTCGAGCTGAATTTCCATCTTTTCTGGGCATTAATATGATAGAGGCATTTTCTAAGCCACATGAGAATCAGAATAGCCAAATAGCCTCCCGTTACCCTTACATTGATCCTACTTTTGAAAGCCCCTTTGAGCCTATGAAAACCTTTATTTTTATAGCCACATTACAAGCCTAATACCTTGTCCCACCCAACATCTTCATGGATTTTCATTGTACAATTTATTGAAATTTAAGTGTGGGGGGAATGGACTTCATTTTTGGGCGTACTTTCATTGATTTCCAATGTGTCATCATATGCTTGAGGGAAAGCATCCATTCAAGTGTGTGGGAGAGGTTGTAATTCTGTGAGCTTTGGGGTGTATATGTGTAATTGTCATTTGTACAAAAGTCATTGAAAAGTGTTCAAAAAAAATGAAAAAAATAAAAATAAAAAAATGGAATGGGTTGTGTCTTGGGTGGGTCAAAAATCATTCATCATCAATCTTTGATCGTGTTATAAATTAGTTCCATGTGGAGATCAAGCATGGGTTGGGAGATGACTGTGAGACTTGTTTCAAGCACAACTTTCGAAAAAAAAAGAGCAAAAAGAAGAAGAAAAAAAGAACACTTGAATCATCTTGTATTGTGCCATTATTGGAAGTCTTCCATGTTGTACATATTCCATCATCTCACCCTATTCCATTTTCTATCTCCCTCACTTTTCATTCATCACACATTCATTCCCTTGTAAATATGAGTTTCTATTTCCTTTCAAATCAAATTTCAAAAAAAATGTGCATTGATTTTTCCATATTGGTGTTTTTAACCCCTATTTTCCTTTGGACATTATATACCTACCGTCCCATAGCCACTGAAAAACCCCTTAAAAGACCTCTTGATTCTTGTACACATTAGATTTGGGAATGGAAGCTGAGAGCTCTTACAAACTCTTGATTTTCACTTTTTTTTGGTAAATGAGTGAACCTCCTAAAATACATTTTTATCATCTTGAGAGGAGTAAGTTTTGAGTGCCTACATTTTCTAATTTGAACCTTGAACATGAAAAAATGAATTGTTTCTGATGCATTATTGTGAACCAAACTTGTGATGGAATTCAATATGGATGAGTGAAATAGTCTAAACCTCCCCTGATTGGAGAAAACAAAATTTTAATATTTGTTGGTGAGTGAAAATGATTTTGTCATGTTTTTATATTTGTTGCACATGAGGACACGCACAAATATAAGTGTGGGGGATTTGATGTTATTAATATTTTCATGACTTATTATATTCCCCCTTTACTTATTTTATATGAAATGTGCATAATTTGTGTGAAATATTAATGTTTTAATATTAAGTATAATATTTGAGCATTTTTTAGAAGTAGTCAAATTGAGTTATCTTAATGTTTTAACTTTAACTATCACTATACTGATCCAAATTGTGTGGTTCTTGTTTCGTAGGATTCTCCATTCAATATACAACATTTCATTAGAAGGCACCATGATCCAATTCTGCCATTTGAAGGGTCATATGGTCCTCACAAACAAGACCAAAGAATCTGTGAAGAAACTGGACTATTCATGAAGATTGATTTACTGGGCTCAATCCAGAAGTTCAAAAACCTTAACTCTCCACCATAATTCGGGGGACACTACATTTCATCTTGGATAAAAATTTCATGGCCCAAATCCAAGTACAATGGGCCCAAATAAATCTTTGAAGTCCAGCCCACCATTCTGGCCGACAATGCAAATCAGTATAGTATGCATGACGTATCTCCTTCTGTAATCATCCAAGAGAGCTGATATTTTTCAGTGTGAAAGAGGAGATATAGTTGGCCGACTTTGTTGAAGAAACAATTCGGATTTGAAGGAATCTTCATATTCAAAAACCCTTTCACATTATGGACTTCAAAAAGACTGGATTGAAATGGACAGTTTAAGTTTGTTTAATCAACCGGCCATAACGTTTGATCCTTAAGTCCAAATGACTCCAAATTTTGAGAGTAGTCGGAAAACATTATTGTATACATCTTTTAAGAAGGAGCTATTGGAAGATTCGGCTTTCTATATAGCTCAATTGGCGATGCAATTGGAGGGACAGATTGGGAAAGCAAACAGTCCACTCCTTGGGCTGTAAATACTCTCTCCTTCTCTCCTTGAGAGGGGTTGGCATTTCAGAAGAGAGGAGATCATATTGGCACGACCAAAGATTTTACAAAGGCTTGGGAGGACCTGTCATACTCATGTTTACACTTTAGGGACCTTTCCTCCTATCTTTCTTTTCACTTACTTTTGTGTTCTTCATTTTTTGTAATTTTGTAAGTCCTTTATTTTGTAATTCTGTTTTAATGAAAGTTTCTTCTTCAATATCTCTTATTCTCCTCCACCTTATGTAGTATAATATTCATGGTCTTAAAATAGTTTGAATCATTTTAAATTACAGTACCTTATCTTGCTTCCTCATTCAATCGAAATTCTTTTTTTGATTCTCAAAATATTTCGTGTGTGTGTTTGGCACACTACTCTTATCTTGTCCCTTTCTTTTTCTTCTCTTTATAATTCATCACCATAAACATATATTACCAGATTAATAAACATCATAATGGCTGAGTAAATCTCTCATTGGGGTGAGTTATAATTTAGGTATGTTAAGTGATTGAGAGCTTCTGCTCGATGAATATTCTTTGAATTAACATTGTGTATGTTGGACTTAACATGTCATGGATTAATGACTTGTTTTGTTTAACATGTGGTTTCCATGTATTATTGGAACCATAAATACACAAACATAAATAATATATGATTGATATTATAAACTTAAGTTAAGTTAAGGCTTGGTTTAAAGCCTTACACTTAAGAATTATAATCAACATCATCTTGTGACATGGGTGTTAATTTAAATGCAATATAAAGCAAAGCTCAAGGATATAAAAAGCTTAACTAACCTAATGATGAACTCACCCCAATCTTCATAAACTTGTTAAATTAAACATCATTCATTAAACATTTCAATTAAGCTCTGCAAACAAACCCCCCTAATCAAAATACAATCAACTAAAAACAATCGACTATTATGAAGTACCATCGCCGAGGATTCGACCCGAGTGCTGCTATACACATTAGCAGAGCACCGGAACATTGACCGGTCGATAGGCGACAATCGGCCGTGTGTTTCAGCATTACATTTAACCCCTTATAAAAATAAGTACTAAAAGATTTTATGTTAGTGTCAACTGTGTCTTTACATTAAATTAATTAATCCAAATTGTCATTATCACTACCATGTGGCACAATGGGGACCCAAAATCAACCCAAGTATGCCCATGGTCTGCCATTACTCATGCAATAAGGTTAGGAAAATTTTTAAGGAAATTTTGAATTATTATAATATTCTTTTAACCTTGAATTACCCCATTTACCTTTAACCGCAGTAAATAAAAGTCAAAAGTTACTATTTACCAAAAAAATTTATCCTATTGAACCAAATTTTACTTCTTGATAAAAACCATTTATGTCATATTTTTGAAATTAAATTCACAGAAGTGGTAAAATTTCATTTAAATGAAAGAGTCAGTTTTTTAACTACCACTTTAGTGGTTTCACTATTCATCAAAAATTGATGTTTTTTCAGAAAAAACAAAAAATTCAGCCTAAGCTATATTTGATAGTCCGAATTCAAAATGGATGCCTGTTTTTCCAAATTCAAAATAGAAAAGTGGCATTAAGTAATTTTAAATGTAATTCCCTTTATCAAAACTAATAGCGTGTATTTAAGAAACCATAACTATCAAAAGATCGATACTTGTTTATGTCCAATTTAAAAGTGAAATTAATTCCAATGACCAACATTGGATTAAATGGTAAAAATATATTCTAATTACACATTAAAATAAAATTAAAATGATCATATTACCATATAAATTATTAAAATGAAAAAAGTTGTTTTTAAATAAAATATAGCATGTTTTTACTATTCATTAAAATATGAAAGTTATCAGAATAATATGAAAAATTTATCCAAATTAAATTTTTATATCCTAATTCCAAGGAAGACTTTTATTTTTTTCAAATTGAACATATAAAAATATCAAAACATGATTTAATGTGGGTGCTCCATCAAATGGGGCAAAACTGTAATTTTTTAAAAATAAATATTTTACCCGAAAAATTTAATTTTTTTCCTCATAAAATGTTCTATAAAATGTGTAAGATGAATTATAATGTTATGAAATTGAAAATTTACATACTAATTTTCATAACGTCTAGTTCATAATAATATTATAACAATATATTGTCATTTAGTGAAACTTGGTATTGCGTACAACACAGACTATCCAGGTAGGTCGCGATTGCGTGTAATGCAAGCCAGGTCAGGGTGGCGTGTAGTGCATGACTCCTTTTTTGTTGAGTATAATAAAATACAACCATATTTCATTTATACATTGAATGTATATATATATATATATAATTATATATATACACTAAATGATGCATAGAATAACAACTATCGAACAAACATGAAATTGTGTGTAACACGATCCAAGAATAGTGTTGCGTATACTACAGGATAATACGGTGTTGCGTATAGTGTAAGATAGTCTTATTGTACCGTAAAATAGAAGATATGAAAAAATTAAAAAGAATATATCTTATAAAATCTCGGGGTGTTATATTCTACCCCCGTAAAGTGAATTTCTCCCTCGAAATTCATTGGGTTTATAAATCCTTTATTACATGAAAGTTTCTTTAATAGAAACCCACATCGTAAAAAGGAATACCAAAACCTTACATTAAAAACTAATTTATGAAACATAACAGTTACCCAAATTAACTAATCACTGGGTTTCTACAAAGTATGACAAAGGTGAATATATGGATATGGAAGAGAAATCTAACCATCAAGTTCTGATGGAGAGTGGTAGAGAACATGGCTATGAAAAATCAAACAATCACAAAGCCGTAAATTGTGATGATCTAAGGTACCATCTGATTAATCAGATATAAGAGCACTAGGAAAACATTTTTGGTTTTCAATATCACTTCCCTAAACTTGAAAATTTTGAATCAGAATAAATACTTACATTATTTCAGTGTAATATCATTGTTGGTCATCCTATGAGAAATTTCCACTTCATCTCTTATTTAAAGAAATGAAGTTGAATTTTTCATTCTCGAAGTGTTAGCAGATCATGCGATAGAAAGATAAGTCATTCCATCTACCTCTATCACAATTTATTAAATATACATAAGTTAATCTATGCTGAGATTAATCATATATGTTTCTAAAATGGACTTATACTTCATCTATCCTACCTATTAATAAAATAAAACTAGTTTTCTACTAACCAGGGACTTCCTGTAGGTCAGTGGTAGGCGATAAAGGCATGTTGTACTTCGGTTGTGGGTTTGATTCTGACAGCCTCGTCCGACGTGACCAGTTGTTGCCCGTTTTTCAGGTTGTCCCTTTTCTCAAACTACACTATTATAAAATTCCATCAATAATATCGAAAAATATTATTGCCTTAAACAATACTAACTTATGTTCAACATAATCCATTCCAATTTTTAGGCTTATCAAAAATAATTCTTTCCAAACTCATAATATAAAGAAAACGATTACTAAAAAGTTAATATATCAAGCACATGAATACCATCATTTATACCTCATATATCACATGATATAGCTTTTTGATCGCATTCCAAATATGTGAATACCTTAATATTGTATTATCTTGAAAAATGAATACACATTGAACCTTAGTGAAAACATAAATGCTGTCAAAAGCTAACTATTTCCACATACCGAAATCCTAAAATTCTATATACTCAAACCATGATATAACTTTTTCCTTATATCATTCATGAGCTCATTAATACTATCAAAAAATTCATTTTCTTCTAATCCCTTCATTATTCACATATCATCTTATTTCCAAAAATATCTCAATCACTTTCCATGGTTACTAATACCATAAAATTATTGAAAACCACAATAGACCAATACATAAATATTCCAATATTCTACGATATCATATACAACATTATTTTGTAATCCCATTACATAAACACTTAATCATTCCACCGCATCATTTTCATAATCAACATTTCCAATAGTGATCGCATGTGACTTCCCTTTGTCCTTTTCCTTAAGTGGTTGCTCATGTCGATCATCATTAAACCTTGGATTAGGGCATTGATTAGCATAATGCCCCAATTCCTTGCACTTGAAGCCTTGAAGAGTTGGTGGAGCATTCTCTGTAGTCGTTTCTCTATTAACATCATTAGCTACCTTTTTCCCATTACATCGACACTCAACTGCTCTATGACCTTCTTTTACTCACTTAAAACATTTTCTAGTACCTTTTAAGAATTCTCCACCATGTTTTTTTCCACACATTGAGCATAAAGAAACATTCATCTTCTTTTTACCATTATTTTGAGATTTCTCCTTGAACTCCATCTTTCGTTTCTTTTTAAAACCATGAGATGGATATGTAACACCAACTGCCCTTTCTACCTTGATAGCACAACACAAAATTTTATCATAGCTACTGAAGTCTCTTATAGCTAATGCCTTTCGATGACTTGGTTTTAAGCCATTGAATAATTGATCAACATTACTTTTAGGTTGGATGATAAAGCCAGATGTATACCTTTCAAGCCTTGTAAAAATTTCTTTGTATATACCAACAGATTCATCATCCTTTTACATAAGCTTAAGGAACTCCTATTCCATATTTGTTCGAAGAATACAAGGGAAGTACTTATTGAAAAATAATTTATTGAACTCATCTCATTCCATGGAGTCAATTTCACCTTGGGGCCTTTTATTCTTAATTAGAGTCCACCATTGATCTACTTCACCTTCTAAATGGTAAATTTCCAGAATGACTTTTTAATGTTCCAAACAGCGAAGAATGTAAAATATCTTTTCAATGGTACAGATCCATTGTTCAGCAACAAGTGGATCCAAAGACCCACTGAAATATGGTGGACGTTGCCTCATGAAGGACTCAATAGAATATTGTTCCCTTCTCTGCTCATTTGGAAGTCTAGAACTATTCATAGCTTGTATAAGTATAGAAATAAGAATTTTCACTCCATATACCATAACATTAGTTTGTTCAGGAGGACGATCATTGCATTTTCTATTACATTGATCAACATGGTTCCTTCAGGTTCCAACCATCATCTAAAACCCAAAAATAATAGTGTGAGAGGCAAAAATCATGCAAAGGAAAACAACATAATAAAGGGGGAGTACCGTCAACATAAAACAACTTCGGGTTAATTATATGAATGTTAACACAATTATAGGACTATAAACTATACTTATACTTAACCTTGGGGACATCCCTAGACATACCATAGAAATATCTCTAGGGATATCACTAAAGTTTTCACATCCTAGTTTCCAATGGTTAACTAAACCTCCCTCTAATACCAACTGTAGAGACCCAAACATGACGGACATGGAAATTACATTACTTTTGCGGAATACTTAATAAATAACAAAAACCAACATGCATGGACCGTAATAGTTTAGTGTCATTGGAAACACAGAACATAATCTTCTAATCCTGGTGAAAGATCGTCAACATCTCACATAAAGATCTTCCTCTTTTTGTTTTCAAACCTAAAACCATTCATTATATCCTAGGGAAAAGAAAACATAATAAGGGTGATCTCAAATGCTTAGTAAGGGTAATCAAGGAGAAAATAAAACAAACCATATACATTTGACCTTAAAAACATGACCATAATGTTTAAATATCAAAATCCTGATAAATGACATAAAACATGGCAGTACATAAGGCACAGATGATAATGGAAGATCAATCATGATAAAATAGCATAGGAATAAAACATGTAATTGTGGAATCCATTATGAACATTTTATGATTTCCATAGTAACCAAGGCATTTCTGCCAATACCATCTTAGTGGACAAAGTCCCTTACTGGACCAGGTTTACTTGCCCTCCAGCCCTGTATTACAGAACCAAATTTACTTGTCATTCCAGCCATGTCCGTCTCATGAGATATAAATCATTACACAATGTATTGGAGGGAGATATACATCCGACCCATATCATAATGAAATAATTATTACTTTTTCAACAATATAATCATAAATAATTCATCATAACCCAAAGAATAAAATGGGTTTCATAAATATCATCTCATCATAACATAATCCATATAAAAAAATGGATATCTTTTCATTATAAGAAAAGTGAAGCCATGTAAATCATAGAGACATTATACATGAAACATAAACATTTGAAATAATGTCATCTTATATGGGAAATGGTTTTGATAAAACACTTGAAATGAATTTTTGAAGAAAATTTCCTTTCTTCTTCAAAATCATTTTCTTTTCACAAAATGCCATTAAATTTTAAAAGAAGAGGATTTTGTTGAAAATAGTAATGAAATTTTGTAGATTAATCATTATGAAAATATGTTGTTTTGAAACCGTAAAAATCCATTCATGCCGTATAAGATAAAAAATCCATTCTCCTCGTACTTTTAGCAGAAAAGTAAAAAAATACCACATATGGTAAACAAAAGAAATTTTCCTTCCATAATACAATGTACAAGTCAAAGATGGGTAAACATGAATTTAAAAATACATGGAAGAATATTAAAGATGTTATAAAAAAACTTTTTTATAGACATGGATGAAAAATATATCCCCAGTAAACACTTACGTATAAACAATCTCAGATAAAAACGAGATTGGAAAAGTTATCCATTACCTTATGTTTGATATGATTCATATGTATATGAAACTCCTGTATAACGATTTAAATAATGAAATTGACTTATTACAGTATCATATTCATTGTTATGATATCATATATGGTTCACTTATCAGTATATATTACCCGTTCTTTTGTAAATTCCATGTCAAAGTAGTGTTTTGGGTAAAATCGTTTCATTTATAATACGTGTTTCAATTTATTGTTCATGATATTATTACATATATCCTGATTTAATTAATTCTAGAATATAAAACATGATCTAAATATATAATTTATATTCAGAACATAAATATATATTATAGATCGAAAAATGGAATGAAATACACCGTTCATGGAGACGGTAGGCCGTACGTACGCATGAACGCTGTTTTCGTTTCCTTATTGAATTGAATGGAATTAAGTAAATGAAACATATATGTACATAAATCCATTATCATTATTTTGTTATACATTTCATGATTATTTATTATATATACTTTATAATCATACTCGAATGGTTAATCATGGAAAATGAATCTCATCCCAATCGTGGAGACGGTAGTCCGTACGTACACACGAGCGATGATATTGTTCCCATAATTATTGAATATAATTGGAGTGGATGATATAATATCTCAGAATAATTATGATGTTATAATAACCATATATAGTTATTCTTTACACCATTATACCCATCCATGTAAGGTGGTGGTGTAAAAACAGATTATACCACGTCGTGGAGACAGTATTCCGTAAGTACACACACGCGATGATTTTGTTTTCCGTAGGATGTATAGAATGTGAAATGAGGTTGTTGAATATTTATAATAACATATTAGTATATTATTTATAATTATGTTATTACATTATAATTAAATAACTAAATAAGAATTATTTTAAGAAGAAAAGAAATTTGAAATAATCGGTAGAAGAGATTACCTCTTCTTCGATGCACCTCTTTTAAGCTTCTTCTTAAGGGACTAGAGTTTGTCTTTTTAGAAGACCAGAACCTCTAGAATGTGGATAGGGAAGGGTAGAAGAGAAATGGGAAGGTTTTGGTCTAACTTGAAATCTCAAAGTTCTGTAAAAAGGATAGGGAGGATGTGCCCTTTTATAAGGGAGGAGAGGGGAACCTTTGGAAACTATGAAAATATTATTTTATTATAAACTTATCTTCGATTTCAAAATGTCCAAAAATCATCAAAGATGAAGATATTATTACTCAGGGTAGAAATAAAATCATTAAATAATAATTTTACATGTTTTGGATAATATTTTAATTATTATAATCATATTTATTTAAATCATTTATTAATGAGGTAAATACTGCATCATTATTGTGTGATAAATAATTTAATTTATTTGATGTCTAAAAACTAAAAAAACCACCATGTAGGAACTATTTTTAGATTTAAAATGAATATTTATTTTCAAAAAGATAATTTATATAACCCCTTATATAAATTAATTTCTAAAAGATTTTTGTTAATGTCATTTTTGTATTTACATTAAATTAATTAATCCAAATTGTCATCATCACTACCAAGTGGCTCAATGGGGTCCCAAAATCGACCCAAGGATGACCATGGTCGTCCAATACTCATATAATAAGGTTAGGAGAAGTGTTAATGTAATTTTTAATTATTATAATATTCTTTTAACCTTGAATTACCCCATTTACCTTTAACCACAATAATTAAAAGTCAAAAGTTACTATTCACCAAAAATTATTTTCATCTTATTGAACCACATTTTACTTCTTGATAACAAAATTGTATGTTGGATTTTTGAAATTCAATTCACGAAAGTGATAAATGTTTATTTAAATGAAAGAGTCAGCTTTTTAACTACAACTAAGTGGTTTCACTATTCATTCAAAATTGAAGTTTTTTAGAAAAATACCAAAAATTTAGACTAAGCTATATTTGATATTCTGAATTAAAAAATGATGTATTTTTTTCCAAATTCAAAACAGATAAGTGGAATTAATTATTTTTAAATGCAATTCCCGTTATCAAAACAAATAGAGTGTTTTTATGAAACAATAACTATCAGAAGACCGACACTTGTTTATGTCCAATTTCCAAGTAAAATTAATTCCAATTACCAACGTTGGATTAAATTGTAAAAATATATTCTAATTAGACTTTAAAACGAATTAAAAATATATTATATCTATATAAATTATTGCGATGAAAATTGATTTTTTAAATTAAAATATAGCGTTTTTACTATTCATTAAAACATGAAAGTTATCAGAATAATATGAAAAATTTTTCCAAATAAAATTTTTATATCCTGATTCCATGGATGAATTTTATTTTGCCAAATTTAACTTATAAACATATCAAAAACTAGATTTTAAGTGGGTGCGCCATCAAAAGGTGGCAAAACTGCAATTTTTTGAAAAATAGATATTTTACCCGAAACATGTATTTTGTTCTCATACCATGTTCTATAAAATTTGTAAGATGAATTACAATGTTATAAAATAAAAAATGTAGATACCACTATTCATAACGGGTAATTCATAATAATATTATAACAATATATCATCATTTAGTAAAACACGGTATTGGGTACAACACACGCTATCGAGGAAGGTCGCAATTGCGTGTAAGGCAAGCCACGTCAGAGTGGCATGTAGTTCAAGACTCATTTATTGTTGTGTATAACAAAATAAACCCATATTTCATTTATACATTGAATATATATATATATATACACTCAATGTTGCGTAGAATAACAACTATCAACCAAACTTGAAATTGTGTGTAACATGATCTAAGAATAGTGTTGCATATACTGCAAGCTAATATGGTGTTGCGTATAGTGTAAGATAATCTTGGTGTAACTTAAATTAGATGATATGAAAGAAATTAAAAGGAATATATCTTATAAAATCTCAGGGGGGTTACAATGAATTTCTCCACACATTAGACACTCCATATCTCCTTAAACAGTCTATTGTGCTATGAAAACTTTTTTTTGACTATCCAGAAATCCCAGTAATGATATTATATAAGAATTAAATAATTAGGTGATCATTATATATGAATATATTAGAAAACAACCATAGAATAAAAAAATTATGGTTTATTCCATTTTCGAATTGCCTACACTTATGACTCTCCTTAATCAAATCACACAGAACACACCCATCATTGTTGATTTCAATCATCACCGCTTGGTTAGAAATGTCGTGGACATCATGTTAATTTTAACAAAAAAATAAAATATAATTTATTTAAAATTTATTTCATTCAATAACACCTTGATATGAATATATATTTTTTATAACACATATTTGTAACAAATTTATAGTTGTGTACCATTAATGCGAACATGTCTTGGGAGAAAGACATATGAAACATTGTACTTACTCAAAGAAAATATATGCTTTTATATTTTTATTCCAAAACACAATACACCTCCTTATTATTTAAAAAATACAATATCAACCCATTTTTTCAACATAAATAGAAAAAAATCAATTGTCTTGGTCATCACCAAAAAATACGAAAATGATACCTTGAGAGAACTTTATAATAGAGGGAGATAAAGAAATGAAAGGGTATCATGATTCACAAGGATTTTATATAATGATTCAGAAATAAAAATAAATAAGTGATTTATGAAATTACATTTAAAAAATACTCCTACTACCCCTACGATTCAACAAAAATATAGAAAAAATATTTAGAATGATAAGGAATGATATAAATTTTTAAATAAATGAGGAGACAAGAAACCAGGAAGTGGTTTTATAAATGATGTAGTACTATATGACTATAATCCAAGAACCATGTTTTTCAAATCAATTTTCCTCATTTAATTTATCAATCCATTTCATTTCAAAAAAAAGTATTCAAAATAGATTAACCATTAATTATGTTTGTTATGGTGTAATATCTCTTCTAAAATTTAATATAAATATCATAGTTTATCATGTTTTATTCAGTTAATACTCAATAATTTTTTTTTAAATTATTACCAATAAAAAAATCATGTCAGTGTAACAGGAAATTATTATGAAGTGGTGCATGTACTTCTTGAAACCCATGGCTTATTTTTTTATGTAATATACATTGTCACAATGACCTTCGAAAACACTAAAATTATATCAAAAAATCATTGTATTGTAATAGATATTACTTTTGTGTAATATATAAAATCATTTTATAACAAATATATTGTGTTATCCATTTGTCTCACGAACCCTTAGATATAATAATTAATCCAAATTTTCCATTTGTTGAAAAAATAATAGAAAAATATTATCGGTCACAATGATATTTTCATAGTGTAACATCTCGAATCTGGATTCCACTGAACTAGTACCATGTACTTGATTGGTCAAATGAACCCAAGTGCATTTTCAACAAATACTAGAGGCTGGAGACAAGCAGCAAGGGCCTAGGGTGTGATATTGTGGAAACTATAACTACATTAGAAGATTGTAACATAACATAAAAAATAAAATTAAAATAGTGAAAGTAGTAAAAATCATACATCGTAAATGAACAAGGGAATACTAACAGGATAAATAACCAAGAATCAATCCATACAAAAGATGATGCAGCATGTCATATGTTCGATGAAAGTAGATAAAAAAGTACACTATAGTAATACACAATATGTATCTCAAAAGATGAAATTAAACAAAAAGTGACTATAAAGCATCACAGGCCTTATATTGTTCCCATCCTCTCTGAATCCAATGTATCACATAATGTACTTGTAGAAGGGTTCTTTCCTGGATCAACACCTACAATCATATAATCTGTTGAGGCCCAAAAACATAACCTAAACATGGTGTGAGACTTAATCACGATAGGAAATGACCCATGGTCTATGATAATCTATAAGTGAGTGTACATAACATGTTGTGTACAATTGTTAGAGAAGTATAGAATAGGTACTCAAAATTAAGCACAACAGATGTCTTAGATGAAAATGTAATCATTTATAGGTGAATATCGAATCCATGCTTTTTCTTTGTCTTCATAGAAACATCAATAATCATTAAATTCCATTATTCAAATCCATTTGATTGTATAAAATTCTGAGGTCCAACCTAGGTCTGATGACCCCCCCATAAAAATATAACCATAAATTCATGACATAATAATCTTTTAGTCATTTTCCATTAGTGTCCGTCCTTGGCATCAATCAATGGATCCTATGTTCTCACAACATTTTAACGAAGTCCCAATGAGCCCAACCACCATATATGTGTCTTGATCGTGTCCTTTACATAATTATCTGTTTGAGACCATACATTGCCTTTTAACCAAGAAAATGGTTCACCCAAGGTATATAAGGTGAAATAATGACATGCTGAGATTTTGTATCACACCTTTCAAATTAACTATTTTTATCATATAATCTAATTTCTCATTCCATATTAAAATAAACACATGGTAATTTAACTATCACATTTCTTTAATAAAATCAATTCACATGGGACCAGATTACATAATAACCATCACGTTTAAATTTAACTATTACAAGGTCAAATAAGGATAACTCACATGAGGAAAACATATAACAAGCCTCTTACAAAAATTAAAAAATTAAAAGGATTAACCAAATAGGTATCTCACACGGGAAATTCACATAATGTGAAATAAATTTTTAACAATCCATGAATGGAAATTCAAGTCAAGGCTCATAGGTATTCTCATTAAAACTACCATCCAAGGGAAACACACCCATGGTGTGGACCTAAATCAAGGTTCACATCCATAAAAATTCATTAAAATTATCCAATTAATTACCTAATCATCAAAAAGAAAACATTTGGTTCTTCATTCAATCAAGAGACACCCTAAAAGTGGGTACATGACACTACAACATATGTAAACATCATGAGAATGTGTTATTGGCACAATACAACAAACATCATGTTTTTTTGACTCTCTTCATCCAGTGTTGGTCTTCAATTCGACCTAAATTATAGTAGATCTACAAAATAGTTACTAATTAGAGACCTTAAATAATATTATTGAGAGATGAAATTAGGAAGGAAGGTTGAAGGAAAATCAAGATCTCACAAATTTGGTTCAAATGCATCTGATGGCGATAGAAACAGAGTCTCGATGGAAAATTATGAGACATAACAACCTCTATACATGGCTATTCATCCAATGAGGTATATTTTTATTTTATCTGCCAAAAAGAACACCAAATATAGATTTAATAAAAAAATTACATGACATGTACAAAAAACTACATTTCTTGTCCGTACAACTCCTGTTCAGACCCTTACAAGATCATGTGGTGAGATTACGTGGTTTGTAGACCTCCATACACATCGTGTACATAAATGTACATGATGTGTAGTCCATTTTCACATCATGTAATAGGATTGTAGCTATTCCTAGACCTATTTCACCCCATTTTATTATGTATAAACTCTAAAGGATTGATTTATACCTGAAATAATGAACAGGGTTCTTACAAATTTTCACCTTAAGGTAATTCACCCTTTAATTTCCCTTCCATGGGTGATGAAGAAATATCTGAGAAAAAATCCAGCCAATGTGATCATACATCAGAATCCATCACCCATGTCTTATCATGAACTTGTTTGTGTAGATACATATCCCATACAAATGGATCATGCTGTAATGACCCGGAAATTTCAAGGAAATTTTTTTTAGTTTTGTTTGATATTTTACAAAAACACAGTTTCTGACGGCACCTGATTCCTAGGCCCTGTGTGCCCGGAATCATTTTCCGAAGATTAGATCAGGTACATTCAGTGAACGAACGAGCGGGTTTTTCTATCTTTTGAACTGGTGCTTGGAATTGAAATCCGAGGGCACCAATGGAATCACAGTGCTGGTAAATGTTTAGAAAACCCTTTTCCAGAGTTGGGTTTTCTCAGGTGTGGTTTTTAATTATTTGGGTAAATTTAAGGAATAAAATAAAAATGGTGCAACCGATCTTTTATTTTATTTTGCTTAACCTAAGTTAAGTGGATGATGTGGGACCCGCAATATCCTACCCACATGGTAGGATATTTGTGGGGGTGGGGCCCACACGAGCCCCACCTTTTCAACTTCACCCCCTATTAAACGAAGTGAACTCTTGCGTTTAAACTTTTTAATAAACGCCTCTATTAATTGGGCGGTTTAAAATGTTGCAATAAATTGAGTTAATTGTTTGATTCGTCTTTGATTTTTTTAAAATGTTTGGCGTGAGTAATAAAATAAGGTAACCCTTATTTTATTATTGTTGGGTTGTTGTGTTGAGTTTTTGGGGAGCGTAAGAGAAGTCTTGAAGTTCTTCGTTTTTCGTTGAAAAATGCGAAGAACACGAAGAACGTGAAGAACGTGAAGAACGCCGACCTCCGACGAAGGTCGACAAGAACGCCGGATCCTCGGAGATTGACAACGTGACGCCAATGAATCTTTTCTCCGCTATGCGACAATCCCCCTTCCACGATGCCTTCTTCTGCGGCGTGCAATTCCGTGACAAACCTCGTTCGACGACTACGCTCGAGGTAGGGGTTATTTTTGTGTAATTTTATATTCCCGTGGTTCCTTCCTTTTAAAAAAAATAACTCAAATCAACTCATCATCAAGTTGATCCGTGAATGATTTCTTTTGTGGGTTGGGAATATTTATCTGTGGGAAAAACTATTTGGGTTGATTTCTTTTGTTCGTGAAAAATCCTTGTTGTTCTTCGTGTTTTGGGCCGCTTGTTACCAACTTAACGGGAAGAGGTCGGACTGCACGAACACAGCTGACTCTCCTAAACCATTGTTGTTTTGATTCATTGCGGCATGGAGAAAGGCGGCACAGTGCAATGACATCGCATGGACATGAGGAAGAATGCGACGAAGAAGCGCGGCACCGTCGCGCGGCGCCGTTGAGGACAAACGAACCGCTGCCGGAGTCTGGGCCGCGGAGGCGATTGAAGACTCCACTGGTTGATCGTTGTGCGTGGATTGATGAATGATGAAGCAGGCTGAAAGAGCATTTTGAAACCTTCGCAGTAAACTACGGATCCTGGGAGAACCGTCGGCACAGACGGCGAGCAAAACAGACCACCGGAGCGCGTCTGGTGGTCCGCGGAATGTGCTGTCGGCGCGCCTCACCGGCGCCGGCGGCTGAAGGCGGCAGGAAGACTGGATCCCACGGCCGCACGAGATCCGGGGAAGACACGGCGGCTCGCGCAACATCCGGTGCAAAGGGACGGGGGCAGCGCACCCCCGCATCCACTCAGCGTGCGCGACACCCGCTGAGCCGGACCGGCCGCTACGGGCCGGGCCGCGCCGATTGGGCTGGGCCGCGCCAGCGGGGTGGGGCCACGCTCTGAAGGACCGGACCTGGACCTCGGTCGGGTAGACCCGGTTCAGGCGGACCAGGGGGGTTGGGTTGGGCCGGGCCGGGCCCAGATCCCCATTTCTGACTGTCTTCAGTCTTTTTCCCATATCATGGGCCACAGACCTCCAATCGACGCACCGTCAATTGTGTAGAAATCCTTGGATCGAGGCAGACATTTCGGTATATTAAACTCAAGGATTAGGAGAACTTTGTGTATGGTCGGGTTGGTTCGGATACGAAACCAATCGGGCCCTCGGAGCGGAAACACTTATATCTTGAGCTTCGGACGTCCGATTGATGTTCCATTGACTATGTTGTATTACTCTTGATGATACGGAACTTTTGGTATACTTCGGCTATGTTTTGGTTGCAGTTGGATAGTGGCCGGGTTGGATTGTAACCAAAATCCAACCGGGCCCATGGAACGGGAAAGCTGATAACTTTCAGACTGGACGTCCGTTTGACGAACCTTCAACGATGTTGGTGATCTTGTTGAGAAACGGTCCCTTTGAGTATACCCTATGAGAGTTCGGGTTACAGTAGAGATACGGCTGGGTTGGTTCACACACGAAACCAACCGGGCCCCTGGGACGAAAAGGCTAATAACTCACAGACCATACGTCTGATTGACACACCGTTTGTTGCATTGAGACCCCTATGACGAGGCGGTCCTTTGAGATAATTCTTCGTGGGAAATTGAGATACTTGGAGTATCGACCTGTAGCTCATGGAGCAGACCATCCCGGAGACGAGCGTTCGGAGTACGGAGACTGTGTAGCCAGCTGAGACCTGATGACTGCTTGACCGACTCGACTTGGAGTGTGTCGACTAGCCCAGTGGACGGAGCACTACTTTGTTTGGGTGAAGACCAATGGAGGACGGAGCACTACCTGTGTGACAGTGCAGACCCGCGGTACTCGTCCGGAGTGTACCTCTGCAGGCTATTAGGGGGTGTGCAGTACTGTGTTTGGGTGGCATACCCCGGCGGGAAGCACTACTGTGTTTGGGTGGCTGGCCCGCGGTACTCGACAAGAGAAGTACCTCAGCAGTCTTAGGTTAGTGAGTAGTACCTCGGAGCCATGACAGGACTACTATACACTCCAGAGACGGGGCTCTTCAGCAGTTACAGTTTCGATAATGAAAATCCTGGTTTGAGCTGAGTCTATGACCTTTGTGTTTACCTCATGATTGAGATTGGTCACTTGATAACTTAGGTATATGTATGGGAATATACCAGGGTAGTGGTTATCCGTTGATTTCATAATTGTTGTGTTTCCTCCTGATTGAGATGTGTTACTTGATAACTTAGGTATATGTATGGTAATATACCTAAGTAGAGGTTATCTGTTGAGATCTTCTTTATGGTTATCCTTGTTGGTTTTTAGTGAGACATTGAGGGTCTCGGGGTCCCTATTGAGTATCGTTATAATCACCCCTGCACGGGCTATGCCCGCACCTCGTTGTGTTGGTTGGAGATGACGAGTAGTGCTAACGGAGGCCGAGTGTTCGAGGACTGGATGGTAACCAGAGGTGGACTACATGACGAGTCAGTATCTGGAGGTGGAATTCACGATGAGAGAACACACAGAGGAGGTTCACGGGCGAGAGCGTTGTGGAGGATATCTGTACCTACCCTTCAGGTAGGATCCGTGGTGGATGATCAAGGAGCTGCGCTATCTGTACCTACCCTTCAGGTGGGATCCGAGGAGGACGACCCAGGAGCCACTTCCGTTCTTCCAGTTGTAGTCTTTCTCTGTTGTACTTTTTTTCAGTTGTAGCTTTATTTTCAGTTGGGTTTGTATTCTGGCCCATTTACTTTTCAACACATTCTTTTTTACATAGTGTTTACGTCCTCTTGTACTCTATGGTGTTTTGTTTACTTTTATAAAGGCAATGACTTCCCAGTTATCTGGATTTACGCCTTTAGTGCTAGTCTCCATCCCTTGGCCTATGGAAGGCGGGTTTGGGGTAGTCACGGAACGGGCCCTGAGGACAGGTCGTGAAAAATTGGTGTCAAAGGACTCGGTTCTACCACAGAACTTATAACTCTGATATTTTCTTTCTGTGAAGAAATAGTGTTAAGGGTACCGAGTGTGGTCTTCAGTTCAGGGAGTCCAGTGTTGGTGCGGGCAGCTGATGTATCCATACACCAGGACCCTGACAAATGATTTCTGACTTTGTGCACGAAAACACTGATTGTGGGGGTGTTTCCAGAAGTTTTTTTAAAGTCAGCTCAAACCAGGTCAGCTCACCAGGTATAATCATTTAACCGTGTCACATTGTTTCTTTCAGGATTCCTTTTCACAGACGACCAGCTAGAGCCCAGAGGGATGTGCGTACTGATAGCCTGCCGAGCGACGAGGCTTCGGTACAGGGCCCTCTTGTAGTTGAGGAACCAGTGGTACTACCATACGTTGGTCCACCGATGCCACCAGCCCCAGCAGTAGGCGATGCATGCCACTTGAGCACGCTGCACGAGTTCCAGCTCTAGAGGCCACCCAGGTTCCGGGGAGAGACAGAGCCGCAGGCGGCATAGGTTTGGCTAGAGGTTGTGATGAGAGTCTTCAGGATAGTGGGGACGCCACCAGACTTCATGGTGATCTTTGCTTCTAGCCTTCTTCAGGAAGCAGCAGGCAGGTGGTGGAGCCACTTGTTCCAGTTTTGCGACAGGATGACCTTCACATGGGGAGACTTCGAGACCTTCTTCAGGGTGGAGTTTGTACCAGTATCTCTGCACCCGGAGCATGTTCAGGAGATGATGCCTTTGCCACATGTTTTTCCATCAGTAGACGAGTCATCTGTAGGCAGTAGATAGATGATGAAGAGGTCCATGAGGACCAGACCAGTAGTTGGGTGATCTCAGGTTTTAGGATCGGTGGTGCGGGGCACCCGGGGTGGGGTCAGATCCAGGCATGCCAGAAATGGACAGTGTTTCTCCTGCGGCAGGAAGGGTCACCTGGCACGTGACTGTCCGACTCCTCTCACAGTTGATCCACAGGCGTTGGAGGATCCACCGAGACAGAAGCAACGGCGGGTGCTTGAGAAACAGCCGAGTAGTGGACAAGGCAGTAGAGCTCCGGGAGCAGGTGGACAGGAGCGGAACTAGTGGATACGTCCCTTGTACTTCTAGTTCCATGTTTCTGTTGGAATTGTGTCTTTGTACTATGTTCTTCAATAATAAAAAGACACATATCATTGTGATGTTTTCTTTCCTGTCCTTTTTTTTGGTTGATACTGAGAGGTCCCGGTTAAAACTGTTGACTTGACCCTCACTTTCTATATTTCTACTGGAGGATAACCAGTGACCTCACACTAATGCCGACAGTGTGACTTGACCCTTGGAGGTGAGAGTGACAGTTGGATCTCTTGGTAGTTACGTTGAGGCCTTACGTCGTCATCCATGGCATGAATGCATCATTCATGTCAGGATTGACTGTATTAGGCAATGGGTGTGGTTCATGCGGGGGATGAGACTGAGTTTCTCTTTTTGGAAAGGGATAAATCTTAGCAGCTCTTTCAGATCGTAGGCAACGAAGGTGAAGATCATCCAGGAGTAGATGAAGACTGCACAGTACAGTAAGAAACAGGAAACTGGTGATAGTCTTAGAGACTCGGGCATGTTAAATGTTTCCATAAGAGGAAGCTTAAAGGAGATATGAGTCTATCAAGAAGAATACATGGAGGTAGAGCTAGGAGAGCAGCATGAGGTGGTGTACATTTTAACATGCTACAACCACCCGCCTTAGTTATCCCCGCCAGGATCAAAGAGCTGGAGGGTGGATGAAGAGTGCGGCTACATGCAGTCAAGGAGTGTGACCCAATGGCTCTATGAATGATTCAAGGGACAGTCTATGTCCACTACTAGCTTCCATAGTAATAGACGTTGATATGAATCATTCTTTCCTTCCACGAATCTTGTCCTAGACCTATAGATTCTGGTAATCCGTGGACTTGACCCTCACGTCTGGAGATACCTTGGGAGAAGACTCGATAATCAAACTTACACCGATGGTGTGGTCAGACCCTTGAAGTGAGAGTTTCAGTTAGAATCTCTTGGTGGCAGTGTTGAGGCCTTAAGACGTTGGTTTGAGTATGGAATAGGCAATCCAATTTCATACAAGAATTGAATGTATTAGGATATATGGTTGTGGTTTAACTACGACGTCGGGATGTGTTTTCCTTGGTCGGCGAAAAAGAAACCCCATCCAGTAATGGATAAATTCATGCACATGAGGGTGCTACCGATCACTCTAGAGTCAGTCAACCTTACCCTTGTGGCATCAGTCGTTTTGAGTTTTAGTTCTAACAGGAATTGGAGACCTCTAGAGTTCGAGGATGACGATCACGTCCTTAAACGGGTCTCACCTCGATGAGGTTTATGGAGATGTGTCCATGGTGGAAAGTTATATCTAAGGTTCAGTGGACCTTCTTAGGTCCTCAGCTGGGTAGGCGAGGTGGTTTACCGCTTGACCCATCCACCTCCGTTTCACCTGGTGCACGACGATTTCCACGTATCTCAACAGACGAGATACATGCTCGACCCTTCGCATATCATCGACCATGAGGAGCTGGACGATGACGAGGGGGTGACTTTCATGGAGGTTTTAGTGGGGATCGAGGATCGACAGGAAAGGATCCTATGAGGACGGTCGATTCCTCGGGTGCACATTCTTTGGCCGTATGGGAACCTCCAGGTAAGCACATGGGAGCGGAAGACTCAGATGCGTGCTCAATAACGCTTTTGTTTCCTTTGTTTGTGTTAAAGATTTATGAGGAAGTAAATCCCTGAGGTGGGAGTAATGTAAAGACCATGAAATTTCAAGGAAATTTTTTTTCTTAATTTTCTTTGGAATTTTACAAGAACGCATTTTCTGACGGCACCTGATTCCGAGGCCCGGTGTGCCCGGAATCATTTTCCAAATTTTACCTCGGGTACGTTCAGTGAACGAACTAGCAGGTTTTTCTATCTTTTGATCCGGTGCTTGGAATTGAAATCTGAGGGCACCGATGGAATCTAAGCACTGATAATTTCTTAGAAACACCTTTTCTGGAGTTTCGTTTGCTCGGGTGTGGTTTTTTAATTTTTGGGGTAAAGTTAAGGAATAAAATAAAAGTGGTGAAACCAATATTTTATTTTATATTTCTTAACCTATGTTAAGTGGATGATGTGGGACCCATAATATCCTACCCACTAGGTAAGATATTTGTGGGGTGGGGCCCACATGAGTCTCACCTTTTGAACTTCCACAAAACCCCCACCTTTGATTAAGGTAGAACACCCGCACCCCCTATTAAACGAAGTCAACTCTTGTGTTTAAACTTTTTAATATACGCCTCTATTAATTGGGTGGTTTAAAACATTGCAATTAATTGAGTTAATTGTTTGATTCATTTTTGATTTTTTTTAAAACATTTGGCATGAGTAATAAAATAAGGTAACCCTTATTTTATTATTGTTGGGTTGTTGTGTAGAGTTTTTGGGGAGAGTAAGAGAAGTCTTGAAGTTCTTCATTCTTCGTCGAAGAACGTGAAGAACACGAAGAACGTGAAGAATGCCGACCTCTGACGAAGGTCGACAAGAACTCCAGATCCTTGGAGACCGATGACGCGACGCTGATGAATCTTTTCTCCACGACTCGATGATCCCCCTTCAGCGACGCCTTCTTCCGCGACATGCAATTCCGCGACAAACCTCGTTTGACAACTACGCTCGAGGTAGGGGTTAATTTTGTGAAAGCATATATTCCAGTGGTTCCTTCCTTTTAAAACAAAGAACTCGGATCAACTCATCGTCATGCTGATCTGTGAATGATTACTTTTGCGGTTTGGGAATATTTATTTGCGAGAAAAACTATTTGGGTTGATTTATTTTGTTCGTGAAAAATCCTTGTTATTCTTCGTCTTTTGGGCTGCTTGTTACCAAATTATCTGGAGGAGGTCGGACCACAAGAACACGGCTGACTCTCCTCCCCCTTTGTAGTTTTGATTCATTGCAGCATGAACAAAGGTGGCGCGGTGCAACGACACCACATGGACACGAGGAAGAACGCGGCGAAGAAGGACGGTGCCGTCGCGCCGCCCCGTTGAGGCCGAACGAACCGCGGCCGGATTCGGGGCCGCGGAGGCGATTAAAGACTCCGCTGGTTGATCACTTGCGCGGATTGACGAGCGACGATGCCAGACTCAAGGGAGTTTTGAAACCTTCGTAGTAAACTATGGATCCCGGGAGAACCACCGGCGTAGACGGCGGGCAAAACGGACCACCGGAGCGCATCCGGTGGTCCGCAGAAGGTGCTCTCGGCACGCCATGCCGGCGTGGCGGCACCAGCGGCCGGAACTGGCTGGCCGGCCAAAGGCGGCAGCGGGACGACCCCATCCCGCAGCCGTGCGAGATCCAGGGAAGACGCGGCGGCTCGCACAGCGTCCGGTGCAAAGGGCCTGGGGCAGCACACCCCCGCGTCCGCTCAGCGCGCGCGACACCCACTGAGCAGGACTTGCCGCTCTGGGTCGGGCCGAGCCGCCTGCACCGGGCCGGGCCGTGCCCTGAAGGGCCAGACCCGGTACGGACTGACCCAGGGGGGGGTTGGCCCGGGCCGGTCCGGGCCCAGACCCCCATTTCTGACTGTTTTCAGTCTTCTGCCCATATCATGGGTCACAGACCTCCGATCGACACACCGTCAATTGAGTAGTGATCCTTGGATCAAGGAGGTCGTTTCTGTATATTACACTCAAGGTTTCAGAGAACTTTGAGTACAGCCGGGTTGGTTCGGATACGAAACCAATCGGGCCCTCGGAGCGGAAACGCTTATATCTTGAGCTCCGGACGTCCGATTGACGTTCCATCGACTTTATTGGATTCATCTTGATGAGAAGGAACTTTTTTCATACTTTTCCTGAGTTTTTTTGCAGTTGGATAGTGGCTGGGTTGGATAGTACCCGAAATCCAACTGGGCCCCTGGAACGGAAAAGCTGATAACTTTCAGACTTGAAGTCCGTTTGACGAACCGTCAGTGGCGTTGGTGATATTTTTGAGAAATGGTCACTTTGAGTATACCCCATGAGAGTTTGAGGTACAATATAGATACGAATGGGTTGGTTCGCACACGAAACCAACCGGGCCCCTAAGACGAAAAGGATAATAACTTACAGACCAGGCGTCTGATTGACGCACCGTCTGTTGCATTGAGACCCCTATGATGAGGCGGTTCTTTGAGATACTTCTTCATGGGACTTTGAGATACATGGAGTGGGACCTGTAGCTTATGGAGCGGACCCTCCCGGAGACGAGCGTTCAGAGTACGGAGACCGTGTAGCCAGCTGAGACCTGATGACTGTTTGACCGACATGACTTGAAGTGAGTCGACTAGCCCGGTGGAAGGAGCACTACATTGTTTGGGTGCAGACCCAAGGAGGGTGGAGCACTACCTGTGTGATAGTGCAGACCCATGGTACTCGTCCATATAGTACCTTTGCAAGCTATTAGGGGGTGTGCACTACTGTGTTTGGGTGGCATACCCCGGTAGGAAGCACTACTGTGTTTGGGTGGCTGGATTGCGGTACTTGACAGGAGGACTACCTCAGCAGTATTAGGTTAGTGAGTAGTACCTCAGAGTCATGACAGGACTTATGTATACTCCAAAGACGGGGCTCTTCAGCAGTTACAATTTCGATAATGAAAATATTGATTTGAGCTGAGTCTATGACCTTTGTGTTTACCTCATGATTGAGATGGCTCACTTGATAACTTAGGTATATATATGAGCATATACCTGGGTAGTGGATATCCATTGATTTCATAATTTTTGTGTATCCTCCTGATTGAGATGGATTACTTGATAACTTAGGTATATGTATGGGCATATATTTAAGTAGAGGTTATCTATTGAGATCTTCTTTGTGGTTATCCTTGTTGGTTTTAGTGAGACCTTGAGGGTCTCAGGGTCGCTACTAAGTATCGTTATACTCACCCCTAAACGGCCTATGCATGCACCTCGTTGTGTTGGTTGCAGATGACGAGCAGCGTTGACGGAGGCCGAGTGTTCGAGGACAGGGCGGTACCTAGTGGTGGACCAGACGACGAGTCAGTATCCAGAGGTGGAATTCACAATGATACAGCACATGAAGGAGGTTTATGGGCGAGAGCGTTGTGGAGGCTATCTGTACCTAACCTTCAGTTAGGATCCGTGGTGGACGATCCAGGAGCTGCGTTATCTCTACCTACCCTTCGGGTAGGATCCGAGGAGGAAAACCTAAGAGCCTCTTCTGTTCTTCCAGCTGTTGTCTTTTTCTGTTGTACTTTTGTTCAGTTGTAGCTATATTTTCTGTTGGGTTTGTATTCTGTCCCATTTAATTTTTAGCACATTGTTTTGTACTTAGTGTTTACGTCCGCTTATACTCTCTGGTGTTTTTGTTACTTTTATAAAGGCAATGCCTTCCCAGTTATCGGGATTTACGTCTTTGGTGCTAGTCTCCAGCCCCTGGCCTATGAAAGGCAGGCTTGGGATATCACGGCACGGGCCCCGAGGACGGGTCATGACACATGCCATCCACATAGAACCTTTGGGCTAGGATCCACAATAGGAATGTGATTCTACTCAAAAGAAACATCTTCATGCAACTCCTCTTCCAAAGGATGAAAATTTTGAGACTGGTCCAAAAATTAACATTGAAACTAAGAAATGTTGTAAAGACCTGTAAAAATCAAGGAAAATTTTTTCTTAATTTTCTTTATAATTTTACAAGAGCGCGGTTTCAGACGGAACCTGATTCCGAGGCCCGGAGTGCCCGGAATCAATTTCCGAAGTTTGGCTCGGGTACGTTCAGTGAACGAACGAGCGGGAATTCCTATCTTTTGATCCGGTGCTCGGAATTGAAATCTGAGGGCACTGATGAACTCGTAGCGCCGAAATTCGCTAAAAGAGACCTTTTCAGAAGTTGCGTTTGTTGCGGGTTAAAAGTTAGTTTTGGGGATTAAAAGATATGTAAAATAAAATTGTGTGTGAATTTTATTTTATTCGTGGTGGTTAGACTCTCTCATGGGAAGTTGTTGGTGGGGCCCACAACCACCCAACTTCCCATGTGTGGTTATAAGGGAGGTGGGGCCCACACGAGCCCCCACCTTTTCAAATTCCCTAACCCCTCTAAACCCCCTCTTAAATTTTGTGGCTCTCCCCTACATTAATTGTTGCCAACTTATCTCTTCATTTAAATTTTTGACAACTCTAGATTTAATTAATGTAATGAATTCAACTTTTGAATTTTGAAAGGTTGGAAAAGTGAAAATAAAATAAGGTGTAGCTTATTTTATTTTGGGAGTTGCTGTGTTGTGTGGAGATTTGAGAGAAGAAGAGTTCTACACTTTGAAGAACTTCATCTTCCTCCTTGAAGAACGCGAAGAACACTGACACGCCGTTCTATCTTCTCTCCACGTCAAAGAAAGGGAGACACCGCTTCCTCCTCGGTTTTCCTTCGTCGACTTGAGAAGTTTCGCCAACGACGTATCGCATCGGACGCATCCCTTCGTCAACGGTTTTGACAAACGACGACCGCGACGCCCGACCTCCGCGACGTCGTCTACCGCGGAACGTAGAAAAATCTTCGAACCTTATACCAAGGTAGGGGTTGTTGATTTCTTTTTGGTTTAATTATTTTATTCTTGATCGTGATTTTAACAAGTCTAACGTGTGGCTTGAATTATTTAAAGTTGCGTTATTATTTTAACGTGAGGGGGCCGGACCGCACAAACACGGCCGAACCCCCTCCATCGTTCTTGTTTATTCTTGCGGGTGGAAGAAAGTGGCGTGGTGCCGTCGCACCACGCGGATAATCGTACAAATATTTTTGCGCGGCGCCGTCGCGCCACGCCGAGGAAGAATCTTAAAGAAGGCGACGCTGTCGCGCCACGTTAAAAGGAAATCAAGGCACGGCGAAGGGGCGCGGTGCCGTCGCACCGTGCCGGACGACGAACACCGCGGCCGGTTTCGGGCCGCGGCGGGACGAGGAGACCGCGGCCGGTTCCGGGCCGCGGCGGGATGAGAAGACCGGCGGCCGGGCCGCCGGCGTCGGAAGCCGAAGAGGGGACCGGAATTTCCGGTCCCGTTGGAGAAAACCGGCCGGCCAGCTGGCCGGCCGGATGACGTTAAACCGGGGGAATTAATCCCCCGGCCAGCGTATAAAACCCCCTCTTTATGAGGGGGGGCGGTTCCATGAAGGGGGGGCAGCAGCCCCCCGATTTGCTTCTCCAAAACTGGCCCCCACGTGGGGGCCGTTTTGTTGCAAAGGCGCGGCACAAAGGCCGCGCCGCCTCCAATTAGCGGGGGAATTAAATTTCCCCCGCGCAGCCTCCTCGCGGCGCCAAGCCGCCGCGGCTCCCCGCGCCGCCGTGCCGCCCCATGGGGGGGTCGGGCCGGGTCGGCCCGGACCCGGACCCCCTGTTTCGAACCAGTTCCGGTCTTTTGGCCATATCTTGAGCCTCGGACCTCTGAATGACGAACCGTCTGCGGCAACGCGATCCTTGGATCGAGACGGTCGTTAAGGTATATCGCACTCAAGGTTTCGGTTTACTTTGAGTTCGGCCGGGTTGGTTCGTTCACGAAACCAACCAGGCCTTCGGAACGGAAACTCTCATATCTTGAGCTACGGACGTCCGATTGACGTGCCGTCAGCTGTGTTGTGTCCCTCTTAGTGAGACGAATCTTTTGGCATACTACGCCCGAGGTTTGGACGCAGGTGGAGTACGGTCGGGTTGGTTTTTCCTTAAAAACCAACCGGGCCCCGGAGACGAAAATGCCAATAACTCTCAGACCGGGCGTCCGATCGACGCGCCGTCTGTTGCGTTGAGTTCCTGTTGACGATACGGAACTTTTGGATACATCAACTCTGGTCTTCGTGACAGTTGATGTATCAGCCTCTCGGCTCGTGGAGCGGACCCTCCGAACGAGCTTGCTATGTGCGGGAACCCTAGTGCTGGCTGCGACTGTTCTACTGCTACGACTGCTACTGTGACTGCGACGACGACAGTACAGAGATCCTGTGTGGATTCGACGACGACGACTTCAACACTCAGCGATCCTACGTGGATCAGTGCTACAGGTCCTGTGTGGTCCCGATCCTGTGTGGGTCCTTGCGCTCAGCGGTTCTGTGTGAGCCAGCACCTACAGGTCCTGTGTGGGCCCGATCCTGTGTGGGTCATTGCGGGGGTTAGTTACCTATCGATCCTTCGTGGGTCCGACGTCTTAGATGGATCACTGATCATCTTTATCGTCCTCTGAAGAAGTATACCTGTGTGAGCTGAATCCTATTGCTTTCCTGTGTGGATTGTGTTGAGCAATCCTGTGTGGATTACGTTTTTCTTTCCTGTGTGGAATACGTTTACTATCCTGTGTGGACTGAGTTGTACTTGGGCTCGGAGGTTGGAGCATATTTGAATTGATGACTTAGGTATATGTATGGGCATATACCTAAGCAGTGTCGGTTGTTACTTCGTGATTGTACTTTTCTTCGTGGTTTATCCTTTGTGGATTTGAGAGACCTTCAGGGGTCTCGGGGTCCCTACTGAGTAGCTTATACTCACCCCTGCACGGGCTTTGCCCGCACTACATTGTGTTGGTTGCAGACGACGGACAGCGTTGACCTTAGCTGAGGCTTGCAGAGCGGGACGGTACCCGGAGGTGGACCACTGGGCGGGACGTGCACGGAGCGGACAGCGGGACCCGTGGAGCAGAGGAGCTATCTGTACCCACACTTCAGGTGGGATTTCCAGTGGACAGCTCGGTGTAGCGGCTTTTACTTTTCAGTTGCTGTTTTCCCTTTCGAGTTGTACATTACTTTTAGTTTGGGTTTGTATTCTGGCCCATTTACTTTTCTGCACTTTCAGTTGTACTCTGCTTTGTTTAGTGTTTACTTTCCGCTTGCTTACTCTGGGTTGTTTGTTACTTTTCAAAGGCAATGCCTTCCCTTTTTACCGGGATTTACGCCTTGGTGCTAGTCGCCATCCCCTGGCCTATGGAAGGCGGGCTTGGGGTAGTCACGGCACGGACCCCGAGGGCGGGTCGTGACAAATTGGTATCAGAGAAGTTCGGTTCTACCGCGAACTCTGATCTTTTCTATGTGAAGCAATAATGTTTAGCGTATTGAGTGTGGTTATCAGTCCAGGGAGTCCAGTGTTGGTGCGGCGGCCGACGTATCCGTACACCAGGACCCTGACTTCTGATTTCCGACTTAATGCACGAAAACATTGTTTGCGTGTGTGTTTCAAAGTTTTCTTTGTGATTACTTATATCAGCTCACCAGGTATACTGTTCTAACTGTGGCGCACCTGTTTCCTTTTCAGGATGGCCCCACGACGACAGCCATCTAGGGTTCTGAGAGTCGAGCGAGACGACAGCCCACCGAGCGACGAGGCCTCGGTGCAGGGCCCTTTTCCAGTAGTGGCACCGGCGGTAGCTTTACCCGCCGATCCCCCGATGCTTCCAGCAGCAGCCGCTGACGATGGACGTCGCCTCAGCGCACTGCATGAGTTTCAGCGCCAGCGACCGCCCAGGTTTCGCGGGGAGACGGATCCTCAGGCAGTAGAGGACTGGCTGGAGGCAGTGGTTCGAGTGTTTAGGCTAGTGAGGACACCAGCAGACCTCATGGTGATCCTCGCTGCGAGCCTACTACACGCAGCAGCGGGACGATGGTGGAGCCTGATGCTCCAGGTGCACGATGAGGCATCTCTACTTTGGACGGACTTTGAGAGCCTCTTCCGCTCGGAGTTCATCCCAGCCACCCTTCGTGCGGTGCGTATCCAGGAGCTTCTTCAGCTGCGGCAGGGCAGCATGACGGTCGCTCAGTACTCGGCGAGATTTACCGATCTCTCGCGCTACTCGACCGACATGGTACGGGACCCATTCTTCTAGGCACGGAGCTTCGAGCAGGGTTTGAGACACGAGATCAGGGCATCGCTGATCTCCCTCAGCATACCGACTAAGATAGGAGTACTGGAGCAGGCCCTTCTGATCGAGAGCTTCCTTGCTGAGTCTACACCAGCACAGAGACCCACCGCGGGGCGGCACGTGGCAGAGTCATCTGCAGCAGGCAGTCGACGGATGACTCAGGGGTCCAGACAGGCCAGACCTTCAGGCAGACGATCTCAGGGCACTGGCTCAGCAGTGCGGGGCACACAGCGCGGAGCCAGTCTTACGAGAGGCAGACAGTGCTACTCGTGCGGCGGGCAGGGCCACATGGCTCGCGACTGCCCGACCCGCTGTGCCGAGGAGCAGCAGTCAGTTGATGGACCACCGAGGCAGAGGCAGAGGGTCGACCGTGGCGGTCCGCAGGGAGGAGGCGGACGAGGCAGAGGAGCTGGACGAGCAGCCGGTGGAGGGCGACGCTTTGAGGCTCTGCCACCACCACCACCAGGAGGTCCACCCCGACCACAGGGAGCTGGCGGGCAGCGACAGGCACAGCTCTAGGCAGCAGAGGCCTATGACCACGGCGCACCCGAGATGATTCGAGGTACTATCTGTGTCTATTCCACCCTTGCTGTAGTTCTTATAGACACAAGAGCGAGTCACTCTTTCATAGCCGCTGCCCTTGTTCGGAGCTCGGAGATTCCGACAGAGCCGTTGGCTCGATCCATACGGCTAGATACTCCTACGGGAGCAGACTCGACGATTACGCACTGGTGCCGGCAGTGTGAGCTTACTCTAGGAGGCGAGAGCTTCGGCTGGGATCTTCTTGTAGCAGCGTCGAGGCCTTACGACGTCATCTTGGGCATGGATTGGCTATCTACGGTCCATGCACAGATTGACTGTTTTAGGCGCAAGGTGCGATGTGTACGCACCGACGGGAGCAGGTTCACCATCACCGGTGAGAAGGGAGCCTTAGCAGCACAGGATGGAATTACGCGGAGGAGAGGACAGCCCATCACTCATCAGTTGGCTAGCCTCATCCTTGGAGCAGTTGACGTGCGGAGTACTGGTTTTCCTGCAGTGGTGGATCAGTTTGCGGACGTTTTTCCCGACGACATTCCAGGGCTACCTCCTCGCAGAGAGGTATACTTTTATATTGACTTGTACCCCGGGACAGCCCCGATATCCACTCCAGCATATCGGATGGCCCCCGCCGAGCTTCGAGAGCTACGGGTACAGTTGGAGGACTTGCAGGACAAGGGGTTCATCCGACCCAGTGTTTCACCCTGGGCTTCCCCGATATTGTTCGCCAAGAAGGCGGATGGGAGCTTGCGACTTTGTGTTGACTATCGTCGCCTGAACCAGGTGACAGTGAGGAACAAGTATCCACTACCGAGGATTGATGACCTCTTTGATCAGCTCAAGGGAGCACGGTGGTTCTCGAAGATAGACCTCAGGTCAGGCTATCATCAGCTCAGAGTCAGAGACGAGGATGTGCAGAAGACAGCCTTCAGATGTTGGTATGACCACTATGAGTTCTTGGTTATTCCTTTCGGTGTAACCAATGCCCCAGCAGTGTTCATGGCTCTCATTAACAGGATCTTTCAGCCATACCTCGATCGGTTTGTCGTAGTCTTCATCGACGACATTCTGATTTACTCTACGACAGAGGAGGAGCACGCCTATCACTTGCGAGTTGTTCTTGACACACTCCGAGAGAACCAGCTTTATGGTAAGCTCTCGAAGTGCCAGTTCTGGATACGTGAGGTCCACTTTTTGGGACACGTTATCTCTGAGGCGGGAGTTGCAGTGGATCCCGCGAAGATTGAGGCTGTGTTAGCATGGGAGCCACCCAGGAGCGTGACTGAGGTTCGGAGTTTCTTGGGACTAGCTGGATACTATTGGAGATTCGTACCAGACTTCTCTAGAGTTGCAGCATCACTCACAGCTTTGACGAAGAAGGGGAAACCCTTCGTGTGGTCAGACAGATGTCAGCAGAGCTTCCAGGAGTTGAGACAGAGATTGACTAGCGCACCTATCTTGAGGTTGCCTGAGGAGGGAGTAGGGTACGTAGTCTACTGCGATGCATCAGGGACCGGACACGGATGTGTTCTGATGCAGGAGCGGGCAGTGATCGCCTATGGATCACGATAGTTGAGGCCGCATGAGCAGAACTACGCTACCCATTACCTGGAGTTAGCAGTAGTGGTCTTCGCTCTGAAGACATGGAGACATTATCTAATGGGCGAGCGCTTTACAATCTTTTCCGATCATCAGAGTCTCAGGTATATCGTCTCGCAGAAGGACCTGAACCTGAGACAGCGGCGATGGCTCGAGTTCCTCCAGGACTATGACATTGAGATAGTCTATACTCCTGGGAAGGGGAACGTAGTAGCCGATGCCCTCAGCAGGAGGACGGGCATTCAGCTTCTTGAGGAGGCGACCGAGCAGCTGACCTATTTGCAGATATCCTTCGTGGATAGAGATGGAGCAGCCTTCCTCCAGTCCCTCACAGTCACCCCTCCACTACTGCAGCGAGTCAGGGAGGCACAGCGTGAGGACGCTGACTGTGAGACACGGCGTGCACAGATATCCTCGGGACAGGCACCTGATGGATTCTCCCTTGGAGCAGAGCACGCCATCCTTTTCAGAGGACGTACCATGGTACCAGTCGCATTTCGAGAGGAAGTACTGAGAGAGTTTCACACTTCTACTTTAGCGGTACATCCTGGAGTGGCGAAGATGTACCAGGACCTCAGACGATAGCACTGGTGGCCGGGATTGAAGAAGGCAATAGCAGAGTTCGTTTCTCGATGCCTTACCTGCCAGCAGGTGAAGGCAGAGCATCAGGTACCAGCAGGCTTGGTACAGCCCTTGGAGGTTCCGGAGTGGAAGTGGGACGGCATATCTATGGACTTCGTGACTGGACTTCCACGCACTTCCAGAGGTCACGACTCCATCTGGGTGATTGTTGACCGACTCACCAAGTCGGCACACTTCTTACCCATCAGAGGGCAGGGCTCAGTAGAGAGCTTGGGACGTCTCTACGTTCAGGAGATTGTGCGGCTCCACGGCGTACCATCATCTATCGTCTCCGATCGAGATGCCCGCTTTACTTCCCGACTTTGGAAGTGGGTTACAGGAACCGTTCGGGACACAGCTACGTCTGAGCACAGCCTTTCACCCTCAGACGGATGGTCAGACGGAGAGGACCATTCAGACTCTCGAGGACATGCTCCGCGCATGTGTCCTCAACTTTGGTCATAGCGGGGAGGACCACCTACCCTTGGTGGAGTTCGCGTACAACAACAGCTACCACTCCACCATCGGGATGGCACCGTACGAGGCGTTGTACGGCCGACCATGTAGATCTCCTTTGTGCTGGACAGACCCTGGGGAGTCAGCACTGGTGGGACCGGAGATGGTCCAGGCCACGACAGAGAAGGTCCAGGTCATCTAGGAGCGGATGAGGACAGCTCAGAGCCGGCAGAAGTCATATGCTGACAGGAGGCGGAGGCCACTGGAGTTCGAGGATGGCGACCAAGTCTTCTTGCGGGTCTCACCTCGACGTGGTATTCGGAGATTTGGCCGAGGCGGCAAGTTATCTCCGCGCTTCATCGGACCCTTCCAGATTCTCAGCAGGATTGGTGAGGTGGCTTATCGCCTGGCTTTACCACCTCAGTTGCACCGGGTGCACGACGTCTTCCACGTATCTCAGCTGAGGAGATACGTGCACGACCCGACACACATCATTGATCATGGGGAGCTTGACGTTGACGATGGGGCGACTTTTACGGAGGTCCCGGTGGAGATAGAGGATCGACAGGAGCGGGTCCTGCGTGGGCGATCGATTCCTCTTGTGCGCATCAGATGGCAGCACGGGAATCTCCAGGAGAGCACATGGGAGCGGGAGGCTCAGATGCGTGCTCAGTACCCTCATTTGTTTCCCTAGTTTTTGATGTATCTTTACGGGGACGTAAAGCCCTAAGGTGGAAGTAATGTAAAGACCCGTAAAATTCAAGGAAAATTTTTTCTTAATTTTTTTTATAATTTTACAAGAGCGCGGTTTCAGACGGCACCTGATTCCGAGGCCCGGAGTGCCCAGAATCAATTTCCGAAGTTTGGCTTGGGTACGTTCAGTGAACGAACGAGCGGGAATTCCTAACTTTTGATCCGGTGCTCGGAATTGAAATCCGAGGGCACCGATGAACTCGCAGCGCCGAAATTCGCTAAAAGAGACCTTTTCGGAAGTTGCGTTTGTTGCGGGTTAAAAGTTAGTTTTGGGGATTAAAAGATAAGTAAAATAAAATTGTGTGTGAATTTTATTTTATTCGTGGTGGTTAGACTCTCTCATGGGAAGTTGTTGGTGGGGCCCACAACCACCCAACTTCCCATGTGTGGTTATGAGGGAGGTGGGGCCCACACGATCCCCCACCATTTCAAATTCCCTAACCCCTCTAAACCCCCTCTTAAATTTTGTGGCTCTCCCCTACATTAATTCTTGCCAACTTATCTCTTCATTTAAATTTTTGACAACTCTAGATTTAATTAATGTAATGAATTCAACTTTTGAATTTTGAAAGGTTGGCAAAGTGAAAATAAAATAAGGTGTAGCTTATTTTATTTTGGGAGTTGTTGTGTTGTGTGGAGATTTGAGAGAAGAAGAGTTCTACACTTTGAAGAACTTCATCTTCCTCCTTGAAGAACGCGAAGAACACCGACACGCCGTTCTATCTTCTCTCCACATCAAAGAAAGGGAGACACCGCTTCCTCCTCGGTTTTCCTTCGTCGACTTGAGAAGTTTCTCCAACGACGTATCGCATCGGACGCATCCCTTCGTCAACGGTTTTGACGAACGACGACCGCGACGCCCGACCTCCGCGACGTCGTCTTCCGCGGAACGTAGACAAATCTTCGAACCTTATACCAAGGTAGGGGTTGTTGATTTCTTTTTGGTTTAATTATTTTATTCTTGATCGTCATTTTAACAAGTCTAACGTGTGGCTTGAATTATTTAAAGTTGCGTTATTATTTTAACGTGAGGGGGCCGGACCGCACGAACACGGCCGAACCCCCTCTATCGTTATTGTTTATTCTTGCGGGTGGAAGCAAGTGGAGTGGTGCCGTCGCACCACGCGGATAATCGTACAAATATTTTTGCGCGGCGCCGTCGCGCCACGCCGAGGAAGAATCTTCAAGAACGCGACGCCGTCACGCCACGTTAAAAGGAAATCAAGGCACGGCGAAGGGGCGCGGTGCCGTCGCACCGCGCCGGACGACGAACACCACGGCCGGTTCCGGGCCGCGGCGGGACGAGGAGACCGCGGCCGGTTCCGGGCCGCGGCGGGATGAGAAGACCGGCGGCCGGGCCGCCGGCGTCGGAAGCCGAAGAGAGGACCGGAATTTCCAGCCCCGTTGGAGAAAACCGGCCGGCCAGCTGGCCGGCCGGATGACGTTAAACCGGGGGAATTAATCCCCCGGCCAGCGTATAAAACCCCCTCTTTAAGAGGGGGGGGGGGGGTTCCATGAAGGGGGGGCAGCAGCCCCCCGGTTTGCTTCTCCAAAACCGGCCCCCACGTGGGGGCCGTTTTGTTGCAAAGGCGCGGCACAAAGGCCGCGCCGCCTCCAATTAGCGGGGGAATTAAATTTCCCCCGCGCAGCCTCCTCGCGGCGCCAAGCCACCGCGGCTCCCCGCGCCGCCGCGCCGCCCCAGGGGGGGGTCGGGCCGGGTCGGCCCGGACCCGGACCCCCCCGTTTCGAACCAGTTCCGGTCTTTTGGCCATATCTTGAGCCTCGGACCTCCGAATGACAAACCGTCTGCGGCAACGCGATCCTTGGATCGAGACGGTCGTTTCGGTATATCGCACTCAAGGTTTCGGTTTACTTTGAGTTCGGCCGGGTTGGTTCGTTCACGAAACCAACCAGGCCTTCGGAGCGGAAACGCTCATATCTTGAGCTACGGACGTCCGATTGATGTGCCGTCAGCTGTGTTGTGTCCCTCTTAGTGAGAAGAATATTTTGGCATACTCCGCCCGAGGTTTGGACGCAGGTGGAGTACGGTCGGGTTGGTTTTGCCTTAAAAACCAACCGGGCCCCGGAGACGAAAATGCCAATAACTCTCAGACCGGGCGTCCGATCGACGCGCCGTCTGTTGCGTTGAGTTCCTATTGACGATACGGAACTTTTGGATACATCAACTCTGGTCTTCGTGAGAGTTGATGTATCAGCCTCTCGGCTCATGGAGCGGACCCTCCGAACGAGCTTGCTATGTGCGGGAACCCTAGTGCTGGCTGCGACTGTTCTACTGCTACGACTGCTACTGTGACTGCGACGACGACAGTACAGAGATCCTGTGTGGACTCGATGATGACGACTTCAGCACTCAGCGATCCTACGTGGATCAGTGCTACAGGTCCTGTGTGGGCCCGATCCTGTGTGGGTCCTTGCGCTCAGCGGTTCTGTGTGAGCCAGCGCCTACAGGTCCTGTGTGGGCCCGATCCTGTGTGGGTCATTGCGGGGGTTAGTTACCTATCGATCCTTCGTGGGTCCGACGACTTAGATGGATCAGTGATCATATTTATCGTCCTCTGAAGAAGTATACCTGTGTGAGCTGAATCCTATTGCTTTCCTGTGTGGATTGTGTTGAGCAATCCTGTGTGGATTACGTTTTGCTTTCCTGTGTGGAATACGTTTACTATCCTGTGTGGACTGAGTTGTACTTGGGCTCGGAGGTTGGAGCGTATTTGAATTGATGACTTAGGTATATGTATGGGCATATACCTAAGCAGTGTCGGTTGTTACTTCGTGATTGTACTTTTCTTCGTGGTTTATCCTTTGTGGATTTGAGAGACCTTCAGGGGTCTCGGGGTCCCTACTGAGTAGCTTATACTCACCCCTGCACGGGCTTTGCCTGCACTACGTTGTGTTGGTTGCAGACGACGGACAGCGTTGACCTTAGCTGAGGCTTGCAGAGCGGGACGGTACCCGGAGGTGGACCACTGGGCGGGACGTGCACGGAGCGGACGGCGGGACCCGTGGAGCAGAGGAGCTATCTGTACCCACCCTTCAGGTGGGATTTCCAGTGGACAACTCGGTGTAGCGGCTTTTACTTTTCAGTTGCTGTTTTCCCTTTCGAGTTGTACTTCACTTTTAGTTTGGGTTTGTATTCTGGCCCATTTACTTTTCCGCACTTTCAGTTGTACTCTGCTTTGTTTAGTGTTTACTTTCCTCTTGCTTACTCTGTGGTGTTTGTTACTTTTCAAAGGCAATGCCTTCCCTTTTATCGGGATTTACGCCTTGGTGCTAGTCGCCAGCCCCTGGCCTATGGAAGGCGGGCTTGGGGTAGTCACGGCACGGACCCCGAGGGCGGGTCGTGACAAATGTGGAAGACCTTGTGCATAACCCTGTACCTCTGAGGTTACTACAATTGATATTCAACTGGCCTAACCCTCTCTAGAATCTCAAATGTTCAAACATATATTGGGGAATGCTTACCCCATCTCTGGATCCTCTTGTGTCCCAACCATGGTGTGGCATGTTTGATAACTCAATCCCTAAACTCAATCTCTAAATGTCATCTATAGTGATCAACATATGATTTTTGATGAGATTGAGTAGTATCCATCTATTTCTAAATGAAATGAACCTGCTTAGTGTTATACTAGACATTACAAGGTCCTAATATCACTGCCTCTCCTAACTCCAACCATCTTAGGGGTGATAAACATGGCCTACCCTAAATATCCTCAAATGGATCGTAATGAATACTAACCTGGAATCTATTGTTGTAGGATAACTGATCAACAAGGGGAATGTGTGGCTCCCAGGAATCCCCAAAATATAGGATCCTTGCCCGAAGCATGTCCTCCACCACATGAATCATTCACTCTAACTAGACATATATCTGAGGATGGTATGTTTTTTTAAAGGCATCTGTGTACCAAATTACATTTTATACCCTTAATAGAAATTAGATTTAAAATTGGTGTCCCTATTTTAGATGATGGAATGTAGAACCTGTGTAGTCATGGAATCTCTCGAATGTACAACCTCTCAAGTTCATAAAAATTGAAGGTTTCCTCGATCAATAGGAAATCTGAAACCTTCTTAATCCTGAAAACCACAACCGGTACTACATCTATACCATATGGAGACCTTGGAAAACCCATCATGAATTCCATCAAGAAGTCACTCCTTTTCCACATTGGAATGGGTAGCTACTACAAAATCACTTCTAGTATTTGGTGTTCCGTATTCACTTAATGATTGGTAGAAAATCTAATGAAAAAACTAGCTACATCTCCCTTTATATCTGGCCCCTGGTTCTGATGATGTAAATCCCGATACATTTCATTAACACCGGGATGCACTTCCAAAACTGAAGCATGGAAATCCTGCATCAGCTCCTTGTGCATGTTATCTGAGGATACCCATATGCAATGACTTGATCCCCATGCATAAGAACTACTCCTAGAATGACACCTGATACATCACAGTACAAAATATAACTATTTCCTAGGTGTAGTAAAATCATTATCGGTGCTGACGTTAATCACTCATTCAGATCCAAAATGTTCATCTCGCATGAATCTGACCATACGTACTTCGCACCCGTTTTTGCCAAGATCATCATTGGTGCTCCTAAACATGAGATGTCGTGTATGAAATGCCTATAGTAACTATCCATCCTTATAAAACTCCACACCTCAAAGATGATATTTTGATAATAATATGTAGTTACCGCTCTCAACATCTCTTGGTTCACTGATACTACTATCTCCAAAATGACGTGACCTAGAAAGTGCATTTGATCCCTCCAGAAATTGTAGTTTTAGATCTTATCATATAAATGATATTATCTCATTGTACTGAAAATGATCTCATGATGTGTGTAATGGTTGTGTCGATTATGATAGTACACTAATTTATCATCAATGAAAACCACAACAATGGAATCATGATAGGGATGGGACACTCAATTTATCTATTCCATGAAGACAACATGAGTGTTCATGAGATCGAACAGAATAACCATATACTCTAGCAATCCATATCTTCTTCGGAGAGATGTGTGAGGTATGTCTAATGGTCTAAAATGCACATGATGATAACCAAATCTCATATAAATCATAGTGGATACCTGATATCATCATAGATGATCAGAGAGATTATCTATTTGCTATATAGGATACATTTTCATAACCATTAAATGGTTCAATTTATGATAATCGATGCTTTCCATAATGGTACCATCCACCTTTTTTTAAAAGGACCAGCGAACACCATAGAGAAATACCAGGTTGGATAAACCACTTTACCTCTAAATCCTCTTTCTACAACTAAAGATATTTCAATTACATCGTAGAAATTTTATAAGGATGAATGGATAACATTACATCTCTTGGTACTAGCTCGATAGATAACTCCACCGCTCTTATCAGAGGATTACCCGAAAAGTATCTCGGGATGATGTCCCTGAAATGATCATCTGTGGGTAGAAAGTCCATATGATGTATCCCCTGGGAATCCAGATATAAATTCGCAATTTGAGCTGTTATCCCACTCAACACATGATACTCTGGTCTGGGTCATCCTTCCTAGACATCCCAATCTTTATTGTGTATAATCAATATTCCTTCAGGTGATGTAAAAATCACCATATGGTGATAGAAATCAACAAAACCCTAAAGAGACCATGTCCAATACATTGTGAGGTTGACATAAAATTCTATCATCTCTCAGACCTGGAGATCCCAAAGGAATTGACACCCACTGATTTCAATGGGGCACTCCCTTCAATGTTTCACACTTTCTGTTCTAATCCCTAATTGAGTTTCTATATTCCTAAAATCATCAGAAGTAAAAACATAGGGCCCTACGCTCTCTAAAACAGGCTCAAATATTCAAAAATTGTTAATCCCATGTATCCAAGAGTGATGAATATAAAATAAAGGTGACTAGAATAGTACATATGATAGTAGAAGGTCTATGATCTAGTTCCAGCTAGGTCTGCTACAATACAAATGTTTAGCCTACACCCCAACCCTATGACATAGCCTGGCTACCCTATGCTAATCCATAGTATTGTCTAATACTCATGGAGTACGGTAACCTAGGTCATGATCACCACCTCATCCTGAGTGTCCAAACATATTACAGTTCCCCAACTACTGAGAAGATGATGTCCCTACTTCGGAATGCTGAGTCGGGCCAAATCCTCTCTCACTAGAAGACAGTGGAAACATTCTACAAAAGTAATACATATGGAGCCTCTTTTTTTAATCATGAAATTGAACCTGTTCCATTGGGAATTGAGGTCTAGTATCCCAAATGTTCCGCCCTGGAAGCACCTCACCTGGTGACTAGATGATAAATTCTATGTACTAGATTTACTACATGTAAGCTTTAGATGACGCTTCCAGTGACCGATAAAAAGAGTACCAGATATTGGTGACGAAATGCCCTATCTCGCACCTCAAGATTCCCTCTAATTATTCTAAATAATAATTGTGTGTTTCACTATAGAATACATTGTATTCATCAATAATATATTCAATTTCAATCATAATTCAAACATGAGACCATCATTAAATCTCTTATCCACAGATAGATCTCCACCCATTAGAATTGGTGTGAATTGCTGGAGCTCTGTAAAGTGGGAAGAGAAATCCATAACTCAAAGGGAGTCCTTCTCTAGAAGCATAAAATCATGGGATTTTTTCGGCCCTCAATGTATCGAGATAGAAGTAGTCATAGGAGACTATCTAAAAATATTTCCACACCACGTCCTGCTGATACTCTCTTTGAGTGGTAACATCCCACCATCTCTTTTTTGAATCACGCAAAATATAAGACATGAGATTTACCCTCATCTTAGGAGGCATCTCATGATGATAGAAATTTGTTAACAAGGCCTCTCTCTATGACTCTACTACATGTGGTATTCCTTCCACAAAAAAATGGCTAGATGCTGCTGCTGGAAACCTATTTCTAGTTCATCTATTGACATGGAGGGTTGCGGTGCTCCCTGAAAGGGTTACATGAACCTCATAAAACCTTCACAGAAAATTACATCATCCCATGCATCCGGTATAACAACTGGTTCCACAAGTGTCACTACTAGATGGTCTTCTAGTTGCCCATGTACTACCACCTATAGGGTATGATTATCACCAACCTACTGGTGTACTACTGGATGTAATCATGGTGGCATTTCACTATAAATTCCACCACATACTCCTCAATATATTCTCATTCATCAATGTAAACGGTTCTAGAGAGATAGAACAAAATAGGAGAAGAAAACACTCAAAAGTTAACAAAATATGTGTAAACATGGTTTAAGGATAATAACCTATATGTACAATTAAGCCCTTATAGGGTCATGTTCTCCCACCGACCTAGGGGTGGAAACACCCCATGTTAATGGAATATTAGGATTATAAATTGAATTCATTCTCAATCACATACATGGTCCTGAAACTCCACCTGCCTTGGTCGTGTAAACGTCCTTGGTACACAACATCTTAGGCTGACACATGGCGTGTATTAGAATCTTCCCCTCTAACCATATAATATTACATGTCCAGAGACACACATATCATACTATGAGAAAATACATGGGTTATACATAGGGTACACATTGTGTTTTAATCAAAACATAAAACCCTTGTCTTTATCACACAGCTAGATATAACGTCAAAACACACATGGCGTGTACTTAGAGTATAAGGCTTGTACCTAAAAAGAACACTTCTTCCTGGATAGAAGAACACATGGTGTGTGTTCATAGGACCACACACCATGTTGTCTGGGTTTCTGGACAGTAACCCTTAAGAAACATACTCAGAACCCCTTTTTTGAAAAAATAAATAAATGGGGTGCCAAATTCTTTTTTGTGGGGTGTCATACACACCGTGAATCAAACCTTTCCATCCACATATTGCACATAACAACACAATTTATATCCTATGGAGAAATGTGATCCAAAAAATTCCAATACCAGAGGGCCAATACTCCTCAGTGACCAATTTTTGGGGTCCATCCAATTAAACCATAACACGTACCAATACAGCTAATATAATAGAAACCATATCTATCACGGTTTCTATGACTACAAAATTCATATTTTGCATGAAATCTATCAAAACAGCATAAAATCAGTAATTATCTCTAAATGGAATAGAATGAATGCATGGATTTTGATTTCTAACAAGTGACTATATGATTCATGAAATGTCATACCCTCATCTCATTAGGATGCAACACAATAGAACCATAATTATTTCAATAATAATAATAGAAAAGAAGTGTGTCACCCAATGGTGAAATCGAATCATCTATAATAAATCACAATCCAAAAAATATAATTTCATTCAAGGTAATTTGGATTTTACCTATACCTGGGGTAGTTACTCCCGAGCACATCTAATTACCAAACTATAACTCCTTTATATCCTCAAAAAATATTAAAGAAAACATTGAATGAAATCCTCTTATACCAATTTTTAACATCCAATATCTATATGCCAGTCAACTAGTTCCCAGTGCACCGTTAATCACATAACCTCAAGTGCAATTCCCCAAACACCAGAGGATGAAGACTAACACATAGGGCCTTGGGTGTGATAGTGGGGAAACCATAAATTCATTTTTAGAGTGTAACACATTGTAATAAATAATATTGCAATAATTTAAGCAGTAAATAGACACATCTAAAATAAAACGTTAATGATATATATGATAAATAACTAAGAATAATTCCATTCAAAGGATGATGCAGCATGTCACATGTTATACGAAAGAAGCCAAACAAGTTCACTATAGCTATATAGTATATATTCCTCAAAAGAAAAAAAATAAAAAAAAGATACTATAATGTATCACAAGCCCTGGCTCGGTCCTATTCTCACCGACTCCTACGCAGCACATCATGTACATGTAGCAGGGCACTTTCCCTGATCAACACCAAAAAACAAATATTATATTTGTGCACAAAGCATGACCCATACAGGGTGTGAGACAAAATCCCAATATGAAGCCACCAAATATTTGTGCCAATCTATCAGTGAATATATATAACATGCAATGTACAATAGTGAAATTAGTAAACTAAAGGTATTCATAAGTAAGCACAACATATGTCTCAAACGACATCAATATCAAGTATAGGTGAAGAATGAATACAATCTTGTGCTTTGCAATGATAGATGTGTCATTATTCATTATATTTAATTATTCATATCCATTGGATTATATAAAAGTATCAAGGTCCTTCCAATGCCCAAACCCCCCCCCCCATAAAATTATACATGAACTCATGACGTAATATTCATTTAATAATTTTCCAATACTGGATGCCCTAGGTATCCCTCAATGGATCATAGGTTCTCTATGAATTTTAAAGAGACTCAATGTTCCAGACCATCATATATGTGGCTTTATCATGACCATTACATATTTATCCTCTTGAGATCATCGATTTTCTTTTAACAGATACAATGGTTCACCCAAGATATGTAGCTTTCATTTAGTCACAGGAGCTTGATATTGTCTTTTAACCAATATCGTGGCTTTCCCATTAATAATTACCATCTTTCATCATTTTATTCAATTACACATTCCTTCTTAAAAGAAAAATATGTTAATTAAATTATCACATGGTCAATCTAGGATAACTGACATGGGAAAAACATACAACGAGCCTATTATAAAATTTAAACAATTACTTGCCTTATAAAAAAAATTATCTCATGTGGGAAATTCATATATTGAGTAATAAATTGTTAACATTACAAGAATGCAATTTCATTTCAATACTCATAGGAATTCTTGGACAAATGAACATCATGGAAAACACACCAATGGGGTCACATTAAATCATGTTTCAAAACACTAAAAATTCTTTCAAATTATCGAATTTGTTACCTAATAATAAATCGGAAATAACATGGTTCATTATTTAATCAAACGACAACCGAAAAGTGGGAGGACGACACTATGAAATATATAAACATCATGACATTTTGTGAAATCCCAAAGACCACCTATCTTGTGTTACTATGACTCTCATAATCTAGTTTTAATTATCAATTCAACCTAAATTGTGGTATATCTACAAAACAGTTATAAACACTCAACCACAAATAACTAGATCGAGCTAAGAAATCATGAATAAAGGCTCAAGAAAAATCAAGAGATTATCGATTGGGTCCCAATGCCTCTAATAGTGATAGAAACTGATTTCGAACAGACAATCGAGAGGCAAAACCACCTCTAGGCGTGGGTGTTCATCCAAAGAGGCCTATTTCTATCCAGTCTACCAAAAATGATTCCACTTCCTAATTTAATAAAAAAATTGCTTTTTGTGTACTTAAAACTACATGTATTTCTTTACAACTCATGGCTAGACCATTACAAGGCCATTTACAAGGATTACATGGCATATATCCCTCTATACACGGTGTGTACATAATTGTACATAGCGTGTAGCCCATAGTCACATTGTGTAAAATCCCCATAGACCACCCTTGTCCTGTTTTACACTATTTTTAAGTATAAAATGAAAAGTAAATATCTATACCACAAAGGAATAACTAGGTTCTTACACACAACATGTTAAATTTATATCAAATTCTATGATTTCCATCCTCATCCATCTCCATATATTATAAAAATGTGGAATGTATTTTAACTAAGAAATTAAACGTATCATATTCGAGAACTCTATAATTATTCTTGTCCCAGTGAATCTAAAAGAAGTTATAAATATCACAATATACTATAATATCTTAATCACACATTGATATACCTATCAAATGTTCTCTTTATCATCTAAAAGTAAAAATAATTATATATTTATAAAGGAAATCAACAAATGTTTAATATACTATCAAATACAAATATAGATATTATTTAGAGGATTAAAGGTTTAGAAATTCTTTTTTTATTTTATACTTACACTTGACTTCAATTCCTATTATAGTTTTTCCTGACATTATTTCCCTATAAATCATCGACTAATTGGATGTATAATCTATAAAATAAATTCTAATAATAATCCAAAATTTCCATGGTCCATTCTAAAAATTTCATGTCTTCAATTATATCCAAACTACCCCAACATATTATAATATACTTTTCATGAATATTACACTAAAGCTAACTCAAATGGAAGAAATCAGGACCTCTATCCATATCTGTTTGAATTTATAAATTATATCCACTTTACCAATCCTTAAAAACACCTCTAATGGACTAATGGATGTTTATGAATGCTTATTACCCCTCAAATATTTTCCATCCTCAATGAGGAGAATCCTTATTGAACACATAATCACTTACATCAATCTCTAATTGATCCTTTCTATAAGATGAATATGATATCAAAGAAATTTATGTTGATCATATATTTTCTAAAACATCACAATATCTATATCATCATCACATTCTATCTTGCACAATAACTTCATTCCCACTAAACTTGTTGTTGTACAAGGTTGATGTAGACAATTTCGAATACATCATCTCAAAAGGTTGAAAAATAATGGATGGATTATTTTTATTATTATTTAAAATATAAATCACGATTTTTTTCTACCACTGATCCTCTATAATATAGAACACATCACTATAAAATTTCTATTAAATATTAGGATATAATGCCATGCTAAACAATAGATAATTGAAAATATACATTTTAATCCATTATATATTTGTAAAGGTGAGTGTTAATTTTTATAAATTATATATATCTATGGAAATCTATAAACTCTATCCACATTTTTTTATATAATTTTCACCAACACATCCACCATGGTCAACTATTTAATTTATAGAAAATGAGCTGACATTATCAGAACATAAAAAAATACCATAAATATTAATATCCTATAAATAATTTTTTTAAACCAATATTATGATACATGTATACATCCTCCTATTTCCCCTATTGTTCACTCATATGATGAAAAAAATATTTTCAGGCTAATAATCACTATTAACATAATGAAACATAAAGAATATAGATACAAAAAAATCTCTTTACTTTTCACACTATCCTCCAAAAGATACATCTATAAAGCTTGATTGATCTTTGAAAATGCCCGATATAATACATGATACATGTAATTTAAATAACATATAATATATAGAAAATTTCATATTGAATAAACACAACTATTGATATATTACCTTAGGTTTGTCATACACTATCGCTCCATTAAAAAAATCTCCATAAAAATGAATTTTCTCCAAACCACTACCTCCTAAACAACCATAATAGGCTCCTTCACCTACTAAAAATAGGGATACAGAACCATCATTTGATACCTATAAAATTAACAACTAACCTAAACCATATTAAATTTTAGGGAAATAATGTATTCCATAATACTCAATTCATCGCTATCCTCAGGTGGAGCATTTCTATATGTCTTCTTATATATTGTATAATCCACCATATTAGCTTTACTGGGAGTACATGAAATATCAAAATCATAATCATGGAATAAATCAAACTATCACAATTTTATTCAGATTTATATCCCTTTAAGAATATATTTAACACATACATTTGTAGTTCAAGAAGGTAAAAATGATCTACAATGTAGTAATGTTTCTATAGAACAAATAATAACACAATAAGATGGAGTACTTGAGTAATGTTATTAGAATTATGATTAGATTACTTCCTATAGAAATAAGATACCACCATTCAATCATAAATCATCAAACAATCAAAACCAATATAGGAACAATAATCTCAAAAAAAACTGGTTCTATAAGAAAACAAATAATATAAAAATCATTCAATTACACTTTTAATTACTGGAAACCAACATTGAATTGATCCAGAAACATGAAACAATATTTATATTTGTCAAAGTATTAAATTGGTAACTGATCTAGGAGATACTATACATGAACATATTATAACAGCCTTTCAAATTGAGAAAAATACAAAAATCAACATCATCCTTGGTTAATTCCAAAAAAAAATTAAAACATCATTCTTATATGTATTAACCATAATTCAATAATTTATCATGAAATTACAAATTTTATTTTCTTCACATGTAAAAGAGAATTCACTTTTACAAATTTTGTTAAAGCTAATGTCATTATCAACTCTATAAAAAATTAGTTTGTATATATTCTCTTCTTCTATCATATAATAAACCTATATTTCATCAATTATACCCACATGAACGAATATATAATGAGAAAAATAATATCGTCACCCAACCCCTAGATAATTTAAGATAATCATTATTTCTAAGTAGAATTAAAGAAATACTTAAATTCCCATTATGAATCAAAAAAATCAGTTTATTTGATGCTTCCCCCATTACCCCATCTATTTTAACATTGAAATAAAAATAATCGTTACGAACATGAAAAATAAATTATATTTATTGAAGAATCCATTAATACACTTGAGTGTGAATGGGTTCTTCACAAATACTGGTTTCAACAAACTATAATTCTCATATAGAAAATTCCCCCAATCCACTCTCTTTTGAAATAAAATTAGAGACCCCAAAAGAGATACAATTCTTAACACATAATGATTTTAGTCATATTATTTTATATTAATACTATGATTGAAATCATATACCGTATGAAAAACCAAATTTATATTAACTACAATATACTATAGAATTATGTTTAATTATATAAGACCAATACATATATTTCAAAATGTTTCTGATATCTCTTATTCATGGATGTAGAAACACCTATTGAATCTTAGTCTATAACGGGTTACATACTTTCTTTCCAAAAAGGAAATTAATGTTTTTTCTTCCTAATGACTCGTATGATGTGACATTGGTTGAGAGAATGAGTTTCCATGCTCATAACTATATTTCAAGTGGACTTAGTTCATTTATTAAGACTATATTATGGATATATGATATTTTCATGAATCTTTTTGACATTTCGTATGAGATTCATTTCCCTAACCATGAAGAAAAATTATTTCTTATCTAATATGAATGTATCTACATGTATGATGAATAATATTAATGAACCATTTTTATTTATTAGAGGTTCTCAATCTTATTACCCATTATTACATATCAGTTTTTTGGTTCATAGGACTATTTGGGAACTCATTAATTTTCCACTATCTAGGGAGGTGGTTTGTGTCGTTGAATTAGTATCAAACCTTAGCGATGTGTCGCGAATATCATGAAAAGAACAGAAATTCAACCATGCATAGTCTATTACAAATTATTTTGTCAAATTTTACGTTTAATGAATATGTTAAGGGGACAAATCCATTATGTTTAACATCTTGTGATAAGGGTTTCTTGGTAAAGGGTTCATAGTAATGGTCGATGTGTGGCTTACACACAAATGGGATTATCATGTTGTTGATGGTGGGAATGTGGATGAGTGGGGATGAGTTTTATTCACAATGAATATAAATTTTTATGATAAATACCACTATGATTATTAACCGATTATGATGTAGAGGAACATTCAATGATGTGGAGTTTCATCCTTGAGGAGAAATACTACATATATCGACAAGATGAGAATCAATTCCCATGTAGATTGACTAAAACAATTTATGGTTGTGTTATAAGACCAAACCATATAGTTAAATATCACCATGTAATGATTCAAATCATGGGTTTTTGAAATATTTTTTATATGAATTTTTCCATAGAGAGGAATCCTATGTATCCTTTGGAGATATAAATGTGATTCGACATAGTTTTGACATTATGGAAATCATCATCAAAAAAGGTGTTATAAAAATAATTGGAGAAGGAAATTTTATAATGGGGATGAACTATATTTATTCAACAAGATTATTTCACACTAAAATAATGTATTATATTATTTGGACATTCAACTGTATAGGACACCCACAATCATGTATTTTATTTTCCTATAAGGATGATCATTTCAAGTCTCCAATGTTAGATAAATAATTCTTTATTTGATAAAGATTATATATCATGAGATTAGAAATGTTCTAGATGGTTACAAGGCTTACAAACTATGGAATCCAAAAGAGAATATGATTATGAACTCTATTATGTATATGGATTAATGTGGAGAGGCCAGATAATTTATATTATATATTAAAATTGTTTCATATCTATGGGGAATAAAGGTATTTTATGGGATATGTCCTCATATAATGATTTATTATAAAGATATTCCTTGAATATGTTGAATAGGATTAAATAAGGTTCCCTTAATATCAATCTTATAACAAGAATTAGAGTCATCATATTTTATATGTTCACCATGATTATGGATCATTAAAGAAGTAGGAGGAATAATCATTTGAAAACTTATTATTTTTGTGTGTGCAGATGTGTGGGAGAGGGGTTTCATGACTAGCATGAAGAATTTATAATAGCATAAACGAGTAAGGGTCATTCAAATTTATTGAATGAAGGGCGGTTAAAAACATCACATGAAGGATATGGAGTCACATGATAATAAAAGGTTATGAAGGTATTGTGATTCACATGACTGATGTCATGGTTAAAATATCACATATAATAACCACATGTGCATGTAGCCATATCTATATAACCTGAAAAAGGTTACATCATGTTATCTTTTGACTTGAGGTATCCATTATGTGATCATCTATCACATTTTTGGCCATTCATAGTACTCACACAATGTCCATCATTTTTTAAAAATTTATACACCATGTCTATCAAGTGGTAGGCTCTAAAATGATGTGATTACTTATCATTCAAAATCATTGGTCCTCCATTATTCCCTATGTTTGTGTATTTTTGTGTATTAGGGGGTATAATAGGAATCATCCCACCGATATATACATTTATTCACATATATGAACACACATCTTCATTGGGATTAAGTAAATAAAAATCACCTCTGTAAGATGGTCTACGATTGTGTATCATGAGTGACCAAGTTATGTGTCATCAGTGATGACTCTTAACAGATTGAGTAAATAACATCAATCAATAAATGGGTCCTCCAAAGAAAACCTTATCCCGGAGGTGAACTCTATATTCATTTATCGTATTCTGGCCACATGATATCATGAGTCATCACATAATGAATAGAATATAATTTAGGACCCCTTCTCAGATAAATTCAAAAAGAAGAGTCATATGATCTTATTATCATGGGGTGGACATATGTCTTCACAGGGAATCACATAATGAAATGAAATCAAAATACCATCATTCCTCAAGGAACATTCATCACCAATTTACTGGAGGGTATAGAATCAGGTATATCATGGAGCCATCACATAAGTAGTTTTATGTCACATGATAATGTATGTACCCTTACAGGAATAGACTTTATATGTTTATTTTGTGTTTATAATGAATCTATAAATTGGGGGTATGTGATTAAATTCCCCATTCGAGTTTACATGATCTTGTAAACAATTATCATGACCCTGAAGTGGTCTTTATATTAATTCTCTTATTTTTAACCAAAATAGCTATTTACTTTCTTGTATTATCCAAACACCAATGTTTTCCAATGATAGTATAGAGGATGTCAACAACATGCCCCCTAAAAGTATTGTCCCAGGGTAGAAGGAAGGAATTATGTCTATGGAAGTAAATGACTTGTTGAGGTTTTTATGATTCTATCTATTAGTTACTACTGGTCTTCTCAAGGACTTAGTGTAATCTAAGAAAATATTATATAAATTGGATGGAAAAGATAGAATATAAATCAAATATCCAGAGATATCAATTTTCTGTTAATGTGTAAAAAAACACAAGAGTTCTTTATCTGATCCCTTCACCTGTTGGGGCTGCGTAATCCTAAAATGTGAAAAATATCTTGTAATAAATCTACATGATAGTAAAATTTCATATGTAGATGACAATAAGTCACTTAGTATAAACATCATGTACCTTCGAATGATATTATAGGATTGAAAATACCACATTAGAATTCATGAGATAATATATTGCTTCCAAGGTTACATGATTCTCTTGAACCATTTAATGGTCATGTGACCATGTGTCTTTATATAGTTCACACACTCTACACGACACTATAATTTCATTTATACATTTTATATTTGAGAACACGTTAATTATAAAAACTAATTTTCCCTACATTTAAACTGTATTTTTCTTTCCTACTAATGAGGATTTCTCCAGGAATGTTTTATGAGGAAGCTATGGGTATATGGAACACCCTAGTTAATAATATTGACACTGATGAGTGCATAGTCATACATTCCTATAATAATTTTCTTCTAGTATTAATATGGAATAATATACTAGATTATCCATTGTGTGATTGGTTTCCCTTATAAATGTTTGGCCTCTAAGATGACTATAAGATTCTATAACCTCTACGATAGATCACAACTTATTCATGAAATCATAAGAACAATAACCAATTCACAGTGAATATCTAATATTTTGTTCACATCTACTCTATGGATGAACACTCAGATGAATACTTACTAACACCTATACTGATAGATTTCAAAGAGGTTCATTATGAGTCTAAACCTGATATTCAAAACTATCATTTGGTAATGTGAATTTTCATATATAGTAAGTGGTTCGAGTGGTTTCTTAGTTCCAATATTAGATAAGGGGGTAGATTCAGAGTGAATTTGGACTATCTGTACTATGTATATAATTGAACCACTAAATGTTATAATGAGATAATATAGTTTGGGAAGTAGGAAGCTATATAGGTTTACTAAACCATTTCATACTACAACTGATGTATAATAGAAGACATTATCAGCCTATAGAGCCAAAAATGAAGATATTACATCTAATTTGTAGTGTCGTCAACATAATTCAATGGTATATTGACAAAATATATAACACATTGAGTATAATGGTATATATAGAGGGTTTCTCCCTCCCCAATCATTATGGAATTATACTGTATAGATACATATAATTTCTATAGGGTTGATAAACATTTCTAGAAGGGATCCTTAGATGGAACTGCATCTAGGGGAATATATACTATAATAAAATGGGTTGATTTTCTCATAATTAAGACCCCAAATAGTCCGTCGTACATGTTGTCCATGGCTAACCATCATAAGAATATCATGGGTTATATATTTTGTTTTGGCCAATTGTTAATAAAAAATGATTCAATGCTTATGGATGGGTGGACACTTCCCAAAACAACAAGCTTATACAGTTGGATGACATTATTGAAATATTCATAAGATATAACTTTTACCAACTAAATAATGTAGAGTTAGGGTCTCCACCATTATGATGGTGATGGTTAAATAAGGCGTAGATATATAAACTTCTTCATTTACGTACTTCCAAAACCACACGACAAACTATGTCACATCTACTTGGGAAAATACCTATACAGGATCATTATCCTCATACATGTGTTATGGGGATAAATGTGGACTATTTTAGTAAATATGTGTTTTTATTACTCAAAAATTCCATGTGAATGGTTCATAACATCTTTTTCAAATTATTAGTTGAATCATGAACACTATGAAGAAAAAATTGGTAAAATAATGGTAAACATAAACTGACCAGACCATTTAATATTTATGTTTAATAGGGATCCCACTAGTATCTTCATTGTAATTACCTAGAATTTTATCAAATAAATATACATTCTTATTGATATGTTATATAGTATAAAACACATAAATCATAAAGGGAGCATAATTATTACATTATTACCCTATATTAAGAAATAAATATTGGTAATCATAGAAATTAAGAAACCTATTCTGATAGAATTGTATCCTTACCATTGGAATATGAATATGACCATTAAGAATAGTAATTTGACCAATAGAATTATAAAATCACCTAGTAAAGTATAAATATTTTTATGTATATTATAAATGAAAATATTATATTTTTATATCATGGAATAAGTAAATAAATGTGTCAATGGTGAAAAATTAATTCATTGTATTTTTTGTTTAAACGTAATGGATTAATTATGATTTTATACATAATATAATTATATAAAAGTGAATTTATCTTCATAAATTGATTTATAAATAGATTCATATATTTATATTTTATTATCTTATAATTATAAGATAATTTTATGAAACTATAATTAATTTTTCAAATTTTCATAAAATGATTTGTAATATTAAAATCAACGATTTTTGAATAAAAGATGATTTTAATTAAAATTTAACACTATCATAATTATAAGAATATTTTAATAAAATTGATTCAATTTTATAAATCTATACGTCCAAAAACTGTGGGGGTGATATTTTTGTATTATTCTAAAATAGATAAATTTTTTGTGAATATTGAAATATGGCAATTTAAGGTATTTAACATTTTAGGAAAAATACATGAATTCTTAAGTCATGGATTATATTAGAATTGATGAGTTCAAGATAACATGAACATGATACTATTATTATTCATAATAAACAAAAAATAGATATTCATGAGACAAAATAATAAACAAATGAAAATAATAATAATAAACTCCCTTCTCCAACCACTATAAATACCATCCCTCACCACCTCCTCTTATCACACCTTTTAATAATTAGAGATTTTTTATATTCATACAAAATTAATATATAAATCATATTCTCCATATCCTCATCATTCTAGTCCCACAAAAATTTAAAACCCATGTTCCGTAAGGAGGTTCTCAAGGAGACGTCATTAATGAAGTAAATCCTCCTTATTTCTCTTTAAATTTCATTTTATTTATTATTTTACCTAAACTACTTTACCAAAAATAGTATAATAACTCCAATATAATATATATAATATAATGATATTATTTTATCGATATATTTATCATTATATATATTCTCATCTTTTTTTATTATAAAAATGATAACATCATCAGTGATGTGTTGATTCACCACCTTCACGGACGACGAGTTTTTTTTTCATTTCCACCATCATGTGTGGTAATTAAAACGTTTTATGGTTAAAACAGATTATAATATTTTTATAAGAACTTTTTTAAATTATGGAAACTTATATATAAGTATACTATTAAATAATAAACCTAATCTAGCTCACGATGATTAAAAAACCGCCAAAACAAACAAAGTGTTTATCATTAACATTCTATCTAATGATTCATCCAATAAAATAAAAGAAAAAAGGATATATGGTACTATATTAATTAATTTTGTCATCAATATCATATTATTCCACTTTTGGAGTTTTCTTCTATTTGACAAGAAACCATATAATTAAACTCAAGGAAGATGAGTATAAAATCATGGAATGAACAATCCTAGAACATCAAATTTAAACATTATTACCCATCGAAATAGACATAAGTGAACTTAATATATTAATAATGAATAGTATATATGTTTAGTAGGGTTTAATTGGACTGTTAATTATTATAATTTTAGTGTATATGATATAAATTTCATGTTCAGAACACAGTCAGACATAAGGAAAGGTATTCTCTCAGATCCATCATCTTTTTCTTTGAGCTATGTTTTCTATCTATTTATCTGAATGAAATTAAAAATTACTCTTATGTACTCCTCATTCATTATGTGTGTATTTTAAAAACAGATGTACCTATCATAATCTTATTTATATTATTGTAAAAAGATGTTTTATATGTTTCTCTTGTCAATTCCTCATGAAAAGAATACTCACTAAAGTAAATATTCCAAATTCATACCAATTTTCTAGTACACTCCATAATTTTTTTAGGAAGCCATTATTATTATAAAATCACTCATTTCATCATGAAAAAATATATTAGTTCATTTATAGTTTTATTAAAATAGTTATGAATTTTCTTCTCTAAGTATATTTAATATTTTTTACACTAGAGTGAAGTAGATCATTTGTAAACTTTCTTAATCTCTGCATTTTACATGTTTTCACTTCATATATACACCTTATAACATGATCAAAACATAATTTACATTAAAAACGTTTATTAATTATTTAAATCCATTTGGTAATGAACACCATTATGATACACCCAATTTGTATAACTTATGACATCATTACGATACCCAATACGTTCAATGGGAAACCCTTATGTTTACTCATTATGTTTTATTTTTCTTATGAAATGAATATGAATGAAAATGTTATGATTGGGGTTACTAGGTACCTCTCCAATGTATTTTAAATGTTTATTCAAGTGATAATTCATGTTGGGATATAGAGTAAACATAATTTATTGGTAGGATATTGCCCACCATGAGATATAATCATTGCAGTTAGCCTTGAATCATGTATATGTCATGTTATATGTTTCTAAAACATTCATATATATCCATGAATACATGATCACATGATCTATCTAAAATTCATTTGAGTCTTTTTTTCCATTCTATGTTATCTTGTTATTACTTCTAATTAATGTTGTATTCATTATGCCTATGTTTATTCCCATATATAGATCATTAGATCATCATTTTGTTCATGTATTTACCAAATTATACTATTCATATTTAATATAAAAAGGATGTTAGGTTATATTTATTGATTTTAAATAAATTCTATCTTGATTTTGGTTTCATGTCTTATAATTATATACCTAACCTTCCAAATACACTGTGATATATAACCCTTGGTCTGTATTTGATGGCCAATTATACATAAAACCATTTTATAGTTTGTGTAAAAGGATAAGGTCACTATAGTCGGTATCACAACATAACCTTTCTATTGTCAAATATTAGGACTAAAAAACGTGATTAATAACCCTATGCATAATTCTATCACCATGGTTGACCTACATTAAATCTTAGGAAATAAAATGATAGGTTTTACTTGTAATTTTACATGTATATCCTTATGTAATATATTTTTTCCCTTTACTATGCTTATTAATTTTGTAATAAAGCCACCCTAATTGTATTTTTTTATTTTTCCTTGTTAATTGTGGGTAATTAGAGAACCTGTTCCAACAAAAAAATTATAGGCAATGTGATGATTTCCCTATTGAAATTCCAAATATGATGGTAAGGAGGGATCCAATCTTCATTAATGTACTATCTCAACTGGACAATGTTTTGAATAATAACAACAATCATGTGGAACACCCCATTCTACTAATAAAGGGAATGTTATATTCAATTAATTTATGATATAATGGAATCCTATATTTAGTGGATATTCTGATCCCATCATCGTAGAAAAATAGATAAACTCAATGGGAATGATATTCTCTCTCCTATAGTTCTCAGAAGAATATAATTCTTTGGTCTTGGTCTATTGTTTTGATGGGGAATCTGATCATTAGTGGACCATAATCGATAACCAAAAGTCTAAGGAGTAAATTGATTCTATGGAATGGGTAGTATTCATGAATATATTTTTTAATAAACATTTTCCCAAAAAACACCCTCATAAAATAGAAAGGGAGTTTCTCATACTAAAACAAAAAACAATTATGAGTCTATTGTGGTTTACAATAAATAAATTTTAAGGATTTCATGATATGAATAAGTCATTGTTAATAATACCTGATCCATGGTGGATCATATGTTTATTGGAATATTGCCGAGTCTACAAAAATAATTGGAGATTTGACACTTTGATACCCATGAGGAGATCATCCATTGGTCCCTAATGGTTGAAATTGAGATTGGAGACACACAATGGTCTCATGGTTTCAAAGAAAAAAATTCAAATGTAGATTATTATGCGATGATAAAAAGATAAATCTTATGATGAAAAAAAATCCCACCATCAAACTTATCAAAAGTGTGGGAAGAACCATCTTAAAAACTACGTACAAGGAACCTATATATGATTCAAATATGTGAGAAAGGGTTAACATGCTAATCATTACCAAAGGGATTTAAATAAGCCAACTAATTTGGAAAAATAAAGGAAGGATCATACAAACACCTAAACCGTAGTGAATTGTTTTACTTACAAAGAACATGGTCATTATGTAAACCAGTTTGCAGATCCAATTGTTGTTAGAGGAAATCAACAAAAACAACATCCATGATAATAAGGAATGGAACATGATATCACTAATACTGATGTGGGGCCCAAAAATTATGTAGGGACAATTATGATGGTTATTCTATTAAAAATAGTCTACGTACTATTTCATTCGGGTTTTATGAATTCCTTCATATCATTCAAGTTTAGTATAACTATTAAAACACCACATTAAAACCTAGAGGTTGATTTATATTTCATAACAGAAAATGGAGAAATTATCACATCTAATGTATATAAGTCCTATATATTTAATTTTGGGGGGATTATCCTTCAAAAAAATCATTCCATGCATCTGGGTGGAGTTTGATGCAATGTTTTGAATGGGTTGGCTACCTTTATACAAATCCAACATCAAATGTTAGTAAAAAATGATCAATCATCCAATCCAAAAGCATACTATAATTCTTGATAAGTGTAAGGTTGTGGATGAATCAATTTTAGAATAATCATCTCAGATGTGGATATCATTATCTTATGAGAAATTATATCCTACATAAATTATTATGAAAAATGAGAGAATCATGTTCAATGACAATACCATCTTGAGAGACTACATAGATGTGTTCCCCATATTATATTATAGTCATACAACACATTAAGAGTTTGTTCCATCAATTTATTTTATTAATGGATTTATTATGATATCATATAATCCTTACAAAATATATACAATTGATATGGATGAATTGAATTGGTAGTTACTAGATAATCTAGACATGGATTTCATATGCACGAGGGCTACACTATGGGTTGCATAATTTTTCATCATCAATAGGAAACATGGAACATTTAACCTCTTCATTGATTAGATTGAATTCAAAAAATAATTATAATGAACATGTATCAGCTTCCATTGATAGATGACCTATTTGATCAGGTATATGGTGAAATTTATTTCTCAATGGCATACCATCGGTCATGATATCACCAATTAATGGAAAAGAAGTAAGATATTCCCAAGATCATTTCAAACAAGGTATAAACACTAATTGTTAATAGTGATTTTGTGATACCCCTGGTTTCTGGTACGTAACCCTTTCATTGTGTTTTTCTTTATATAATGTTAGAGGGAACATTGGGAGAGTTTGGTGAACTTTAAATATGTTTTGGGGGTTAATGTAAATGAGAATGGGTTGTACAAGGTTTACCCAAACCATGCATTAATCCTAGGAGAAACCACACAGAATAGAATGTTTTAGGAATAGAGATTCAACATGGTGCGAACATGGTTATGGAGACTGTAACAACAAAAAATTTCATTAATGGAAATACCTCTTGATATAATTAAATGTCTATTTATGTAAAATGTTTATATAAAATGTAAAAATATTAGGTTTTTTGTTTTTGGTTTTCAAAATACTATTATGAATTGTGTCTGTTGCTAATATAGTTGTTGAACAGTGATCACCTGATTAGTATAAATATAGGGCATTAACAAATCCAATTTACCCAGACAAAGGAAGAGATGAAATTATCTAGTAGACATGCCTTATATGAAGCTAATTTGTCAGAGCTTAGAATAGAGGTTTCTTCTCTGGGATTCGATCTTAACCAAGCCCAAGTCGAGGTTGAATATGTCATGCTCAAGCGGGACCACCTTTGAGAGAAGTATAAGTTGATAGAGATTACCACCTGAGACATGTTATCCAAGTCACCCCAAGAGTCTATCACCATTGCGCACCTTACTCTTCGGTCTTATGCGAGTGTTATAAGGGGTTATGTAACAAGATCTTAGAACTATGTTTATTTAAATTATTTTTTTATATAACAATAAATAAACTTTCATTTTATTATTGTTGCATTGTTAATTGTTTTTAAAGCACAAATAATATTTTTAGTTAATGTTCAACTAAGAAATCTATTTTGATGAATTAAGGGAATTTTTTATTAAATAATATTTTAATTAAATATTATTATTATTATTAAATTAATATTAATTAAATATAAATTATCGTATTATTTTTTGAATGAAATAGTAAGTTTTATTATGGATTGAAATCCATTTTTGTCAAAACCCATGAATTTTCAATAAATGTCATTTTTTATTATTAAATAGAATATTAACATATATAGAAAATTATTTAGATAAAATTAATATTATTGCTAGAATCAGGATTTCGAAATTACCCAACATTGAATTTTTCATAATTTTCCGAGACAGTCAAATTATTGGGTAAAAATTAAATAACGTTTAAATACATTGTGTTCTATAACATTATAATGACCCAGTAGTGATTTAATAAAATACTATAAACTTTATGTTCGGCCTATATATGTTTTAACATTAAAATAACGTGATTTTGGGTTTGTTTGATTTATTTTAGAAAGATTTAGTGGACCCTTCAAGACTTATTAATCATTTTTGTCTTTTTAAATTGTTTTCCTTTGGAGTGTGACTCACCTCCACATATGCAACCCAATTATTTTAAGAAGTTCATAATTTTTCCTTAAAAAATATTGTTTTACACTCCCCTTTTACATAAACCATGGGAAAAAACATGGGCTAGTTTGTGGTTTTGATTAGTTTAATGTGAGGTTTCCCAATCCTAAATAATAAACAATTCCTTCGCTTTTCATGTATAAACCCACACAAGATCCCACTTTCACCTCACTCAATGTCTTTAGAGTTATTCTATCCTCTTCCCTCTTATTTATAGAATCCTCATAGGGTGTCTCAATCTCCCATGAAGCCTCTCTCAAGCCTCTCTCAAGCCTTTGGAAGCACACTTCCAAGTAAGGGGCTTTCATTCTTTCTCATTTTTATCCAATATTATTGAAATAGTTATTCCCTTCTAATTTAAAATATAAATGTTGGGTTATGGTTTCAAACCTCCAAAATAATGCCCATGTTTATTTTTAATGATGTGAGACCCCTTTATCTCTCATTAAATGTGTCCCATGTACACCCGTTACTATGTCGAAATTCCGAAATGAATTTTTATGTTCTCATTATATTCATGAATTTTTTTTATCAAGAATCCAAATTTCATTACATTTTTTGTTACATGTATCTATATTACCCCTTACTGTCAATGTCATGTAAATATGATGACACACCCCTTTCTCTCTCATCAACCATTTTTTTCAGTTCTTATGTCACGTCGTTATGCTGCCGAAATTGCACTGTTCTTTTCCATGCCAAAGTCATTGGGCAGTGAATACCATGCCCGTTTCTATATAAAGATTATTCACCTTTATGCACATTATATTATTGTTTAAATAGTTTCATGCATGTATTCGACATTCATTTATTGTGTAATAAATGATTATTTTGAACGATTCAATGTTTTATGATCCATGTGGCACACTTATACATAATATGAAATGTTTAAGAAGTGTGTGACCTGATGGCACTCCAATGCATTGGGTAAATTATAGTATCATGATACGTCATGTTCAATGGTTGTTTACTAATGATAATTCAAGTGCAATGAATGTTTACGCTTGCTTCATGTGCAATGAGGGTTTACTCATGCTCCATGTGCAATGAGACTTCGCTAATGCTAATTCCACGTTAAGTGTTGTTTCCACATTTCCATTTTATGATGATCATGATTTATCATGACTTTATGTTTATGCTTCTATTGTGCTCAATTAATAAGCCTATTTTGTAACATGTGTTGTATTCCTCATGTTATTATATGAATAATCCTTAATTTGGCTTCATATCTCACCCTTTTTTATGCATATCCTCAGGTTATCCCATGCAATGCTAAGTACGAGGGAAGGTTGTGGTACTGTAAAGGAATTTTTCAATAAAGATGTCTTTTTTCATGTTCAAAGCATTTATGTAATGATCCAAAGCCCCAAAGACACTAGACCTCTCGATCTTATATGTTGTATCAAATGAATTTTACTTAATAAATTATGTTTAATTGTGTAATAAAAGATCTGGGTTGTCATAGTTGGTATCAGAGGATAGGTTTAGTTATTTTTGGGATTAGGATTAGAAAACCTTTGTATAGACTTAGATACAATAATATGTATAATAAAAACAACCCTATGTTTTGGTGAGTTTTGAGTAAGTCATTTATCAAGAAAATACATCCCTGTCTTGATATGGGCAGGTAGAGGCGGCTCTCGCATATATGTATCCTAGGTGTAACACCTGAAAACACTGCTTTGAGATAGACTCGAACAGGAACGGGTGCACAACAACGGCCCATGCTAAACTCTTCGTTACAACACTTTGGGGGGATATGCTTTGGTAAATTCACTATCTTAGTATGAACCATTATTATTCTACAAAAAAATTCCCTAATAATATATGTTAGAAAGTAGATCATTGATAACATAGACAGAACACAAAAGATTCATATGTTATGGAAATAAAAGTTATTTAGAAGTCATTAGTTTTTCCTTGTATTACCCATTATGTGTTTCCCCTAACTTTCATTTTATTCTAGCCAATGGCCAGTAATAGGAGGACTCTAGATAACAACTGCTGTAAAGTTCAATGTGATGACTATACTAATGAGATGCCAACTCCAATGGGGGCGGGAATCGCAAACTTTGACACGCTTTTCTCTCAGATAACTCAAGCAGTGAATAGAAACATGGTTCAAGAGGAACATTCAACCGCCTATAGGAAAAAACTATTTGCTATCAAGATATTCATGTGGAAAAGCCCTCATACTTTTAATAGATCTTCTGATCCCACAATCACTGAACAATGGATCAACTCCATTGAAAATATTGTCTCCATACTTCAATGTTTTGAACATGATAAGGTTCTCCATGCTACTTATCATATGGAGGGTGAAGCTGATCAGTGGCGGACATTGAAGAAAAATACTAATCATGAGGAGGATCTCAAGGTGTTGGAATGGAAGGATTTCCTGAAGATGTTTTTCAACAAATATTTTCCACTCACCCTCTAGCCTAAGATGGAAAAGAAATTCATTTACCTCATGAAAAAAGACAAAAAACAAGTTGGAGGGTATGAGGAAAACATCACATGTCTTGCACGACATTCCTCGGGCTTTGTTGTTACCCCCAAATTCAAGGATGACCGCTACTTTGGTGGGTTGAAACCTAGCCAGTGGAAAGTGCTGGAGATCCGTGACTTCGAAAACTAAGAGGAAATTGTCTGATGTTCCCTCAAGGTAGAAATGTAGATCGGAGAAGCTCAGAGGTATCATGGGGATACAAAGCATAAGATGGAATTAAATTATGGTGGTATGATGGATAAATCCAATGGTTACAAGAAGATCCAGCACCCCACTTTCCAATGGAAAGTAAAGAAGCTCCCCGCAATTCCCTGAATGGGACGAGGAAATGATTTAGTTGTGGAAGAGAAGGGAAACTAGATATTAATTTTCGGCATGAAAGACCCACAGGTGTGATCGAGGATAGGATCACTTCATTATAACCTCCATCTATGGTTCATTTATACAACTGTAAAGAACCATGGCATCTGGAAAATAATTTCCCTAAGCCTAGGGTTTTCTGAGGCAACCAACAAACTCCAAGGAAGCAAGGGAGAGCTTTTTTGCATCACTATTGTTGAATGTCAACCCCGATAACGAAGCAGTGATAGTTATGCTAGTTATTCATTCATGAATAGATAACATACTTTTTGATTCTGGTTCTACACATTTTCTTATATCACTAAATTTTAGTAGAACAATCCCAGCCCCACCACAAATCATGGAAGTGAAAATGTCGGCAAGTTTGAAAAATGGGACAATCATTGCATCCCAAGAATATAACTCCTCCCATATCATAATATTTGTATTAAACTTCCCGGTGAACCTCATCATACTCCCTCTGGTGGAATTTTATGCGATTCTTCTCATGGATTGGCTTCCTTATATAATACCTACATAAATTGTTGAGGGAGGGAAATCACTCTACATGTGGATAATCGACCCCCGATTCTATACAAGTGCTAGGAGGAAGATGAATATTCATTATCTCCATCGTCTCAAGCATTGATATTTCTACCCTATGAGAATGCATATCTGGCTTAGATGATTGAGTTCAAGGAAGCAACCATCCATGAAGACATGCATATTGCAAGGGAATTCGCTGAAGTGTCTCCCAAGGAATTGTCTGGTCTTCCTCTTTGAAGAGATGTTGAATTCTCAATTGATCTTACACATGGTGCATTACCAAAATCCAATACACCTTATTGAATGGTTTTTTTGGAGCTTGAGGAGCTAAAGAAACAACTAAATGAGAATTTGGATAATGGTTTTATACACCCAAGTGCTTCACTTTGGGGTGCACCAGTCCTCTTTGTTAAAAAGAAGGATGGGTCAATGCGCCTTTGCATCGATTATCGCGAGCTCAACAAAATCACAATAAAGAAAAAGTATACTATCCCACAAATTGATGACTCATTCAATCAGTTTCATGGAGCATGATACTACTCCAAGGTGTATTTATGGTTGGGATATTATCAATTATGGGTGAAGAAGGAATATATCCCCAAGACTACTTTTGAACAACATACAGGCACTATGAATTCATAGAAATGCCTTTTGCCTCACTAATGCTGCAACAATCATCAAGGACATGATGAATATAGTCTTTAGAGATTACCTTGACAAATTTTTAGTAGTCTTTATAGTTGATATTCTGATATACACCAAATCCAAGGAGGATCATGAGGAGAATCTAAGAACTGTACAAGAGACATTGCGGAAGGAGAAGCTATATGCAAAGTATATAAAGCGTGAGTTCTGGTTTAAGGAGGTGTCATTGATGGTCCATATCATAACAAGAAATAGGATACCTATGGATCCCTCCAAAACAGGTTCAATTGAGGGATGGATGAGGCCAACATCGGTAATGGATATCCTTAGATTCTTTCAGCTAGTTGGATATTATCGATGATTTGTGAGAAATTTCTCACGATTTCCCTACCCTCTTACAACGATAACATGGAAGAGATTAATGTTTTCTTGGAGTCATGGATGTGAATAATTCTTTAAGGAGATGTCAAGGAGGCTTATAACTATGCTCGTGCTCACATTACCCACAAGTGGAGAACTTTTTGTTGTATTAGGTGATGCTTTGAAGTATGGCATGGGATGTGTGTTGATGAAATATGACAAAGTCATTACCCATGATTCAAGGAAATTTAAATGTCATGAATATAACTATCCAACACATGACCTCGAGTTGGATGCAGTGATCTTCACTTTTAAAATTTGGCCGCATTATCTCTTTGGGGAGAAGTGTGAAATATATACGGACCAAAAAAGCCTCAAGTATATATTAACACAGAAATAGTTGAACAAGCGCCAATGAAGATGGTTATATCTGATCAAAGACTATGACTGCTCAATCCCTTACCACCCTGGGAAAGCGAACAAGGTGGCAGATGCCAGATGTAGAAAGGACCCAACAATTTTATCATTGATGATAATTGAAAATAATTCATTCTTCTTATATATTATGAAGATGAACATGGGAATCATAATGAAAGTAACATCATCAACCCTTTCACAAATTATTGCTCAAACTTCACATATGGAATGGTTAAAGGATGCACAAAAGGATGATGCGGGAATTCAGGAAAAAGTGGAATCTATCGGAAAAAGGAAATCCTTGGAGTTTTTTATTAATGAAGAAGGAATTGCGAGATTTGGGAAAAGACTATGTGTTCCATCAAGTACAAAGGTGAAGAATGAATTTTTGGATTATGCACAAAGATCAAATTTTTATATTCACACACGAATCACAACGATGTATCGAGATCTCCGAGAGCATTACTAGTGGGATTATATGAAGAAGTGGATCACTAAATATACATCAATGTTCCTAGTGTGTCAGCATGTAAAGGCAGGGAGGAATAATTCTAAGGGTATGATGCAACCATTTCCCATACAAGAATGGAAATAGGAGAACATCACCGTGGACTTTGTCACCGTACATCAAAAGACATCCAAAGGCGACAATGAAATCAGGGTTGTTGTGGATCATCTTAAAATGGCTGCACACTTCATTACTACTCTAGAGAATTACTCATTGGGTCAACAAGGATAGATATATATCAGTGATGTGGTATGTCTTCATGGAGTACCACAATCCATTATGTCCGATCGAGATCCAAAATTCACCTTTATGTTTTGAAAGAGTCTTCAACTTGCTCTGAATACTGAACTTAACTACATTACGGCATATCATCCTCAAACTGATTTCCAATCGGAGAGGACTATCAAAACACTTGAGAACATGTTGAGATAATGATCAATGGAAATTAATGGAGGATGGGATCAATATCTTCCTCTGGTTGAGTTCTCTTATAATAATAGTTTCCACTCAAGCATCCCAATGGAACTATATTAATACCATTATGGGAGAAGCTGCATAAGACTGACGTGTTGGGATGAGGTCAGTGAGCGTAAGCTGGTTGGACCATAAATGGTTGAAGAAATGGGGGAGAAGGTAAAAACCATTCAGTATCATATCAAGACATCCTAGAGACAACAGAAGAGCTATGAGGATAACTGTCAATGAGAACATGAGTTTAAAGTTGGGTAAATGGTATTTCTACACATATCTTAGTGGATGAAGTACATGAGGTTTAGAAATAAAGGGGAGTTATGTCTAAGGTACATCAACCCCTTCAATATTCTTGATCGTGCCAGGGTTGTGGCCTATCGACTAGCACTTCCACCTACCATGGCCAAATTACATGATGTCTATCATGTATCCCTCTTAAGGAAGTGTATATTGGACCCTTCACATGTACTATCTTCAGAAGTTGTACAGTTATAGGATGATATTTCATATGAAGATCAACCAATGAAGATCATAGATCATAGAGAAAATGTTCTACAAAATAATAAAATGCCCCTCGTCAATATGTTGTGTAGAAACCACAGGTTGGAAGAAGCGACCTGGGAATCAGAGGAAATGATGAAACAAAGTTACCCACATCCGTTTTAGTGTTGGAAAATAAAATTTTACGGGTGAAATTTCTTAATGGGGGAGATTGTAACGACCCAAACATTAATTACAGGAAAATCCCACTTGATATAATTAAATGTCCCTTAATGTAAAATTTTTATATAAAATGTCAACTTCATTGGTATTATGTTTTTGGTTTTTACAATACTGTTATGAATTGTGACCATTTATAATATAGTTGTTGAAAAGTGATGAAATGATTAGTATAAATATAGGGATTTAACAAATCCAATTTACTCAGACAAAGGAAGCGATTGCCTCATCTAGTAGATGTGCCGCATACGAAGCCAATTTGTCAGAGCATAGAATGGAGGATGCGTGTTTGGGATTCTATCTGGACCGAGCCCAAGCTGAGACTAAGTATGTTAAGATTGAGCGGGACTTCCTACGAGTGAAGTGGAAGTTGATAGAGATTACCACCCAGGAAATGTAATGCCCCGACCCCAGTTACCCAGAGTCGGTACATTATTACATAACATTGGCATGATCAAAAGAAAGATCAAATCTCGAAAGACAGATTAGTTTGGTAGCCTTGGAAACACTATATATATTCATAAAGTTTTACATTACATCGTAAAAATGAAAACTACAAAAACATAGTCTCCATAGTCCACACTCTTATCCCCTCATACTATATCTACAGGTCATTCATAATTTTAATTCTTCACATCCTGGGAAAAATAAAACATAGAAAAGGGTTGAGCTCAAATTCCCAGTAAGGATAACAATATAGCGGAAACTATCATAAATAAGAATGAACATTTAAGTAAATGTATAACTAAAACAAAAGCCTTTTAAACTTGAACTTCAACATAGTATGGAAAAATTAAAATGAAATAATTACATTTACTTATTCACATGGATATTCTACTAATATAATAATCACATGAAATATCAATAACCACTTTCATAATGATGGAATGCATAATGCCAGACTATCATAACCACATAGCCATGGCCTCGTGCAAAGACTACAAATAATATTTTGTCAAGGTCTTGTTCCAAGACACTAGTTTGTCTAATGAGACCTACTGATGCATCGAGGAGCTATAGCGGGCTCCACTCGTCCCATATTAAGTCCAATGCATTACCATATGAATATTTTTAAACATAACATAAACATTCGTATTAAAAATAGCATAAGAAATGTAAATAATTCATCCATAAACCATGAATGGTATAAAAATAACACATCCACAGTCAAACATATCACAAAACCTTCAAAACAATATAGAAGTTTTGTATCATGGTAAATTAACTTCAAATAACCACATAATCCATCAACGGATGTTGACATTGATAAAATCAAAACTCTTTTTAGAGAAATATCTCTTTCTATTTTGAAATAATTTAAGAGTCATATATTTATAAAATAAAACATTTTCTTCGAAAATATTCTTATATTCTTGTAAATGAAGCTTCGAAGATTTTATAATGGCGGAAAATCGCCGCACCCGCCATATATGTTAAAAAAACATTCTTACCTTAATTCTGTAGAAAAGGTAAAAAAGAACCTTGTTTGGAAAACGACTGAAATATTCCTTTATAAACCACTTATAAACAGTCAAACAAGGGTATAAATGAATTTAACCCATATTCTTGTAAATAGTAAAAAAGTTTGGAAATACATTTTTAAAAAACATATATGTTGATGATATAGAGATCCCAGTAGATTATTACGTATAAACAACCTCTGATAATGAATAGATTGCAAAATAAACCCTTACCTTGTAATTTTCCTTGGTTGAGGGTAGGTTGAACTCCTATATAATGGTGAAATAATTGTTATTAAATTATACAAGAATCATATACCATAATATGATTTCATATATGATCTTTTAACATTGATTTGTTAATAATATCTTAGTATTTTCGTTGTTTCAGGTGTTAACTAACTCATTTTCTTTTATATGTTTTGTTACGTAAGCCATGTTTGTCATGGATATGTTTTATCTTAATAATATCCAGAATGATATCAAGTCCTTAGATACTATTATTAATCATCAAATGAGAATTAGACTTGAATATATACGATGGAGAATGGATCTAATCGTGTTCGTGGAGACAATAGTCCGTATGTACGCACGAGCGACAATATCATTATTTTGATATTAAAATAATATATAATTGGATGCTATAACATATATAAAGAATCATTATCATATTATATTTATTATTTATATAAATTACACATCATTATTATACCCATCCAAATAATAATTTGTTGAATAACAATTACACCACGACGTGGAGACGGTAAGCCGTACGTACGCACGTATGGTGACATGTTTTTCAAAGGATGGATAGAATACTGAATATGGTTGTACCATATTTATAATAACATCACAGTATATATAAGATACTGGAGTTATTATTTTAGAATGGTAATAACAATTAAGGGAGAAGTGGAAGAAGAAAGGAACGTGAAAAAGGGTGGTGAAATCATTACCTCTTCTTCAGGTTCTTCCTTTTGATTTGATCAAAAGGGCTCCATAGGTTTTCTTTCTGACTAAAGGAAGGAAAATATGATGATGTGATGGAAGTTGAGAGAGTATTTGGGCATATTTGGGCCGAGAAAAAAGGCTTTGAAGGTGTGAATTAATGAGAAGGGGGAGTTCCCTTTTATAATAGGGGTGAGGGCCACCTTTGGAAAAACTAGAAATATTATTTCATAATAAATTCATATTCGGTTTCTGATGGATCAAAAGTGGATTATTTAAATTTTAAGGTGGGGATAGGTAGAAAACCACTCATCCAATAGGATTTATATAGGTTTGGGTTTCAATAATAACCTTATCTATAAGTATTAACTCTTAGTTAATTAGTTTGACACTTACCATGTCACTTTGTATTTTTATATTATATAGTTAATAAACATACTATATACCTCCAAGAGACCCCTATGTGGTTCATTAATGATACCCCAATCATGATATAAGTCTTTTGGCCGAACCTTATATTTTTATGAATTGAATATCAATTAATAATATAATATTTGGTTTAAAAACACTTTTATGTCAATTTTGACACTATTTGGAAAATTGATTTTTGTGAAAATAATAACAGAATTATTACTTCGAAAAACGTTAATCAAATAATTCATAACATTTCATACTAACCTATATAATTAGTTTAATTCATAAAAATTTACAAAATAAATTTATTTGGGTATTTTTAATATAAATTATTTTAATTGTTCACTATTATGGTAATTACTGCATCATCATTGGGTCATAAGTAAAGTTAATTATATAATATCCATATATTATAAATAAAATACCATTATGTAGGAAATCGTTTTAGGTTTCTAATTAATATTTACAATTGAATTTATCTTATGTATAACCCTATATTAAAAATGATTTAGTAAATAAACTTTGATTTTAACTCTTTTAACACTTCTTTGAATTAAATAATAATAAATGTCCTAATATAATCCAAGTAGACCTAAATGATAATATATTATTCATAAGGTTGTTTTTGGTCTAATTAATCTTATCCAATAGAATAAGTACATGTGTTATGGTAAAACTAATATCATTTTTGCCCTTAATTACCCTATTTACTTTTAACCGTGGTAAATAAAAGTAAAAAGTTACTATTCACCAAAAATTATTTTCATCTCAATGAACAACATTTTAGTTCTTAATTTTAACCGTGTCTCTCGAATTTTCTAAATTCCACTCAGAGAAGTGTTAAAATTATGTTTTATGAAAAATTTAGTTTTTTAACTACCACTTAGTGGTTTCACTATTCATCAAAAATTGATGTTTTTCAGAAAAATACCAAAAATTCAGCCTAGGATAATTTCGATATTCCGAATCCAAAAATGAAGTCCATTTTGAAAAATAAAATTTATAAATTTCAAAAAGTGGGTATTACTATTCCTAACGACTATTTTGATTGGTTGTGGTGTGTTAGAACTCGATGTGGCGTACAACACACGCTATTGCATTATTCAAATAGAAGCGTACCGTAGAATCTTGGGGTGTTACATTATCCCCTCCTTCAAATAATTTCGTCCTCAAAATTTCTAGAATACTACCTCATGAAAAGACTGGGGTGGTTCTTCATCATAAGTTTCTCGGGTTCCCATGTTTCCTCTTCCATCTTATGGTTTCTCCACAAGACTTTTACCAGACGAGTCGTCCGGTTTCTCAGTACTTGTTCTCTCGTATCAAGAATCTTAAAGGGCTCTTCGCAATAAGACAGATTAGGTTCCAGTTCTAATTCCTCATAGGTGAGTACATTCATTGGGCCAGGCTTGTATTTCCTCAACAGAGATATGTGGAACACATTGTGAACTTTGGAGAGACTTGGCGACATTGCCAATCGATAAGCTACAGCCCCAATTCATTCTAGAATTTAGAAGGGACCGATGTACCTGGTACTGAATTTACCTTTCTTAACAAAACGTATGACTCCCTTCCATGGAGATACCTTCAGGAAAGCATGATCACCAACTTGAAATTCCAAATCCTTCCTTCGATTATCAGCATAGCTCTTCTTCCTACATTGAGCTGCTTTGATATTGTTTTGGATTACCTTCACCTTTTCCATCGTTTCCTCCACCAGTTCTGGGCCTACAAGTTTTCTTTCACCAACTTCATCCCAACATGTTGGTGTGCGACATCTCTTTCCGTATAACGCTTCATATGGTTCCATCTGAATATTCGAATGGAAGCTATTGTTATAGGAAAATTCTACCAGAGGGAAATATTGATCCCACAAACCTTGAAATTCAAGTGAGCAGGATCTCAACATCTCTTCTAAGGTTTGAATATTTTGTTCTAATTGTCCATATGTTTGAGGGTGGTGGGATGTTCTCAAATGATGTTCAGTATCCAAGGCATTCTAAAGACTTTTCCAGAATCTTGAAGTAAAACGAGGATCACGATCAGAAACAATCGATTTGGGTACTCCATGAAGTCTCACAACTTCATTGATATATAGTCTTTCTATTCATTCAAGTGGTAAATCTTCCCTTATAACAAGAAAATGTGCTGACATGGTAAGACGATCAACACTGACCCATATTTCATCATCCCGTCTAGGAGTCTTTGGTAGCCCCATGACAAATTCCATCGTAATATTATACCATTTCCACTCCGGTATGTGAAGAGGTTGCATGACTCCTCTAGGCTATTGCATTCCAGCTTTCACTTGTTGAAAAACCATACATCTTGACACAAAATTGGCAATCTCCCTCTTCATGTTGACCCACCAAAAATATTCCTTCAAATCTCTATAAATTTTGGTGCTCCCAGGGTGTATAGAGAAATTGGAACTATAAGCATCATCCAGCTATTTCCTGTTTAGATCAGGTATATCGAGAACACAAAGCCTCTTCCAGAATTTCAAAATTCCTTCTTCATACACAAAGTCTCTCAATCTCTAATCATTCACAGCTTCAATCTTCTTTTGAAATTCTTCATCATCGGTCTGGGAACTCTTAATCCATTCTAGTAATGATGGTTTGGCAAACATTTGAAAAAGCACTGATGTTTCACCTTCCATGGTTATTCCCATGTCCATCTTCACTAGATCCATGAAAATTGGATCCCTTTCAATTCTCATATTGTTCAAAACTCCATGGTCTTTTCTGCTCAAAGCATCTTCCACCTTGTTTTCCTTCCCCGGGTAGTATTGTATCGTTCAATCATAATCCTTGAGTAATTCAAGCCATCTCCTTTGCCTCAGGTTGAGTTCTTTTTGTAAGAAAATATACTTCAAACTCTTGTGATCAGTATAAATCTCACATTTTCACCATAGGGGTAGTACCTCCATACCATCAAAGCAAAGATCATAACTACTAACTCAAGATCATGAATAGGATAGTTTTGTTCATGAATTTTCAACTATCGTGGTGCATAGGAAATAACCCTATCATTCTGCATAAGAACACGACCAAGTCTTTTCTTCGATGCATCACTATAAATAACGAACCCATCACTCCCCGATGGTAGAGTCAATATAGGAGCATTGACTAATCTTCTATTAAGTTCTTCGAAACATTATTCACACTCTTTTGTCCAAACAAATTTAACCCCTTTACGTGTGAGCTTTGTTAATGGGGTTTCCAATTGGGAAAAATTCGGGACGAAACGTCAATAATAACCTGTGAAACCAATAAAACTGCGTACCTTAGTTATACTCGTAGGTGCTGGCCATTCTTGGATTGCCTTGGTCATAGAAGGATCAGCATAGATTCCATCTTTAGAGACAATATGTCCAAGAAAAAAAATCTCCTAAAGCCATAATTCACACATTCTGAACTTCCTATATAATTCATGTCTTTTCAGAGTCTTCAGGATAATGCGCAAGTGATATTCATGATCTTCATAGATTTTGGAGTATACCAAGATATCATCAATAAATACCACCAAATATTCATCGAGATATTCCTTGAAAACTCTATTCATCAGATCCATGAATACAGAGGGTGCATTATTCAATCCAAAAGGCATTACTATAAACTCGTAATGCCCGTAACTAGTTCGAAATGCTTTCTTCGGAATGTCATCATTCTTCACACACAACTGATGGTACCCATATCGAAGATCAATCTTTGAAAAGTATTGAGCTCCATGCAGTTGTTAAAATAAATCATCAATGCGAGGTAGGGGATACTTATTATTTATTGTTATAGCATTGATCTCCATGTAGTCAATAAATAACCACATAGATCCATCTTTCTTTTTAACAAAATGAACAGGGGCTCCCCATGGAAAAACACTAGGGAAAATAAATCCATTATTACTCAATATCTCTAGTTGTTTCTTTAGTTCAACTAATTCTAAAGTGGCAATTATATAGGGGGTCTTTGATATAGGCCTTGATCCAGGAATTAAATCAATGGAAAACTCAACTTCTCGCTCCGGAGGATGTCTAGGTAAATCTTCCGGAAACACATCTACACATTCATTCACAACTGGTACATCCTCTATTTGAACATTCCTTTCCTCACCCACTGTAATTTCATCCTCTTCCTCCCCAATAATTGAATTTAGTTGAGCTACTGGGGGTGGATCTAGATAAGAATTAGGTGGTGACGATTCTGCTCTAAAGATAAGGTGTTCCTTATCATCATCATAAAAAATCGTAACCTCCTTCTTCTTATAATAAATCTTCGCATCATAGTCTGAAAGCCAATCCATACCAAGGATTATATCAAACTCAATCATAGGTATGACGATGAGATCAGCCGATAAAAAAATTTATGTGCTCTAATGGGGACTGATTTACAAAACTTTGTTGCAATGATACTTCCCTTAGGAGTTTTAACTGAAAACTCCCTTGGTAAATAAAATTGGAAATATCTAATTTTCTTAGCAAAATGGGAAGATATGAAACAATGTGATGATATAGAATCAAATAATGAATTTTTTAAACTTGAGGAAACCATTAAATTACATACCACCACGTCTTTCAGAGCTTTTACCTCAGCAGTAGTGATAGCATAAGCATGACCTTGATCCCTTGGCATTTTCTGAGGAATGTTCATCTAATGCTTAGGACATTCATCTTCATAATGTCCTATCTCCCTGCAATTGTAGCACTGAACATCGGTAGCTTCCTTCTTCCCATTGCAATCACGAGCATGGTGGCCTTTTTCACCACACCTGTAACAGACACATGTTCCCTTCATGCAAGTACCGGGGTGTTTCTTACCACATTTACAATAGGATGGATATTCAACCTTTATCTTCTTCCCCTTATTTCCATTCCCAGATTGATCAACAGATCTCTTCTTCTATTGCTTTTCTTTAAAGTCATAAGACTTAGAGAATTATTTCACTGTCTTGGTAGCACATGAAACAATGTCTTCATACGACGAGAAGGATTGTGATACTAATGCTCGAAGAAGAAATGGTTTTAACCCATCAAAGAAATGATCAATCATACTTCTTGGGTTACGTATATCATCTCCAGCATACCTTGCTAACCTTGTAAAGTTAGCCTCATACTTTGCGACATTCTCATCCTCCTTTTGTCTCAGACTCAGAAATTGCCTTTCCATATCTGCTCGATGGTCACGAGGAAAGTATTTTTCTAAAAATAGATCTTTGAACTCCCTCCATTCCATATTTGATACTTCATCATCTTCTTTCATGTTTTGAATCAATGAACACCATTGATCAGCATCTCTAGTGAGGTGGTAAACTGCCATGATAACTTTTTCCCTTTCACTACATCCCCAAGACTGAAATATTTTCTCTAGGGAACATATCCATTGCTCAGCTACCAATGGATTTGTACTCACATTGAACGTTGGTGGTTATTGCCTCCTGAAGCGATCTAACATTGATCCTCCACGCTGCGAATCAGGGTGCTCTATACGAGTAAGTTTATTATTAATAACTTGACTGAGTTTTCCCAGTATGGTGATTAGTCGATCGACACCAGTGGCATAACCAGCTCAACTATAATTATCTTGAGTAGGAGGGAAATCCCTACATGGAGTGCGTGCATTGATACAGTTTCCATTTCTTCCACTAGGCTTCATTTCTAAACAATGGAATAAACTAGATCAGTTTATGAATCAAAATACACAATTCCATACTTATAAAACACTTAACATAAATTGAACTATTTATGGATATAATCCATAGTCATAAAAATGTTTTCATTGAGGAATTATATACTCATAAACCCTTCATAATGATTTGTAACGAAAATGAGAGTTATCCTAAGCATATCCCCCGGGAGTGTCGTAACCAAGAGTGCAGCAAGGCCCGTTGTCGTGCACCAGTTCTCGTTTGAGTCTAGCTCAAAGCGGTGTTTTCGAGTTTTACCCCTAGGTACATCTGTGATAGAGCTTCCTCTACCTGCTCGTATCCAGACAGGGATGTATTGCTCAGAAAACTCACAAAATCTCTACAATACCAAAATTATAGGAAGTTCTTCTATTCTAATCCTCAAAGTTCATATCTAGTATACGTGATCAAATCAGAGTTTATCTAAATCTAGCTTCCATGGTTTGTAGTAAACTTCCTCTGATAACAACTGTAATGCCCCGACCCCAGTTACCCAGAGTCGGTGCATTATTACATAACATTGCCATGATCAAAAGAAAGATCAAATCTCAAAATACCGATTAGTATAGTATCCTAGGAACCAGTATATATATTCATAATGTTTTACATTACATCATATAAATGTAAACTACAATAACATAGTCTCCACAGTCCACACTCTTATCCCCTCATACAATCCCTGCATGTCATTCATAATTTACATCTTCACATCCTGGGAAAAATAAAACATTGAAAAGGGGTGAGCTCAAATGCCTAGGAAGGATAACAATATAGCATAAACATTCATAAATAAGAATAAAAATTTAAGGAAATGTATAACTAAATCAAAAGCCTTTTAAACTTGAACATAAACATAGTATGGAAAAAATAAAATGAAATAATTCCATTTAATTATTCACATGGATATTCTACTAATCGAATAATCACATGCAATATCAATAACCACTTTCATAATGATGAAATGCATAAATACAGACTATCATAACCACATAGCCAAGGCCTCGTTCCAAGACTAAAAATAAGATTTATTCAAGGCCTTGTTCCAAGACACTAGTTTTTCTCATGAGACCTACCGATGCATCGAGGAGCTAGAGCATGATCCACCCGTCACATATTAAGTCCAATGCATTCCCATATGAAAAGGTTTAAACATAACATAAGCATTCGTATTAAAACTAGCATATGAAATGTAAATACTTTATCCATAAACCATGAATGGTATAAAAATAACACATCCACAGTCAAACATATCAAAAAACCTTCAATACAATAAATTTTTTTTGTTTCATAGTAAATCAACTTCAAATAAGCGTAAAATCCATCAATGGATGTTGACATAGATGAAATCAAAACTCTTTTTAGAGAAATATCTCTTTCTATTTTGAAATCATTTAAGAGTCATATATTTTTAAAATAAAACATTTTCTTCGAAAATATTCTTATAATCTTGTAAGGGAAGCTTCGACGATTTTCTAACGTCGGAAAATAGCGGCACCCGCCGTATAAGTTAAAAAAACATTCTTACCTTAATTCTGTCGGAAAGGTTAAAAAGCACCTTGTTTGGAAAACAACAGAAAGATTCCTTTATAAACCTCTTATAAAAAGTCAAACAAGGGTATAAATGACTTTAACCCATATTCTTGTAAATAGTAATTTTTTTAAAATACATTTTTAAGAAACATGGATGTGGATGATAAAGAGATCCCAATAGATTATTACATATAAACAACCTCAGATAATGAAGAGATTGTGAAATAAACCCTTACTTTGTACTTTTACTTGGTTGAGGGTAGGTTAACCTCTTGTATAATGGTGAAATAATTGTTATTTAATTATACAAGAATCATATATATTAATATGATATCATATATGATCTTTTAACAATTATTTGTTATTAATATCTTAGTATTATCCTTGTTTTGGGTGTTAACTTACTCGTTTTCTTTTATATGTTTTGTTATGTAAGCCATGTTTGTCATGGATAGGTTGTATCTTAATCATATCCAGAATGATATCAAGTCCTTAGATACTATTATTAAAAATCAAATGATAATTATACTTGAATGGATACGATGGGGAAGGAATCTCATCACATTCGTGGAGACGGTAGTCCGTACGTACGCACGAGCGACAATATCATTCTTTTGATATTAAAATAATATATAATTGGATGTTATATCATATATAAAGAATAATTATCATGTTATATTTATTATTTATATTAATTAAACATCATTATTATACCCATACAAATAATAATTTATTTAATAACAATTACACCACGACGTGGAGACGGTAAGCCGTACGTACGCACGTATGGTGACATGTTATTCAAAGGATAGATAGAATAATGAATATGGTTGTACCATATTTATATTAACATAACATTATATATATGATACTAGAGTTATTATTTTAGAATGGAAATAACAATGAATGAAGAAGTGGAAGAAGAATGGAACTTGAAAAGGGGTGGTGAAATCATTACCTCTTTTTCGGGTTATTCCTTTTGATTTGATCGAAAGGGATCCATAGGATGGCTTTCTGACTAAAGGAAGGACTCTAGGATGAAGTTAGGGAAGTTGAGAGAGTATTTGGGCAGAGTTTGGCTGATCCAAATGGCTTTGAAGGTGTGAATTAATGAGAAGGGGGAGTTCCCTTTTTTAGGAGGGGTGAGGGGCACCTTTGGAAAAGCTAAAAATATTATTTTATAATAAATTTACATTCGGTTTATAAAGGCTCCTAAGTGGATTATTTAAATGTTAAGGCGTGGATACGTCTAAAAACACTGAAAAAAAGGATTTAGACAGGTTTGGGTTTCAATATTAACCTTATCTTTAGGTATTAACTCTTAATTAATTAGTTTGACACTTACCATGTCACTTTGTATTTTTATATTATATAGTCACTAAACATACTATATACCTCCAAGAGACCCCAAAGTGGTCCATTAATGATACAAATATCATGATATAAGTCTCTTGGAAGAACCATTTATTTTTAGGAATTTAATATCAATTAATAATATAATATTTGTTTTAAAAACTCTTTTATGTCAATTTTGACACTATTTGGAAAATTGATTTTTGTGAAATCATAACAGATTGATTACTTAGAAAAAAGTTAATTAAATCATTCCTAACATTTCATATTAACCTAAAAAATTATTTTAATTCATAAAAAGTCTAATATTATATTTATTTGGGTATTTATAATGTCAATTATTTTAATTATTCACTATTATTGTAATTACTGCATCATCATTGGGTCATAAATAAATTAACTTTTTTAATGTCTAAAAATTATAAATAAATTACAATTACGTAGGAAATTTTTTTATATTTATAATTAATATTTAAAATAGAATTTATCTTATATATAATCCTATAGTAAAACTGATTTAGTAAATAAAATTTGATTTTAACTCTTTTAACTCTTCTTTGAATTAAATAATAATAAATTTCCTAATCTAATCCATGTAAACCTAAATGATAATATTTTATTCCTAAGTTTGTTTTTGGTTGAATTAAGCTTATCCAATAGAATTAGGACATGTGTTAGGGTAATATTAATTTCATTTTTACCCTTAATTACCATATTTACTTTTAACCGTGGTAAATAAAAGTAAAAAGTTACTATTCAACAAAAGTTATTTTCATCTCAATGAACCACATTTTAGTCCCTAATATTAACTGTGTCTCAGGAATTTTCTAAATTCCACTCACAGAAGTGGTAAAATTATGTTTTATGAAAAATTCAGTTTTTTAACTACCACTTTGTGGTTTCACTATTTATAAAAAAATGATGTTTTTCATAAAAATACCAAAAATTCACCCTAGGATAATTTTGATATTCTGAATCCAAAAATGTAGTCCATTTTGAAAAATAAAATTTATAAATTTCAAAAAGAGGGTATTAATATTCATAACGGCCATTTTAATTGGTTGTGGTGTGTTAGAACTCAATGTTGCGTACAACACCCACTATTGCATTATTCAAAGAGTAGCGTACTGTGGAAGATTGGGGTGTTATATTCTCCCCTCATTAAAATAATTTCATCCTCGAAATTTCTAGAATACTACTGCATGAAAATACTTGGGTGGTTCTTCATTATAAGTTCATCATGTTCCCACATTGCCTCTTCCATCTTATGGTTTCTCCACAAGACTTTTACCAGACGAGTCATCCGGGTTCTCAGTACTTGTTCTCTCGTATCAAGAATCTTTACGAGATCTTCGAAATAAGACAGATCGGGTTCCAGTTCTAATTCCTCATAGGTGAGTACATGCATTGGGTCAGGCATGTATTTCCTCAATAGAGATACGTGGAACACATCGTGAACTTTGGAGAGACTTGGCGGCATTGCCAATCGATATGCTACAACCCCAATTATTTCTACAATTTTGAAAGGTTTGATGTACCTGGGAATCAATTTACCTTTCTTACCAAAACTCATGACTCCCTTCAATGGAGATACCTTCAGGAAAACATGATCATCGACTTGAAATTCCAAATCCTTCTTTCGATTATCAGCATAGCTCTTCTACCTACTTTGAGCTGCTTTGATAAGGTTTTGGATTACCTTCACCTTTTCCATCATTTCCCCCACCAGTTCTAGGCCTACAAGTTTACTTTCACTAACATCATCCCTATAGGTTGGTGTGCGGCATCTCTTTCTGTATAACGCTTCATATGGTGCCATCTGAATACTCGAATGGAAGCTATTGTTATAGAAAAATTCTACCAGAGGTAAATATTTATCCCACATACCCTGAAGGTCAAGTGAGACGGAGCTCAAAATGTATTCTAAGGTTTCAATAGATCGTTCTGATTGTCCATCTGTTTGAGGGTGATAGACAGTGCTCAAATGAAGTTCAGTATCCAAGGCTTTCTGAAGACTTTTCCAGAATCTTGAAGTAAAATGGGGATCACGATCAGAAACAATCAATAGGGGTACTCCATGAAGTCTCACAACTTCATTAATATATAGTCTTTCTAGTCATTCAAGTGGTAAATCTTCCCTTAAAGCAAGAAAATGTGCTGACTTGGTAAGATGATCAACAATGACCCATATTTCATCATTCCTTCTAGGAGTTTTTGGTAGCCCCATGAAAATGTCCAGCATAATATTATCCCATTTCCACTCCGGTATGGGAAGAGGATGCATGACTCCTCCAGGATATTGCCTTCCAGCTTTCACTTATTGACAAACCATACATCTTGACACAAAATCGGAAATCTCCCTCTTCATGTTGTCCCACCAAAAATGTTCCTTCAAATCTCTATACATTTCGGTGCTCCCATGGTGTATAGTGAAATTGGAACTATGAGCATCATCCAGCAATTCCCTTTTTAGATCAGGTATATCAGGAACACAAATACTCTTCCCAAATTTCAAAATTTCTTCTTCATACACAAAGTCTTTCAATCTCCCATCATTCACAGCTTTAATCTTCATTTGAAATTTTTTCATCATCAGTTTGAGAACTCTTAATCCTTTCTAGTAATGATGGTTTGGAAACCATTTGAAAACGCACTGATGTTTCACCTTCCATGGTTATTCCCATGTCCATCTTCACTAGATCCATGAAAATTGGATCCCTTTAAATTCTCATATTGTTCAAAACTCCATGGTCTTTTCTGCTCAAATCATCTTCCACCTTGTTTGACTTTACAAGGTGGTAGTCTATCGTTCGATCATAATCCTTGAGTAATTCAAGCCATCTCCTTTGCCTCATGTTGAGTTCTTTTTGTGAGAAAATATACATCAAACTCTTATGATCATTATAAATCTCGCATTTTTCACCATAGAGGTAGTGCCTCCATATCTTCAAATCAAAGATCACAACTTATAACTCGAGATCATGAGTTGGATAGTTTTGTTCATGAATTTTCAACTGTCGTGATGCATTGGCAATAACCCTATCATTCTGCATAAGAACACAACCAAGTCCTTTCATCGATGCATCACTATAAATAATGAACCCATCACTCCCCAATGGCAGATTCAATATAGGACAATTGACTAATATTCTCCTCAGTTCTTCGAAACATTCTTCACACTATTTTTTCCAAACAAATTTAACCCCTTTACGTGTGAACTTCATTAATGGGTTTTCCAAATGGAAAAAATTTATGGACGAAATGTCGATAATAACCTGCCAAACCAATAAAACTGTATACCTCAGTTATACTCATAGGTGATGGCCATTCTTGGATTACCTTGGTCTTAGAAGGATCAACAGAGATTCCATCTTTAGAGACAATATGTCTCAGAAAATAAATCTTTTGAAGCCAGAATTTACACTTGCTATACTTCCCATATAATTCATGTCTTCTAAGAGTCTTCAGGATAATGCGCAAGTGATTTTCATGATCTTCGTAGCTTTTTATGTATACCAAGATATCATCAATAAATACCACCAGAAATTCATCGAGATATTCCTTGAAAACTCTATTAATCAGATCCATGAATACAGAGGGTGCATTATTCAATCCAAAAGGCATTACTGTAAACTCATAATGCCCATACCTGGTTCGAAATGCTTTCTTCGGAATGTCTTCCATCTTCACACACAAATGATGGTATCCCGATCAAAGATCAATATTTGAAAAGTATTTAGATCCATGAATTTGGTCAAATAAATCATCAATGCGAGGTAGGGGATACTTATTCATTATTTTTATATCATTGATCTCACTGTAGTTGATAAATAACCTCATAGATCCATCTTTCTTTTTAACAAAAAAACAGGGGCTCCCCATGGAGAAACCCTAGGGAGAATAAATCCATTATTACTCAATTACTCTAGTTGTTTCTTTACTTAATCTAATTCTACAGTGGCCATTCTATAAGGGGTATTTGATATAGGCCTTGATCTAGGAATTAAATCAATGGAAAACTCAACTTCTCATTCTAGAGGATGTCCAGGTAAATCTTCCGGAAACACATCTACATATTCTTTCACAACAGGTACATCCTCTATTTGAACATTCCTTTCCTCCCACACTGCAATTTCATCCTCTTCCTCCCCAATAATTGAATTTAGTTGAGCTAATGGGGGTGGATCTAGATAAGATTTAGGTGGTGACAATTCTGCTCTAAAGATAAGGTGTTCCTTATCATCATCATCAAAAATTGTATCCTCCTTCTTCTTACAATAAATCTTCGCATCATAGTCCGAAAGCCAATCCATACCGAGGATTGTATCAAACTCAATCATAGGTATGACGATGAGATCAGCGGATAAAGAACATTTATGTGCTCTAATGGGGACAGATTCACAAAACATTGTTGCAATGATACTTCCCTTAGGAGTTTTAACTAACAACTCCCTTGTTAAATAAAATTGGAAATATCTAATTTTCTTAGTAAACTGGGAAGATATGAAACAATGTGATGATCCAGAATAAAATAATGTATTTGCTAAACTTGAGTAAACCATTAAATTTCCTGCCACCATGTCGTTCGGAGCTTCTACACTAGAAGTAGTGATAGCATAAGCTTAACCACGATCCCTTGGCATTTTCTAAGGTAAGTTCCCCTGACACTTAGGAAATTTATTTTTATAATGTCCCACGTCCTTGCAATTGTAGCACTGAACATCGGTGGCTTCCTTCTTCCCTTTTCAATCATGAGATTGGTGGCATTTTTCACCACACTTGTAACAGACTCCCATTCCTTTCAAGAAAGTACCAGGGTGTCTCTTCCCACATTTACCATAGGATGGATATTCAACCTTTCCCTTCTTCCCCTTATTTCCATTCTCAGATTGATCAGCAGATCTCTTCTTCTCTTTCTTTGCTTTAAATTCATATGACTTAGAGAATTCTTTCTCTTTCTTGATAGCTCATGAGACAATGTCATCATATGACGAGAAGGATTGTGAGACTAATGTTACCCCGTATTGATCAGTAGATCTCTTCTTTCCCTTATTTCCATTCCCAGATTGTGCAGTATTTTTGTATATAATAATGAATATAATTTCATTTTAGTATTGTTACCCCGTAAATAGTTTTTAAAGCACATATAGTATTTTTATTTAATGTTCAACTAAGAAATCTATTTTGATGAATTAATGGATTTTTGAATTAAATAATATTTTAATAAAATATTATTATTAATATTAAATTAATATTTATTAAATATAAATGATTATATAATTTTATGAATGTCATTATAATATTTATTACGGTTTGAAATCCATTTTTTTCAAAACCAATGAATTTTCGATAAATGTAGGTTTTTATTTTAAAAGTGAAAATTAACATATTTAAAAAATTATTTTGATAAAATGAATATTATTTTGGGAATTAGGATGTCAAAATTATCCAAAAGTGAATTTTTTATAATTTTCCAAGTCAGTAAAGTTTTTGGGTAAAAATTAAATACTATTAAAATAATTAAAGTGTTTTATGACATCATAATGACCCAATAGTGATGTAATAAAATACTATAAACTTAATGTTCAGAAAATATATTTTTTACTATTTAAATAATTTGATTTTGGGTTTTATTTATTTATTTTACAATGCTATAGTGGACCCTTGAAGACTTGTTAAACATTTTGAATTTTTAAATTGTTTTCCTTGAGAGTGTGACTCACCTACACATAAGCAACCCCTTTATTTTAAGAAGATAGGAATTTGGACATATAAAATATTTTTTTACACTCCCCATTGGAAAAAACCATGGGAAAAACCAGGGGCTGGTTTGTGGGTTTGATTCGTTTAATGTGAGGTGTCCCAAACATAAATAATAAAAAATTACCTATACTTTCCTATATAAACCCGCCCAAGCTCCCACATTATCCTCACTCAAAGACTTTGGAGTTCCTCCAACCTCATCCCTCCTCTCTCTATAATCCTCCCATGGTTCCCCATGCCCACTTGAAGCCTCTCTCAATCCTCTATCAATCCTTTGGAAGCACACTTCCAAGTAAGGGTTTTTCATCCTTTCTCATTGTTGTCCTATATTCATTAAATTGTTATGCACTTTTAATTTAAATTATAAATGTTGGGGTATGGTTTCACACCTCCCCCATTATTCCCTCTTTATGTTTGAATGATGGGAGACCCCTTTCTCTCTCATAAAATGCATCGCATGTACACCCATTACTATGTTGAAATCCCAGAAGGAATTTCTCTCTCCTCATTTACATTCAAGCAATTATTTTGTATCAGGAATCTAAATTCAATTACATTTATTGGGAAATGTATCTATCTAACCCCGTTACTGACCATGTAATGTAAATATGATGAGACACCCCTTTCTCTCCGATTTACAATTTTTATGAGTTCTTATGTCTCACTCTTATGCTGCCGAAATTGCACCATGCTTTTCCAAGCCAAAGTCATTGTGTAGTGAATACCATGCCCTTTTCTCTATCAACAGTATTCAAATTTATTCACCTTTACTAATTGTTTAAATAGTTAAATGTATTTATTACACACTCATTTATTGTATAATAAATGATTATATTGAATGATTCAGTGTTTTATGATCCATGTGGCACACTAATGCATGAAATGAAATGTTTAAGAAGGGTGTTCCTTGATAGAGCTCTAATGCATTAGGTAAGTATAGTACTGTGATAAGTCATGTACAATGGGTGTTTAATCATTCTAACTCAAGTGCAAGGAGGGTTTACTCATTCTTCATTTGAAATGAGGGTTTACGCATAATCCATGTGCAATGAGCCTTGGATTGTGATAATTACATGTTAAGGGTTGTTTCCAAATTTCCATGTTATGATTATCATGCATTATCACACATCTATGTTTATTTTTCTCTTGTGCTCTATTGATATACCTATTGTGGAATAAGTATTTTATTCCTCATGTTATTACATGAGTAATCCCTTACTGTGATTTATATATCACCCTTTTTTTATGCATGTCCTCAGGATATCCCATACAATGCTATGTACGAGGGAATTTAGTGGTCATGTAAAGGAATTTTTCAATGAAGATGTTGTTTTCCATGTTTTAAGTAGTTATGTAATGATCCTAATCCTCAAAGACACTATACCTCTAGATCTTCTATGTTGTATCAAATTATGTTTATGTAATAAATTATATTTAATTTTTTACTAAAAGATTAGGGAGGTCATAGAGACTATGTCAGGAGGTCATGCGAGGGTCTGTCTAGACAGTATCTACCTCACAGTTAGTGCAAAATTTGTTTAATTGTGCGTGTGGTTAATGTGAGATCCTAGAAAAGTGGATCTCACACGTTTTTTCCTCTAAACAACTCATTTTATATCCTATGTACCCTTAACTATGTATTTATCTTCCTTGAAGGTATGATATCCTATCCCAATCATTTTGGAGTCAATATGAAGTATTCCCATGTAGTTTCAAACATGGATTCTTGAGGTATAGGATCCTTCATCATCGTTCTTGATTTCATTCTTAGATCTTCTGAGATCTAATTATCCTATCTTCTTGGATTATGAGAAATAAAATTTTTATGGATATATCTAAGAGTCTATATTCCAAATAAGTTGACATTTTGTCTTGATCATGATATGAGAAGAGATTAAAGGCTGTTCCGTGAATAATAGACCCAATTTTCTTGAACATTCTTCTTCAATTGAAAATTTTCATCAAACCCACTGATGTGGGAGGATTCTATCTTGAATATTATTTCTAGAACTGATTTTGTTAATTTCAAATTGAGTAAATAGGAGAGTATTCATTGTGAAATCTTGGTTTGATTCCTGGAGTAAATATCTTAAATGATGATTTTTCATTTTTGGTAGATTTGTGAAATGTTGATAAATTGTTGTATGAATTATTTTAGTATCTTGAATTTAAAATTGTGATTTAAAATGGTCTATTTTTTGGAATTCATAAATGGTTTCATTGGGAAGGGGGTTTCAATAAAAGGTTGTTTTATAGAAATAAGATTCATTGTAATGATTGAAATGACAAATAGTTTTCAATAAAAATGTGATTTTATAGAAAGGATTGTTTTGGAATGATATTTGGGAATATGTGGTGTGTGTGTGTTCATATTTTATATACATGGTATGAATGAAATATGGAATTATACTTGGTGCCAAAGGGTTAATAGAACATGGGATAAAATTACCTTGTGATGACTTGGTAGATCAAATTGAAACCACTCATGAGTATGAAACTATCATCATGTAGCATTCATGGATGGATTTGTGGATGTGTGTAATAGATTATGCATTCCAAATGAATGTTGAGAAATGGTTTTAAATATTTTGTAGTTATTTTTTGTAAAAATGAATTTCTTGAAAAACTAGTTTCAATTGAACTTCTATGATTTAAGGTAATAATGGTTTTGGAAACATGCTTATATTTACTTATTAATGATTTTAAGAATTTTTTTCATAGAAATATTTTATGTAAATGTTGCTGACTATTCTATATTTTTGGCATGAGAAGGAAAGTCCTTGGGGAAAACCTACAAAGTGTTATACTTACCCCTTCTTTGGCACATTGTTTTTTTAAGGTGAAATCTTCTGGAATAGGGGAAATGGTAACACTTCACATGTTTTTAGAACCACTTTGTGATGCTTGGGATATTTGGTGCCCTTGAAGTATGGGAAAAATTTAACATGTATTCATGTTGTATTCTTGGAGTATTTTTTTTGTTTTTTCCATTTACATTGATAGTTTTTGAGTCTTCTGTTGGTGCATACTTTGATGTGGTATATATATATTAAGTTGATGAGTTTCCTTTCATTTTTTCATGCATCATATAGTGATATATTTGGTTAATTATTTTATTCATAATGGGTAAATCATCCCCCACATGTATTTGAAACACTTTGACTTAAATTTCCCACCATTGGCGTCTTGAGATTGTCTGTTAAGGCCATGTAATAACTCATTGTACTCCCTAGCCAATGAAAATTATTAGAAAATTAGAAATGGTATCATCTTGTTTAGTTCTTGCATGAAAAGTAGTTTTCACATTCATGGTCGGGGAGTTGATTCATCCTTGTTTATTCCTCAGGTTGTGTTCTTATAAAGAAGTAGGATTGTTCAGACATGAAATTTTTAGAATAAATGTATTTTATTTAACCAATTATGATGAACATCTAGTGTCCAGGTTTTTGGGTATAAAAGTATTTTGTAGACACTTAATATCGTTGGAAAAATAATTGTCATGGGTTTAGCCAATGAGATGAGCATGTAATTTGTATCACCCCAAGCTTTCACGATACATCTCTCTTTCAATAATGCAATAGCTTGCATTGTACGCAAGTTCGAGTTCTAATACACCGCGACTAATCAAAAGTAGACGTTATGAATAGTAATACCCACTTTTTAAAATTATAGAAATTTTATATTTCAAAATGGACTTCATTTTTGTATTCGTAATATCAAAATTATCCTAAGTTGAATTTTTTGTAATTTTCTGAGAACATCCATTTTTTATGAATAGTAAAAAATACTTAAAAACAACTTTTTTAATAAAAATAATTTATAGTGATAAATTATAATATTTATTGATTTTAAAGTGTAATTAGAATATATTTTTACCATTTTATCCAATGGCGGCCATTAAAATTAATTTCACATTGAAATTGGACATAAACAATTGTCAATCTTTGGATATATATTGTTTCTTAAAAACACGCCATTTGTTGTGACAACGGGAATTAATTATGAAATTAATTAATGCAATGTATATGTTTGGAATTTCATAAAATAGACATCATTTTTCAATTTGGAATATAAATTATAGCTTAGGGTGAAATTTTGGCATTGTTCTGAAAAACATCAATTTTTGATGAATAGTGAAACCAGTAAGTGGTACTTATAAAAACTGATTTTTCGTTTAAATGAAATTTTACCACTTCTGTGTTTTGAATTTCAAAAATCCTACATACATGGTTGTCATTAAGAAGTAAAATGTGGTTAAATGATATTAAAATAATTTTTGGTGAATAGTAACTTTTAAGTTCTTAATCGTGATTAGAGGTAATTAGTGTAGTTTAAGGTAAAAATAATTTTTTAATAATATGAGATGAGCTTGACACATGTCCTAACCTGATTGGATGTGTCATGGCCATCCAAGAAAATCCACGGGTCAACTTGGGGATCCCATGGAGCCACTTTAGTTTGAAAATGACATAAATACCTTTTATTTAATGTTAAAGTAAAAAATGACACAAACATGAAATGTTTTACTAAACCAATTTTTACATGGGGTTATACAAGTCATATTTTTGACTATAAATAGTCATTGGAAATATAAAAATATTTCCTACATCATAGTATTTTTTTTATAATTTTTAGACAGTAAATAAAATAAATTATTTATGACATCATGATGATGCAGCGATGACCTCATTAATTAACGATTTAAATAAAATGAAAAGATAATATAAAATCCAAGGCATACACTTGTCCAAATCCTATTTTATGGGTGTAGTTCGAACCCTTATCACCTTACCCTCGAATTATATCAATTTGGGACCTCTTAAATTCGAATACCATCTTAAAATAAAGTGACTTTTCTTTATTTTCCAAAAGTGCCCCTCCTCTCCACTTATAAAAGGCCTCCACCACTACCACCTTACTCAAACTTTCAAAGCCTTTTGGCTCGGCCAAACTCTGCCCAAATACTCTCCCAACTTCCCTCCCTTACTCCTAAAAGCCTCACTTTGGGCATAATTCTTCCCAAGGAAGCCTTTGTCTGAAATCAAAAAGAGTTACACGTTTTAATGGTAGTGTTTTCTCTTGTGTTCTTTTGTTTTATTATTCTTCCCCAACCCCATAAAATCTTTTTATTCATTTCATTTGTAACAACACCAGTATCCTCAATATACTAGGATGTTGTTATAAGAAGGATTTGAGATACACTTCTGTGGACGGCGAATTTCGGCCTTACAAAACGATGATTGTTCAACACACATATAACACCTTCAAAGGTGGCCATTAAGATGTCAATATATTTATTTATTATATATAATATTTTTATGTTTTCCTTATGCTTCTGTATTTCTCATTTATGGCATACTTTATGATTTCCATTATGGGTAAACACGATAATTTCTTTTTAGGAAGTGTGGACTACCGCCCCCTCAAAGTAATGTGAATCGTTAATGCCATATGTGGGATGTATAAAGGATGGAGTAAATGATATTATATATGATATAATACTGGAACTATATTATAACTTTATATAATTATGATTTCATTCCATTAAATACGAAATAGAAATGAAAGTAGCGTTCATGCGTACGTACGGCTTACCGTCTCCATGAACGGTGCATTTCATTTCTTATCTCTAAATGTTACGTAATATTATGAATGAATGTATATACTGGATATATATTATATATATGAAATCTAAATCATGAATATAATTCTGGAGATAATGGATATTCTACCACATAAACAACATGTAATTATCAGAAGTTTATTGTTGACTCAAGTACCAAAAATCGACAAAATGACCTTTATTAACTTAAATAATTACATAATGTTCATAACATTGTAATAAGTGAAATAAAAAGGATAATGAAATTGAAAATGGTAGATATTAACTCTAGTTTATTATTCAGTAGGTTAATGAACGGTCAAATCAAGTCGGACACAAGGTAATGGAACTTCTTAACCCAAGTTCTATTCTTTGTGTTAATCTCCTACTTTCAAATTATGTCATGATATTATTATGTCCTATCTTGTATTTTTACTTTATTTATGTGTACTTATAGTGAATACACATGATATATTTACTTTATTTAAAAAATGATCTTTTTAAGGAGTTCGTATCAATCTCCTTTCGTTGAGGCATATTTGGTTTTATACACAACTTTCTTTTATATGGTGTATAAACCCATTTGACTTTTACGTTTATTCAAAAGAAATCTTTTTTATACAAAGCATTTTACTAAACGAAAAAAGGGAATGTTTTTCTTTCCGTACTTATGCGGCGACAACGACTTCTCCACCGCCGTGACCATTATTTGAGTTTCGGCTTCATCTACAAGCCATCACTTTTTTTTAATGAAAAATAAATACAAAGTTTTAACATTCTTTTATTTTGGTATTGAAAATGGTTTTGAAAGTGTTTTTATTATATCAATGTGTTGTATTTATATCTTGTGATTGAAATGTGGAAATGTAATGTTTCCTTTATGCATGTTTTATGTGATACGATTATGTTATGGTTTATGATATGTTTAAACCTATTCATACGAGTAATGCATTGGACTTAATAAGTGACGGGTGGAGCCCGCTATATCTCTTTGATGCATCGGTAGGTCTCATGAGACAAACTAGTGCCTTGGCACGAGGCCTTGACAAAATCTTATTTGTGGTCTTGGCACGAGGCCTTGGCTACGTGGTTATGATAGTCTGGCATTATGCATTCCATCATTATGAAAGTGGTTATTTATATTTCATGTGATTATTCGACTATAAAATATCCATGTGAGTAAGTAAATGGAATTATTTCAGTTTACTTTTTCATTATTATGCTAAAGTTCAAGTTTAAAAGGATTTTGTTTTAATTATACATTGCTTTAAATGTTAATGTTTATTTATGAAAGCTTCCGCTATATTGTTATCCTTACTGAGAATCTGAGCTCACCCCTTTCAATGTTTTAATATTTTCCAGGATGTGAAGAAGTATTGTATGAATGACCTGTAGGGATAGTCAGAAGAGGATATGAGTGTGGACTATGGAGACTTTGTTATTGTAGATTTTCACTTTATGATGTAATGTAAGACTTATGAATGTATCTAGTGTTTCCAAGGCTACTAAACTAATCGGTCTTTCGAGACTTGATCTTTTGTGATCATGCCAATGTTACAAAGTAATGCACCAACTCTGGGTAGCTGGGGTTGGGGCGTTACAATTGGTATCAGAGGTAGTTTAGTACTAACTTTGGAAGCTAGATTTAGATAAACTCTGATTAGAGCACATAGCCCGAAGATAGACTTTGATGATTAGTATAGAAGAACATCCTAGAATTTTGGAATTATAGAGATTTTGTGAGTTTTCCGAGCAATACATCCCTGTCTGGATACGAGCAGGGAGAGGCGGCTCTGGCACAGATGTACCTAGGGGTAAAACCCAAAAACACCGCTTTGAGCTAGACTCGAACGAGAACTGGTGCACGACAATGGGCCTTGCTGAACTCTTGGTTACGACACTCCCGGGGGATATTCTTTGGATAATTCTCGTTTTCTTTCCAAACCACTACGAAGGGTTATGAGTATATACTTCCTCAAAGAAAACATTTTTATAATTATGGATTATATCCATAAATAGTTCAATTTATGTTAAGTATTTTATAAGTATGGAATTATGTATTTTGATTAATAAACTAATCTAGTTTATGCCATTGTATAGAAATGGCGCCTAATGGAAGGAATGAAAACCGTATCAATGCACGCACTCCGTGTAGGGATTGCCCTCCTGCTCAAGATAATTATTGTGGATTTGGAGATACAACTAGTGCTGATCAACTTATTACCATACTGGGACAACTCACTCAAGTTATGAATAATAACCTTACTCATATGGATCACCCGGATCCACAACGTGGAGGATCAATGTTAGACCGCTTCATGAAGAAACAACCGCCAACATTTAATGGGGGTACAAATCCATTAGTATCTGAGAAATGGATAAACTCCTTAGAGAAAATATTCCATGCCTTGGGGAGTAGCGAAAGGGAGAAGGTTGTCATGGCAGTTTACCGCCTCACTGGAGATGCTGATCAGTGGTGGTCGCTGATTCAAAACACAAAGGAAGATGATGACGTATCGAATATGGAATGGAGGGAGTTCAAAGATATTTTCGTGGAAAAATACTTTCCTCGTGACCATCGAGCAGATATGGAAAGGCAATTTCTTAGTCTGAGGCAGAAGGAGGATGAGAATGTCACAAAGTATGAGGCTAACTTTACAAGGTTAGCAAGGCATGGTACATATTATATACGTAACCCAAGAAGTAAGATTGATCGTTTCTTTGATGGGTTAAAACCATTTCTCCGTCGAGCTTTAGTATCATGATCTTTCTCAACATACGAAGATATTGTCTTGTGTTCTATCAAGACAGAAAATGAATTCTCTAAGTCTTATGACAACAAAGTAAAGCAAGAAAAAAAGAGACTGGTGGAATAAGAGACAGATAAAAGGAAAAAGGGAAAGAACGATTTTCCATTATGCGATAATTTTGTGAAGAATCACCCTGGTACTTGCCTAAAAGGAATGGGAGTTTGTTATAAATGTAGGGAAAAAGGTCACCGGGCCCATGATTGGAAGGGAAAGAAAGAGGATATCAATGTTTAATGCTACAGCTGTAGGGAAATGGGGCATTATGAAAATGAATGTCCTAAGCGTCAGGGAAACTTACCTCAGAAAGGGCCAAGGGATCAAGAACAATCTTATGATGTTACTACAGTTGAAGTGGAATAATTAATGTATTGGTGCTTTTGGACTCAAGGATTATATTCTGGTTATAAGGATAATGTGATTGTACTACAGTACCTGCTGTTTTCATTAAGGATTTAATATGATGAAAGTAATCATATTTTTAGTATGTGAAAATAAGATAAACTTTACTTTGTTTGGGGAATCTGATGTTATAAATGATTTTTGAATTTAAAGACCTTTTAGAAAAAGTCTGGATAGAGGTAATTTGGATAACTTTTGATAGTATTGTTTATGGTTAAAAAATTTATGAAGATTATTTTTGGAATATTATAATACTATATTTTTAGGAAAAGGAAAACCTGCAGGGTGGTGCATAACCCTTCGCGTCAGACAAAGCTGCAGGAATCAAACCCACAACCATAGTGCGACATGCCTTTATTACCTACCACTAGCCTATAAGAAGTCCGTAGTTATTAAAAAATAGTTTTACTAATCTAAATGGTATGTTTTAATATTTGGAACCTTATACAATTAGGATAAATAGAATATTTTTGAGTTCTATTAACTTTTAGAGTGAACAATGGGTTTGTGGTAAAAATTTATTATAGAATGAAAGTCTACATGACAAGTATGTATATTCCCTTACGTTCTTAGTAAATATCCTAAATAAATTCTACAACTTTATAAAAGGTAACTTAAAACAAAAACGTTGCCGGTTAACTTTTCCAACTGGGGATTCAATGACCGTTTAACCAATCACAAGTTTGTGATTTTCTTATGGTTAACTTTCTCCTAATCCAGTTTTCTACAACTCTCTATCAGAAATTGATGGTTTTTTTCTTCCATATCCACATTTTCATATAATCCTAGTATGGGCTATCTCGGGTGACCTTTGTACTTCTCTTTCGTTCTTTTAATGATATATTCTTATTAACCCTATTTCCGATGTGGGTTTTCCACAAAGGTTTTTTCTATTTTCAACCTTTTATTTTCAATGAAAAATTTCAAATTGTGAGGACGCAATTTATTGAAGGAGGGGAGAATGTAACACCCCATGCTTTCACGATATGTCTCTCTTTCAATAATGAAATAGCTTGCATTGTATGCAAGTTTGAGTTCTAACACACTGCGACTAATCAAAAGTAGCCGTTATGAATAGTAATACCAACTTTTTAAAATTATAGAAATTTTATATTTCAAAATGGACTTCATTTTTGTATTCGTAATATCAAAATTATCCTAAGTTGAATTTTTTGCAATTTTATGAGAACTTCCATTTTTTATGAATAGTGAAAAATACTTAAAAACAACTTTTTTAATAAAAATAATTTATAGTGATAAATTATAATATTGATTGATTTTAAAGTGTAATTAGAATATATTTTTACCATTTTATCCAATGGCAGTCATTATAATTAATTTCACATTGAAATTGGACATAAACAATTGTCAATCTTTTGATATATATTGTTTCTTAAAAACACGCTATTTGTTGTGACAGCGGGAATTAATTATGAAATTAATTAATGAAAAGTATATGTTTGGAGTTTCATAAAATAGAAATCATTTTTTAATTTTGAATATCAATTATATCGTAGGGTGAAATTTTGGCATTGTTCTGAAAAACTTCAATTTTTGATGAATAGTGAAACCACTAAGTGGTACTTATAAAAACTGATTTTTCGTTTAAATGAAATTTTACCACTTCTGTGTTTTGAATTTCAAAAATCTTACATACATGGTTGTCATTAATAAGTAAAATTTGGTTCAATGAGATTAAAATAATTTTTGATGGATAGTAACTTTTAAGTTCTTAATCGCGATTAGAGGTAATTAGTGTAGTTTAAGGTAAAAATAATGTTTTAATAATATGAGATGAGATTGACACATGTCGTACCCTCATTGGATGTGCCATGGCCGACCAAGAAAATCCATGGTTCATCTTGGGGACCCCATGGAGCCACTTTAGTTGGAAAATGACATAAATACCTTTTATTTAATGTTAAAGTAAAAAATGACACAAACATGAAATGTTTTACTAAACCAATTTTTACATGGGGTTATACAAGTCATATTTTTGCCATAAATATTCATTGGAAAGATACAAATATTTCCTACATCATAGTATTTTTTTAATAATATTTAGACATTAGATAAATTAAATTATTTATGACATCATGATGATGCAGCGATGACCTCATTAATTAAAGATTTAAATAAAATGAAAAGATAATGTACAATCCAAGGCTTAAAATTGTCCAAAACCTATTGGATGGGTGGATTTCAAAACCTTATCACCTTATCCTCGAATTATATCAATGCGGGACCTCATAAATTCGAATACCATCTTAAAATAAAATGACTTTTCATTACTTTCCAAAAGTTCCCCTCCTCTCCACTTATAAAAGGCCCCCACCACTACCACCTTATTCACACTTTCAATGCCTTTTGGCTCAACCAAACTCTGCCCAAATACTCTCCCAACTTCCCCCCCTTACTCCTAGAAGCCTCACACTGGGCAGAATGCTTCCCAAGGAAGCCTTTGTCTCAAATCAAAAAGAGTTACCCGTTTTAATGGAAGTGTTTTCTGTTGTGTTCTTTTGTTTTATTTTGCTTCTCCAACCCCATAAAATCTTTTTATTCATTTATTTTGTAACAACACCAGTATCCAAAATATACTAGGATGTTGTTATAAGAAGTAATCAAGATACACTTACACACACCTACATCTAATGGTTGAAGAACATATTGTTTCTGTGGATGGCGAATTTCTGCCTCACGAAATGATGATTGTTCAACACTCATATAACACCTTAAAAGGTGGCCATTAAGATATCACTATATTTATATATGATATATAATATGTTTATGTTTTCCTTATTCTTATGTATTTCTCATTTATGGCATACTTTATGATTTCCCTTATGGGTAAACGCGATAATTTCATTTTAGGAAGTGCGGACTACCGCCCCCTCAAAGTAATGTGAATCGTTAATGCCATATGTGGGATGTATAAAGGATGGAATAAATGATACTATATATGATATTATACTGGAACTATATTAAAACTTTATATAATTCTGATTTCATTCCATTAAATACGAAATAGAAATGAAAGTAGCGTTCATGCGTACGTACGGCTTACCGTCTCCATGAACGGTGCATTTCATTTCTTACCTCTAAATGTTACGTAATATTATAAATGAATGTATATACTGGATATATATGATATATATGACATCTAAATCATGAATATAGTTATGGAGATAAAGGATATTCTACCACATAAACAACTTGTAATTATACGAAGTTTATTGTTGACTCAAGTACCAAAAATCGACAAAACGGCCGTTATTAACTTAAATAATTACATAATGTTCATAACATTGTAATAAGTGATATAAAAAGGATAATGAAATTGAAAATGGTAGATATTAACTCTAGTTTATTATTCAGGAGGTTAATGAATGGTCGAATCAAGTCGGACACAAGGTAAGGGAACTTCTTAACCCAAGTTCTATTCTTTGGGTTAATCTCCTACTTTCAAATTATGTCATGATATTATTATGTCCTATCATGTATTTGTACTTTATTTATGTGTAATTATAGTGAATACACATGATAGATGTACTTTATTTAAAAAAAAATTATCTTTTTAAGGACTTCAACTCAATCTCCTTTCGTTGAGGCATATATGGTTTTATACACAACATTATTTTATACAGTGTATAAACCCCGTTGACATTTAAGTTTATTAAAAAGGAATCTTTTTTATACGAAGCGTTTTACTAAATGAAAAAAGGGAATGTTTTTCTTTCTGTACTTATGCGGCGACAACGACTTCTCTGCCGCCGTGACCATTATTTGAGTTTCGGCTTCCTCTACAAGCCATCACTTTTTTTATTGAAAAATAAATACAAAGTTTTAACTTTCGTTTATTTTGGTATTGAAAATGGTCTTGAAAGCGTTTTTATTATATAAATGTGTTGTATTGATATCTTCTGATTGAAATGTGGAAATTTTATGTTTCCCTTATGCATGTTTTATGTGACACGACTATGTTATGGTTTATGATATGTATAAACCTATTCATATGGGGAATGCATTGGACTTAATAAGTGACGGGTGGAGCCCGCTATAACTCTTCGATGCATCGGTAGGTCTCATGAGACAAACTAGTGTCTTGGCATGAGGCCTTGACAAAATATAATTTGTGGTCTTGGCATGAGGCCTTGGCTACGTGGTTATGATAGTATGGCATTATGCATTCCATCATTATGAAAGTGGTTATTGATATTTCATGTGATTATTCTACTAGTAGAATATCCATGTGAGTAAGTAAATGGCATTATTTCAGTTTACTTTCGCCATATTATGCTAAATTTCAAGTTTAAAATGCTTTTTTTTAGTTATACATTTCCTTAAATGTTAATGTTTTTTATGAAAGATTCCGCTATATTGTTATCCTTACTGAGCATCTGAGCTCACCCCTTTCAATGTTATAAAATTTTACAGGATGTGAAGAAGTATTTTATAAATGACCCGCATGGATAGTCAGAAGAGGATATGAGTGTGGACTATGGAGACTTTGTTATTTTATATTTTCACATTATGATGTAATGTAAGACTTATGAATGTATCTAGTGTTTCCAAGGCTACTAAACTAATCGGTCTTTCGAGACTTGATCTTTTTTGATCATGCCAATGTTACGAAGTAATGCACTGACTCTGGGTAGCTGGGGTTGGGGCATTACATAATTCATTGTAGAGAAATTAATTCCCTCTAGGATTTCATATTTCATTTGGAATAATGATATATGATCTTGAAAAAAGGATTGATTTTTTTTAAAATTATGGATTTTTTTTCAAATGATATATTTTTAAAATATGATACTTGATGTCTTTTTAAAATGGTTTTATTTTCCAATGAACGATTGATTTTTTCAAATAAAATGTTGGAACGTGAAAAATTTGTTTTTAGAAAACAATGTTGTGATAGTTGATGTGATAGAATTTAAATTACTAAGCCATTAGTTGCTACATATTGAGACTTATAGAGTTTTTTATTCGTTTAGAAAATGGAAGGTTGTGGGAATCATAGAAACAAATAAGATGATGCAGTAGAGAACATGGTTTCAACTAAGCCAAAGCTGAACAAAGAACTAGTTCAGAGTATCATTCAAGAATTTCATGCTGTGGACACAGAGAACTAGAGGGATGAGCCAAGACAAGTTGAACATTCTATCCAGTTAAAGAAGTATAATCCATCCATATTAATGGGTGATTTGGAAACTGAGAAGGCAGAGGTGTGGCTTAGTATTATGAGTCATATTATTAGTTTCATTGGCACACTATTGGATAAAAAGGTCAAACTGGTGACTTTTATTATTGATGATCTTTCACTTCGGTGGTGAAAACTAGTATTGCATGCAAAAGAGTATCAAGGCCTTATGAGGGCGGATTTAGAGGAATTGTTTAATAAACAATTATATCCTCACACTTTCTAGATCCAGAGGATGACAGACTTCTTTGGCATGATGTAGGAGAATATCTCTTTCAAAGAATATTTAGATAAATTCAAGAATTTAGTACATGTTTTCTCTAGATGTTGTAGCGAGTGAGTCCCTAAAGGCACGCATATTCGGATTAGGGATATGAAGATAAATTCAATCAAATATTGTGGTGCTCTATATTAATGACCGTACATAGATGGTGAATAGCGAGGTAGTGGATGAGCGAGATATATAAGGAGATATTACAGGAGGAAGAATGAGGTTCTCTACTTGAAATGGTGGAAACACCAATGCTGAGAGCATGAGAAAGAGTGATAGCTATTTACAATGAAGGGTTAGGAATTAGAATATGACATCTAGATTAGAAAATATTCCTCCATGACTAAATAGTCAAGAAGGATTCTACCAATTTAGTTCACGTGACCATGTAAAGCAGTAGTGTACATCACAACCAATATCATGCCATAATTGAATCAAGATGGGACACCTTAGGCACTTTTGTCTCAGTCCTCTAAGGTTAGGTTCTCAAGATAATTCTTAGGTGTCTCAAGAATCACATGATTTGAGAGGACGAGGAAAATAGAACTACCCTCATCAAAAGAGAAAATCTATCTATGGTGATTATTCAAATACTATGACTTCTCATCAAGGACAATCTCATCACATCAACAATGAACAAATTGCATTGATGAAGCAACTGTATTAAGCTTGCAGATAATTGATAATGATCATGATAGACCATATATGGTGAGAGGTACAATTATTTTGAATTCTACCTTTGTGATTGTATTGTTTGATATAGGTGAATCACATTACTTCACTACTTCTTGTGTCATTGTGCTTCTTTGAATAAAGCAATAAATGGTTCCCTCTGTGATAAAAATGAAAACTCCTCTTGGTGAAATAGAATTTCAATCCATTGTGTGTAGAGATTATTCTATAACTATCGATAGAGTTGAACTAAAGAATGATATATCGGTGTGGGACATGGATGTATATGATGTAATCCTAGGTATGGATGGGATAACAATGTTCAAGGTTCAATTCAAATAATATAGAAGGAAAATAATTTTCTTGACTGTGGATGGTTTCGAGCATCTCTTCAGTGGGGAGAAGGTTCTAAAGAAAGGTGAAATTGACTTGTTGGTGGCAATGGTGGGAAAAATATCATAACAATTTACAGTGTTTAATTTGGAATCTGTTGAAGAGATCTATAATTTAATTTTTCTATTCATTGTTGATCAATTTTAAGATGTATTTGTTGAGAACTTTTCAAGGTTACCACCTATAAGAGATGTAGAGTTTACGACTGATATCATTCTGTGAACTAGTACTATTTCCTTTTCCTTATTGTATGGTGGAACCAATAGAGTTGAGAGAACTGAAAGTGCAGTTGGAGGAGCTAGAAAGAAAAGTTTTCATTCGACCATGTATGTCTCTGTGGGAAGCATCAGTCTTGTTTGTGAATAAAGAAGACTGAACTATTTGTTTGGGCATCAATTATCGTATGATTTACCATGTTATGATAAAAAATTATCATCCACTTTGATGAATTTATGATTTGTTTGATCAAATGAGGGGATCGTAGTTGTACTAAAAAATTTACATAAGATTCCGAAAACATAAATTGCGCATTCAGAATGAAGGTATTCCAAAGACAGCTTATAGAAGCAGATATTTCCCCTAAGAATATGCAGTCATTCCTTTAGGTATGAAAAATGCACCAGAGTTCTTTATAGTGTTGATAATTCATATATTTCAGAAATATTTGGACTCTTTTGTTGTTATGTATGATGAAAACATCTTGGTGTATTCAAAGACAAGGGATGAGCATGAGGAATACCTAACGATATTATTACCTATATTAAGAGTTCTCCATTTGTATGTCCAACTATCTAAATGTGATTTTTGGATACAGGAGGTACACTTTCATGGCCATGTGATTTTAGAAAAAATTTATTTTGGTGGATCCTAACAAGATAGAAGCATTGATCTTGTGGAAACCACCGATGAATGGATTTGATATACGATGTCTTTTAGTTCAGCTGGTTATTACTGACACTTTGTATGTGGCTTCTCATGGATATCCTTTTTATAGAAATATTTTACAATGATGAATACTCCATTCCATGGGATAGATAAATGCCAAAAGTCTTTATAGAAGCAGAATTTTTCTTTACTTTGGAACTTATCTTGATTTATCCAATTAAAGGATGGAGATATGTGGTGTATTGTGAGGTTTTAGGATCTGGGTTGGGATGTGTTCTTATGAATTCATACCATGTTGTGGGTTTTGGTACATGGTAGTTGAGAAGGCATCATAAGAATTACCCAAACACAGGAGTTAGAATTACCAGCAGTCGTCTATACGTTGAAGACTTACTTTCATTATCTCTTTGGTGAGAAATTCATTGTGTTCACGTACCACAAAAGCTTGAAACACATTTTCTCACAACGAGATTTGAATATGATTGAAAGGATATGGATAAATTATCTTTAAATTTTGACTTTCACATGATTTATACATCGAGAAATGGAATTCAGTGGTAGAGGCATTGAGCATAAGTCATATTCTCAATTAGTGAATAAAGATTCAGATAAATGGAAGTTGATGTTAGTCCTATCCTAAATGTATGAGAAATTTAAAGGACAAGGTGATGCTTTGGTATTCCTTTCAGATATTCTAGTTCTTGATTTAGTAAATATAGTTAAATAGGTATAATGTTCTGATGTATAATTCATGTTATGAGATTAAAACTCAACGGTGGGGAGACCACCGATGGTTTGAAACATGATGGTAATGTAGTGTCTTGGATTAATGATCTGATGGTTGTATGAATTGATTTTCAGCAAAAATTCATCAAAATTATCTACATTCGATATGGTTTTTACATCTAGGTACAAATAAGTTGTATAGAACGTCTAAGGAACAGTTTTGGTGGAGGGGCATAAAAATGAAAGTGGATGAGTTCGTTTCAATGTGCTTAACTTTTCAGCAAGTTATGGTAGATAATATGAGTCAATCGGGTATGTTGTAGACTTTTCATATTCCAGTGTGGAACTGGGAGAAGATAGATTTGTATTTTGTTACAGGTCTCTTTAGAACGTTCCATAAACACAACTCCATGTGGGTGATATTGGATCTTCTTACCAAGTCGTTCCATCTCATTCCAATTCGTGAAATTCAGATAGTGAAGGATTTACCTAAAATATATATCCTAGAATTTGTAAAAGGTCATGGAATTATTATGTCAATATTCTTAGATTGGAAACTGAAGATCAAATCTCGTTTTTCGAAATCCTTAGAAAATCCCTTGGCACTCAGTTGAATATGAACATGGCGAATCATCCTCAGATGGATGGGAAATCCGAATGGATGATACTGATGTTGGAAGACATATTGTGGGCCAGTGAAATAGATTTTGGAGGATCATGGAAGGATCACATACCCTTAGTGGAGTTATCATATAATAACTACTATCAGGCCATGATGTATATATTTCTTTTTACAGCATTGTATGGGAATTCGTTTCATTCTCTATAATGTTTGGTGGAAACAGGTGAAGCATCACTAGTTGGGCCGAGCCATGTACATGAAACAACATAGAAGTTTCATCTTATCAGAAAGAGGTTGGAGATGGCTCATAGTAATCAGAAATATTATACAGATCCTTGTCGACAGTCTTTTCCATTTTCCATGAGAAATCGAGTGTTCTTGAGGATCTCTCCAAGGCATGGACAACCTCTTTTTTGTAATTATGAAATTTTATCTCCTCGATAAATTAGACCTTTTGAGATACAAGAACATTTTGGATATGTGGCATATCAATTGGAATTTCCACCATGATAAAATTCAGAGCATAATGAGTTCCATTTAACTTAGTTGAAAATATTTTATCCTGATCTTGACAATGTGATCATATTGGACCCAGTTAACATACACTACTAGAAAAATGGATTATTGCAAAGGGTCATTTGTGATGGAGTCCCATCGCAAATGACCTGTCATGGTAAACTCCTTTTCAAAAAATAATTTTTACCGACAGGTTGTTGGACCTTCGCAAAAAATAGTCAACATTTTTTTAAGAAACTATTTGTGAGGGGCCAGCGACCCATCGCAAACAGCCCCCTATTTTTACCCTATTGGGACAGTCAGTCACAATTAGTAATCACAACGGTCCATCGTAGTAATCTCTCGTAATATAAAAAATTAAACCCTTTAGCGATGGACCATGACTAGTAAAGAGTAAATTTTGAAAAAAATAATTTAAAAAAATATAATAATAATAATAATAATATGATATTAATTTAAATAAAATAATAATATATAATATTAATCGAATATTTTTTTAATAAAATAATGAATATTATATCACATTATTATAAATAAAAGAATAATATTAAGGTTCATAAAATAAAATTAATAATATAATAAATAATTTATATAATAATATTATTTTAAATATAAATGAAATAACAATATTAGTAATATAAAAAACACACTATTTAGACTATTCATATTATCGAATAATACATTCAATTATTTCATAACAAAAAAATAATTCACTAATCAGTGGAAGGTTCATCTGGATAAGCTAATGAAGACGGTGTAGGGACTCCATCCCAGAACTTTGAGTCAAATATCGTGTGTACTCCATATTATAATGCTGATCCTGATTCCATTGACACATCTCATCCTACATCTGTTGTTGCCACTTATGTAGTTGTCAGAGTAACTCGTCCTGCTTTTGCTGCTGCCAGTGATGCATCTCCTCCTACTACAAATGAATAGTATCTATAAGCTCACTCTTATCTCACAACCCCTCATGATACTTTGCGTGATAGATGATTAATATTTGTGTGCTCCTCTCGAGCTTGATGCTGACATCGCTGAAGTGTCATAACCCCCCCCCCCCTCGGGGTCACTCGAGAGCCAATAACCACAACTCAGCCTTTCTCAAAGCAAACTAGGTTGCATGCATCTATGTTTTCGCACCAAATCGGTGGGCACTGGTCTTACCTTCAGTCTCAACATGACGTGAAACATCTTTCTGATTCATTTTTACATCATATGACTACTTTAATTGCAATTTAAAATTAAAATAGTTAAAATAATATTAGTAATTAAATTTAATTTTCAAAAAAACTTATACTAACGATAGTCTGACACTGTCAAAAACCTGTTATATGCCCAGTGGATGGATCATTGTACATCCTCCTATAAATGTCATACTCCGTATATCGGGTTGTGCGACTGCCTACGTTAACATAAAATAAATAATTTTTATTTAAATTTTTATACAATATTTTTAAAAAACTTACTTACCATATTCACTATTTTCATACTGAATGTATGACTGCTAGTAGGATTTGTCTCCTCTTGTCTCCCCCAATTTTGCAGAACTACAGTTGATCTACATTAAAAAATATCATACTCAACCAGTGTGTACATAATCCATCATAATCCTGGAATGAAATATAATCATGTTAGTGTATGTGACATGTCTCATCAAATTCATGCACTCTTTCTTACTCCATTAATTTCATTTTTAAATTGTGCAAAAACTGAGTGAAACCCATACACATAGCTCCCTGTCGTGTCTTCTAAATAGGCTCACTTAATGTCTCCCTAATGGGATACCAAAAACCATACAACCAATTTATCAAATCAAGTTATTAATTAAATTAATTTAAAAATTAACATTATTTATTTATGTACCAGCCAATGGACGAACATGAACTGTGGAACATCGACGGGAATCTGATACCATGAAACCGATGCATCAAGTAAAAACATTATGCAATATAGCACTCCCATGTCCAACTAAAATATTGGTAAAGCTATGGAAACAATTATATTTAATCCAAGAATTATAATAAAAATAAATTAATGAAAACTGTCTAAAATACATAGGTAAACATACCTTTGCGTGCATGGATTGAACCCAATATGTGGATGTCGCTCGGGTATATGGTCGACTGATCTGACCTCCTTCCTATCAAAAATAAGATCACCATCCTGCAATAAATGAAATAGATTGTCGCCTATCTAAATCAAAAAATCACAATTGATAGAAAAAAACTGAAAATTACTATTATATATATATATTAAATGATTATAACATGCATTTAATTATGTAAATGTTCATCTTCATCCTCATCATCACAAATATTGATGTTAACTTCTTTATCATCCACATCAGCATCATCGATTTCCATATTAGTATCAATTTCATCATCTCTTTTCATTTCATATTTAGTTGAAACATCATTAACATCATCGTCATCACCAGCCCTTAAATATCGGGTGTCATCAATAATATTCATGTCTCATGAAGTAAAAGAATGATTCAGAGCAATTTCTTGAAAAATTTCAATTCCTTGCACTTCTGTGAAACCACTTTCACTTTCAGTGAATTGATTCTCCAGAGATTTAATTTTTATTAGGCTCCAGCAATCACCCAACTCCCATGAAGTAGCATAAACATTTTCATTATAAATTTTATGTTCTTTATGAGCCAATAAAAATATTTCATTCATTGCACAATGTCTTTTATATTTAATATAAATGAATCCATTGATTGGATGAACATATAATCCACTCTTAGTATCCAACCACTAACATTTAAACATCGTTACATAATGTTTTCCCAGATGACACACATCAATGATTTCTTCAAGAATGCCATAAAAGTTATCTTATTTTTTCACTATGATGAGATCCTCTCAATAAAATACCATTATTCATTTTTTTATTCCTCATATGCACGCGTATGAAATAGATAACCATTCTCCACATATTTATTATAAGATTTAACCATTTTTTATAACGAGTTACTCAATAAAGACAATCAATTATCAATTTTATGACCATGTTGAGAGAACTAAATACTTTTAAAACCATTATCACCATATGAAGTATTAAAATTATTTTTTATATGAAATAAAAAATAATTTTCCTTACTTATTTTTGAAACTAGTAGAAATTTTCATTGACGACGTTCTTCAAGAGAAGCTGCTGTAATTTGTGGAAACTATTTCATGATATGATTATCATATAACCAACAAATAAATTAAGATTAATGTACTATTATAAAAATTATAGAATTAGTGGTAGGATAAATCACTGTACAAATGGTTTCCTTTCTTCATAGTTCAACAGAATATATGTATGAGGAAAGTGATGTTCGTCATCCGAAATTCATCGTTCTGGAACTCCACCGAAGCCAGGTTGGGCTGATTGAAAACTGATATATGATTACTCTTGTAATCATCAACATTTACCTCATTACAGATCATCTATTTGGGGTTTTAGGGATATTCAGATTGAATGTAATGAGAGCTTAAAAATGAATGTTCCTCTTGAAAATAAGATTTTTCAATTTAGCCTTCAACTGATGCTTTGTTACAATCATATTTTTTTCTATTTTTTCATGCATCTCTCAAATTGGTACATCTATCAGAATATCACCAGACCTCCACATTATGTTTCATCCATAAAATGTATTATCAAATGTTCAATTTAATAAAACAAAACTGGCGAGTTTATTTTTTCCAGTTTACATAAAAATTAAAGGAAATTTTATTGCAGCTTACTTACAACATTGTAATCTATTATCAATCCACAAATGTCTCCAAAAAATATTTTAATCCAATTATCAAATCCCAAATAATTGTATTTGAGAAACATCTTAATCCAATTAGTATAATTCTTTCCATTAATACATGATAATTTTGACTTTTCAATCATGTAATATTATCATTCCTAACACATCTTCCCAAATCAGAAGCATAACCATATGGAAGTCTAAAATTTTCAGTCCACAGAAAAAATAATAAATGATTCTTTTTGGATAGTGTATATGATGCTTTTTTCTTCCTTAACTTATGTGATCTAGCATTTTCAAGTAGATCATGTTCTAGTCAAATTCAATTTTGGGAAACATATAATCTTGCATTAACGTTGTCTTTGGTTTTACATGGTGTATCCAAAACTATATGAAAAAATTATCAAAATACTTCCTCTCAATATGTATCATATCCAACATGTGACATATTAAAAAATCAGTCCAATATAAAAAATACAAAAAAATTATATTTTATCCAATTGTGCTCTTTTCCAAACCCATCATTTTTCTGTTGGTTTATTGCTAGTACAACTTTGATGGGAGGTAATGAAGAGTCAATTGATTTTAACTCGATACCTGATATCGTTGTTGGAGGCCCATCTTTTTAAAATATTCCTTTTCTGAAATGATAATTGTGTCTTTGAAAAGTATGATCAGCTAGAAGAATTCTGTGATGACGGGTAAAAAACATGGTTTTTTCCATTGACAAGCATAAACAATTTTTTGTCTATCATAGTGTACACACATGATTTTCGACCATGTGTAATCCAGCCGGATAACATGCCATATGTTGGGAAGTCACTGACTATTCACATTAATGATTTTTTCAGTGGGAAGATCTGTTTTGCAGCAACATCATGTGTAATGACTCCATTAATCCATATTGAATTTAACATATCAATCGATTGATTTAAATAAACATCGATATTATTTTTTCGGATAAAAAAAATTAATAGGGTCAAAAATTTATATGGATCCTTAATCAACATCCATAGAGGTAAATTATACGGATTTAGAAATATAGGACAACAAAAATACTGACTACCATAAGATCTAAATAGAGAAAAACCGTCAGCAGAAAGACCCAATCACACGTTTCGGACTTCTAAAGAAATTGACAGATGCACATGGTCAAAACTTTTACATGAATCGCCATTAGAGGGATGATTTAGTCTTTTACTAGTTTAAATGTTGGTTTTATTCCATGAAATCTATGATGTTATGTTTTGGGACATAAATAAATGGTACAATCAAGTTGTGAGCGGGAAATATCTCAATTGTTTTATAAAAAATAATCTAGACTACCCAGGTTGAGACTATTTATACATTTATTTTCATCATGTATGAAAACTATCCAACAACTCATTTTTATCATAATATAATATGCAGCCTTTTGAACATGCATGAATCTTCCGAAAACCATGACCCAAATTACGAACTAGCCACCTATTCTCATAGAAATTGGAAGGAAAAACATTTCAATCGGGTAGAAGTGTTTTTAACAATGATAATATCTGATAAAAAACGATTTTACATTCCATTATCTGATGCAATGGCCATAAATTTAGACACATATTCAATATTTCTTATCTTTTAACAATGAAATAAGGCATCATCAACGGACCACATGAACGTAAATAAATTAGATGGTTCAAACTCAGGAGTTAAATCAATATCATCCTGAGATTCAGTTAGTTGAACAAATAGACCTACGACATCGTGTACAAAATTTTGAAACTGTGTTGGATGAAGAACAAAATTATTAATATATTTGATAGGTTCACAATGATGAATACCCTGAGAGGTGGGGGGGGAGTGAATCAGGGTATTACTACTTTCAAATTAAAGCTCGTTCCGATCATATTTCCCTATTAAGAAAAACACTATTTTCTCTCTTTCCTCTTGTGTAATATAAACATAAAGTAAAGCATGCATATGACATAGCAATTTTTACTTGGTTCACCATCACTGTGCTACGTCCAAGGAGAATAAACCACGAATTTTCCGATGTACCAAATCCAGTATAAGCATACTTCTGTTTACAAGGTTCGAAATAGATCACATCTATTCCCAGGCTCACTGCCTTTATAATGTGTTGGGTCAGCTCACTGCTTTCCCAAGGGTCACTCCCTGTTTCGCTCTCTCTGGCTCACTACTGGTGGAGAGGATCACCTTCTTCCTCATCCTTTGCTCACTGCTTTGGAAAGGATCCACTCACATTTTATAGACCTACAGGTCTCTTCATTATCACTAATGAATACAACCTATGTTGTATTTGGATGCTCTGTTGAAGTCCAAATTTCACTCATAGATGAATCTCACATTGCACCAGGGGTATCGGGAAATCTTCCAGCTTTCATGCAGCCCTGGATCTCTGCCGTGAATCAACCATACCTGGTGCCATTCTCTAAGACAGCGTGCAATTCTCGACGTGCAAGTCAAAACTGTCGTGCAAGTCCACCTTACCCACTTGCGCGACACAAGCTTATCTAACTCCAAACTTGCACGACACACACCCTTTTATGCCCAATCCAATATTGGCTTGCAACCAAAAAATTTCACGCTTCTTCAAAATCTGGCGTGCTTGTGTCACAAAAACACTTGTGTGATGCCTTATTCTTCAACTCAAAACTTTCACAACTCACTTCCTTCCTCGACGAAACAACCCTAGGCGTGCAACAATCACCTGGCACGCAACATTCACTTGCGCGATCACACACCACTTGCACGACCACTAAACCTGTGCGGTTGGAGCTCTGCTTTTCTCTAAGAGTTGAACTTTTGCAGAATGAAAGGGGGTCAACCTGTATTTATAGGCATTTGGACACCCTTAACAATTACGTAGAAGTCTACCCTCGGTGCACAAGTTTCAGCGCGCAATTCTCTTCCACGCAAATCACTTGCACGCCCAACCCTAAAATTTGCTCACCATTTTTCCCTTTTCCATATTGTGATGTTATGATCTTGAAAAATATATGGATCGTTAACCACAACCCTTGAACTCAGCATGCCAAAAATAAATCTCCTTTGTTAAAAAAATTGTATGTTATGGTTTTCTTTTCCAACCATCACAACACATATGTCCACTTGTCAACAAACACAATCACCTCAAAATGCATCAATGATGCCTTGAGGGATTTTCGACTAACAATATTATCTAGAACTATGTACAACATGTTTATACAAAAAAACATAATCTAGTTGAAAACCCAAAACACAATAAATGACATCCAACATTGTCAAATGTGTCATACGTCCTATGAGTATATTTTTTACAAGGACACTTAATTTCCCCTTCTAAACCAAATTTTGGTTTCGATGATGCAAATGATATGAAATAATGAATTCCATCATTATATAAATCATTTAAACCAAAACTTTTTGTATTATTACATGGAGTTATCTAACAACGATCAATAAATAATTATTGGTTTCGAGTTCCACTTTCCATATTTTTCTAAAAAAATATGATGTAATTAGTCATTTCCTATAATTAGATATAAGATAAAAACTATCCGAGAAAAAGATAAAAAATAATATAACTTGTCTACAAATTTATAATAATTTAAATATTTTATAGTAATTTATATTATTTTTATTCTTTTATACTAATATACACTCATTTATAAAAATTAATACTAATTACTTCTAATTATTATTAATTTCAGGTATTTTGAATTAATTATTGTTAATTACCGGTGTCACAATTTCCAATAGATTGGCGGATGCTCTTTTTCATGATGACTCATCCCATCGCGACTTTATGCCACTAAAAGCACTATAAATAGTTTGCTCTGATGTACGAATATCCATTTTTGTATTTATGAGGATGCAAAGCAGGTGGGCCTCTCTCCACTGCTATCTATGCTCTCATGAATATGAAAATTAATATATGCATTTCAGAGCCGACTATTCATAGTAATTTTAGTCGTAGAATGTTTCAAAGGGATGATTCTTTGAGAAAAAGAGCCTATTTTGTCTGATGACTCACCACCTTGCAACATTCTTGGACATAAATCACTATGAAAAATTTTCTCTGATGTTTTTCTGTGAAAATTGATCATATTAATTTTTGTGATGGAATTTTTGTTCAGCTGAGGCGTCAATCAAAAGTAATGCCACTAATCCTTTGTAAATTGTTCTATTATATCAATTTACTCGAATTTATTATGATTTATTCTAATTTATTCCAAATTATTTCGATTTATTGCTAATTATTCCTAATTTTTTCTAATTTTTTCTAATTATTGATAATTATTTATAATTATTGATAATTATTGATAATTATTGATAATTATTTCTATTTATTTCTAGTTATTGCTAGTTATTGCTAATTATTGATAATTATTTATATTTATTGCTAATTATTGCTAATTATTGATAATTATTGCTAATTATGTCTAATTATTGCAAATTCGTGCTAATTATAGCTATATATTCAAAAAAATTACTAATTACTACTAATTATTACTAATTATTAATAATTATCACTAATTACTAATATTTATTAGTAATTATTACTAATTTTTACTAATTATTACTAATTATTACTATTTATTACTATTTATTACTAATTATTACTAATTATTAAAAAATACATATAATTTATTTCTAGTCATTTCTATTTATTCCTATTCATTACTATTTTTTCAAAATTATTACTAATTTTTCTAAATTTTTTCTATTTATTACTATTTATTACTAATTATTACTAATTATTCATAATTATTCATAATTATTCATAATTATTACTAATTATAACTAATTAATTATAATTATTACTAATTATTTTCAATTATTACTAATTATTTCTAATTATTACTAATTGCTACTAATTATTACTAATTAGATCTAATTAGTAATAATTAGAAATAATTATTTCTATTTATTTCTAGTTATTATTAATTATTCATAATTATTTCTACTTATTCAAATTTATTTCTAATTGTTACTAATTATTGCTAATTGGTAATAATTACATCTAATTATTCCACGTTATTTCTATTTATTCCCACTTATTCCTACTTATTCATTTTTATTGCTAAATATTAGAAATTTTTACTAATTTTTACTATTTATTGCTAATTATTGATAAATTATTGCTAATTCAGAAAAATTATTCCTAATTATTGAAAATTATTGCTAATTATTACTGTTTATTACCGTTCAATACTATTTATTACAAATTATTATCGATTATTGGAAATTATTACTATTTATTAATAATTATAACTAATTATTAATAATTAATACTAATTATTACTAATTATTAACATTTATTACTAATTATTATGAATTACTACTAATAATTACTAAATTTAGGTTACTAATTACTAGCCATTGTACAACTAACAACTTTCCTAGTTTTTTTTATTTTTCCAAAATATTTTATTGCCTCTATAAAAGCAGTGAACCATATCGTCATGAGAATGCATGAACTAAGAATTTTTTTATCACCGTGAAAATGCACGAGCAAGTACTAGTTATTGATAATTATTACTATTTATTACCATTCAATACTATTTATTACAAATTATTAGCGATTATTAAAAATTATTACTATTTATTACTAATTATAACTAATTATTAATAATTAATACTAATTATTTCTAATTATTAATATTTATTACTAATTAATAAGAATTATTACTAATTATTACTAATTTATTCCTATTTATTCATATTTATTGTTATCTATTGCTAATTAATGCGATTTATTTCTAATTATTGCCAATTATTTGTAATTACTACAAATTATTTCTAATTATTTCCAATTACTTCTAATTATTGAAAATTATTGAAAATTATTTCTAATTATTTCTAATTATTGTTAATTATTGATAATTATTAATGATTATTCATAATTATTAATAATTAATGCTAATTACAACTAATTATTACTAATTATTCCTCATTATTACTAATTATTACTAATTATTACAAATTTATTCCTATTTATTCCTATTTATTTTAATTTATTTCTTTATATTACTAATTATTTCTATTTATTTCTTTGTTTGGATAATTATTAAAATTTATTTCTAATTATTTCTAATTGTTGATATTTCTTTTAATTTATTACTAAGTATTCATAATTAAAAATAGTTATTACTAATTATAAATAATTGTTACTAATTAATCATAATTATTTCTAATCATTCCTATTTATTCGTAATTATTCCTATTTTTTCTATTTATTTTTATTTATTTATATTCATTTCTAATTATCTCTAATTAAAAAAATTATTCATAATTATTACTAATTATGACAAATTGTTGCAATTTATTACTAATTATTACTATTTGTTACTAATTATTAATAATAATTATTAATTATTACTAATTATTCCTATTTATTTCAAATTATTCTTATTTATTTATATTTATTTCTAATTATTTCTATGTATTCCAATATATTTGCAATTTGTTGTTAATTATGGCAATTTATTACAAATTATTCCTTTTCATTCCTATTTATTGTTATCTTTTACTATTTATGACTAATTGTTACTATTTGTTACAATTTATTTCAATTTATTAGTAATTATTACAATTTATTACTAATGATTACAAATGATTACAAATGATTACAAATTATTACTAATTATTAACATTTTTTACAATTTATTGATAATCAACAAATAGATATAAATATAAATAAAAATAAATACTAAAAAGCAATTATGTAATTGTAATTTAATTAATGTATATCTAATTAACAGAAATTATATATAACTAAAAATAAAATAAAGTAACTAAACAATAACACCAATAGATAAATACATTAAAACTGAAGCTTTTGGAGTATTATAGTCTCAAATAATGCTCTGATTTGAATGTTTAAAATGTGTAAAATTTAAGAAAGAAATTTTTCTGTAGGAATAGAGAGAATAGTTGAGTAAAGAGTGAAATGAGAAAAAAATGGATGTCGATATATATAGGTTAGATTATTTTCTACAAGTATATTTGCGATGTGGCTCGTCGCAAATACATTTGCCCGCATTAATTACATGAGGAAGTTAAAAAGGCCTTTGCGAAAGGCCCCATCGCAAATACCACCATCCAACATAGTATTTAGGAAATCTCAATTGCCCCGTTGCAAAGACAAAATATAGTTGCTGGCTATTTTCAATGGGAATAGGGACCCGTTGCAAATAGTTGTACTCAAGGGTTGGCGCGTATTGCAAGCCAAACATTTTGGCACTGGCGGAAAGTCCCAATCGAAAATAACCCGTCGCAAATACCCATTATTTCTGTAGTGCTAGTGGAAAATTCTTCGGTGGTATATATCTCGTTACAGATTGTGGATTTATAAGAGAATGTCATGCATGGAAAAAAGCATCGGTCAATTGCGAGGTTTTTTGGCAACATGGACATAGTCAGAAAGAGACTTTATAACGTGAGAAGGAAATGCAAGAGTAATGTCCAAGACTCTTTCAGGGAAGAGATGTTTTTCATCTTCTAGGGGATAGAAAAGCAGCCGGTGGGGAGAATGTAGTCCCCCCAGTTTCTTGTATATAACCCTTTCATTGTGTTTTTTATTGATATAAACTAAGGGGGATTGTTTGGATATTTGTGTGTACTATCAACATGTTTTGGGGGCTAATGGAAAGGCGTAAGGGTTGCAAAACATTTATCCAAACCGTTCCCAAAAAATTAGTATAAACCATAAAAAATAATATGTCTAAGTTAGAGAGCTTCAGCACAGTGTGTGCATGGTTAATGAGACCATGCGAAGAGGGTGTGAGAAAGTCTATCTAAAGAGAAGCTTACACACAGTTAGCACAGAGTTTGTCTAACAGTGCGAACAAACTGTGAGCGTAGTTAATGTGAGATCCGAAATAAGTGGATCTCACTCATTTTTAACTCTAAACTACTCATTTTTTCTCCTAAGCGGCCTTAACTCTAGAATTCCCTTCCTTGAAGGTAGGAGAACCTCTCCCATCCATTATGGAGTCAATCTAAAGGCTTCCCTTCGTCTTTCAAAACCGGAATCTTGTGGTATGTGATCGTTCATCATTGTTCATGATCAGTTTTTTAGATCTACGTAGATTTAATTCTCCCCTCTTCTTGGATTCTCATATCTACACCTATTATATGTAGATCTATGATTGTGTATTCCAAATAATTTGTGATTTGGTCTTGATCTTGATAGGAGAAGAGACCTAATGAGGTTTCATGAGGAATCAACCAAATTTTCTTGAGCGTTCTTCGTCCATTGTCAATTTTCATAAAAAACAATGAGGTAGGTGGATTCTCTATCAAATCCTCTTGATATAATTGATTGTAATAATTTAAAATTGATTAAATTGGATAATATTTATTGTGTAATCTTGGTTTGATTCATGGAATAAATCTATTTAGTTATGATTTATCATTTTTGTTAGACTTGTGAAATCATGATAAATTGCTGTGAAAATTGTTTTAGTGTCAATAATTTAAAATGATGATCTTAAATGATTTATTTTATGGAGTATCTAAATGATTTCTTTGGAAATGGGGTTTCAGTAAAAAAAATATTTTTTATTTAAATGAGTTGGCATTGTAATGGTTTTAATAAACATTGGGGTTTCAATAAAAATGTGATCTTATTAAAAGGGTTGTTTTGTAATTATCTTCAGACATTTGTTGCTTGCGTTTTCATGTTCTATATATAGGGCATGGTTGAAATATGACATTGTTCATGAATCAAAATGATTAATGGCTTGTGGGAATAAATAACCTTATGATGACATGGTAGACTGACTAGAAACTCCTCTTGAGTATGGAACTGTCATCATGTATCATGCATGGTTGGTTGTGTGGATATGTGGAATGGATTGGGTATTCAAAATGAATTTTTTGAAATTATTTTAAATTTTTTGTAGTTATTTTCTAGAAAAATAAATTCCTAGGAAAATTGATTTCAATTTCACTTTATGCTTTTGGTTAATAATGGATTTGGAAGCTTTTATATATTTAGTTATAAACAATTTTGAGATATTGATTCATATAATCTATTTAATGTAAATTTTTATAACTCATTCATCCTTGTGGAAAGAGTAAGGAATTCATTGGGGAAAGAATAAAGATTATTATAATCATCCCTTATTTGTCAAATTGGTGCTTTTGCAGAAGTTATCTTCCGAGATAGGTGAAAAGGTAACACTTCCAATGTTTTTAGCACCACTTCATGATGGTCATGTTTTATGATGACTTTGGAGCATGGGGAGCATGGAACTTGGGGTTTTAGTTTTTCTCATCTATTTACTTATATAGTTTCTATGCCTTACATTGTTTCATACTTTGATTCGGTTGATATATAAAAAGTTGACGAGTTTCCATTCATGGGTCCATGCGTCATATGGTGAGATGTTTGGTTATTGGATTTATTCTTAAAGGTTAAATCATCCCCCACTTGTATTTAATCTCTGTCGACATTTTTTTCCAGTCTTTGGCGTCTTGGGGAAGATTCTTAGTGCCATGTAACGACTCATTGTAATCTCAATCGAATGACAATTTGTGGGTAGTTATAGAAGCAATTTGTACTCCCCAATTATCCATCAATATTCAGAGAAAAAATGGATACAATCCTTAGATATTACCTCTAAAAAATTTTCTAAGTATTTATAGATTATATTCTAATATACTCCTAGAGAAAATAGTAACATGATGAGAATTTGAATTCTTGGCTAATGACTATTCAAAGTGATGAAAAATTTGAATTGTATAGTAAATGCGAGTTCTAGATGGTGTAAGTATCATTCTTGGGTCTTGTTATGACCAAAAAATATACATATATGGACCCTTGTAAGAAAAATACAAATGAATAGTGGCTCAGGACACCATCTATAATGAAGATCCAAAGTTTTCATAACTTAGCTGGGTGCTACAGTCAATTTTTAAGGAATTCATTACAATTGTGAAAACCGATAACTAAGATATCATGTAAAGGGGTAATGTATATCTATATGGTAGAATGTGAGGAATGCTTCTTGGATCTCATGAATTGGCTAATCACTATACCTATAATCAAATGACCAAAAAATGGAGATTTTTTTGTGATATACCAAAATGCTTCAAGAAAATTGTTGGGTTTTTTACTCATCATAATGATAAAGTGAGAGCATACACCACAATATTGATTATGATCCATGAGAAGGACTACTCGACACATGATATGGAGCTCCCAGTTTTGATTTGTTCATTTAAATTCTGGTGAATTTAACCCTATGGTGAGAAGTCTGACATATATAATGATAAGAAGTGTATAAAGTATATTTTCACATAGAATTAACTCAATATGAATCAAATATGATTGTTAGAGATATTCAAAGACAACGATTTCTCTATTCAATACCATCTAGAAAAGGAAAACATGGTAGGTGATGCTCTTGGTAGAAATGAACTTTATATATTATCTATGATGTAGAAAGACTAATACCCCATCTTGAGGGATATGAAATGAATGGATTTTGAAGTCATAATTAAAGGGAATACATTATATCTTTTCAAAATAAATTCTTAACCATCAATATAAGAGAAGAAGAAGGAAGCACAAAGGGATGATATGGAATACAAAATAATGTTAATGTGGTAAACAAAGGGAGGCTAAAAGAGTTCCATATTGATGATAATTGTGTGATTTGGCATGGAACAAGGGTTTTTATGCCATTATCGCATGAGACAATTAAAGATATATTGGATAATGAGAACAAATAATATATCTCCATCCATCATAGAAGTACCAAGATATATCATGATCTATGTGTTCATTTCTAGTTGGACAATATAAATAAGGGGATTTTAGATTCTATATCATGGTGTTTGGTATGTGAAATGGATAAATAAGTGTGGAAAACTCTAAAGGGATGATGCAAACATTTATTATACTCTTATGAAAATGGGAGAATGTCACTTTTCACTTTTTAATGGTCTCTCAAACACATCTTAAGGAAACATTTCTATATGGGGTGTGGTAGATCAACTCACCACAAATACCCACTTTATTGCTATTCAGTGATATTTTTCTATTGAAAAACATTCCATGTTATATTTAAAGGATGTGGTGAGGCCTCATCGTGTTCCAATTTCGATCTTATATGATCATGAGCAACTTTTTTCATCAAAATTCTACAGAAAAATAAAACAAGATCTCAGTACTTAATTGAATTTCAGCACCACCAATCACACCCAAACAGATGTCCAATATGAAAGGACTATTCATACACTTAAGGTAATGTTGAGAAACTAATAAATAGAATTAAATTGAGGATTTTATTAGAATCTCCTATTGATTGAGTTCTCAAACAACAACAACATCTAGTAGAGAAATCAGATGGTTGTATATAAAGCTCTATAAGGGAAGCAATGTAGAACCGCAACTTGTTGGGATAATGTTTTCGAACGAAAACAACATAGACCATATCATATGAATGAGATAATAGGGAAGGTTCAATCAATCCAAAAACATATCAAATATGCTCAGATTGAAAAAAATAACATATTCTCAAAAAACTGTTGATGGGAGTTGGGGTTTGATGTTGAAAAAAAGTCTTCCTTCAAATATCACCATGAAAGAGAGTCACACATTTTAGAATGAAAGGACATATTATCCCAAGGTACATTGTCCACATTGAGATCCTTGATTTCATTGGAGCATTTTCCTATCAACTTACACATCCCCCAAAATATGTCTCATGTTCATGACATTATGCATGTATCTATACTGAGGAAGCATATACCTAACTCCTCACATGTACTGAATCTAGAGGTGGTATAATGGGATAATGGCCTCTTGTATAAAGAATATCTAGTGAAGATCTTTGTCCATTGAGCTAATGTCAAACACAATAAGGCATGTCATATTTTCAATGTGTTGTGTACGAATCATATGTATGATGAGGATGCAATGGAACCAAAGGAATTTATGAAAGATAAGAACCATAGGCTGTGTTCAATTTAAAATATAAATAAAATTCGAGGATGAAATTTTATATGGGAGGAATAATTTAATGAGAATAAGTTATAAAAAATAAATTTAACATACCATTATTATTTTATACAGTATTAATCACATATATCACTAAGGGAAATTAATAAAAACACTGCTCTAAAAAATTAAGAATGAAATAAGTGGTATACAATGAAATTATGGAACGTACACCAATGGAATAGTAACCCAACCATTGTAATAGTAAAATGACCATAAATAATAGTAAAAGAACTAATATAATAGTAACCACGACCATGAATGTATAAGTAATATTTATGTACATTATAAATGAATGTATGAAATATTTTTAGAATTTTATAATTAAATAAATGTTTTAAAAATGAGAAAATGTTTTTTTATCATTGTAAAAAATAAATTTTTATTTAAAATTTAATAATTATTATAATCATATAAAATAAAATTTATTTTCAAAAATATATTAAAAAATTAATATTTTGTTGTATCACGATTATAAGGTAATTTTGTTGAGGTCTTAAATTATGATTCAAATCCTTCTAAAATTGATTATAATATTAAAATTTGTATTCCATGAATAAATTTTGATATTAATTAAAAATAAAATATATCATATTTATAGAATTAATTTCATAAAAAATGGTGCATTTTTTAAATCAAAATGTAGAAAAAGGTTGGGGTGATTTTATTGGATTTTTAAAAAGTAGATGATTTTTGGTGAATAGTGAAATACGTTAATTTATTTTATTTTACAATTTAAGCCAAACACATGAAATTTTGAGTCATTGATGATGTAAAAAACCCATTATCATGAACTATCATTCACTTTTAATACAATGTTTTCCAATAAACATACAAATTTGTTAACAAGATCAACAATAATAAACAAACAGATACATTAATCAAAAACAACCCTATGCAACCACTATAAATACCACCCCTCCATACCCCTTATAAAAACATCATCTAATATTTGTAACATTATTATATCCCACTAAATTACTCTACCAAACCATTTTCTCATTTCCTGGCATTTTCTTCCTCACCAAGAGAACAAACCGAAGCACCTCAAGGTGGTTCTCAACGAGACAACATTCAAGAGGTAAAATACTCATTATTTCTCATTTAATTTCGAATCCTACCCACACATCCTATATAAAATTGGAATAATTAATCTAAAATAATATATATAGTAGGATTATATTATATTAATATAACACCAACCATTATGTGTCTTCTATTTTCCTTTGATTCAAAAAATTAAAACATCATTTGTTACTTGTTGAATCATCAACTCCATGGAGGACATGTTTTTTGCCATTAACTCATTCAATGCTAGTCCTAAAACCATTTTAATGATTTATAAAAATTAAAATATGTTTATTTAAAATTTATTTATGTCATGGAAGAAAATATATATGCATAATATTAAATTAAAAAATATCAAGTTGATCAAAAAACTACGAAAGGAAACTAAATGTTTATCATTAAATTTATTGCAAATGGATAATCATCATAATAGAAAGGGAAAAAATTATATATGGGACTATTTAAATTTTTTGATCTATTTCAATATCATATAGTTCCACTTTTTGAGTTTTCCATAAATTTTACAATAACTCTTATATTTAAACTCAACGGAAGTTATCACAGAATCATGAAAATAATGCACCTGGAACAAAGAAACTACACGTTATAAACCATTAATATGATAAAAAATGAACATAATAAATTCATAATTAACAAAAAAAATTATGATGTTCTAAATTAAATTATTAAATAATCTAATATGATTATCCAGGACATTAAGTGGGAGTTCATAACACTTTTTTTCATAAGGTATGGGATTCTCTTCGAACCTCCATCTTTACTTCGGGTTTATTTTTCCCTCTATTTACCCCAATGTAATTATTAATTCTTATTATTTACTCATCCTAAATTCTATTTGTATCTTATGAAATTTTTTACCTATCTCAATTCCTCATTATTTTGTGGGGAATTACATGTTTTATATGGTTCCCTTCCAAATTCTTCTCAAAAAGCAAGCCCAATTTATGGGAATCTCCCGATTTATTACCCACTTTAAAATACAATCCATTATATTTTTTAAGAAACAATTATTTTTTTAATGTACTCATTTCATCAAGAAAAAATATAATAGTTCATTTATGGTTTTATTCAAACAATTATTCTTTATTCCCCATTAATGAGATAATTTTTTTTCCTAGAACCCAAATTAATGTGGATACATTATAATGATTCTAAAACACTCAATTTACAAGTTTTCTCTTCATTTGGATGTCATTTATCATTATATTAGCATAATATTCTCTTTATGAATGTTATTTATGATTTAAATCCATTATATCATAGATACCAATATGATACATCCATTTTTTCCTTATGACATGATTATGATATCAATTTTTTCCCTGGGTAACCCATACTTTTATTCCTTATGATTGATTCTTCATCTAGAACATATATTCATGATCATGTTATAAATGGTGCACCAACCTAGTGCTCTAATTAATTTGTCAATTTTTTGTATGGTTAGATGTCATGATAGGATATGGAGTGAACATAATTTCTTTATGGGACTTTTCCACCATGTGATATACCTGTAGTAGTTATATTTGACACATGATTATGTCATGGTATATGTTTCTTCCACATTCCTATATATCCAATATTACATGGCCCCATCTTTTATTTGATAGGATTCCTTGTGCATATTCTTGTTCCATGCCTTTTATTGTCCTCATTTTCTACTTTCTAACTCATGTACTTTTGTTTATTATTTTATTTATTCAAATAATGGGGATTTATCTCATCCCATTATTCATTATTTCAATGGTTACCTATGCATATATAAGAAATAAAATAGAGTTATAAGCTCATTGTGGGTTAAAAATAAAATTTCTCTTCATTTTTGTTTCATTCATTCTATTTGTGTAACTAGACATCCAAATATACTTTATTATATAATCCTTTTTATGTATTATATGGATAATAATTTTTAAAGTCATGTAATAATATGTTAAAAAGTATATGGTCAATATAGTCACTGAAAATGGAATCATTGATCGTGAAGCCTGGTCCTATCTGATATCTATCTATGAAGGGGATTTCTATACTCAAATTGATGTTAGAACCTTTTATGAGTTGTACACAACCTACCAGTCATAGCTGAAATATATGTGGGTTCAAATGAGTTTCCCTTCTCATCCCCACATTCCGTTAGAAAGGAATTTGATGCTAGATTTCTAATTTTAGCTACTGGTCACCCTGGTGGAGGCTCAAATACATTTGGAATTTGTTTCAACTAATATGTTACATAGTGACTATATATTTAATATTTATTTTGGGATATTATCATATGTGAATAAAAAATTTGATATATTTGTAATGATGAAAATTAAGATTATAATAATTTATAATGGTGGAGTTGCTGAGGCTATGATGGAGTCAAATAATAAGAGGCATGGAAAGTATATATAATACATTAGATATTCTTCTCCATAGATTATGTAGAAGAATTTGATGATCATAGAGTCATCTCCCTTACTGTGAAGGGTTCCAGTATATGTGACATTGTAAGTATAATAAATCACTCCATGAGGCATATTTAGTTCCATTCTATAATGAAGTATATTTAAAATGATTTTAAAATAATACTGATTCTAAAATAACTTCCATTGAAATAATCCCACCAATGATGACTAAATCTTCCGAGACATTAAGAGAGTAATTCAATTTTTTAGGTGCATCTCATTATACACCCTATGGTAAATAGATGTTGATTCCTAGCTAAATTGTTCCTGGTGAAGATTGTGGATTCTATAATGATTCCACTGAAGAGGTAAATTATATTTCTTATCGTCACATATATTCCTTGTTATTATTAATAAAACAAAACTGATCATTCTTTCCATGGATATTTCTTGATGATGTGGTGATCTAATCTCATTTCACCTCCCTATTGAATACTCATTGGGAAATAATGTCTGAGGTTAACATAGATGAGGAATAAAAGTATTATGAAGTGGTATCTCTAGGATTGATTGAAGTGAGAGAGGAAATTTATTTTTATCCTAAATATGTTCTTTATGTGTGTCATCTAGTGAATCCCCTTTCACCATTTCTATTAGGTCTTTTATGATATAGATCTGTAGGTGTTGGACCCTTCCGATTCCACACCTCCAGTTTTGGTCCCTTATAAGTGTATGGATTCAAATAAATAAATCTAGAGGATGAATTCAATGTCATTGAATATTCCTTACATATATTTAATAAGAAATTTATTTTTTAAACATGATAAATTTTAAACAATAATCACATTGATTATCATTAAAATATTGACTATGTAGGTCCTCAATGATAACATTCAAATATACAAACATTTATAGATATAGAGGAAAACACACCTTATATCCTTCTAGATGACCCTATATAAATGAATGCAATTCAAGGATAGGTGGAGGATGATATGGTTCAAGTGATTCTGGACCTGTTATCGGATATTGATGTACTAGAATAGATTCCCATTGACATAAAAAAGGATAGTGTTATTGTAGAGATTGAGATGCTAGCATATGTTATGTTTCTGAATTAGCCCACATATATGAGTTACATGGTTTGGGTTTGTGTATTTTACCAAATCATATATAATATTAAGTTATTATCACATTATATCTCAATTTTTACAGTATCACCCCTTCATGTCTGTGAAAAAACTATTTTATTAGACGTAACATCATCAATTCCTAAGGGACAAATCCTACATGAAGGTGTTTCCATCAACCTAAAAGATTGATTTGGGGTGGATTATGTATCCACTAACATGGATAAAAAATTTATGTTACGTTAATTTTATTATTTTCAATTTTATAGTGGAATAATTTATTCAGTTACTACTAATCATTTAAATTAATTAATATGTTATCTCTACCTAATAATATTTAGGAATCAAGGAATCCTTATTTGTGATCCTCCCCCACAAAGATAATTGGAAAATAGTTGGATCTATACTTTTCCCACAATTGGATACATTAATTTCTTTTTCAATTAGTGACTTTGTTCTGGATTACATATATGTTCCTATACTAAGCTTAAGAAGAGGAATCAAACACATAGTATTTCATCAATAAATATGATGATAATTATGTGGGTACATCTGATGTATGATCATGAAGGGCCCCCATAAAGAGATAAAAAAAATATTTTTTCCACCTCTAGTACATTTTCATCACCCACGGTTAAACGGGGTTGAATTATCAAGATTTAAATAATAGCGTGTTTGAGATAGTTCCAATGTAGAAGAAGAATATGTCCCATGAACTAAAATAATTAGTGGTGGGGGCCTCATCCATTTTTTCTCAACATTGGAATGAAACTATGAATGCGAATTACCCATGAAAAATTAAAATAGTGTCCCACTGAGATTAATTCAATGATGGGAAAGAAAAGATTTATATTCTCCAATAAGATTCGTCTCGTGTATAATATATTATGAAATATATAGAGTAGATTGTCATAATAGAAAAGGGATTCAATGATGTGGTGAACAAGGCTAGGCTTGATACATTTTAAATGGAGGTGGCATTATAATATGCTACATTAGTGGAGAGATAATTTGAAAATTAACTATTATAATCCATATAATCGATGGAACATATATTGTCTAAGCATAAGAGACCATATGAGTAGATGATATAATATAATTATAACTATTTTATTATATTCATTTTATTTTTCTGTTTATCTAAGGGACTCTATGATGTTGATATTCATCAATCCATTTTCAAATATCAATGAATAAAATATAACAAAATCTAAGTATATTTCTTAATTAATCTTTTGGTATCATGATAAATCAAAATAATATAGGATTATTAACACATAATAATTTATCACATTTTTATTCTTACCCAAATCCAAAATCTAACACTTGAATCATAATGGATCCATCTTATGACTGGCCATTGGATGAATGTTAGCATAATAACCAACATTGGTATATTAGTGTAATTTCTCTAAAATGTGTCTAGTTTAATTGAACATTTTTTATAAATTTGTCAAGGAGAGATATTGGTGAAACTGCTTCCTAGGTTGGGTGTCTAGGGAGCATAACTTAGCCATTTTGGGGGATGTTTGGTTGGACCCACAATCAATTTTCCCTATTTTATTACTGAACATGTTTTTTCATATGTTTCATTGAATGAATGTTTTGCGAGTTGGGAAATAAATTTATCTTAGGACATAGACCTGACATGTTTTAGGTATTCATTATATATATATATATATATATTAGTTCCAAATTTTTCCATGATCATAAAATGTGAATGTCTTGTGATTGGAGACTCGATTTTACCTCAAAATAATCATGATTAATTTTCAGTTAGATAAGTACATTGTATATTTTTAGGATTTGATTAAGGTCATTCATGTTAGACCAATGCAGTTGATATTTTAGGATGAACATATTTGACATATGCATCTTAACATTTAGTGTTGTATAACATGTTCCTTTATGTTGATAACAAAATATTATGTCTCAAGTGTTAGACTCATGGGTGAGGAAAATCATGTCTTAAAGAGCTTGAATCGGGGATAATGAGATAAATCAATCATGATGGGGATGATTTTAAAATACACTATGGCGATGAGTATGGATGTGTTGTTAATAGAGACCAAAGGGACCATAGGGATCCGATTTCATTTTTATAATGTAATAAATTTCTCTACTTAATAGATTAAGGGATATTATGTACATATAAATCTTACATTATTAATCAATGAGAACTATTGATGATGGAAAGAACATTTCCAATGTTCATGTATGGTTTATAAAAATTCAAACACATAGGATTAGGTGTAGGTTATAATGGATGGATATTCGAGAAATGTTCTAGAACCCTATATTATTTCTTATGTTATAAAACATTAATATTCATCAATGGATATAGAACCCCAAATCTATGCTTAATATATAAAGACTAAAAATCAATTAATAGTTCTAGAATCATGCATCACTTAATATTATAATATGAATTCATATTCATGAAGGGTTTTGGAACCTTATATATTTGCTACAGGTACATGAATGTTATATGGTGATGTAATTTCACATATGTAAAATCCATATGGTTAGTTGGATTAACGTATATGTAAATCTGTTCTCAAGAATTTAAAACCATGGAAAATGAGATAGAGAATTCATGTCATGGGTCTCTATAAAGTCTCTGTGGTGGTGTGTTCTAATGTAATGTATCTAGGTCTCACAATGTTCAGAGGTCATTTATTAAATGGAAAATACACCTATAATTGATGGTTGAAGAGAATATTGGAATATATGAATCATAAATAGCTAAAAATTGTGTTTATCTCTTAAATACATGGATTTTGGAATGGTTTAAAATACTTAAATACATGTTAATATATATATGGTGTGGATATAATATAATCAAAGGATGATTCTGAGACAATGGAGATAGTTTTTCTGAAATGGGAAAATTGAAAATTTTCATAAATGAAGGCACAATCTATTGTATAGAATTCCTCAATTAAGGGAGAATTGAGTTTATGGTCATTCAAATTAGAACCATATACATAATATAGTTTTGATTTACAATATTAGGAACACCACATTGTTCAGGAATGAGGTATAACATTCTTACCTTGAGCACATTTACAGCTTATGGTGTCAAAATTTCATGGATGTTGAATCAATATGAATAGCTCAATTTTGGTCATTGAAAATAATTATCATGAAATATCAAACATAATGAGAATCAGATAATGATGGGTACATTTTGAACATTATTAAAAGTGGAAATCAGTATCACATGATGTCAAGTCAATAGCTCAAGGGTTTGAGGGGGACTTTCATTCATGTCTAAAACATACTATAAGAGAAAGATCTAAGTCATTGTGTTATTAACTAGATAATAACAATGAGATCCCTATAGATAAATCATTACATATAACTATTTATCTATATAAAATAACCAAGAGGAATAAATCAAGGTTATAGGGTTCCATGAAAAGTGTATTGACTCATGTAATTAGGGATATCATCTCATACCACAATAACATAATGAAAGTCTAAATAGAATTTAAATATTCATGAATGGTTTAAGGAAACTAATTTTCTTTAACTAGATACATATGTTATTTTCAAAATTAATAATGTGATATGTTATTCGTCAATCCATTTCCAGGATTCAAATGGTCCAGTAAGCGTGGTTCAACTTTTAATAGTTTCTTGGATTAGACGCTTTAAGATTTGTGACATTTTAATTTAAGATATATCATTTTTATAAGATAGGTAGATAATAATATTACTTAGTTGAGACATATATTTTTATCATAACTCCTTTTTGGTATTCAACCGAATTGGTTTTGTGTGTCTTTCTGTAGCAGCAAAAGGTCTTGTGATTTGGAAACATGGGGGATAGTGTTAAAGTTTGTATTTAATTTTCCTAGGTGATTACATTTAAATTTCATGTTTCGGGGACCATATATGAGGGTTATAGGAAAGAAAAACCGTCATGGTATTTTTATGGTTGACCAATCTCCAACACCCTCCAAACATGGGATTTTGTTGTTTGTAAATTATGACTAAAGGTTCTTGGATCATGCGTATTGTAATGGGACAAATACATAGTGGTTGAGCATGAATTAGTCTAAGGTGGGAGACTATACTGCTATGTGATCCTGGTTATATTGAGGATCAATGTTCGTTTTCACATGGGTAAATGCCTCTAGTTAATTTTCCAATGGACCTTATTTACGAGGAAATATTGGATTACATGTATTGTGAAGTTGATGGTTCACCACTCATTTACAAGAGATTTGGATGGTTTCTTGGAATCCTTATACACTCACAACGTGAATTTAGATTTATGGACTAGGATTCTTAGAATTTATTTGGAAGAACCATGATCCTTGGTTGAGCATGTTTATGTTATTATATTTCTTCAAAAAGAATCAATAATGGCTGTTGGTATGTGACGTTTATTGTCGTGAAACAAGGTTAAAATTTTCATGAAGATTAATTTCATGTGATTAGAACTTTGGTGTTTTGTATCTTAGTGACATGAAATGGGGAATTAATACTACATTGTTTTACATAATATAGTTAGAATAAAGATATCATAGTTTAACATCATGTAACTAGGATATTTTGAAATTAAAATAAAATTATGCAAGGAATATTTATATATACATTGATTTGGAAGGTTTTTTCAATTGAGGGATAAATTTTCATTCTCATATAACTGTATATGAAAATAACCATATTCTAGGGCTATTTTGTGTAGATTAGGTTCATAAATAATAATTACTAACATAGATCTGACTCATTCATGGGAGAAGTGGGTCGATACGAATCTTAAAATATTAATAAATTTTAGGTATTATAAGGAATGCTATATTTTTTTCAACTTTATTCTAGATTCACTCACTCACAGAAAATTGGTATTCCCAGTTCACTAAACTCACTTAAGTTGTAATGTAAGTGAGAACGTAGTGGTGGATAAGGAATACACCATAGCACTCTTGAAAGTGGTGTATAGATAAGAGGGAAGATAAATATATGAATTATTTTACTATATAATGGGTTTATATGTGAGAGGGACCATATTGTGGACTGCATCACTTATCCGAGTCATTCATTTCTGGAGGAAGTAATTTCCCAGTATCTATATTTATAAAATATTGCATGCAGTTAATGGAGAATGAACTCACTATATAGCTATAATGTAGATAAAACTGTCATCTTAGTGGTTGATTTGATCAAGCATCAAAATGGGTTATGGTATCTAAAAGTTCTATTATAGTATGCGTCCTTATTGTTTCTAGAAATAATATAAGGATAGGAGTCGAGCCACATGCAACTCTTTCTTTTTATAAATGAAAATCTCCCTATGAAGTTATTTCTAATTCACATAGTTAAATGTGTCTTTTTATATCAATTTTAGTTTTTACTATAATATAGAATCCATACAAAACTATGTATCCTATAAATATTGGAATCAGGAAAAACATAGTTATTTTATGGATCTCTACATAGATCAAGCTCATATCTAGTGCAGAGGTATATTGGATATATTTTAACAAATATTTTTGATGATTCCCTGTATCAGTTAGAATGCTATTCATCAGTGAGAATCATGAAAATACCTTGTATATGGACACTAGGGATGTGAAATCTCAATATAGAGGTATATACACAAATGTAGGAGGGGAATTTTGGATATATACACCTCGAATTGAGGTAAAATATTTGAGAATCACTATGTATAATAAAATATTAGGAATCTCATATAAAATAGTTATTATATTGGAATATACCTTCAAATATCCATATCATATGTATGGGGAATGGAAATTGGTGTCAAATTAGTGATACATAATTAAATAATGTGTTTGTGGCCAACATATCCTGGAGAAAAGAATATTTATGTACCTCTTTTTTACGTGGATGACATGTATGACAATAATAATCATGCCACTCCCCATGTACAAATCCAAATCATATGTATGTAAATGAAATATGGTGATATAATTTTATTATTTATAGGTGGGATTGGTATGGAGAATCTAGGAATCACAACATACCCTAGGGAGATAGGAATCATGGCATGCATTTTTCTTGGAAAGGGTTCCCACTCTATACATCTAAATCACAATTATGTGAATCATATGTTATTATCCCCATTATAGAATTTATACACAACTCTATTGGTGCATGATATGTCTATGACGTGAATGAAAATGTCTCTATTTGGGTAAATTCATTATCATGTGCGAGAATATTCATAGTCTTGTAGCTATGTTGGGGTGTTATATTTGATTCTAACCCCAAACTGAGGATGGTTGTTATAGTGGTGAACCTATGACTGTAAAAGGTTTCATATTCCCAAGAGTCACTATGAATCCTAATGAATTATGTATCAATGCCTACATAGTTCTTATAGAGATACAATCCTGTATAGGTATAGCTCACGGTAAAGGGAGGGAAATAATTTGTTCTGAAAACATGTCCATAAATGTGAGAATCTATTTCAAAATATTCTGGGCATATACAACTCATAAAAAGGAGGGAGAATATAATAATTTTATTAATAACTCATTTACATGGTCTATGGTATTGTACATGGATATATATATATATATATATGTTCCACGGATAGGGGATGCGTGGCTGCATGTCGCGAACCAGGCCGGATCGTCATCCGACCCGACACCCGACCCGGTCCGCGACATGGCCCGAAGGGCGTTCCCGATCCCCACGGGCTGGCAACTAGTGCCGGGCATCAAAACAAACCAGTTGGGAACGGTTTGGCCCATGAAAAAGATAAGCAAACATAAACTGAACCTGCATACAAATAAAGGAAAACAAACTGAACGACGTGGCAGCAGAAAAGGAATAAACAAAGAAACACGACATACTTCAGGTGACCCCGTGGATCACCACGGTACGACAACCACTCACTTCCAAAAGCGATCCAAGACTGAAACCTGCAACTGAAAAGTAATGTAGGCGTGAGCACCGAGATGCTCAGTAGGAAAGCAAAAAAAAAACAACCACATCCTATGCCCCTGCCTTTAATAAGAAATCCAACCAATGCCAGTTTGGAAAATAAGATATACTAAAATAATGTTTTCCCCTCTTTTCAAAATCAAGCAACGAGTTTGAATTTTCAGGTAAAGCCTTTTACTCCCACTACATTTTCAAAATAGGTTTCAAGCATGCAGTAACATTTCAAAATGAAAAGAAACCAGTTTAGGTTAAAATATGATTCTCACAAACAAGACATCAAGTATGAAACAGCTGAAAAAAAAAGTTACATCATTAGCAGCATGACGAAAATGAGCACCATGGGTAATCCCTATAGGTAGCTAAAACAAGTGGGAACCTAAAGACCTCGTACCTCAGTGAAACGTGGCTTAGAAGGCCACGACCCTCAGATAACGTGGTTTAGAAGGCCACGACCCTCAGAAAACGTGGCTTAGAAGGCCACGACCCTCAGAAATTCAAACGTTTAGTTACTGTTGTTGCGTCAAACCTGCTAGATAAACCGGGACGAACCCCTGCCGTGTCATCTAGCGCACTAGTCCTGGTCACCCACCTAGATACCCGGGTTTTCCCATTGTGCTCTATTTCAAATGGTGGTGAGTTTTCTTTATCAAACAATCAAACAAGTACATTACACTTTCTTTATCTAAAATTCATTCCACCTCTCACCACCGCACTCCCTACTTAAGTGCATTCCCCTCTCTTTACATCCCACATTCACGCACAAGCCTTTACACTAGGCACATATATCACAAACTGCTCATAAACACTTGCATCACATTTTATTTTCAAATTTTGGGGGGAATGACTAAAAAGGGGTTTTCTATTTTCGCAAACAAAATCTTAAAGTGTCAAAAGGGCCTTTCATAAAAAATTCTTAAGATTCCAAACATGCTTAATGACATAAAGGAAACACTTTTTAAAAATCAATCAGCCAAAAGGCCAAACACCTTTGGAAATACACATTACTAATTCAGAACCACTTAAGAAATAAATTTTTCGATAAAAGGTCACTTAAGACCGATAGCATTAAAAATACATTTAAATTTCCAAATCAAAGGCGTAATCATTTCTAGAAACCGTAACCTGATTTCATAGCATGTGGATATAGCATAAATGTAAAACATATTTTTAAAACAAGCAAGCAATTATGAATCTCAAATTAAAGGCATAAGCATAGAGGACCTACCTCAAACTTGTCGCTGCTTGAAGACGAACATTCAAACTGATCCTTGGCGCGCACACGCACATGCATTTATACATATATATATATATACACACCCATAGGTGCATTGCACATATATATATATGCTTTACTTTATGCATGTGCATGCGGGGTACCTCGACACCCGCGGCCCAAAACCATTGTAGCGGGGTCCTGCGCACTCCACAAAACATGTAATAAATTAAAAGAACGAATTATGCAATACATCAAAATTAGTACCACAAAATTTACACAAACGAAACACACCCAAACTACATCATAGCGCCACTTCAAAAACACTCGCACGTCAAAATCATTGTAAAACATGAAGTGCATAATTTGTACAAATTAAATAAGCCATCTGCACCACTTATAAAACATTTTAAAAAGACATAACACAACATAAAACAACAACACACCCGAAAACCTCTTCTAAGGCCAAAAGCACACCGAAACAGACTCCAAAAAAATAAAACGCAGCCCTTGCATCATTTAATAAACTAAGTGCACAGTTCATAAAACACCATTAAATGACACATTGTGGGTTTTTATAAATAAACACACTCGATATCACATCACATTCTACAAAAATAATAAATCAAAGCATAGTAATCTTTCTTCAAAACCAAGTTCGCACAAAACAAATTAATTGAAGAACATGCTAAAACAATTGGACAAGAAAAATATTTCAGCAAACAACGTTTATACCTGAAGCCACCTCCCTCAGTGTCAAAAACTCCAAAACTTAGTGCGAAGCGTCAACCATGTCCAATCCGCACCACAGGAGAACCAAAATATACTCTAATCCATAAGGTTGAAAAAAAACCACAAATTAAAACCCCAAATTGACACCCTAACTGCTGGAAATCTAAAAACCCAAAGAAACAAGGACAAAAACCTAAGCAAGGAAGAAAGAAAACTCTACCCAGGGGTTGCGCCGGAGGTGAGCAGCGCTGAAAGGGAGGGAGGCCGGGACGGAGCGGGGTTGCGCAAGCAAAGAGATGGGGCGGCGTTCGCAGCGGTCGCGGCCGGGAGAGGGGGTCGGGACGGTGAGTGCGAGCAGGACGGGATGACGCGAGAGGCGTCGGCCGCAGCAGGGTGAGGAGGTCGGACGGAGAGGGGGTCGGGACGACGAGCCGGACGGGAGTCGGACAGAGGTGTCGCGCCTGGGGAAGGGGCGGAGGCCAGACGGGGAGGGGACCGGGACGCGGTGGGCGCAAGCAGGCCGGGACGGGAGGCGCCGGACGCGGGAGGCCGCGCGATCGGGAGCAAAGGGGGAGGGGGCCGCGTAGGGTTAGAAGAGAGGGAGGGGGTAGCGCGAGAAGAGAAATGGGGGAAGGGGGGGCTGTGCGCGACGCCGAGGACAACAAGGAGGAAAGAAAAAAACAAGAAAGGAGAAGAAAAAAATAGAAAAATAAAATAAAATAAATAAGTAAAATAAAATAAAATAAAACAAATAACACTTTAATAAATGATAATATTAATAAACTTAATTAAGATTTTAATAAACCCCAATAATAATAATAATAATAACTTCATAATAATTATTATAAAATAACAATAATAATATTATTCATAATAATTATAATAAAAATTATAATTAACTTGTTAATAATTATACTTATTAACCATAATAATAATAATAACATTAATCACCATTATTATAATATTGAACTAACTCATGAAAACACATTTTATCTAATCGCCTCGTACATGAGACATGCCGCACGGTGACCCGAGCAAAGCCGCGCGGCTTTGAACACGCCCTGCCCATGCACCAGACACTGTCAAGGGCAAAGCCTTCGTTCATCAACAAAAGAAGAAAAAAAAATTCAAACAGGCTTGGCCCGCAGCACGATGAAAAGTTTCAAAGTCTAATAAAATAATAAAATAACATTAATTTAAAAGTTCGGGTGTGACAATTCTCCCCACCAAAAAAACTTTCTGCCCCTAGAAAGTCGCCCAGTCGAATGAGGAATCAAACTCGAGTCAGAAACAGGACTAGCCCCACAAAAACACGAACTCGGTGTGACTTTTCACTCCACCAGTCACACCCGACCAACTCTGAGGGAAACTAAAAAGAGAAGAACCATCAGGAAACGAGGAGGGTTCTCCCCACCACAAGAACCCGACTAGGACAACCGACATTGAGACCCTGAACATGAACTCACTCTGGAACTGCTAACTTGATCCACGAGGGAACCGCTACACCGACCAAACATCGAAAAAGGTACGACAAGATTCATGGTGAGTCTCCCCTCCATTTAAGAACAGACTAGCTTAAACCAACCAGTATAAACCGACATGAGAACTTCCAACCCAAACCAGAAACCACTGTGACAAGAGAAACCCAAAGAAGAATTCTACCAAATAACGAACCTAACCATGACTCATCATTTCTACAAGAGGCGAGCATCTCCAAAACAAGCATGCATTAAAACAAAATGGGTCACACTTGAGGAGGCGCAGCTGCAGGAATTACAAGAAAACAAGATCACCATGACTTTTTACAACCACAGTGGGGTATTCAATGAACAAAGACCACAACGAGAAAAAGAGACCTTTGCGCCTCTTACAGAAAAATAGAACCTTCAAAGACGAGGAATCTTGAACCGAGAAATTTAAATCGTCCCTATTTTAGCACTGGAGACAAAGGTTAGACCAATGTGACCCACACCCAACGATTCCTGACTGCGTGAAAGGCTTCACTCCGAGACCTGTGGCTGGGGTTCTGATGTCTTGAAGCATCTGTTGCCCCGCAGTCAGGAGATGACATCCTTCTATCGAGACTCCTCCTGACGAAGCCGCTAGCAGAACCTCTCTAAGTTCACCAAACAGCCACACCGACAGCAAGTCTTCAATGGATGACGATGACAAGGCGGCTTAAAGTACCCAAACTGAGCACACTAGAAGCAAACAAGGGGTGGTCCAACTAATAGGAGATGGAGTTGACAAGAGGACTTGTCTGAGACAGGTTCCTTTGATTCGCTCTCGCAGAATGGGGAACCATCCCAAACACCAAAGGAAACCAGTCCTTGAACAATAGACGAAGACCCCACACAGGAGAAACTTTAACTGACTCTGCGACATTATCTTTGGAGAAAAGGGAACCAACTTCTTGAGATGCCCAACATAGGCCTTCACTATTCGTTGGCATTGCTGGACACTCACTAGTTCTGCCACTTCCCTTGCCTTCACTTCCTTGGGTATAAACCTTCTGATGTGAGTCATCTTAAACACCTTCCAAGACATACCATCATGCAACGATGATGGGATTATTTCCTCCTCCAATCCCAAGTTGCACCTTCAAACGAACGCAAACCAACACAGACTCTCACAGTTTTGGGAGTTCCCAATAACCTGAAAACACCCACGACTTCACCATGTCAGTCTACTACCTTCGATAGATCACGATCACTACAAAAGACGGACAACAACCGAAAAGAATTCAATTCCACCACTCTGCTAAGAATCTGGGTAGAACCAACAACTAGAAGAGGCTCACTAGGAACTTCTGAGACTTTTCTGGGCAGCGTACTCAAAACAAGAGGCACGAATCCGAATCAAAACTCATCATAAATCAAAATTCCACACCTCAATCGCAAACGAAAGCTCGAACTCAAATCACTATTCCAACCACAATTCAGTACGTCAAAACCAAGAACTCACGAAAAGGAATACCCAACACAAAAAGAGAACGCCAAACAATTTCTCACTCACTTTTCTAAACATTTGAAAAACCCTTTTTGAAAACCATCTTTCAGCAAACATAACAACTTAAATATCCACCATGGGTATCCCATGAAGTCTCACACATACGTATCCTTGTGCTAGCTCAAGCACCCATCCACTCATGTCACCAATTTCCCCACTTTCCACATGCGCACCTCAATGTGTGATCACTCATAGGAATACCAAGGGTAGATTAAAGATAATTATCATTTCCAAATCAGACCATTAAGCACAAAGCACAAATTCTCAACCAATTGAAAAAAAATAACTTATCATCAAAGCAATACATTTCCAATTTCCAAAACATTTTCCAATTCACATTCCAAAAAGTATTACTGAGATTTCAAAACAACTTCCAAAACACCTCCCATTTTTTACCCTTTTGAAACCACACATTTGTTAAAGGGAAACAATTTCCATTTCAAAACCACTTTTCCACTCTAACACCACATTCCCATTTGAAACCACCTTCACAAAAATCCATTTTCATTTTTGAGATGTACTCACACCAACCAAAATGAAGGTCAAACACAACTCACATCAAAACATCAAAAAATAAGGGACTAGTGGTTGCACCAACCCAGTAACATGGCTTAGCAGGCCATGCTCCAAGCGAGCATCAACCACAGGAAGCATCTTGAACCGTGCACTCGGGCCGTACATGGGTCGCTACTCCATGCAGGCTTGTCGCGTAACACCGGATCACTTCCCTTGTCATCCCTCATCCACACTGACCAATCAAAAGAAAAACTCAAATCCCATACTACCCCTGGCAACTCGAGTCTCGGGACGGGCAAGGGTTCATGACGTCCTTCCCACACCTACCTCTCGAGTCCCGACACACCTGATCACCAAACTACTTGACACCCCAAATAACAAAGGCACCTCTGATACCATTTTGTCGCGAACCAGGCCGGATCGTCATCCGACCCGACACCCGACCCGGTCCGCGACATGGCCCGAAGGGCGTTCCCGATCCCCACGGGCTGGCAACTAGTGCCGAGCATCAAAACAAACCAGTTGGGAACGGTTTGGCCCATGAAAAAGATAAGCAAACATAAACTGAACCAGCATACAAATAAAGGAAAACAAACTGAACGACGTGGCAGCAGAAAATGAATAAACAAAGAAATGCGACATACCTCAGGTGACCCCGTGGATCACCACGGTACGACAACCACTCACTTCCAAAAGCGATCCAAGACTGAAACCTGCAACTGAAAAGTAATGTAGGCGTGAGCACCGAGATGCTCAGTAGGAAAGCCAAAAAAAAACAACCACATCCTATGCCCCTGCCTTTAATAAGAAATCCAACCAATGCCAGTTTGGAAAATAAGATATACTAAAATAATGTTTTCCCCTCTTTTCAAAACAAGCAACGAGTTTGCATTTTCAGGTAAAGCCTTTTACTCCCACTACATTTTCAAAATAGGTTTCAAGCATGCAGTAACATTTCAAAATGAAAAGAAACCAGTTTGGGTTAAAATATGATTCTCACAAACAAGACATCAAGTATGAAACAGCTGAAAATAAAGTTACATCATTAGCAGCATGACGAAAATGAGCACCATGGGTAATCCCTATAGGTAGCTAAAACAAGTGGGAACCTAAAGACCTCGTACCTTAGTGAAACGTGGCTTAGAAGGACACGACCCTCAGATAACGTTGCTTAGAAGGCCACGACCCTCAGAAAACGTGGCTTAGAAGGCCACGACCCTCAGAAATTCAAACGTTTAGTTAGTGTTGTTGCGTCAAACCTGCTAGATAAACCGGGACGAACCCCTGCCGTGTCATCTAGCGCACTAGTCCTGGTCACCCACCTAGATACCCGGGTTTTCCCATTGTGCTCTATTTCAAATGGTGGTGAGTTTTCTTTATCAAACAATCAAACAAGTACATTACACTTTCTTTATCTAAAATTCATTCCACCTCTCACCACCGCACTCCCTACTTAAGTGCATTCCCCTCTCTTTACATCCCACATTCACGCACAAGCCTTTACACTAGGCACATATATCACAAACTGCTCATAAACACTTGCATCACATTTTATTTTCAAATTTTTGGGGGAATGACTAAAAAGGGGTTTTCTATTTTCACAAACAAAATCTTAAAGTGTCAAACGGGCCTTTCATAAAACATTCTTAAGATGCCAAACATGCTTAATGACATAAAGGAAACACTTTTTAAAAATCAATCAGCCAAAAGGCCAAACACCTTTGGAAATACACATTACTAATTCAGAACCACTTAAGAAATCAATTTTTCGATAAAAGGTCACTTAAGACCGATAGCATTAAAAATACATTTAAATTTCCAAATCAAAGGCGTAATCATTTCTAGCAACCGTAAACTGATTACATAGCATGTGGATATAGCGTAAATGTAAAACATATTTTTAAAACAAGCAAGCAATTATGAATCTCAAATTAAAGGCATAGGCATAGAGGACCTACCTCAAACTTGTCGCTGCTTGAAGACGAACATTCAAACTGATCCTTGGCGCGCACACGCACATGCATTTATACATATATATATATACACACCCATAGGTGCATTGCACATATATATATATATGCTTTACTTTATGCATGTGCATGCTGGGTACCTCGACACCCGCGGCCCAAAACCATTGTAGCGGGGTCCTGCGCACTCCACAAAACATGTAATAAATTAAAAGAACGAATTATGCAATACATCAAAATTAGTACCACAAAATTTACACAAACGAAACACACCCAAACTACATCATAGCGCCACTTAAAAAACACTCGCACATCAAAATCATTGTAAAACATGAAGTACATAATTTGTACAAATTAAATAAGCCATCTGCACCACTTATAAAACATTTTAAAAAGACATAACACAACATAAAACAACAACACACCCGAAAACCTCTTCTAAGGCCAAAAGCACACCGAAACAGACTCCAACAAAATAAAACGCAGCCCTTGCAGCATTTAATAAACTAAGTGCACAGTTCATAAAACACCATTAAATGACACATTGTGGGTTTTTATAAATAAACACACTCGATATCACATCACATTCTACAAAAATAATAAATCAAAGCATAGTAATATTTCTTCAAAACCAAGTTCGCACAAAACAAATTAATTGAAGAACATGCTAAAACAATTGGACAAGAAAAATATTTCAGCAAACAACGTTTATACACGAAGCCACCTCCCTTAGTGTCAAAAACTCCAAAACTCAGTGCGAAGCGTCAACCATGTCCAATCCGCACCACAGGAGAACCAAAATATACTCTAATCCATAAGGTTGAAAAAAAAAAATTCAAACAGGATTGGCCCGCAGCACGATGAAAAGTTTCAAAGTCTAATAAAATAATAAAATAACATTAATTTAAAAGTTCGGGTGTGACACTGCACATAGTTATTATACTGAACCACTTAATATTTTTGTCCCATATGTTGTGAGAGGAAACTTTGATACTCCATCGTGACTTTGGGAAAGAGCATTAAATCCAATAACATATTTATGGATATGGGTCATATTCCACATTTCTTAAAATGGATATAACTCTCATGTATGGTTTATGACTTAATATATATACCAATATAATTAGTTTAACATCTTGTAGTATGGAAAAATCATAATGTTATTTAATGGCATGTGACAAGGATATATGTGCCATCTATTTTAATGTATTACAACAATAACCTATGTGATCACACTGGAATCATGTAAGTTATTTTATAAGGAACATTTCATTATTGAGCGGTATGATGTATTCCCCATCAATTGTTTCTAATGGGTAAGATCTATTTAAATATCCCTTGTGTATGTCATAATTTTATTCCCCCATGGGTTCCTACTCTAGAGGCATCTTCCCTAGAATCAATAGGGTTATGATGACCAATAATATTTCTCATTTGAGGAATGGAAGGAGTTTGTATTTATTTATGATGTCTCACAATATTTTATTCTAATTTAATTTAATGTTTTATAGTTTTAAAAAAACTATTGTCATAGAGTTTTTAGAAAACATTAAATCACTTATTTTATTATTCATATGTTAGGATTTGACAGCACATAATAGTTTATGATGAGGTTAATTATACATGTATGGGAATTTTGTCTTATCTTTAATAGAGAATGAATTATTAGGTCATATTCTTGGAAGTGATTATTGTGGTATGATATGCCCAAAAAAAAATATATGAGTTTTCCTGGTCAATATTTCTTGTTTCTAAAAACCACATTATGTAGTATATTTAATGGGGAGATATTGAAAGATTATTTTCCAATTTTACGCTACATGATAGTGGGATGAATGGTTGGACTCAATGATATAATCTTGAAAACCCATTTTCAAATATTAATAACATGTTTTGGAACTACATTCAAACAATATTATTTGAAGGATAAAAATCTATTTTGGATATTAGACTTCAAAAAGGGGATTATGTTCTTTGTCTTGACATATTTGAGTTGTATGGACATGGATCATTTGGAGAAGAATTCTGTAGTATAAAGTATATATTTGTAGAATTTAGAAATAGTTCGAGATATTGATATATGATATCTATTCCCCATATAGAAAATGACCTTGTGTAGTAAGTAGTGGGAAATAAATCGACGGGATAATGGATAAATTTTACATGTATTTGACTTGAGTGGCATGTATTGGTTAATTCTAAAAATTATTCTATCATGTTTTCCAATAAATAACCATGTATCATAATTTGGATTGAGTGCCTGGTTCTAGATTGTTGAGTACTATTGGGACCTCTATGTACTTCCTCACTTTATTGACGATCTCTCCTTCTATGATGCATCTGTGTATGAATCTATTGAAACCTTGTTTTTATAAGATTCCATATTTTGTTATGTCTTCCAGAATGGAGATGTTTGCTTCCCAATATAAAATCTATTATTATTTTTGGATTGATATTATAGGAGGATTCAATTGTAGAGGTAATATATTATAGAATTTATCCATCAATGAATGTAAATCATCTCATCACATCATAGATAAGTTATGATTTGATTAATCTCTTCCTTTTAATATGTGATTATTTGGATGTTTATACATTGGTGTGAAATGTGGATAACTATCAAATTTTTCTCATGATACATGAGGTATGATGAATCCTTAGAAAACACTTCATCATAAGAATTATATGAATGATGGGCGTGATGTATATTTCATTCAGAAGATAATTTCACCACCAAACTCCTCATATAACGGATGAGAGGGTTCAATTATTCAGACTTGGTTGGCATATTTAATATTTATTAACATTTTCACTCGTTCTGAATAAACTTTTAGATTTAGATATTATATTCATTGTATAAGTATTATATTTAGTTTTGTAATGTGATCATTCTATTCCTTTGCATTGTTAAGACATCCATGACATGGTAAGGTGTATGTTATAATTCTATTTTTCATGGAAATAAATGAAATCCCTTGACTGACCTGAGTGATCATTGGGGTTTCAACTATTTTTTTGTTGATATTTTATTGAAAAAAAACAATTACACATGCCATCTTTTTGGGGGTTTTATTCATATAAGAATCTTCTTCACAATGGATTTTAATTTTACTTGCATGATTTTGATAAGGATGTGTTGTGAGGACATCACCTATCACATTCCATTTTATTTTATTTTGTGACTAGAATTTAATGAAGTACAATATCATTATAATCGCCCATTGGTCATGTCAGACAGCTTGTATGGAGTAGATGATAATATAAATGAGTATGAAAATATATGAGACCATGTAGACATGACGATACAACACATAATTCAATATATTTTAAATCTTGAAGATGAGTTAAAGTTTGTTCTTTTTGATATAATAATATTGGTTCACTATATCCAAAAAAAGTGAATAATATTTCAGATAGTTTTACAGTTCCATGTATCGTTCATTTTATTCCAGAATGAAGTCAAATGAATTCTCCATGGTGGCCATATATTGGAATAACAACTTCCATTATATCAGTAGCATCATTTATAGTTAATATAAAAGAGTGTTTCCTATGGTTCTAAATATATTTTTACCAATCATTATCCTAGTTGTATGTAATTAGCTTTTTGAATAACATGGTGATGAAAAGTAATTTTACAGCCAGTTGGGCTATGAAACACCTAATATACGTGATCAGTCCATGGAGATATCAAAACTCTAAAATGATTCAAAGATGCAGAATCAGTTGGTTTGCAGTATACTTATTTATATTGACCTAGATTCAATAGTGTAATTCTATAAATTTCATGAATTTTCCTCAAATTTCACTAGAGGTGAATTTTAGAGGATTTAAAATCAAAAGGAAAGATAAAAGAGGTGTTCAAAACAGTACTAGTATTTGAACACCATATCATCGACATCAAATTCCATAATTCATTTCAAGAAGTATTTAAATATTTAATGAATAATGTGTTAATAGGTGGACCAATAATTCCTCAAATATAAGGGAATAACAAGATTATAGAATATCTCTTCAACATCTATAAAAGTAGTGTATTCTATATCATAAGGTTCCATATTGATTTTATTATACCCTGAATACCAATTCATAGAGGAAAAGTATTGGAAACATACAGTCTCATTGATTATGATAACTATGATTAGAACTGGGAAATCAGTCAGTAGAAACTATTGATTATGGTCCCTAATGTTAATTAAAAACTAGATATAATTTTTTTTCTTAACCAAAATGATGTTAGTATGGAACTGTAGCTACTACAAATGATGAATTTTTATTTCATTGGAAATATTAACACATTTGGTGTCTACCTTATAATCTTGTGAGAAACTTATTCTCCTGGATGTCTATTTGGAAACTACATGGTCATCTTCCATGCCCTAGGGATGGGTTTCCACGTCAGTTTCAAACCATAGAATATACTTATAATTATAGGAAAATACATAATTTTAAAACATCAAGAACATGATATACAAATCTTTCTTTTATAGGGTCATTCAAATACTAATATGTACTGGTCAATGGGCCTCTTCTATTCCTATATTGACCTTCCTAAGCACATCAATCCTGGTGGAGAAGATTTCATCAAATATTTGAGGGAAATATAAGAGGTAATCAACTTCCTCCTATATATTCGTAATGAAGAGACTATACTTAGGAATAAAATATTACATGGGGTCATCCTTATCCATGTATATGAATTTGAGATTATGAGAAGAAGCATGGTAATTATAAGGTGGAAGGTTAATTGTGTTATAATTTTTTTTATGAGTTCCTTTATTTCTTATTATATAGAAGGAATAATTAGTATGGACATCCGAAACATGTGATCATACTAAACATCCACCAATGGTATTGGAGAATTTTATATTATAGTTTGTGATTAGAGAAGAAATATATTATCTGATGTTGTGATCGTCATGTGTATTACTAATATTATATATCAAAGAGGTTGTAAATCCTCATTTTGGTAAATGGGAAATACAATATCATTTTTGAGAATGATCAAGGGGATTACATGAGTATTCCTCAAGACTTTGGGAGTGTTACAAGACATGTCACACTATATAAGTTTTTTCATTCCTACCCTCTTATAGAAACCCACCATAAAATATTTGGATTCACAATATTCAAATGTGGAGCTATTTATATATAGAACGCAGAAATTTACATTGATAGAGAATTCCAAATATTTAGGTAATGTTGATGTCACCAACGTGTTGATTTTACGCCAAGGACTCTTGAGTGGGATGATTTATATTGTGTCTTTATAAATAAACATGAATTCCACATTGAACATGAGGTCCCGAAATTTTTCTATGATCTTAAAATTTTCTACATGTTTTTCTCTATTATCCTAAATTGGGATTTACATAAATGGTAGATATAAATCATCCTCACTCTATCAGAAATGTTATAGGTTTTAGAAAAGTATTACATTGATCAAATAACTATTTTAAACTAGATTCCATCAAAATTTGAAAAAAAATTCTTCCATAAAATATATATGGTTATAAAATGGTCCAAAAATATCCTCCATCCTATTTTACTTAGTGAACGAGGTGTTGGAAGGATATTTTACTATTGCATATTTTGATTATATAAATTCATTTGTGTTGATTTGTTTCTCAAAATCCAAGGGTCTCTTTTGGACCTTGATATTCACCTCCTTGATTTCTATTAACCGATAATGGATACCCATGATGGAGATCATGGATGGGATAAACACTGGATTCATCATGGAGTTTACTTTCTATACAATATTTCTACCCTTCCTAACAAGGGGTCGGTAAGTGTCATGTCGATTAAGGGATATAGTTTTTACAGTAGAGTGATATTGAAAATGTAATGAGATCAGGGAATTTTTTGTTTCTAAAGGCATGGTGAGAGCTAGTCTACCACTGTTTCTAGGCTCGTTAAATAGTTTTATACCTTCCATTTGGTCTTCTAAAATCATTTTATTTAGCTGACTCTTGAAGGAAAATAAGGCATTTTAATACTCTTTCTGGTCTCTGTAAATCTATTTACCAGAGGTATTGTCCCCAATTAATGTACCAATGGGGTTGTATCGATGAAATTAGTCTTGTACCTGTATCCATGATATTAATCTTTTCCATGTCTAAATAATTTGATATTCCCTTAGCTTCTGTAGACTTGGCCTCTAGATTTACTGTCAGGTAATGGAAGGTTAAGTTCAAATTTTTATACAGGATTTTAGATTGAGGATATTCTATGTGGTTAATGTTAACATAGAAAAATATAATCATCTCATCTGGTGATAGTTTAATTTTTTGGGAAATAAATCATGCTATGGATGAGGTTGAAATGATTTTTTTGTGTGTTGGATCTAGTATTATTGTAATATTATACTCGTCTTGTGTGTCTTAAACTAATTTTAGATATTATTACTTCCTATTAGAGAGATATATGATGATTACCGCTCAGATGAAGAGTAAGGTTGCAATATTATGACTGGTTGAAGTAGTTGGGCTTAGAGAGATGATTTTACAAAGTCAACTTTCTTTTAAATAATCAAATTATCAAAATATTATTAATTCCTAACTAGAAATTCCCTGAATTTGTATTTTTCTTATATATGGATGGTAGAAACATATAACACATACTATGGATATTTTACCAGCATTACATTTCAAGAATCAACCATACCCTAGAGGTTGTACGTGGTGACAATATAGTCCTAGATTATGTGACCCAGACACCTATGAAAATGACAGTAGTCTAGACAATAATTGGGGCTAAGCTCACCTAGTGTAATTTAGGGAGCATGAGGATATTGTGTTCTATGTAAAGGGGAAATAACCTTGAAACCCTTCATTTAGGAAGGAATATACATTATTCATAAATTTTTCTAGTCATGGGTATCCCTATCAATCATTCCGACAAGATGAGGTAGGTTATTCAACCTTTTTCTATTTTAGGGAGTCACTAGGTGATATGTAGCTCACTTGGGTGTTCTGACGAGACCCAATACCAGGAGGAGTAAAATAATAGGGTTTTTTTATTTCCCAAAACATTTTCCCTATTCCACAAGTGTGGGTTTGGATTTAACCACATTTTACAACATATAATCATCTATTTTATATACCATTTATATGAAAACATGGAATCCTCCATGATTTTTCATTTGGTATAACATTTTTACAACTAATATAGATGGTTATCAGTGTAGAGTTAAAAAAACTAATCATATAGGAGTAGAATACTAATGTAGTATTTTATTTCTATCTATAAAGGGATAAATTTAAAGACTCTGTAGTTTTATAATTTTTATCATTTCATAAGTTTTGTGAACATCATTTTCTTTAGTAGGGAGATATATTGTTAATAGAATTGTTAGGAATGTCTTTCCCATCAAATGATGGACCATAATAAAAGGTTTTCATAAAAAAATAAAGAATCTCTAAGCTAAATACAGTAAAAATAATCTAACTATTTCCCCTCTTTTGGAATTCTTGATCCCATAATAGGCTTTCATCATGACACAAATTGTGTGAGATGGTTTATAGGACCCCTAGTCCCATCGATGATGGAAAAATAAATATTTCAAAAAAAGGGGAAGATTGATGTCTAATTATTTTTTGTAGCACTTCATTTCAATCTATACGATGACAGTTCACCCTTCAATGGATTCCATTCAAGTAGAGAGAGGGAGACTCAATGGTGTTGATGAGTTCTGTGGTAAAACGATTTTAGATACCTTTTGAGCTTGTGTTGCAGAAAAATATTGCTGTAATCTATCTAAATCCATCAGTTATAGATTTCCATTATATTCTAGGATTGGATCATTATTCCAATTTTGAAGAATTTTTCACTTTAGAAGTGGAGAATCATGTTTTATCTCAATTTTCATTTTTGGGTAGGATAATTCTATAGATCTAGTGTAATCTAGATACATATATTAAAACATTTCAAGAATATTACCTCCAATGTAATTATTTGGAAGGGGGAATTTTTCTCTTATTGAAGGTGTTACCCAAAATGAATAATTCCTTAGGAAATTATTTAGGATTTCATATGAGATTTAGTATCTCCACCACACACAATTCGGAAATCTATTCCATGGGGACAATTTCAATCATTGGTAGTGAGTAATGGGAAATAGCCATATATTTCCCATTATCCAATAATGGATTTCATCATGTGGATTGAAAATAATCATTTAGATTTTCCATGTTATTGTTCACCATCTGGTTCTATGTACATATGGCATCAGAGATTTCATTATTGTCACCCACTTCTCAAGGTACTAGTTCTGCATTGTTTCCCTCGATGTTTGAATCCCTGTCATTACCATATATTGGATTGATATTAAAAAGGTTCATTGAGGCAGATTGAGTGATAGGTATTACCACAACATCTTTAATGTAGTGGCATGATCATTCATTGAACATATCCACCTCAAGAGTTATATTAGTGTGTCATTACTAACACATTCACTTATCAGATAATTTTAGACTATAACCTAAGATAGGTTTACTTTTTCACTATTGATTCTCTCCTATTTTCTTATGAATAGTGACATTGAGAGAGTATATGTTCTTTCTTTCTAGGTGTTCCTCAAATTATAGGGGTCCCTCAGGTAGTGAGAGGAATACCTAGGGTTCCAACAACCATTATCCACCACCCAACCAAGAGAAGATATATCCCCTTGGTGGAGATGGTAATAATCCTCAATACCTTCGGTATGGTGTTGATGTATGGGAACAAATTGAAATTTGATAATCATTTGTGGATTTTATGACCCCCAATGTTTCTTTCACGGTAAATATTACCCTAGACATATGGGATGCAGTAAATTTAGAGCCTAATCTAATTTCATCAAGGCCAACCAGATATTTGATGAAATTGTTTGCGGAGGTTGTCATAAAAATGTCACAAAACCTACCTATTGTTGTTAATTAAATATGTAATACATTTTGTCATACATTGAAATATTTTTATTTTATTGTATATTCACTAATTCATAGGCTGAATGTAGATTCTTAACATAATGAGAACTACATTACATGTGGAGGTTTTGAGAAACATGATACGTTAGGTTCATTGTTTTAGAAATAACAAATTTTCATATATAGATCCATACAAAGAACCTATTGTAATCTCCCTCCCTATGGTCACAATGATTTATTTAAAGATGGGGATTTAGTTCTAGAATGAACAAATGGAATGTGAATTTTTTGGTCATGTGATATATCTGGTGGAAATTATGTTATAAGATTTTGAATTTTTGGGGATTTACCTTATTGGGAATTAGGAAAAATGAAATTCTCTACAATAGACCCATCTTTGGATGCATTGTTTTGATGAGGCCTCAATGATTACCCACCAATGTTTCATTATGTATTGGACACATTAATTTCATTAAAACTTTCAGTGTTATCCCAATATTGGGTCCTATGACATGGTGAATGTGTCATGGTCTATTTGATAGTAGAGTGTTATGTTATTGGAGATAACCCTCATATCCATGATATATTTGGTTCATAGACATTAACCATAGAATGGTTCCCCATGTGTTTTGGAATATGTAAGTAACACAATCCCCATTTAGATTACACGAAACATCATAGTTGGATGTGGTGATAGGCCAGAACATTGTTGGAAAGTTGGTCTTTGCCAAATCCTTCCATGTTTACATGCCAAAATCATCATCATCAGAAGCTTATTACTCCACCTTCTCAAACCATAAATTAAACTTCTAAAGGACTTCTGGTAATAAAGGAGAGGGTTTTTCGATATTTTATGATGAAATACATATAAAAAAATTCGTTTTTTGAGAACCTATCTATAAGAACTTATAATTACATGGGAAGTATTTCCATATCGTATAATGATACAATTTTTATGATGATATCCAAAATGGATTCCCGGGATAGTTAAAACTTATTCCTTCACCATACTATAGTGAGGAGGGCTAACATTGTAGTTATCATGGTTTTTTGGTATAAAGTTTAAGAAAACCTTGAGTTGTTTTGGATATGAATTGAATTTCCCCAATGGTCTTTAAATTATAACTTGTAGAAATATGATCATCTTGGTACATTATGGTAAAAATATGGCGAACTATCATTTCATATTGTGAAAGAGTCTAAAACTACTATGCAGTAGTCTTTGAAGTATGATGATAGTTGACTTATATCCAGAGAATATGATATTGTTGATGAGAAGATACTGAAGTATAAAAATGGGAATTTATATCATTGCTAGTAATATGTGCATTCCATTTGGGGTTTGTCAAAATATGCCCATCCAACATGGTTAGAGCGAGAAAATTATCACGATTCAAAATTACATTCCCTACTATGATATACCTACAAACCCCTAAGGTGGGAGAATGTATATGAGTCTCTCATATATATCTTCCAAATCATTCTAGTGTAGTATTTCATTCATGGGAGCATGAATGATCACACAACCCTACCCACTATGAAAACATGCTGAGTGGATTCTAGAATCTGGGAATGAATATGGGAGTCCCCTATAGTGACTGATATAAAATTCCAATGAACCTAAAGTAGAGCATGAATATGGGACTTATAGTAGCCTTATATAAGAATTTTTTTCTATACTTATTCAATTGAAAATGTTCATGTCGCAATGTTATTATCAAAGTAGGATGTTGAAAACGAGTCAGAATGTGGATATGAGCTTGGACTTCTACCACATCCCATACCTAGATATACAATTTATCCTCATGGATATGAGAAATAATATGTTATTTCTCAAGAGTCTTCATATTATATTGTTTAAATGATAAAATTATCCAATAATAGTTGGAATATGATTATGTGTCTTCAACTATATAATTACTAGAATATTCTAACGACGCTCCTCCACTATTTCCAAAATGTATTATCACTTAAAAAGATTATATGAAGTAACATAGGCCTAAAAATTATCCATCTCTAAGAATATAAGATAAGATATTTCGATTGATGTGGGGATGTATCCCAACTCATATTCTATATTTTTAATTGGAATATATCATTGGGTTTCATTTATAGATAAATGGTATTTTCCCATCTAATGTTTATAGTTGGGATATGCTAGAATACAAAGTTTTGGGGACAAAGAATATGATCCTACTAATAAATATCCATTGTAATATGTTGATAGGATATGTTAGTGGCTATAAGAATATGAACCCAATACCTACAGTACACCATTAACCATATCTAATGATACATACCTAACATCAAAATTTGAGTGTTCAGGGAGGAAGTTGGTCATTCAACAACCTCAAAAATCAACTGAGTGGTATGTATTAGATAACATTAGTGGTTCTAGAAGAGATTATCCCTCATAGGGGGAACATGTAATAGGATGGATATGTGTTTTACTAACTGAACCACCATCATTTGGTAATGAAAATTATAATTTTCATATGCTGGGATATACTCTCAATGAAGTGATTAGTAGCAAAAAATGTCACTGGATTCATCACAACATTCCTTAAATTTTGTGGGACTATGGGTTTTTTACTTGAATATCCTAATGTACAACCTCATGGGTCTGAACTGTACCACGTTAGGGTATTTCTCTACCCATATAGTCTTCCACCTGATACTAATGATTTTTACAAGGTGACAACATTTTGTGGTCCACAGTTGCAGTTGCTAAAATGGATGTACCAAAAGACTTTCTAGATGATTTAATTAAATTGGGTCGAGGTAAACATTATGAGTACGGTTTATATAGACACAAAGACAATAAGAAACATTTAGACTTATCAATTAAACATCTCATGAAAGAATCATTCTAAATTATCTATTCATGGGGAACATAATTGTATATTGTATATAATGAATTATTTGTGTCATTTTCACTACATTGTCTATGTATATGTTAGAAAAAATATCCCATCATGTTGAAAAATATTTTGTATCATTGATTTAATTATGAAAATTTTCATTTCAAGATGAACATGTTTTTAGAATCTTTATGATGAAGCTTATTTGCTGAAATGAAAACACCATATGACTTTGACATCCATGATGGTTTTATATGGATTAATTCGTATGGAATGAAGTCATTTGTATATCTCACCACCGACACTCATGAACTAAAATTATTCACTAGTATAGGAGGCTAGGTTCATCAAACCCTACTCGGGGGTCTTATTTCTTACATTGGGAGTTTCTGACAGTTCTAAGATATTTCATAAATATTTACCAAACATTTTATGAGAATAGTTACCCAATCATTAATGGTCAAGAACAAACGATGATTAATTTAAATTTATGTACATGTAAGATGAATACTATCTATGAAACCATATATATATATGATAGGCTATCTATCTTCATACCCATTATTAATTAAAAATTCTTTGGTTCAAATCCATATTTCTGAACCCAGAAATTTCCTCAATCTATAGAGGTAGTTGTTATCATGGAATTTTAATATCACCTTAGTGATATGTCCAATATATCCTTCCATGTTAGAAATTAGAGCCAAAATAGGCCATTACATTATAACAAGTCATGTTATTCCTTTTATAATCATGTAACGAGGTGTAATATATAAAATTTATCCTCTTATTCTAGGTACATCATGATTAAATTATCCTAATAATGGATGATATGTGGATTAAATGTGAGTGGGGATATATTATAATACTAGAAGGAAATATTTACCAGGGAGGATGTGTTGGATTCAAAAGGAATATAGATTTGTGAAGATAAATCCCATATATGATAATTATTAATTATGGTTATGAGGAAAGGTCATTGATGTTGGGTTTGATACTTAATTGTATTCCTACATATCATGACAAAATGAGAATAAAATTCCACATTGTTCTGGAGAAATAGATTATATTCATGTGATATGATAATACTGTAATGTTTATCATTATAATATAATGTTTTATATGAGGTAATTTGAAATATTGGATATTAGGAGCATGCCTAAAAGATTCTTCCTTCATATCATGTGAATATTGTAATGAAATTGCACATAGTTCTAACATTATGGGCGTTTATATCATAAAATGTGTCAATAAAAAGATTGGAGTGGGACTTCTGCATATAGGGAATCTCTGGGTCACTTCATTTTGAGTGTGGACCATTGAATAAACGAATGATATGGTCCTAGAATATAGTAAAATATGATGACCATAATTAAGTGTTTTTATTGTACTATTGACACTATTATAGAATGTTTCTATTCATATGTGAGTCAATCAAGATGTGAGGAGAAACAAATTAAAGGATATTAGAGATGTTGAATATTTTTATGGGTCTTACATACCGAGGATTCTTTAAAACAAAATAATAATAAAATATATTGAGGATATGGATCTATAGGGATATGATTCATATTTCCCAATTAATATTGAAAATGACGATGATATATGGGGAATCGTGGTCATTGTGGGGATATGGCCTCATAGAATAATTGACTACAAAGCCATTCATTAAATATAGGGATAAATACATAGGGAAAAGTACCACATGTAATATTTATAATAGAATTAAAATTCCATGTAGTTCATATGTTCTACATGAGTTTTTTCCATTGGAATAGAAGGAGGTGTCATCTTAAATGATCTTTGGATGTCAAGGGGGGACATTAATGGACTGAGATCATGCACTTTGTATGATAGATTATAGTCCACACACTTCATATAATTAATGTAGGGTTATGGGATTCACATAAATGATGTGGATTTATGTTATCATATAAATGTATGATGGATATGTGATTCACATGAATAAAAGCATGGTTCAGTGATTTCATGGAAAGATCAAATGATAGGCATAAAATCTCATGATTTCATAAAAAAGGTGGTATAATGTGGTCACATGACTTATGGGAGCTATGATATGTCATCACTCACACTAGTTTTCATGTGTAACAATCTCCCATTAATTATTAATTTATTTCTATGATAATCACTGATCCTATCATTTTTTAGGATCTAAAATCATGGGATTCCTAAACTCCATAAATGCAACATCCAATTTTTCTCCTCTACTTTCATCCTTTTGAATATCAGAGGGAATTTATAGGCTTCTCCCCCAGTGTAAATGACTCTTTTCATTGTAACGCCTCAACCCATGTTACCTAGAGTCGATGCGTTATTGCGTAACATTGGTATGATCAGAAAGATCAAGTCTCGAAAGACCGATTAGTTTAGTATCCTTGAAACAGTAGATACATTCATAAGTTTTACATTACATCATAAAGTAATACAAAACTACAACAACATATTGTCTTCATATCCCCTCATATTATCCTTTTGTTCATTCATAAAATAATGCTTCCCATCCTGGAAAAATGAAAACATTGAAATGGGTGAGCTCAGATGCTCAGTAAGGATAACAATATAGCGGAAGCTTTCATAAATAAACATAAACATTTAAGGAAATGTATAACTAAACAAAAGCCTCTTAAACTTTAACTTCAACATAATATGGAAAAATTAAAATTAGATAATTCAATTTACTTATTCACATGGTTATTTTACTGGTTGAATAATCACATGCAATATCAATAACCACATTCATAATGATAGAATGCATAATTCCTGACTATCATAACCACGAAGCCAAGGCCTCGTGCCAAGACTACAAATAAGATTTTGTCAAGGCCTCGTGCCAAGACACTAGTTTGTCTCATGAGACCTACCGATGCATCGAGGAGCTATAGCGGGCTCCACCCATCACTTATTAATTCCAATGCATTCCTCATATGAACAGGTTTAAACATATCATAACCTATGACATAATCTTATAACATAAAACATGCATAATGGAAACATAACATTTCCACATTTCAATCACAAAATATCAAAACAACACATTGATATAATAAAAAACACATTCAAAACCATTTTCCGTACCAAAATAAAATAAAAGTAAATCTTGGTATTTATTTTTCATTTAAAAAAAGTTATGGCTTATAGGGGAAGCCGAAACTCAAATAATAGTCACGGCGGCGGAGAAGTAATTATCGCCGCATACGTAATAAAAATCATTCTGTTTGTCATTTAGTAAAAACGCTTCGTATAAAAAGATTTCTTTTGAATAAAATTAAAAGTCAAAGGGGTTTATACACCGTATAAAGGAAAGTTGTGTATAGAACCCAATATGCCTCAATGAAAGGAGATTGAGACGAAGTCCCTTAAAAAGATCATTTTTTAAAATAAAATAGATTTATTATGTGTATTCACTATAAGTACACATAAGTAAAGTACAAATACAAGATAGGACATAATAATATAATGACATAATTTGAATGTAGGAGATTAACCCAAAGATGGAAATTGGGTTAAGAAGTTCCTTTACCTTGTGTCCGACTTGACTCGACCGTTCATTAACCTCCTGAATAATAAACTAGTGTTAATATCTACTTTCTTAAGAACATTTTTCAAGTTCATTATCCATTTTATATCACTTATTACAATGTTACAAAAATTATGTAGTCATTTAAGTTAATAACGGTCATTTTGTCGATCATTGGTACTTGAGCCAACAATAAACTTCTTATAATTAAATGTTGTTTATGTGGCAGAATATCCATTATCTCCAGAATTATATTCATGATGTATATATCATATATATAATATATAACCAGTATATAATGAATTTATAATATTACATAACATTTATAGGTAAGAAATGAAATGCACCGTTCATGGTGACGGTATGTCGTACGTACGCATGAATGCTACTTTCATTTCTATTTAGTATTTAATGGAATGAAATTATAATTATATAAATTTATAATATAATTCCAGTATAATATAATGTATAATACCATTTTCTCCATCCTTTATAAATCTCACATATGGCATTAACGATTCAAATCACTTTGAGGGGGCGGTAGTCCGCACTTCCTAAAATGAAAATATCGCGTTTACCCATAATGGAAACCATAAAGGTATGACATAAATGAAAAATACAGAAGGTTAAGTAAAACATAAACATATTATATATCATATATAAATATAGTGATATCTTAATGTCCATCTTTGAAGGTGTTATATGAGTGTTGAACAATCATCATTTCGTGAGGCCGAAATTCGCCATCCACTGAAACAGTATGTTCTTTAACCATTAGATGTAGGTGTGTGTAAGTGTAGCTCGAATCCTTCTTATAAAAACATCCTAGTATATTTAGGATACTGATTTTGTTACAAAATAAATGAATAAAAATATTTTAGGGGGTTGGAGAAGCAAAATAAAACATAAGAACACAAGAGAAAACACTACCTTTTAAACGAGTAGCTATTTTTTATTTGAGCTCAAAGGATTCCTTGGGAAGACTTCTGCCCAATGTGAGGCTTCTAGGAGTAATAGTAGTATTTGGAGAGACAAAATGGGCAGGGGTTGGCCAAGAAAAAGGCTTGAGAGGTGTGGTTAAGGTGGTAGAGGGGGGGCCTTTTATAAGAGGAGAAGAGGGGCACTCTTGAAAAGGTATAAAAAGTTACTTTATTATAAAATGCTCTTCAGATTTAAAAGGTCCCAAAATTATATATTTCGAGGATAAGTTGATAATAGTTCCAAATACACCCATACAATATGTTTTTGAAATGTATAGGTCTTATATTTTACATTATCTTTTCATTTTATTTAATTCTTTAGATAATGAGGTAATCACTACATCATCATGGTGTCATATATAATTTAATATATTTAATGTCTAAAAATTAAAAAAAAATATCATTATTTAGGAAATATTTTTATATATCTAATTAATATTTATAGTAAAAAATATTACTTTTATAACCCCATTTAAAAATTATTTTAGTAAAACAACCCATGTTTGTGACATTTGTATTTTAACATTAAATAAAAAGTTTTTAATGTCATTTTCCTACCAAAGTGGCTCCATGGGGTCCCCAAGTTGACTCATCGATTGTCTTGGTAGGCCATAACTCATCCAATAGGGGTAGGACATGTGTAAAAGTATTTTCATATTTTTATAATATCATTTTTACCTTAAATTTCACTAATTACCTTTAATCGTGATTAATTAAAAATAAAAGTTAATATTCACCAAAAATTATTTTAATCCCATTGATCCACATTTTACATCTTAATGACAACCATGTATGTCGGATTTTTGAAAATCAAATCATAGAAGTTGTAATGATACATTTAAATGAAAAATCAGTTTTTTATCTACCGCTTAGTGGTTTCACTATTCATCAAAAATTGAAGTTTTTCATAACAATGCCAAAATTTCACCCTAAGCTATAATTGATATTCTGAATTCAAAAATGATGTCTATTTTACAAAATTCCGAACATATAATTTTCATTCATTAATTTTATAATTAAATCCCGTTGTCACAATAAATAGCGTGTTTTTATGAAACAATATATATCAAAAGATTGACAATTGTTTATGTCCAATTTCAAAGTGAAATTAATTCTAATGAGCAACATTTGATAAAATGGTAAAACTATATTCTAATTATACTTTAAAACCACTCAATAGTATAATTTATCACTATAAATTATTTTCATTAAAAAAGTTGTTTTTAAGTATTTTTCACTATTCATAAAAAGTGGAAGTTCTCAGAAAAATACCAAAATTTCAGCATAGGCTAATTTCGATATTACAAATCCAAAAATGAAGTCCATTTTGAAATATAAAATTTATCTAATTTCAAAAAGTGGGTATTACTATTCATAACAGCTACTTTGGTTGGTCGCAGTGTGTTAGAATCTCGAACTTGCGTACAATGCAAGTTATTTCATTATTGAAAGAGAATCGTATCATGGAAGCTTGGGGTGTTACATTCTCCCCTCATTCAATAAATTGTGTCCTCACAATTTTAAATTTTTCTTTGAAAATACAAGGTTGAAAATAGAAAATACCTTTGTGGAAAACCCACATCGGAAATAAGGTTAATAAAAATATAACTTAAAAATAAATAAAGAGATGTACAGAGGTCTCCCGTGATATCCCATACTACGATTATATAAAAATATGGATATGGAGAAAAAAACCATCAAGGTCTGATGGAGAGTTATAGAAAACAGGATTAGGTGAAATTTAACCACAAGAAAATCACGGAAAAGTTAACCGACATCATTTTTGTTTTAAGTTACCTTTCATAAAGTTGAGCAATTTATTTAAGATATTTACTAAGAATGTAAGGAAATATACTTACTTGTCATGTAGACTTTCATTCTTTAATAAATGTTTTACCACAAACCCATCTTTCACTCTAAATGGTAACAAAACTCAAAAATATTCTATTTATCCTAATTGTATAAGGTTACAAATATTACCACATACAATTTAGCTTAGGAAAACTATTTTGTAAAAACTAGGGACTTATTGTAGGCTAGTGGTAGGTGAAAAAGGCCAGTCGCACTATGGTTGTGGGTTCGATTAATACAGCTTTGTCCGACGTGATGGGTTATCCCCCAACCTGTAGGTTTTCCTTTTCCTAAAACTATAGTATTATAATATTACAAAAATAATATTCATAAATGTTTCAACCTTAAACGATACTATCCAAAGTTCAACTTAATCCATTCCAACCTTTATAGTTATCAAAAATACCACTATCCAGAATTTCTCTAGAAGTCCTCTAAATTCCAAAATCAATTGTATCATCAGATAACTCAAACAATGTAAAGTTTATCTTATTGTGACATACTAAAAATATGATTACCTTCATCATATTAAAACCATAATGAAAAAAACAAGTACTGCAGTACAATCCTTATATATATCACATTATTCTTATAACCAGAATATAATCCTTGAGTCCAAAAGAGCCAATACATTAATTATTCCACTTCAACTGTAGTAACAACAAAATATTGGCCTTGATCCCTTATCCTTTTATGAGGTCTATTTCCCTGACGCTTAAGACAATCATTTTCATAATCCCCATTTCCCTACATTTGTAGAATTCAACATTGATAGCATCATTCTTTCCCTTGCAATCACGCGCCTGACGACCTTTTTCTCCACATTTATAACAAACTCCCATTACTTTTAGGCATGTACTAGGGTGATTATTCCCACAATTATCGCATAATGGAAAATCCATCTTTCCCTTTTTCCCTTTATTTGTCTCTTGTTCCACCATTCTCTTCTTCTATTTCTTTACTTTATTGTCATAAGATTTATAGAATTCATTTTTTGTCTTGATAGCACACGAGACTATATCTTCGTATGTTGAGAAATATTGTGATACTAATGCTTGATGGAGAAACGGTTTTAACCCATCAAAGAAATGATCGATCATACTTCTTGGGTTATGTATATAATCTGTAGCATGCCTCACTAACCATTTAAAGTTAGACTCATACTTTGCGACATTCTCATCCTCCTTATACCTCAGACTTGTAAATTTCCTTTCCATATATGCTCGATGGTCACAAGGAAAGTATTTTTCTATGAAAATACCTTTTACTTCCCTCCATTCCATACTTGATAAATCTTCATCTTCCTTTTTATTTTGAATCAGCGACCACCATTGATCGACTTCTCTAGTGAGGCGGTAAACTGCCATGATGACCTTCTTCCTTTCTCTACTCCCCAAGGCATGGAATATTTTCTCTAAGGAGTTTATCCATTTCTCAGCTAATAATGTATTTTTACCCCCATTAAATGTTGGCGGTTGTTTCCTCATGAAGCCGTCTAACATTGATCCTCCACGTTTCGGATCAGGGTGCTCCATATGAGTAAGGTTTTTATTCATAACCTGAGTGAGTTGTCCCAGTATTGTGATAAGTAGATCAGCACCAGTTGTATCTCCAGCTCCACAATAATTATCTTGAGCAGGAGTGAAATCCCTACATGGAGTTCCTGCATTTATACGGTTTCTATTCCTCCCACTAGGTGCCATTTCTAAAAAATGGCATAAACTAGATTAGTTTATGAATCAAAATACATAATTCCATACTTGTAAAACACTTAACAAAAATTGAACTATTTATGGATATAATCCATAATCATAAAAAGAAATTATTTCTTTGAGAAATTATATACTCATAAACCCTTCATAATGGTTTGTAATGAAAATGAGAATTATCCTAAGAATATCCCATGGGAGTGTCATAACCAAGAGTGTAGCAAGGACCGTTGTCGTGCACTAGTTTCCATTCGAGTCTAGCTCACAGTGCTGTTTTCGGGTTTTACCCCTAGGTACATCTGTGCCAGAGCCGCCTCTACCTTCTCGTATCCAGACATGGATTTATTGTTCGGAAAACTCCCAAAATCTCTATAATACCAAAATTCTAGGAAGTTATTCTATACGAATCCTCAAAATATATCTTTGGGCTATGTGCTCTAATCAGAGTTTATCTAAATCTAGCTTCCAAGGTTAGTACTAAACTTCCTCTGATACCAACTGTAACGCCCCGACCCCAGTTACCCAGAGTCAGTGCATTATTGCGTAACATTGGCATGATCCCAAAGATCAAGTCTCGAAAGACCGATTAGTTTAGTATCCTTGAAACACTAGCTACATTCATAAGTTTTACATTACATCATAAAGTAATACAAAACTACAACACATATTGTCTTCATATCCCCTCATATTATCCCTTCCGATCATTCATAAAATACTGCTTTACATTATGGAAAAATTAAAATATTGAAAGGGGTGAACTCAGATGGTCAGTAAGGATAACAATATAGCGGAATCTTTCATAAATAAACATAAACATTTAAGGAAATGTATAACTATACAATATCCTCTTAAACTTGAACTTAAACATAATATGGAAAATGTAAAATGAGATAATTCCATTTACTTATTCACATGGATATTCTACTGGTCAAATAGTCATATGCAATATCAATATCCACTTTGATAATGATGGAATGCATAATGCCAGACTATCATAACCACGTAGCCAAGGCCTCGTGCCAAGACTACAAATAAGATTTTGTCAAGGCCTCGTGCCAAGACACTAGTTTGTTTCATGAGACCTACCAATGCATCGAGGAGCTATAGCGGGCTCCACCGGTCACTTATTATGTCAAATGCATTCCCCCTATTAACAGGTTTAAACATATCATAAACTATAATATAATCGTATAACATAAAACATGCATAAAGGATACATACCATTTCCACATTTCAATCAAAAGTAATCAATAAAACACATTGATATAATAAAAAACACGTTCAAAACCATTCTCAATACCAGAATAAAAGAAAATAAAATTTTGGTATTTATTTTTCATTTAAAAATGTTATGGCTTATAGAGGAAGCTGAAACTCAAATAATAGTAATGGCAACAGAGAAGTAATTATTGCCGCATACGTAAGAATAATAATTCTTTTTTTCATTTAGTAAAAACTCTTCGTATAAGAAGATTCCATTTGAATAAAATTAAAAGTCAAATGGGTTTATACACTTTATAAAGGAAAGTTGTGTATAAAACCAAATATGCCTCAATGAAAGGAGATTGAGACGAAGTCCCTTAAAAAGATCATTTTTCTAAATAAAATAAATCTATTATGTGTATTCACTATATGTACACATACTTAAAGTAAAAATACAAGATATGACAAAATAATATCATGAAATAATTTGAATGTAGGAGATTAACCCAAAGAATGGAAATTGGGTTAAGATGTTCCCTTACCTTCTGTCCTACTTGACTCGACCATTCTTTAAACTCATGAATAATAAAATAGAGTTAATATCTACTTTCTTAAGAACCTTTTTCATGTTCATTATCCCTTTTATATTACTTATTACAATTTTACCAAAATTATGTAGTCATTTAAGTTAATAATGGTCGTTTTATCGATCTTTGGTACTTGAGTCAACAATAAACTTCTTATAATTACAAGTTGTTTATGTTGTAGAATATCCATTATCTCCCGGATTATATTCATGATTTATATATCATATATATCATATATATCCAGTATATACATTCATTTATAATATTACATAACATTTAGAGGCAAGAAATGAAATGCACCGTTCATGGAGACGGTAAGCCGTACGTACGCATGAACGCTACATTCATTTCAATTTCTTATTTAATGGAATGAAATTATAATTATATAAAGTTATAATATAATTCCAGTATAATATAATGTATAATACCATTTACTCCATCCTTTATACATCCCACATATGGAATTAATGATTCAAATCACTTTGAGGGGGCGGTAGTCCGCACTTCCTAAAATTATAATATCGTGTTTACCCAAAACGGAAACCATAAAGGTATGCCATCCATAGAAATTATCCATCCACAGAAACAATATGTTCATTAACCATTAGATGTAGGTGTGTGTATGTGTAGCTCGAATCCTTCTTAATTAAACATCCTAGTACATTGAGGAAATTGGTGTTGTTACAAAAGATATGAATAAAAAGATTTTATGGTGTTGGAGAAGAAAAATAAAACATAAGAACACAAGAGAAAACACTACCTTTAAAACGGGTAACTCTTTTTGATTTGAGCTCAAATGCTTCCTTGGGAAGACTTCTGCCCAAAGTGAGGCTTCTAGGAGTAATAGTGGGATGTTGAGAGACATAATGGGAAGGTTTTGGGCGAGCCAATGGCTTGATAGGTGTGGGTAAGGTGGTAGAGGTGGGGGCTTTTATAAGAGGAGAGGAGGGCACTCTTGGAAAGTTATAAAAGGTTACTTTATTATAAAATGCATTTCAGATTTAAAAGGTCCCAGAATTATATATTTCGAGGATAAGTTGATAAGAGTTCGAAATACACACATCCAATAGATTTTTGACAAGAGTAGGTCTTAGAGATTACATTATCTTTTCATTTTATTTAAATCGTTAAATAATGATGTAATTGATGCATCATCATGGTGTCATAAATAATTTAATTTATTTAATGTCTAATTTTTTTTTAAAAAATAATTATGTAGGAAATATTTATATATTTGTAATTAATATTTATAGTAAAAAATATGACTTGTATAACCCCATTTAAAAATTGTTTTAGTAAAACAACTCATGTTTGTGACATTTTTATTTTAACATTAAATAAAAAGTTTTTAATGTCATTTTCCTTCCAAAGTCGTTCCATGGGGTCCCCAAGTTGACCCATGGATTGTATTGGTCGGACATGACTCATCCAATAGGGGTAGGATATGTGTAACAGAATTTTCATATTTTTATAATATCATTTTTACCTTAAATTTCACTAATTACCTTTATTCGCGATTAATTAAACTTAAAAGTTACTATTCGCGAAAAATTATTTTAAACCCATTGAACCACATTTTACTTCCTAATGACTAACATGTATGTAGAATTTTTTAAAATCAAATCACAGAAGTGGTAATGTTTCATTTAAACGAAAAATCAGTTTTTTAACTACCACTTAGTGGTTTCACTATTCATAAAAAATTGAAGTTTTTCAGAACAATGCCAAAATTTCACACTAAGATATAATTGATATTCCGAATTCAAAAATAATGTCTATTTTAAGAAATTACAAACATACAAGTTTCATTAATTAATTTTATAAATAATTCCCGTTGTCACAACAAATAGCGTGTTTTTAAGAAACAATATATATCAAAAGATTGACAATTGTTTATGTCCAATTTCGAAGTGAAATTAATTCTAATGAAAACCATTTGTTAAAATGGTAAAAATATATTCTAATTATACTTTAAAGCCACTCAATAGTATAATTTATCACTATAAATTATTTTGATTAAAAAAGTTATTTTTAAGTATTTTTCACTATTCAAAAAAATTGGAAGTTCTCAGAAAAATACCAAAATTTCAGCATAGGCTAATTTCGATCTTCCGAATCCAAAAATGAAGTCCATTTTGAAACATAAAATTTATACAATTTAAAAAAGTGGATATTACTATTCATAACGGCTACTTTGGTTGGTCATGGTGTGTTAGAATCACGAACTTGCGTACAATGCAAGCTATTGCATTATTGAAAGAGAAGCATATCGTGGAAGTTTGGGGTGTTACATTCATAGTGTTCCATACATGTATCTTGGAATTATGTTGGTAAATACCACATGATTATGTAATCATGAGCTCAAGGATTACACGTGACTGAGTCCCGTGTCACCGGGGATGCCTCCCATTGGTATATGTGATGAATAAAGACCAGGAAAGTGATACATATTCTATAGCCATATCTTATGTTTTATTTCCAAATACTTTTTTGCAGGAGTATCCAAATGTTCTCACGAAACATCATGTAAAGAAAAGTGTACACATGAAGTCCCCATCTTTTTGAGCTTCACCCAGTCGAGTAGCGTGATCGGTATATAACGAGGTAGAAATATGGATTTCGATGGAATTGTATAATGGATAATAATTATAGTACCCCCACCTCAGACACCATTTATTACCATTTTACATAGGTATAATAAATTAGATACACTAGAAAGGCATTACATAAGCAGTTCCAGATAACATAATCACATATGAACTATACCACAATCAAAATCTTCCCTATAATTCACTACATAATGTGAATTAGTCGGGTGTAAATTCATGTGATATCATGTACTTTATTTTGAGATTAGGAAATCCAATCACATTCCTATGATGTTTTCAATATATCACTCCTTTAAATTTGTTCCAAAATGGAACTTTTGTTTTGGGTACTCTCCTAACTCCAATTTTTCCAATGTTTTTCTTGGTGTTGTCAGGACATCCTAGCTGTTTGATTTTTGGGTATGAATAGGATTAACGAAGTAATTAAATTTATGTAGAATAATTTCCCCATGAAAAATTATTGATTAATGAATAGAAAATTAATATTTAAATTTTTAATATTATAACTAAATTATATAAGGATAATAATTATTAATGTTTAAAATTTTCTATTTTATACAAAAGATGGGTTTTATTATATTTTTTATAATTTATCTACAACAAATTTTTTCTTATTTAATGTTTACAATTTATTAAAAGGGTTATTTCCTTTCTTGTATTATATTGAATAATCATTAATAGTTTGATTATCAATTCGATAAAAGCATTGATAAATTCATTTGATGGTAAAAAATATTTTATATGGAAAAACAATTTAGTGCTTACTAATTTTTTATTTATATAAATTAGATATATCAATATAGATGAATTATTTTGATAAATTTAATGGAAATATATATTTAATAAAATTAACTATAAATCATTTAATGGTTATTACTCGGAATGGAATGAGACTAATAACATTTTAGGTATCAAAAATACATATTTTTAAAAAATGGGTTTTACATTTTTTTGGGCATATATTGTAAAATGTTTTTAGAAAAATTTTGAAAATGTATTTGATAAAATTAAATTTTTTTATATCTATATATATAAATTTTATTAAATTATTTTTATGGATTTTTCTAATAAATTTTATTATTTGGAAGTGTAGTGAAAAATAATAAATTTAAAAGTGAAACTACATTCATGAAATTATAAAGATGTAAGATTACCATAAAACATTATAAAACAATTTTCTTTTTCAAATAAATATTTATTTTCTTGAGAATACAATTATCTTAATTTGTAATCCCATCATTGAGTTTATGGAAAATTAATTATATTTAATTATAATTAAAATATTATTTCAAAGATCATTTCATTTAAAGGTGTGGTTGGAAGGATACATTAAATTTAAATAAAATGAAAATATATTTTATTTTATTATTAATAATAATAAAATAAAATTCATTATAATCATTAATAAAAAAAATTATACTATAAAATTATTTTTATACATAAAGTAAGATTTTTTTTAAAATATTTTATCCATTTCATTTTATGAAGTTATATTAAGAGTAATTTATTAAAATTATAGAAATTTAATATTATAAATAAGATTTTATGTTTTGAATATCATATTTAAATATGCAATTTATTTAAATCATTTATTTGTAATATTAATTATTTACCATGGTAAATGATTGTCAAAATGGTAAGGATTAATATTTTTAAGTATGGTGTTAAACATAGATATAAGTCATAGAATATTTCTAAAACTTATATAAATTTTATTAATTAAGTTTTTTATAACTAAAATTATATTATCATTGAATATGGGAAGTATAATATCCATATTCAAATGAACATGACATTATATAATTTTAAAACGTTTAATATTTAAAAGAGATAAACTCCCCTCAATTATTATAGCTTACCTACTCTCCTCACATATCCACACGCATGGGGAACCAAATAATGAAATGTATATTCCCAAATAAAATCCCTAGTCTCCTATAAATTTCATATAATAATGGGTATCACTAAAAGATTCATACTTGTGGGAATAATGTGTAAGAAAATGGAAGAAATATAAGGAGGAGGTATAAGTAATAATTGAATAATTTCATTATTATTTCTTATTGGGAAGACAAAAAATATATTTTAACCATTTTAAAAAAATTAAACACATATCTTCAATATAATGAAATTTTATTATCATTATGTAACAACATTTTCCACCCATTATCAATCCTATGTGGAATGAAAATATCAACCATGCATAGGTCTATAATTCCACATTCACAAATAGATGTGTTTAATTCTTCATAAAAAATTTACATGGATAGAACTAAAAATTTAATTAAAAAATTTATTATATTTATGAGATTATTATGATTCCATATTTTCAGGTTATTGTCTACTTCCTTACCCATGATTTTAGTTGAGAATGATAATGTCGACCGTGCATATATGTTGCCTCTAAATCAACTAATTGATGTGATTCATTTTTAATCACACCTTACATAACTGGTCATAAGTAAATATTTAATAAATAAATATTATATTTATAATATTATTATTCAAAGGCATAAATTTACCCACTTTATTTCTTTTTCATCCATAAAAAATGTTATTATTTTATATTCTTACATATAGACAACGATCTCCTTGAAACTACATGTATCCTTTTCTACAAAAACATTATATTGATGGTTTTATAATTATATTTAATGAATAAAAAAATATAATTATAAAATGTCTTTGAATATGGATATCCTTGAACAATAGACTTTTTTACTAGGGTGAATGAAATAAATTTATTCTAGAGATTTTGAAACAAATTACATCAAAACAACAAATGAATACTGAAATAATTTAGCAACAAAATAGAACATGAAATAAATGAGATAAAATGAAAAATGGAATGGGGATAAACATGAAATATATTCTTATGAATGTAAATAACTAATGTTTAAAAAAATGGATTTAGGGAACATTTAAAATTACTTATGACTCTAGATAAGGGAATTCATTCATAAAGGTACATTCATTACGACTTCTTCAATTTTCACCCCATATTCTTGTTGTGCGTTTGTATAAAATACTATATAGTTTATTTTTATAATTAATTTCACTAAATTATATTGGATTTACAATCAATATCATATTCTCTCATTCATATCTCTAAAATTCATTAATGTCGTAAGCTAGTTTGCTTTAATATTATAAATTGTTTAAAATTTTAAATCTTATATATTAATGTTTTAGAGACCCAATAATTTTACATGTATTAATTATAATTGTTATCATAAATATACCATAATCCAGAAACCCAGATATATAGTCCCAATGTCATTCAAATGTTGGGGTCAGAAACATGTCAAAATGAGACTAGAACACAACATTTTTATTTTATTCGACATAGTGTGATTTTAATTCTCATTATGATCCTAAATATATATAGGATAAAAAATGGAACAAATAATCAAAAGGTGTGAGATAAAAATATCAGTAATGATATAAATATGATTAATAAGAATAAACAACGATTCAAATTTCATATAATGATATCATAATAGATAAGGATCATGATTAATCATATGGGATAATGAAATTTAGAATATTGAATCATAAGATAATGGATTATTATGAATATGACACTGATATAAATCTTGAAATGAGCGTAAAAAAGGATAACTTCCAAGACAACATCACATGGTGGGAATAGTCCCATCATATAATAGGTTTACTCCTTAATCACGTACATATCATATAACTGAATATAAATTGTACCCCATGAATTAGTGGGATATTTGGGCACACAAATCATAAAATGTAAATGAATATGTGTTCAAAATAAGTAAATAAAACATAAGGGTTGATCATATGTATTTCCCATTGAATGATTTGGGTTGAGAAATCATGTATTATAGCATAATGAAATGGTAGAAAATAATAGTTCCCATGAAATAAGGTTTGAAATAACTATTAAGCACTAATATGTGAAAAGTAATCATTTCCCAAAATTTTTATAACATTCTAGATACAATGGATGAGATAAGAGGTTCCCTCTAACTCAAACTAAGCGGCAGATTAGGGTTTATGGCATCGGTGAAAGATCATGGTAGACTCAATTCGGTGATTTTTTAGGGGATGGGTCCAAATAAGGTGGCATCTGAAGCGGTTTTCAATTTCATTTCTATGGGGATGACTAGAGATGAGTTTTATCTAAATAGATATAATTTTGTTATAGTGTCTGACATTGAGTGGTGCGCAGTTGATGGAATGTTTGAGGATATGACCGGTGGGGGGTTGGCACTCCAACGATCTGAGAGGGCAACGTCTGAAGTTGTTGAAAAACGTTTTTTCTGAGAATGGTGAGATGCCGGTTTTGTGTGATGGTTTCATATAGATGTTGAGAAATAGTGAACACATGAATTCACATGCGTTCGGTGAGAAGAAATTTTAGGCGCATGTCGAGAAAGATTTTCCGAGAAAGGTGATGGATTTGGTGTCGTCTGGTGACCCTAATGAGGGGTCATCATCCAATCACTCATTCCCTTATTTCAAAGATATGTCAGATTATTTCATTAGAAGAAAATTAAGCATTGGTCACATTAATGCAGACCCCCATACTGTTTTAGAGAGATTCAAAAAGGAAGAAAATTCAATCATTGCAAGGTTGTTTTTACCTATAGGCTCTAGACCTCTGAATATTGTTGACCTCAAGGATCGAATTTCAAATTTTTTTGGATTTTCCTCCTAGAAATGTGTCTCACTGAGAAAAGGATACATACATATGATTTTTCTCATAACATACCTTAAAATACGAGTTTGGGGATTTGGTTCCATTACGCTAAAACTAGGAATTATTCATCTTTGTGAATGGAACTAAAACGTCAATCAATATGAATTTAGAAACTCCACAACACAATTTTGGGTTAGGTTTTATGTATTAAATTGGATATTGTGGAACCCCAAAATTTTATATGATTTTGAGATTTCTATTGTCATTCCAATTAAAATAGATAGGGAAATTAATGTTTCATACTTTGGACACTTTTCTAGATTCATTGTCGAGATTGCACTGGGTTCTACTCTAGAATATATGGTTATGCTTGAAACTGAGGATGAAATTATTTATTTCAAGATCATTTATAAAAAAATGCCACAATTGTTCATGAAATGTATTGTGATCGGTGATGATAAATCAACATGTACGCACTCCATTGTTTTTAGTATCTTCACACTGCAAGTACATGATGAATGTAATTTTTTTAAGAAACAAAAAAAGATCATAAAGCTACTGAGAACAGCAAGATATTGTAAGGATTGAAGGAATATTTACCCGAGGATTCTCTCCCTATGCATGTGAAAAAATCCATAATTGATGAGAAGGGGGGCGGTCCATTGAAATCTTGTGCTGCCATCTTTTATCCACAAATGAATGTTTTCAATGACAATGTTTAATCAAACATTGCTGATGTCTTGACCACTAATCATATGGTGGAATATAATCTTCATAGAAAGGTTTGGAAATAGCTTTCTAATGATGTTATGGGTACCTTATGTAACCTAAAAGGTTAAAAATATTATGAATCTAACTACCTTATCATTTTAAAAAATTTCCATGTGCAACACCCGAGACTTTTATGATAAATATTTTGTTTTTATGTTATATAACTCATCAAAGGAATCATTCACTACACTATCTTGGCTTTCTTTACACGCAATCACGACCTTCCTCGATAGCTTGCGTCATACGCAATATCGAGTTTCACTAAACAACGATATGCTATTAAAATATTATTAAAACTAGCCATTATGAATAGTAATACCCACTTTTTGAAATATTGAAATTTTTATTTTTCAAAACGGACTTCATTTTTGGATTCAGAATATCGAAATTAGCCTAGGGTGAAATTATGGTATTTTTCTGAAATCATTCATTTTTTATGAATAGTGAAACAACTGGGTTACTATTTAAAAACGGACTTTTTGTTTAAATAATTTATTATTTTATTTAAATTTATTTTTGGTCAAAATTGTTAAATAATATCTTTATATGTTCAACATAATTCATTGGAGTCATTTTATAATAATTTTAGATATATAAAAATTTTAATGAACTTTTCACCGTCTTTTACCCACCTCCTAAGAGAATTTGCAAATTTACATAAAACATAATTTTACCAATTTTGTGAGTGGAAATTTGAAAATAATAGAGACATGGTTAATATCAAGGACTAAAATTTGGTTCAATGAGATGAAAATAATTTTTGGTGAATAGTAACTTTTTACTTTTTTTTACCACTTTTAAATGTAAATAGGGTAATTAAGGGTAAAAATGATATTATTATTACCCTAACACATGTTCTAATTCTATTGGATAAGTTTAATTCGACCAAAATAAAACCTTAGTAATAAAATATGACCATTTAGGCCCATTTTTATTAGATTAGGACATTTATTATTAATTTATTTAAAGAAGGGTTAAAATAATTAAAATCAAATTTTAATAACGAAATCATTTCTAATATAGGGTTATACAGAAGATAAATTAGACTATAAATATTCATTAGAAAGATAAATATATTTCATAAATAATGGTATTTTATTTATAATTTTTAGACATGAAATAATTTAATTTATTTATGACACAAAGATGATGCAGAAGTTATATTATTAATGAAATATAGACATAATTGATGTTATAAATACCCAAATAAATGTAATTTGAGACTATTTATGAATTCCAATAATTTTTTAGATTAATATGGAATGTTAGTATTGATTTAATTAACGTTTTTAGAACTAATCATTCTGTTATGAATTCCACAAAAATCAATTACCAAATATTGTCAAAATTGACGTAAAATAGCTTTTAAAACGATTATTATATTATTAATTTTTATTTTATTCCTAAAAATATAAGGTTAGGTCCAATGACTTAGATGAGGATATATATATTAACAATAAACAACTTGGTGTTCTTTTGGCATGTTATAGTATGTTTATTAACCTTACAGTTCAAGAAATAAACAAGACACGGTAAAAGTAAAATTATTTAACATACGGTTAGATCTAAATGATAAGGTTAAAATAGAAACCTAAAATTGTTTAAATTACATTTTATGAGATTATTTTGACCCATCCCCACATTAGCTTCTAAATAAATCAATTTGGAGCTATTAAAAACCGAATATGACTTTATAATAAAATAATATTTTTAGTTTTTCCAAAGGTGCCACTCTCCTCCCTTATAAAAGGGAACCTCCTCTGTCTCTTCCTAACACTACATTGAGCCTTCATGTTTGGAAAAACCCTGAAAAATTTTCTTCTCCACTTCAATATAAGCATCCTAGAGGTTCTTTTCTTCTTCAAGGACCAATTTTAGTGCCTTAATAGGAGGTCTCAAAGAGGCGCTTCAAAGAAGAGGTAATGTCCGTTACCGATTCTTTCAACTTTATTTCTTCTTCCACTTCTTCATCTTTGGTTTTTTAATTATGAAGTAATAACATCAGTATAAATAATATACTTATATGTTATTATAAGTATGAAACAACCCCATTTCACCATCTATCCATCCTACGGAAAACGAAATCACCACGCGTGCTTATGTACAGAATATCGTCTCCACACCATGGCGAAATCTATTTTTCCACCAACACCTTACATGGATGGTTATAATGATGTAAATAATAACAAAACATGGTTATTATAACATCATACTGATTATGATATATTATAACATCCAATCCAATTCTATTCAATAATTATGGGAATGATATCATCGCTCGTGCGTATGGACAGACTACTGTCTCCACGACGTGATGAGATTCATTCTCCATGTTAACCATACATGAATGGTCATAAAGTTTATATAATGAATAATAATTAAATATATGAAATAATATTTCTAGTGTATTTATGTATATATATATGTATTTCATCTATTTAGTTTCATTCAATTCAATAAGGAAACAAAAACAACGTTCATGCATACGTACGACCTACCGTCTCCATGAATGGTGTATTTCATTCCTTTTATCAATCTATAATATATATTTATATATATGTATATAATGAATATATATTATATATAAATCATGTTTTAAATTCTAGAATTATTTAAATCAGGATATAAGTAATAATATCAAGAACGACAAGTCGAAACACATACGATAAATGAAATGATTTTACCCAAAACACGACTTTTACATGGAATTTACAAAAGAACGGGTAATATAAAGTCATAAGTGAAACATATATGATATAATAAAAATGGATATGATTCAATAAAAAGTAAATGAAAGTATTTAAATCATTATACACGAGGTTCATATACGTACGAAGCATATCAGACCCAAGGTAATGTAATATTTTTCAAATCTCATTTTTATCCGATATTGCTTATTCGTAATTATTTACTGGGGTTATTGCTATCATCCATGACCATGTTTTATAAATGTGTATTCATTTATTTTTAATGTCCTTTTTACCCATTTTGACTTTGACCCCTTGGTATGGAAGGAATATTTCTTTTATTTACCCTACAAGGTACTTTTTAACTTTTCCGACAAATGTATGAGAAGAATGTTTTTTTTAAAGTATATGGAATGAAAGGATTTTTATGGTTTTATAAAGCCTTATATTCATGAAGTTTCCTTCAAAATATTTCAGGACTATTTCCAACAAAATCACTTTCTTTTAAAATTTCATTATGTTTTGTGAAATGAAATTTATTTTGAAGAAGAAAGGATATTTTCCTCAAGAATTCATTTTAAGTGTTTTATCAAAACCATTTTTCCATCTAAGATGAAATTATTTCATATGTTTATGTTTCAAGTATAGTGTCTCAATGAGTTACATGGTTTCACTTTTATTATTATGAAATGATATCCATTAATTTTATATGGATTATGTGATGATGGGATGATGTTTAGGAAACCCATTTTATTCGTTAGGTTATTATGAATGATGTATGTTTATTTTGTGGCACAAGTAAGAATGATTTCATTATGAGATGGGTGGGACCTATATCTCCCTCCAATGCATTTGGTAATGTTTTATATCTCATGAGATAGACATGGATGTAATGGTAAGTTAATACGGTTCAGTAATACAGGACTGGAACGAGGAGTGAACTCGATTCAGAAAGGGTCTTTGTCCACTAAGATGGTCTTGGAAGCAATGCCTTGGATAATATGGAAATCAAATCATGTACTTAATGGTTTCCACAATCACATGTTTTATTACCATGCTATTTTATCACGATTAATGTTTCTTTATGACCTATGACTTATGTTCTACCATGTTGTATGTCATTGCTCAAGATTTTTTTGTTTAAAAATTATGTTCATGTTTTTCAGTTCAAATGTATATGATTTGTTTTATTTTATCCATGATTACCCTTACTGAGAATTTGAGCTCACCCTTTATATGTTTTTTCCCAGGATATAAAGAAAGGTTTTAGGTAAGAAAACAAAAGGGGAATATCTTTATGGGAGATGTTGAAGATCTTTCACCACGATTAGAAGATTACATTCTGAGTTTCCAAAGACACTAAACTATTACGGTCATTGTGTGTCTGTTTTTGTTATGTATTAAGTATTCCAAAAAATTAATGTAATGACCATGTATGTCAAGCTTCGGGCTTCTACAGTTGGCATCAGAGGAAAGGTTTAGTCAACCATTGGAAACAATGATGCGAAAATGTTAGTGAGATCCCTAGATATATTTCTAAGGTATGTCTAGAGATGTCCCTAAGGATAATTATACGTATCAGATATAGTCTAGAACTACGATAACGATCATAGAATTTAACCTAAGATGTTAGATATTGAGGGTACTCACCCTTTACTATGTTGTTTTCCCTATCATAATTTTTGCCTCTCACACTATTATTTTTGGGTTTTAGAAAATGGATGGAAAGAGGAAGATTCATGATAATGGAGGATATGATGGACAATGGAATGATATTCTTCATGAGCAACCAAATGAAATGGGATTTGGAAGTCCAAACACTATTTTTATGTCAAATCAGAAATCTCATAATATGATCAATAATCTCAACTTTGGTAAGTATCTCAACTCATCTAATAAGAGAAATATGGAGTTTCATGATGACCATAGAGGAAAGAAATTTCAATTCCCCTCTTGTAAATCATGTGGGAAGAGGCATCAAGAAGAATGTTTCAAAGGAACTGGAAGATGCTTTGGGTGTGGAAAAGAAGGACACAAATCCAGTAAGTGTAATGGAAAAGGTTTAGTTAACACCTTGGAGAAGGATAATGGTATTTCTATGACATAAACAATGATTAGTTGTTTTAAATGTGGAATGTACGGGAATTATTCAAACCCATTCCCTAAGGGAAAATCTCATGAAGAGAATCAGCATGGTCATATAGGTAGTATATATGTGGATGAAGATGAGGAGAATACAAATGATATATGATATGAAAGAAGTGTTGAAGCTCATTCAGTTTTTTAAGAAGGTAGTGGAATGATTGTATGTTTATCAAGAGTTATGTTTTATAGTTAATGGTAATATGGAATAAATAATCATATAAGGATTGTTACACTATTGTTTTTCCTAAAGTATTTGAAAATGGTACCGGTAACCATGAAAGGTTATTCAGGTATTTTTGGAAAGTAGATGATATGTGAATAATGAAGGGTTAAGAAGATAATGAGATGATTGATTGTATTCATGAGTTCATGACTGATATAAGGACTAAGTGATATTATGGTTTGAGTATATAGAATTTTTGGGATTTTGGTATGTGGAAAGTGTAAAAATTTAACAACATTCATGTTTTCACTAAGGCTGAATGGGTATTCATTATTCAAGAGAATACATGATTAAGGTATTCACATGTTTGTAATTTGACCAACAAGATATATCTTATGATATATGGGGGATAAATGATGGCATTCACGTGATTGTTATCTGACATTTCAAGAAATAATTTTCTTTATACTATGAGTTTGGACCGAAGTATTTTAGATAAGCCTAAAGATTGGAATGGATTATGTTGGACATAAGTTAGTAAGGTTTAAGGATAAAACATTTTTCGATATTATTGATGGGATGTTATAGTAATGTAGTTTTAGAAAAAGGACAACCTACAGGACGGACGACAGCCCATCGCGTCGGACAAGGCTGTGGGAATCAAACCCACAATCGAAGTGTGACTGGCCTTTATCGCTTACCACTGGCCTATAGGAAGTCCCTGTTTAGTAGAAACTAGTTTTGTTATATTAAGTAGTATGATATATGAAGTATAAGTCCATTTTGGGAACCATATATGATTAATCTCACTATAGATAGATCTGTGTATTTTGGATAAATTTTCGAACCTTTTTTTTCAGACAGATGGAATGACCAATCATTCTATCACATGATCTGCTAACACTTCACGAATGACAAATTCAAATTAATTTCTTTAAGAGATGAAGTGGAAATTGTTCAAAGAACGAACAACGGTGAGACTATACCAAAATCACGAAAGTATTTCTTCCAATTCCAATTTCATCATCTTTTGGGAAATGATCTTGAAAACCAAAAATGTTGTCCTAATATCTGATGAATCAGATGGTACCTTAGATCGTCACAAATCTATGTCCTTGTGATTGATGGCTTTTTCATAGCCATGTTCTCTACCACTCTACATCAGAACTTTATGGTTAGATTTTTCTTCCATATCCATATTTTCACCTGTGTTCTCCTATATGGAAACCCAGTGATGAGTTACTTTGGGTAATCATTACATTTCATACTTTAGTTTTTAAAATTAAGTTTTATTATTCCTTTTTACAATGTGGGTTTCTATAAATAGTAAATGATTTATAACCCCGGTGAATTTTGAGGGAGGAATTCATTTTTAGGGGGTAGAATGTAACACCTGATACTTTTATGATAAATATTTTGTTTTTATGTTATATAAATCATCAAATGAATTTTTCACTACACTAGCTTGGCTTGCATTACACGCAATCGCGACCTTCCTCGATAGCTTGCATCATATGAAATACCGAGTTTCACTGAACAACAATATGCTATTAAAATATTATTAAAACAAGCCGTTATGAATAGTAATACCTACTTTTTGAAATTTTGAATTTTTTTTTCAAAACAGACTTCATTTTTGGATTTGGAATATCGAAATTAGCCGAGGGTGAAATTTTGGTATTTTTTTTTGAAAACAATCAATTCTTGATGAATAGTGAAAACACTAGGTTACTATTTAAAAACTGAACTTTTAATTTAAATATTTATTTATTTTATTTAAATTTATTTTACGTAAAAATTGATACATAATACCTTTAAAAGTTCAAAGTAATTCATTGGAGTCATTTTATAATAACTTTAGATATATAAAAATTTTATTGAACTTTTCATCGTCTTTTACCCACCTCCAAGGAGAATTTGCGAATTTACATAAAACTTAATTTTACCACTTCTGTGAGTGGAATTTAGAAACTCTGAGAGACACGGTTAATATCAAGGACAAAAATTTGGTTCAATGAGATGAAAATAATTTTTGGTGAATAGTAACTTTTTACTTTTTTTTACCCCAGTTAAAAGTAAATAGGGTAATTAAGGTAAAAAATGAAATTATTATTACCCTAACACATGTAATAATTCTATTTCATAAGTTTAATTCGACCAAAAACAACCTTAGGAATAAAATATGACCATTTAGGCCCACTTGGATTAGATTAGGACATTTATTATTAATTTATTTAAAGAAGGGTTAAAATGGTTAAAATAAAAGTTTAATAACTAAATCATATTTAATATAGGGTTATACATAAGATAAAATCGACTATAAATATTCATTAGAAATAGTAAATGATTTCATACATAATTGTATTCTATTTATAATTATTAGAAATTATATAATTTAATTTATTTATGACACAAATATGATGCAGTAATTATCTAATTAATGAACTATTGACATAATTGATGTTACAAATACCCAAATAAATGTAATTTGAGACGTTTTATGAATTACACTAATTTTCTAGGTTAATATGACATGTTATGATTGCTTTAATTAACGTTTTTCTAACTAATAATTCTTTTATTATTTTTTAAAAAATCAATTACCAAATAGTGTCAAAATTGCATTAAAATAGTTGTTAAAATAAATATTATATTATTAATTGTTATTTTATTCTTAAAAATCTATGGATCGACCAAATCACTTAGATAAGGTTATATATATTAATAATAAACAACTTTGGGTTCGTTTGGCTTGTTATATTATGTTTATTAACCTTATAGTGTAAGAAAACAAGAAGACAAGGTAAAAGTAAAATTATTTAACTTAAGGTTATATCTAAATGATATGGTTCAAATAGAAACCTAAACTTGTCTAAATTATATTTGATGAGATTATTTCGACCCATACCCACATTATCTTCTAAATAAATCAATTTTTAGCTATTAAAAGCCTTATATGACTTTATAATAAAATAATAGTTTTAGTTTTTCCAAAGGTGCCCCTCTCCTCCCTTATAAAAGGGAACCTCCTCCCTCTCTTCCTCACACCACTTTGAGCCTTCATGCTCGGCCAACTCATGAAAAATTCTCTTCTAAACTTCCATAGAAACATCCTATAGGCTCTGGTTATCTTCAAAGACCAATTTTAGTGCCCTAAGAGGAGGTCTCAAAGAGACGCTTCAAAGAAGAGGTAATGTCCGCTACCGATTATTTCAACTTTATTTCTTCTTCCACTTCTTCTTATTTAGTTATTTCATTATTAAGTAATAACATCAGTATAAATCATTACTGATATGTTATTATAATTATTAAACAACCCTATTTCACCATCTATCTATCCTACGGAAAATGAAATCACTACGCGTGCGTACGTACGGAATACTGTTTCCATGCCGGGGTGAAATCTGTTTTTCCAAAAACACCTTACATGGATGGGTATAATGGTGAAAAGTATAACTAAATATGGTTATTATAACATCATACTTATTCTTATATATTATACCATGCACTCCAATTCTATTCAATAATTATGGGAATGATGTCATCGCTCGTGCATACGTACGGACTACCGTCTCCACGCCGCGATGAGATTCATTCTCCATGTTAACCATACATGAATGATAATAAAGTTTATATAATGAATAATAATGAAATATATGAAATAATAATTCTACTGTATTCATGTATATATATATGTATGTCATCTATTTAGTTTCATTCAATTCAATAAGGAAACGAAAACAGCGTTCATGCTTACGTACGACCTACCGTCTCCAAGAATGGTGTATTTCATTCCATTTATCGATATATAATATATATATATATATATATATATATTATTAATATATATTATATATAAATCATGTTTTACATTCTGGAATTATGTAATTTAGGATATAAGTAATAATATCATGAACGACAAATCGAAACACATACGATAAATGAAATGATTTTACCCAAAACGCTGCTTTAACATGAAATTTACAAAAGAACGGGTAATATAAAGTCAAAAGTGAAACATAAATGATATCATAACAATGAATATTATTATTTAATAAGTCAATGACAACATTTAAATCATTATAATGGTGGTTCATATACGTACGAAGCATATCAGACCTAAGGTAAGGGATAATTTTGAAAATCTCATTTTTATCCGAGATTGCTTTTTCGTAGGTATTTACTTGGGTTATTTCTATCATCAATGTCCATGTTTTATAAAATTTTATTCATTTATTTTTAAAGACCTTTTTACCCATTTTAACTTTTACCCCTTGGTATGGAAGGAATCTTTCTTTTATTTACCCTACAAGGTACTTTTTTAACTTTTACGACAAAAGTACGAGAATAATGTTTTTTTAACGTATAAGACATGAAAGGATTTTTAAGGTTTTATAAAGCCTTATTTTCATGAATATTCCTCCAAAAGATTTCAGGACAATTTCCAATAATATCCCTTTATTTTAAAATTTCATGGTGTTTTGTGAAAAGAAATTGATTTTGAAGAAGAAAGGATACATTCCTCAACAATTCATTTCAAGTGTTTTATCAAAACCATTTTTCCATCTAAGATGACATTATTTCATATGTGAATGTTTCCAGTATAATTTCTCTATGATTTACATGGTTTCACTTTTATTATTATGAAATTATATCCATAACATTTATGTGGACTATGTGATGATGGGATGATGTTTATGAAACCCATTTTATTCGTTGGGTTATTATAAATGATGTATGTTTATTTTGTGGCACAAGTAAGAATGATTTCATTATGAGATGGGTGGGACCTATATCTCCCTCAAATTCATTGGGTAATGATTTATATCTCATGAGATAGACATGGTTGGAATGGTATGTTAATCCGGTTCAATAATACAGGACTGGAACGAGGAGTGAACTCGATTCAGAAAGGGACTTTGTCCACTAAGTTGGTCTTGGAAGCAATGCCTTGGCCACTATGGAAATAATATCACGTGCTTCATGGTTTCCACAGTAAAATGTTTTATTCCCATGATATTTTATCATGATTAATGTTTCTTTATGATCAATGCCTTATGTACTGCCATGTTTTATGTCATTGCTCAAGATTTTTTTGTTTAAACATTATGTTCATGTATTTAAGTTCAAATGTATATGATTTGTTTTATTTTATCCATGCTTACCCTTACTGAGAATTTGAGCTCACCCTTTATATTTTTTCCTTTCCCCAGGATATAAAGAAAGGTTTTAGGTAAGAAAACAAAAGGGGAAGATCTTTATGGGAGATGTTGAAGATCCTTCACCACGATTAGAAGATTACATTCCGAGTTTACAAAGACACTAAACTATTACGGTCTTTGTGTGTCTATTTTTGTTATGTATTAAGTATTCTGAAAAAGTAATGTAATTTCGATGTACATAAAGCTTCGGGGTTCTACAGTTGGTATCAAATGAAAGTTTTAGTCATCCTTTGGAAACTAGGATGCGAAAATGTTAGAGAGATCCCTAAAAAATATTTCTAAGGTATGTCTTGGGATGTCCCTAAGGATAAGTATACATATAGGATATAGTCCAAGATCTATGGTAACAATCTTAGAATTTAACGTATGATGTTTGATATTGAGGGTACTCCCACTTTACTATGTTTTTTTTCCATAGCATGATTTTTTCCTCTCACACTATTCTTTTTGGGTTTTAGAAAATGGCTGGAAACAGGAAGATTCATGATAATGGAGGATATGATGGACAATGGAATGATATTTTTCATGAGAAACCAAATGAACTGGGATTTGGAAGTCCAAACTTCATTATTATGTCGAATCATAAATCTCATAATATGATCAATAATCTCAACTTTGGTAAGTATCTCGACTCAGCTAATAAGAGAAAGATGGAGTTTCATGATGATTATAGAGGAAATAAAGTTCAATTCCCCTTATGTAAATAATTTGGGACGAGGAATCAAAGAGAATGTTTCAAAGGAAGTGGAAGATGCTTTGGGTGTGGAAAATAAGGAAAAAAATCCAGTAAGTGTAAAGGAAATGGTTCAGTTGACACCATGGAGAAGGATAATGGTATTGCTATGACATCAACAATGATTAGATGTTTTAAATGTGGAATGTACAAGCATTATCCAAACCAATACCCTAATGGAAAATCTCTTGAAGAGAATCAGCATGGTCATATGGGTAGTTTTTATATTGATGATGATGAGGAGACTACAAATTATATATGAGATGAAAGAAGTGTTGAAGCTCATTCAGTTGTTTAAGAAGGTAGTGGAATGATTGTATGTTTATCAAGAGTTATGTTGTATAGTTAATGGTTGTATGGAATAAAGAATCATCTAAGTATTTTTACACAATTTTTTTCCTAAAGTATTTGAAAATGGTACCAATAACCATGAATGGTTATTCAGTTATTTTTGGAATGTAGATGATATGTGCATAATGAAGGGATAAGAAGATAATGAGATGCTTGATTGTATTCATGAGCTCAAGAATGATATAAGGACTAAGTGATATTATGGTTTGAGTATATAGAATTTTTGGGATTTTGGTATGTGGAAAGTGTTAAAATTTAACAACATTCATGTTTTCGCTAAGGTTGAATGGGTATTCATTCTTCAAAAGAATACATGATTAGGGTATTCACATGTTTGTAATTTGACCGACAAGATATATCTTATGATATATGGGGGATATATTATGGCATTGACGTGATTGTTATCTGACATTTCATGTAATAATTTTCATTATACTATGAGCTTGGACCGAATTATTTTAGATAAGCCTAAGGATTTGAATGGATTATGTTGGACATATGTTAGTATTGTTTAAGGATAGAACTTTTTTCGATATTATTGATGGGATGTTATAGTAATGTAGTTTTAGAAAAAGGACAACCTGTAGGACGGGCAACAACCCATTGCGTCGAACAAGGCTGTGGGAATCGAACCCACAACCGAAGTGCGACTGGCCTTTATCGCCTACCACTGGACTACATGACGTCCCTGTTTAGTAGAAACTAGTTTTATTATATTAAGCAGTATGATATATGAAGTATAAGTCCATTTTGGGAACCATATATGATTAATCTCACTATAGATGGACTTATGTATTTTTGATAACTTTTATATCCTTTTGTTTGAGACAGATGGAATGACCCATCATTCTATCACATGATCTGCTAACACTTTACAAATGACTAATTCAACTTCATTTCATTAAGAGATGAATTGGAAATTTTCCAAAGAATGACCAATAGTGAGACTGTACAAAAATCACGAAATTATTTCTTCTATTTCCAATTTCATCAACTTTAGGGACATGATCTTGAAAGACAAAAAAAAGTTTTCCTAATATCCAATGAATCAGATTGTACCTTAGATCCTCAAAAATCTATGGCTTTGTGATTGATGGCTTTTTCATAGCCATGTTCTCTACCACTCTCCATCAGAACTTGGTGGTTATATTTTTCTTCCATATCCATATTTTCACCTATGTTCACCTATATGGAATCCCAGTGATGAGTTACTTTGGGTAATCATTATATTTCATACAAAGTTTTTAAAATTAAGTTTTAGTATTCCTTTTTACGATGTGGGTCTCTGTAAATAGTAAACGAATTATAACCCCGACGAATTTCGCGGGCGAAATTCATTTTTAGTGGGGTAGAATGTAACACCCGAGACTTTTATGAGAAATATTTTGTTTTTATGTTATATAAATCATCAAATTAATCTTTCACTACACTATCTTGGCATGATTTACACACAATCACAACCTTCCTCGATAGCTTGCGTCATACACAATACCGAGTTTCACTAAAGAATGATATGCTATTAAAATATTATTAAAACTAGCCGTTATGAATAGTAATACCCACCTTTTGAAATTTTGTTATTTTTATTTTTCAAAACGGAATTCATTTTTGGATTTGGAATATCGAAATTAGCCTAGGGTGAAATTTTGGTATTTTTCCGAAAACATTCAATTTTTGATGAATAGTGAAAACACTAGGTTACTATTTAAAAACCGAATTTTATTTAAATAATTATTTATTTTATTTAAATTTATTTTTCGTCAAAATTGATACATAATACCATTATAAGATAAAATTAATTCATTGGAGTCATTTATAATAATTTTAGATATATAAAAATTTTATTGACATTTTCACCGTCTTTTACCATCCTCCTAGGAGAATATGGAAATTTACATAAAACATAATTTTACCACTTTTGTGAGTGGAATTTAGAAAATCCGAGAGACAAAATTAATATCAAGGACTAAAATGTGGTTCAATGAGATGAAAATAATTTGTGTTGAATAATAACTTTTTACTTTTTTTCCACGGTTAAAAGTAAATAGGGTAATTAAGGGTAAGAATGAAATTATTATTACCCTAACACATGCCCTAATTCTATTAGATAAGTTTAATTCAACCAAAAATAACCTTAGGAATAAAATATGACCATTTAGGCCCACTTGGATTAGATTAGTACATTTATTATTAATTTATTTAATGAAGGGTTAAAATAGTTAATATCAAAGTTTAATAATTAAATCATTTTCAATATAGGGTTATACATAAGATAAATTCGACTATAAATATTCATTAGAAATATAGCAACATTTTATACATAATTGTATTTTATTTATAATTTTTAGAAATTAAATAATTTAATTTATTTATGACACAAAGATGATGCAGTAATTATCATATTAATGAAATATTGACATAATTGATGTTATAAATACACAAATAAATGTAATTTGAGACTTTTTATGAATTAATCTAATTTTATATTTTAATATGACATGTTATTAATGATTTAATTAACTTTTTTCGAACTAATCTTTCTGTTATTATTTTCATAAAAAACCAATTACCAAATAGTGTCAAAATTGACATAAAATAGTTTTTAAAACAAATATTATATTATTAATTGTTATTTTATTATTAAAAAACTAAGGTTCTTCCAAATTACTTAGATAAAGTTATATATATTAATAATAAACAACTTGGGGTTCTTTTGGCTTGTTATAGTATGTTTATTAACATTATCGTGTAAGAAAATGGGATGACACGGTAAAAGTAAAATTATTCAACTTAAGGTTAAATCTAAATGATAAGGCTAAAATAGAAACCTAAACTTCTATAAATTCTAATGTATGAGATTATTTTGACCCATCAACACATTATATTCGAAATAAATCTATTTGGAGCTATTAAAAACAGAATATGACTTTATAATAAAATAATATTTTTAGTTTTTCCAAAGGTGCCCCTCTCCTCCCTTATAAAAGGGAACCTCCTACCTCTCTTCCTCACACCACATTGAGCCTTAATGCTCGGCCAAACCCTACCAAATTATCTTCTAAACTTCCATATAAAAATCCTAGATGTTATGGTCTTCTTCAAAGACCAATTTTAGTTCCCTAAGAGGAGATCTCAAAGAGGCGCTTCAAAGAAGAGGTAATATCCATTACGGATTCTTTCAACTTTATTTCTTCTTCCACTTCTTCTTATTTAGTTGTTTCATTATGAAGTAATAACATCAGTATAAATAATATACTGATATGTTATTATATTTATGAAAAAACCATATTCACCATCTATCCATCCTACAAAAAATGAAATCACCACGCGTGCATATGTATGGAATACCATCTCCACACTGTGGTGAAATCTGTTTTTCCACCAACACCGTACATGGATGGGTATAATGGTGTAAAGAATTACTAAATATGGTTATTATAACATCATAATGATTCTTATATTTTATACCATCCACTCCAATTATATTCAATAATTATGGCAACGATATCATCGCTCGTGCGTACGTATGGACTACCGTCTCCCCGACGCGATGAGATTCATTCTCCATGTTAACCACACTTGAATGATCATAAAGTTTATATAATGAATAATAATGAAATATATGAAATAATAATTCTACTTGATTTATGTATATATATATTTGTATGTCATCTATTTAGTTTCATTCAATTCAATAAAGAAACGAAAACATCGTTCATGCGTACGTACGGCCTACCGTCTCCATGAACGGTGTGTTTCATTCCTTTTATCGATCTATAATATATATATATATATATGTATATGATGAATATATATTTAATATAAATCATGTTTTAAATTCTGGAATTATGTAAATCAGGATATAAGTAATAATATCAAGAACGACAAGTCGAAACACCTACGATAAATGAAATGATTTTACCCAAAACGCTGCTTTGACATGGAATTTACAAAAGAACGGGTAATATAAATTCATAAGTGAAATATATATGATATAATAACAATGAATATGATTTTTAAAAAATTCAATGACATTATTTAAATCATTATACAGGAGGTTCGGATACGTACGAAGCATATCAGACCTAAGGTAAGGGATAATTTTGCAAATCTCATTTTTATCCGAGATTGCTTATCCGTAAGTATTTACTGGGGTTATTGCTATCATCCCTGTCCATGTTTTATAAAAGTGTATTCATGTATGTTTAAAGTCATTTTAAATCATTTTGAATTTTACCCCTTGGTATGGAAGAAATCTTTCTTTTATTTACCCTACAAGGCACTTTTTTAACTTTTCCAACAAAAGTATGAGAATAATGTTTTTTTTAACGTATACGGCATGAAAGGATTTTTACAATTTTATAAAGCCTTATTTTCATGATGCTTCCTCCAGAATATTTTAGGACTATTTCCAAAAAAATCTCTTTCTTTTAAAATTTCATGACATTTTGTGAAAAGATATTTATTTTGAAGCAGAAAGGATATTTTCCTCAAGAATTCATTTCAAGTGTTTTATCAAAACCATTTTTCCATCGAAGATGACATTATTTCATATGTGTATGTTTCAAGTATAATGTCTCTTTGATTTACATGGTATCACTTTTATTATTATGAAATGATATCCATTACTTTTATATGGATTATGTGATGATGGGATGATGTTTATAAAACCCATTTTATTCATTGGGTTATTATGAATGATGTATGTTTATTTTGTGGAACAAGTAAGAATGATTTTATTATGAGATGGGTGGGACCTATATCTCCCTCCCATGAATTGGGTAAAGATTTATATCTCATGAGATAGACATGGCTGGAACGGTAAGTTAATCTGGTTTAGTAATACAGGACTGGAACGAGGAGTGAACTCGATTCAGAAAAGGACTTTGTCCACTAAGTTGGTCTTGGAAGCAATGCCTTGGATAAAATGGAAATCATATCATGTTCTTAATGGTTTCCACATTAACATGATTTATTCCCAGGCTAGTTATTCATGATTAATATTTATTTATTATCCATGCCTTATGTTCTGCCATGTTTTATGTCATTGCTCAAGATTTCATTTTTTAAACATTATGTTCATGTTTGTTAGTTCAAATGTATATGATTTGTTTTATTTTATCCACGATTACCCTTACTGATCATTTCAGATCACCCTTTATATTTTTTCTTTTCCCCAAGATATAAAAAAGGTTTTAGGTAAGAAAACAAAAGGGGAAGATCTTTGTGGGAGATTTTGACGATCTTTCACCACGATTAGAAGATTACGTTCGGAGTTTCCAAAGACATTAAACTATTATTATCCTTGTGTGTCAGTTTTTTATATATATTAAGTATTCCTCAAAAGTAATGTAATTTCCATGTACGTAATGCTTCGGGGTTCTACACCATGCCTCCTCAAAGCCATTTTTGGATGTTGAAGTATTTCACCATGTGCCCTATAAAAAGGCAAAGACACTGATTTCTCCCTTAATGGTGAATGAGAAATCTCTTGAAGGAAATATTTAACTCGTTGAAAAAAATTCCAATGCTGTTACAAAGTCACATGTCTCCATCCTATGTCGGCTTGATGCATTTATGTAATAAGAGGAAATGAATGTGGAGATGAAACTCGATATTAGAGAAATCTCTCCCAAAAAAGGCAGTATAAAGACGATAGATATGATAATGGAAATGATGCTGAAACATTATTAGATAAGATTAAATATCTGTCATCACGTATGGGGAGATCAATAGATTAAGGCTGCATTTGTGGAAGGGTGGGATGGCTTGTTCTACAAGAGGGGGAATGAAAACTCACTGAAAGACAGATGAAAAAGGCAGGTTGGTAACTATTTGATGTGGTTTTTCTCAATTTTATTTCTGATCTCTCTACGATTCCTTTTCATTAATTGTTTTCAATAAAATATGAACTTACTTATTTTGAAAAAAAGAAATAATTTTCCATTAATAATTATATCAATGTGATATTATACATGAAACAGTGAAGAAAACTCTCATTAGAAGCATTCCTCATTGATTAGTTTTTTGGGGGGAAAGAACAATTATTTATACAAAAAGAAAAAATATATTTCAATATCCATAAACTAATAAAAAAATGGGTTTCACATTAAAATGGTAAATTATGGATAATACGAATAGTTCATAAAAATTATGATGTGATATAAAACAGAGAATATCCATTTAATGGGGTATTACTAATTATAGAAATTGGGCGGATAAATTTTTTATCAAATATATCATAATAATGAAAAGGATAATTAAATTAGATTTATATATTTGGGACATATATAAATAATAAATAGTATGCATATATCTAGTGTAGTGTGATAATGTGAGGTAATGTTGGTGAAAGCGTTACCCATCTTTGAGAGATTGTATACCAATGGATTTAGAATTTTTCTTTGATTCCCATTAACATCATTTATAATCAAATAACATTCAATAATTACATAATTCATAATATGTTACATCAATTTTTGATTTAATAAAATTATAATATGTTAAATTATAACCATTATAGTGAGATATAATGTTTAACATCGCTATTGTGTGGGTGTTCATTTCGTGGTTCAAATGTTGTATCATTGGTGGATAGATAAATATGTTCTAGTCAAAAAGTGACTAGAAATAAATAAGTAAAATGAAATGTTATTAATTTCCTTACAAAAAAATGGTCCCTAATATCCATATCTATTTTGATATAGGGATGATTAAATTATTAAAAAATGTTAATTTAATACATTTTGTTCATTAAGGTTATTCTACCAGCCATCATGATGTAAATTCATTTTATTTAAAATTATTATTATATATTCATTTAAAATATGACTAAATATATGTTTTACATATTTAGGTCATTATAAACCATTATATTTGAATTTAAACCTTCCATGAAATTGTAACGAAAAATGAAAAATCAACATTCCAGGAGGTGGTGAACCAATAGAATATAGACGACGTTTCCCTTTGTAGAATTAGAGGAATATGTAATAAGATGGATGATATATATTTTATTATCAAAATAAAAAAATTATATATGATATTAGTGTTATTATTCCATTATTTATTGATTTATTTAGAAGATTCGGAGAAGGTAAAATATAAAAGACGTGTTGATGATATTACATAATCTATTGGAAGTCCATTCTTAGGCATCTACTTAAGGGACCACTGTATTATTATTTTATGAGAACACAAAAAATAGGAATTTAGTGGAGAATGAGGAGATATTTCTGAATATTTTTAGTAATATCTCAAGCTTATATGGTGTGTGGAATTTCATTATTATTTATAAGGGTGTGAGAGTGGTGTTTTTGAATCTGATAATCATATGTTTATTAATTTGGCTTAAGATTCCCAATAATGTTTATTAGTTTGAATATATAGGTAAATTATTTTTTTTATATTGAACCAATTGTGTATTACATCATCCATGACTCATTTCTATAATTATTTATTTATATTTTCATTTTTTCCCCATTTTACAATTCACATAATTTCAACTATTTCAGAAAATTAGAAAACAGTCAACTTGACTTTCTTTGGACATATATATTCATGAAATGAATTTTTTTATTTAAATAATATTATTTATATGATAAATTTAATTTTATATAAAATACTTATTTATTTAAAATATACCATGCTTTTATATTATAATCAGTATTTGAATAATAGGAAAATTTTCATATAGTCTCATAAAATTATATTTTCATTATAATATAAAATTATATATATATTTACACACACACACACACATATATATATATATGAACCCATTTTATGAAAATAAAAAATCTTGTCAACCAATATATTTTATGTTAAAAATAAACTCAAACATTTCTGTTTTACGAAAATATAGATATTATTTTTCAATTTTTATAACATTATTTTCCATGTATAATTATATAAATATGAGATATTATTATTTTACAAGATACATAATGTTATTTAACACATTCAATGGTAAGGATAACATTTTAATGATCATGTTACTATTACTACTATTAATTTACTATTCCAATGGTCAGATTACTATTCCAACGTTATGATTTATATCCCAGCAGGTGGATTTGTAACAGTTATTTGGGGTTCTTACAATATATAAATACCTAATATTTCACTAATTAATCATTAAATTATATTTTATACAATGGTTATACAAAGATATATAAGCATTATCAATATTAATATTCAATTGATTTTTTTATCTTTTCAATATTATTGTTCATGTGTGTGGTTAGATTGGTTGATTGTTGAAGTATAAAATTTTATTTTATAGTTAACAGGTTTTTTATTTTTTATACCATTGTAATATATTCGATTTTAATTTCCAAATATATAATATAATTTTAATATTAAAGTTATTATGAATTTTATTTGCTTTTATAATGTGGATTGTGGGAATTATATATTTCTACCGCACAAAATATGCCACAAATATATACCCAGAAGGGAAATTCCATTTATAAAATTCTATTTCAATAAAAATGTTATTTTAAATTGTTCATGAATAATATTATTTATAATTTAAATATGTTTATAATATCCTTTTCATGTACTTTCAACTCTCTATAAAATTTTTAAAAGATAAATTTATTTATAATTTTATAAAAGGGTCACTTATGAATCTATTTTACAAAGTAGAAATGGTTATTTTTAACATTTACTGAATGAAAACCATTTCAAACTATCACGCATTTATTTTGTTATTATTAATTCCCTATTATTTTTCATGGTTTCTAAATGAGGATTATAATACCGTTATTCTATAAATTTTTAATTTTTAATCATTTTCAATATAAAAGGACATTTAACCTTATTTATATTAGATAACAAAAAATGACTTTTATTACGGGTTTAAATTATTATTTTTATGTATTTTAAATAAAATTGAATGATAATATTTATTTATTTCTTTTTTTGGTTCTTGATAACTATATATAATGACGGGTGGTTCTCATATAGTACTTTAATGCATTGGGAAATAATTTTTTATAAAAGAAAAAATGAGGGTGATAATAGGGAAGGTTAGTCCCTCAAAATTAACATAGAAATAATTATTATAAAATTATATAAACACAATAAAACATGGGATGTCAATATGAGGCTCCATTATAATAATTTTTTATCATCTGGTTGTTTAGTATATTTTTTCACTTATTCATGTAATGAATGTTTATTTACTTTTTAACGATAAATTTTCATTTTTTCAAATAAATGTATTAATGAGTTCCCATGATTATCATGATGCTATAATGGGTTTTCTATGATTTATAATGGGGTTTGATGGTTTATTTGTGAGGAGGTTCATCTTCCCATTCCGATATGCATTTTTTATTATCAAATTTTTAATGTGAATAGGGTAGTCAATTTCATTTGTTTTATTGTTATTGACTAGGATAATAAGTTTCAATTATTTTTATATGTCTTAATAATATTTACATTCTCATACCACTTTTTCAATTTATTTTTATAATATATTATGATACGTAGAAACTATATCCATAATAATAAATCTATAATATGGAATCATATTAATAGAAGAATTATTGTATATAATGAAACATGAGAGTAAACCTAAGAATAAATTTTTAGGAGAAGATGTATAATGTGTGGATTATAGAACTATTTTTAATAGTATTCCTAATTCTATATTGATGTAAAGATAAAATATCATATGAAGGAAAGAATTTGATATCCCTTCTATTAAACTCAACATCGAGGATACTTTATGGTGTGATGTGTTATAGTTGATATCATTGTTAGGGTTTAGTTATCTTTAGTGGTAGGAATGTTATTATGAAAACATAATTTAAAATTATTTTTGATGAAACAGTTGGTTAATATAATTGTTTGTGATCATAATATACTTGTTATCGATAACCTTAATGGTTAATATGTTATAGATGTTTTTTTTATTTTTTTGGATGAATCCAAATTTTCTTATAGTTTGAGACATATTCATTAAAATATGAGTGTTTATAAGGTGTTTATTATGATATTATTTAATATAATAATAATTTGTATTTTTTTGTTTTAGTAAATTGATGGGACCTATATGAATAATGGTCAACATGGATGTGGAGGATATTGAAGGCGATTTTATGAATGATAAATAGAATGGGATAAAAATATGATTGATAATTATTATTGTTATGCATAAATAGATATATTATGTTATGACTAACAATATTCAACATGGTAAATTAAATTAAATACCTATCTATAGAAAATGGGTTTTCATGGATTTTAATTTGAAAAAGATCTTAAATTTTAAAAGAAAAAACTTTTAGCATGTATTGAATGTCAACGAGATGAACCCATAGAAGTATATCAATGAATAAGAAGATGTTTCAAATGTGTGGAGTATAGTTGTTATAATATCAATGTACCAGGAGAAAAGAACATGAATAAGATCATATTGATTGAACAAATAAAGTAATGAAAAATTAATAACGTAAAAAATTGATGTTAAAGAAACTATGAATACCACATTAAAGGTATGAATTATTTTAATATTTTTTCTTATGTTTAAGGGATGTATTATTGGATTTATATTGATTATTATTAGGACATGATTAATATTGTTTATTTTACAAAGGAGTCTTTAGTGCCCCGACCTCACTAGCATTGAGTTGGTATAAAATACCATTTCAGTTGCATGATTACATATAATCAAATCCCAAAGGAGAAAACAGTTTAATAGTCTTGGTAAAATAGATATATACATTATTTCTGTATTACAATTGAATTGACTAATTACAACTTATCTTATCTTCATTTGAGGATACATTTATTCAATATAGAATATCATTGAACATCATTCCTAAAATAATTCATGGATTCGTTGGAAATGAATCAAAATACATGTGAGATAAAGTTTTTAGTAAGGGTTAAGTACATCATAGTAAATTATTAATCAATGTTAATAATAAATATAGAATGTTAATAACATAACATATATGAAATATAATCAACAAACCATGAAGGATGTGAATTAACGACTATTAAAGGTAAATAACTGAACCCAAATTCTATAAAATCCATAAACTGTGTCGATAAAAAATATTGAGAATTGATAGCAGGAAATGAATTCCATTAAAATAACTGGATAAAGAAAAATCAATATCGAAAAGATAATAATTGAAGCACATTCAATTTAATCAATGAAGTGATAATCAAAATCCATCCATATATAATTTCAATGAATAAATATTGAGGATAATAAAAACAAAATCTCAATGAATGCAATGCTTAATTATAGGAAGAAATGTTTCCCAAAAAAAAATTTCCTTTACCAACTAGACCGTTAAAAAAATGGTTTAGTATAATACATTGTATAACTTTCAAAAGATAAATTATAATTTTATTGAAAAAACTAAATTAATTTGTTCCAAATTGATCTCATATCATTAGAATATTTTTGCGTTATGGGGCATAATTTAAAACATCCCTAACCCATTTCACAACTATCTAAAGAATCCCTCATATATCTAGTAATAGATTTAATTTTTGAACAACGTGACTTATCATGTATACATATTCAGAAAATAATAATGATATATCTACATTTACCAAGATATTAAATAACTTTCAATGAAAGAAACATTTATAAAATTCTATATAGTTTATAAAATCTTCATATCTATGATAAATGATAGTGTTATTTTGGGGGAAATCTAATGATCAATTACTACATGGAATTGAATATTTCAAGGGGACGAAAAATAATCAATCTAATGAATATCAATACAATACTTGGTCAAATTTATAATAATGCATCCAAAATAAGAATAAGGATAGTATTAATAAAACATATCCCATGTGGAGTAAAATGAACGTTTGTTTGTTATTGATGCTTTAAATACTATAAAAAGTTTTTCAAAAACAATTACAAGGAAAATAACCTCTTCATTTTGAGAAAAAATGAAATAATTTTCATCGAAAATGACATAAAAAATTATTTAAATATTATATTTTTGATCATAAAAATGAAACATCATGGAAATGGTAGTGGGTAATTTGATAAATGTCCTACGTGGTGAAAATAACATTCCTATTTCAAGGAAGAAAGCTTCTAAAAGTCCCTTCTTCAGAAAGAAATAACATAATTAATTTGAAAACAAAAATTATAAATGAGAAAACAGATAAAAATGATTTAATAAATCATTTTTGGAAGTTTTATTGTTTTTTAAATCCTTTATTAAAATGTGGTTTTTATTAGAAATTTTTTTCTTTGACTAAAGTTAGAAATATTGTTTGCTTTTATTAAAAAAATTCAAAATCATTTTGAGTAACATTGAGGGGGAAAATGGTACTATAACATGAAAAAATTCTTGAATAAAAATAGGATAATAAAGTGAATGGTTTCATTTAAAATGATCATATAATTTCCTATAATGGAATTTCAATAATAATAACTCCTGATTAGAATGAGATTAAGAAATAAACCCTTAAAATGATTATAAAATTTAATTGAGAGTTGATAAATCAATATATTAGGTGTAACATCAATAAATAAACATATAATAAGTGGAAATACATTATTATATTTTTAATTTCATTATATACATAATCATATAAAATTATAGATGAAGAAGAATTAATATAACCCCATGAAAATTGAATTCAATTATGAAATTTCATTACCACTGGGTCAATTTATGTTCAAATAGTTATAGATGAAATAAATAAATTTTAAAATAATAATATCATAAAAAATGAATTAATCTGGATATTAAATGTTAATGGGCATTATATGAACCTTATAAAATAAAATATGTGCATAACATTACAATATGCCTCATAGAAATAAAATTGAGCTGAAATCCCATAATACTCAAGTAACCATTAAAATAGAAGCCTCTATAGAAATAATAATGAAATGAAACATTTAAATACAATTTAGTCAAAAAATTCATGATATAATACTTCAAAAGGGTAGTTGATACACCAATGAAATTAAGTAAGTGGTGAAAATGATATTTATGTCATATATTCAAAAATATTATGAAAATATGTTGCATTGAGCATCTTTTTGGGAGAACATCCTCTATCATATGTCATAAGGGTTTTAATTTATTTATATAATTTTAATAGAACAATAATAATATATATTATTTCATATTTTATCTTCTCATAATATCTTATTACCAATGAGTAATTAATTTTCCAACATTTCCAATATTTCAGGATTAAATTACATAGTTTTTCTAGTTTGTTTTGACTTGTAACATATTATTCCTATTAACTAAATATATAATTAATCCTAAATAGAATGTAAAAAATGATTTAAAGACCATATATAACCATTTCATATGTATTTATAACAATACATAAATGTTGGAGATATAAAATGGAATGCACAATTCAAGGAGACCATAGTTCATCAATATAAATGAACACTATATCCATCTATTTTTTATTTATAAAAACATGAATGTAAATGATATTTATATATTTATATATATATTATAATTTTTGAATAATATTTAATTAACACATGTCACATCATTTAATTAAAATCATTATTTACACATTCCTTGTATTGCATGAATAAATCATGTGGGTGGAGGTAGTTTTCACATCCATAAAAGATTTTATTATATTTTAAAAAATTCAAATCATAATGGTATGTTTTATATAAAAAATGACAAGTGAAAACATATGTGGTTAATAATATATATATTATATGAAATATAAATCCTTTATTATTTCTTACAATGAATGGTGGTAAATTAAAAAATGAATGACATCAGTACACGAGGTTGTAGTCTGCCGTACACATGAATAATGATTGTGTGTCCCATTTGATGGATATGTGTGAAAGTGTGGTTCATAATATTATATTAAATTTTTTTTATTAAACTAATTATATTTATTTTATTATATAAAAATGATATAAATATATTTGAAGGGGTGGAGAAGTAAATGAAACACACGTGATTGTTGAAGAACATTACCTCTTACTCGGGTAGGTGCTTTTGGTTAATACCAAAATACATCATTGGTTTTATTCGATCAAAATTTGAGGAATTTGGGATGGGAGAGGTCTCTTATGAGCTAATTTGGGAATGTTTTTTTGATAATACTAGCTTTAATGGTTCGAATAAGTGAGAGAGGTGAGCGCCTTTTTATAGTCACAGAGGAGAGGCATTCATGTAAATTTTTGAAAAGGTAATTCCACCATCCTTTTTTTCATGTAATGTAAAGAAAATACTTAACAAAAATTCAATTAATGGATTATATTATCCTAATATTACTATTAAAATACATTTGTACATGTTTCTATCTTATTTTCCCATTAATTTTATGGTTTAGTCCCTTGCTAAGCCAATTTGATTCACAATATTTATAATTACATTTAGTTACATTCACTAAAATATTTGGTAAAAAATAATTTCATATTACCATACATAATAAATTGTTTTTATTAAAAATATGGAATCCATTCATTCAAAAAAAATCCACGAAGTGGCATAAATTAATTTAAATTAAATCACGATGATGGGATGACAAAGTAAGATTTTAATGTAAAACATTCAAAAGATTTAAATGTTTTTAAAGCCTATTTCAATGTGAAATAGAATCCAATGACCAATATTGGATTTATTTTTGTGTTATAAAGTATATATACATTAAAATGAAATTAAAATATAATTAATATATATATATAATTTATATGAAAAAGAAAGTTACAACTAAATATCAATATTTTTCACTTTTCATCAAAAAATGAAACTTCATATAAAAATAAAAATATTTCCATAAAATCTAAATCCCATGTTACTTTATCAAAAATTGTTTTTATATTCTTATATGAAACTTATAAATTTGTTTATTTGTTTTTAACAGGAGAACCATTAAAGAGTGGAAATATTTCCATTGAAGAAAAAAAATAAATTCTTATGCGTTAAATTCAATTTATTCTCATCTTATGTTTAAAAAATAGGCTGGATGAATAAAAAAATATTTTATTGAATAATATATATATATATTTAATATAATTTATTAATATTTCTTAAATTAATTTTTTTTATAAAATAAATTTGTGAGCATAAAAATATTTTCATTAACATGAATTAGTTCTTTAATAATTTTTAAGAAATTGGTATCCTGTGAATTTTTATTGGCCACATATTTTATAAATTTAGTTAATAATATTCAAAAAATCAAATTTAATGGCTATTTTCTTTGTTATTATGTCAAATAATAATTTTTAATAACATATTATTGTTTTATAAAACTCAGTTATGTGTGTAATGCATGTGATAAAATACTGTAGTTGATGCGTGTGACAAAAACCAACACAATATTATTTGAATTTCAAGATATTGAATGTATTAAATTTTCTGATTTTTTTTAAAATATCCTAAACACTTTAGAGGTTATATTAATTTCTACTTTTGGTGTTTCATTTAATACATGCTATTGAATGAAAATGTACTCTTTTAGAATATTCGAGGTGTTATATCCCCACCTTAAATAAAATACATCCCCTCAATTTGAACCCAATATCCAAAAGATAGTGTTTGATATTTTAAAATTAGTTTTTAAATCCCAAATTTTGGTAAGAGTTAATCAAATATCATCTTAATAATATAGAATGATAAGTATAATGGTCACATTGAATAAAACATAACTAGGTTTCTAAGCAGGAGACCATTTGTGGTAGGTAGAGATTCATACATGAAAGAACAGTAAAAATATTTATATGGGAGATTGATTCCATTGATCAGAAACATGTGAATTATAAATTGAATTTTTACGTCCTGAAAGCAAAAATCTTTGACAAATTAAATGACTATCAATTCAACCAAAACATCGGTATTTAGAAAACATTTTTGTTTTAAGATACATTTCCTGATGTTGAGGAATTATATTATTGAATAAGAATGTAATAAAATATACTTACTTCATATGTTTCAATTTCATAAGAATAATATCAACATTTATTTACTTCGAGAAAATAATAATTGATCCATTATAGCATGAAATAGATATCTTAAAATTATCTTTGATTATTAAACCACTAAAAATCACTTTTAATGTTGTGTAAGGCCCATAAGAGAGAGAAAATTCTTTAAAATTGTCAAAAAATAATCTACATATCCAATATGGTCAATACATAAATCTGAAAACCTAAAATTAAAACTACTTGTTCATTAATAATATTTATTCTCAAATTATTTTAATAAAAAACAATTACATATTAACTAGGACAGTTTGTAGGTCAGTGGTTGGTGTTAAACACTTATCATCCTTCGGTCTTTGGTCCAAGCCCCACTACCTTAATAAAATTTAAATTTTTTCACCTAGTATATATGTTTTACTATTCTAAAAATATATTAATACTACCTCCAAAAGAACCATGATGGACATCCTTCAAATATTCTAATTAAATACCCTTTTCACTATGATGTTAAATAAAATACATTTTTAAGACTAATAATATGGTTCGAATATTATTAAAATTTTGTTAATTATAGTAATAACACTAAATGTTATAAATAAATTTAAACTCATGTGTCTAAAATTAAAGGTTATTATTCACCAAATTTATTTTACACTAAATAAATAATAAACTAATGAGTTGTATTAACCTAAAATTTTTCTACAATATCCTTAATTTTAGTAAAATCCCATTATATAAATCCTAAAAGTGGTGATAATAACATAGATCATATGATCGACCAAAAACTCATAATATTTTACTGGTATCCATAACTATTAATTTAAAGTATAAAAAAATTATTTTATGAATATTATCATTGTTTGTCTTAGAGTTATAGTCACTACTCGTCGATTTCCTAAATATGGTTCCCAATGTTTCTACTAAACCTATCCTTATACCAATTAGTGTGACATGACCCCATTAGACTTCAGCAAATGTCATGTACCATTATATTGGCATGATTACAAGTAATCAAATCCCAATAGACCAGTGTGTTTAGTATTCTTGATAAACGAGATACATATATAGGTCTTTTATTACAAATTAATACATTAATTACAACATAATATTTTTTTAATGATAATTTTATTTCATATACGATATCCTTTAAAATAATTATCAGTACACTTCTTGGATTGCTGGAAACAGAAAAAAACAAAGGTGGGAAAATATTCTATTTACAGTATATTTATAGTGTTATAAATAATGAATCAATGAAAATAATAATTTTTTATTGTAATAACTAAACAAACATGCCATAGAATCAATAAATAGATAATGATGTTAATAAACAATATGAGAATTTAAAAAACTAAAAAAAAATATCATAAAATAAAAAATCTATGTGAAAAGACAATATGGTAATGTAATAACTAGAAACACATACCATTTAAATATATAGACAAGGCATAATACATATGTAATGGAAAATAACTAAAAACTGTTCCATTTAATCAATTAACTGAGAACTAAAAACATCCATAAATAATTTCAAGTAGAAAATATCATGTATAGTAGTAGCTGAATCTAAATAAGGGATATTATTAATAATTGGACACTGTGTTTCCCATGTACATACTTATTTTAAGTTCAAGACCATTTAAAAGACAGTTTAACATTGTTCGGTAAAGGAATTTCTGAAAAAAGATTATAACTTTCATGGTTAAATACTGGAAGGGTTTGTTCCCAATAGATTTCATCTCTTGATAATATCTATTCATTGGTGGGCTTACTTTATATGGTCCCCAACCCATTATATACATATCCACTGCATTCCTTGTATATAGAGATATTGATTTAATTCAGGAATAATTTTTCTTATAATATATCAAAATTGAGTAAAAGATACATATTTATCAATCTCTCCCATGATGTGAAAAAATATTCATAGTTAAAACAGTATGTAAAAATTGTATTTGTTTACAAAATAATCATATCCAATATAAATGATATGGATATTTTGGGTAACTTTAATGATCAATTATCACTTTAAAATGAATATTTCAAGGGGAAAAGAAGTAATCATGGTAGGGAATGTCAATACTATCCTTGGTCAAAGAAATCACTTCCCATAAAGTGGATGAATAATAAAAATATCAATACAAAATATCCTAATTAAATTAAAATGACGGTTTTTCATCGGTAATGAATGAAAATACTAAAAAATGATATTTTAAAATCAATTTTAATGAATTCACCATTTTACTTTTAAAAAAGAATTGAAAAAAACATTCAAAATAAATTTAAAAAATAATGACTTAAGAATAAACATTTAAAACATGAATGGAAATAATCAAATTAATTGGGTTGGGTGATTCTATACATGACATACATGGATAAAAGAAAATTCCCTTTTCAAGGAAAAAATTAGAGAAATGTCCATTGTTCAGAACACGAAAAGATGATTTGATTGAATATTTTTAAATAAATAAATGGTAAAAAAATATCTAATAAATCAGTTGGGTATGGATAAAAATATTTTTTAAAAAACATTTTTGGAATCCTAGTTTTAATAAGAAAAGTGGTTCTTTGAATAAAGATAGAAATGATGTCGGATTATCTTAAAAAAAATAAAAAAATTTGAGCACTAAAGGGTAGAAAGTTATTAAATTCAAGGAAAAAGGTCATGAATATTTTGAAAAGAATAATATAAAATGTTTTATTGAAAAATTTCACATAAAAGTTCCTTTAATTAAATTTAAAGAATATTTTATCTCGATTATAATGATATTGTGAAATAAAACATTAAAATGATCATAATGTTGAAGAGAGAATTGATCAATTAATTGATTATGTGTATATAATTTAAATAAATATAGCTAAATTTGATATAAATCAATAGATAATCAATGTAATCATACATATAATCATATAATATTAATGATAATAAATAATTAATACAACCCAGTGAAAAAGTAAATGAGTTATAAAATTTCATTTCCACTTGATCATTTTAAGTTCAAAATTCCTTAGAAGAAATAATTCAAATTGACAATAAAAATAAAAATAATACTTATTTATTCATTATATTTAATGGAAATGTGGATGTAAATACACAATATAAAATAAAATCGGTGCATAAAATTACGATATACCCCATTGAAACTAAATTGAGATAAAATCCTTTTCTACTTGATTTTCTTAAATGCCTAAAATAAATAATTATAAAATTAAACATTTAAGTAAAATGAATATAAAAAAATTCATGAAACAACATATCAAAAGAAAATATATATAAATCACACAATGTAAGTAACTGTTGAATGTGATATATATCTCATAGATGTAAAAAGTGAGATGAAAATATCTTACATTGTGTTTCCTTTTGGATGAATGTATTTTGATTCCTGTATAAGGGGTTTAAAATTGAAACTATCTTATAATAAAACCATAATCATATTAATATTATCATATATTAACTTCTCATATTTTTTATTACCCATTTTTTAATAATCAGTCTGTATTTACACTATTTATAATGTTAATTTAAATGTGTTTTGAGTTTGTTTTGACCTATTACATGTGGTTCCTATTAATTAAATCAGGATTTAATCATCTATAGAATGTAAAAAATGATGAAAAAATATATATTACCTATAAATTTATCTAAAATAATTCATAATACTTGGAAATTGGAAATGAAAACCACAGTTCAATGAGATGTAGGCCAAATGAAAAAAGTGAACCCTACTTCTATGTCATTATTGTATTAAAAAAATTTAAAATTAAATCATATATATTTATATTATAATTATAATATCATATTTTTTATCAAATATGTTACATTGGTTTATTAAAATAATATTTTATGCATTCCATGTATAGAATGAATTAATGACACCACTTTGAGGAGGCAATAGTCCACATATCCACAAAAGATTTTAATATATCCCCAAAAAATTGAAATAATCAAGGAATGTGTTATATTAATAAATAAATAAGAATACAGAAATTATAGATACAATATATTTCATATATAAACAATAAATGCATCATTATTTCCAACATTTACAGGTTGTTAATGGAAGAACAATATATATCAGTTTGTGAGGCAGTAGTCCACTGTACACACAAACAATGATTGTGTATCCAATTTGATGGATGTGCGTCAATGGGTTTGAAAAATGATATCATAAAAAAATTAATGTATATTTATGATACTTGGTTATTATAAAATAATGATATTAAAATAATAAATGTGTACAAATGTAAATGAAACTCAAGTGATTATTGAATAAAATTACCTATAATTAGATAAAACACATTTTAGTTTATACCAAAATACTTCCTTGTGTTGATTTATGCCCAATTGGAGAATTATATTGTCCATGTAGTGATTTTGGGGGACACATTGTGCAGTGGTAGGGTTATCCACTGGAATTTATATATGTAAATAGGTGGGAGGGGTGATTACCTTTTCATATTGGAGGAGGAGTGTCATTCATGGAATATAAGCTTCAACCCAGTTGGTGAGGGATCTTCAAGATCATCCATAAGACCCATTATCGAATTTTTTCATAGGCATATTTCTGGTTAAATGTAGATGGAAGTTAGAAGTACTATAAAAGGTACCATTTGTAATGGTAGAATCTAGAACGAATAACATTTGGGCCACAAGTTTGGGCCTACATTCCATAAGGCATTTGATTCACACAAATATTTTGGTCAATAAGGATTTCATGCCACTTCTAGGCCACCGAGCCACCATAAGGCCTTTGGGACACTTGATATGTAGAGGGAAACTAGAAAAATTCTACAATGAATATAATTTAGAGGTTGATTCAAATAAAGGCCTACTTTGTTGAGGAGATCTTTTAGATTTGTATGAATAAGAGAGTATGGTATTTTCCATCAGTTCTAGGAATTTTTAACCATTCATAGGTCACATATCTGAACAACAATGCAGTTGTGGAGAGCCGATCATGATGAAGAGGCATGGGAGGGGATGTATCAAGTTTTCATAGTCTGGGATGTATTCCATTAAGACCGTCAGGTCCTATAATGTCACCGATACTTCATGAAATGAAATGTAAGGGTTCCCCTTCAACCATTAAATGGTATATTATAAATAAAGAATAAAAAATGAAGGCCATCGGACCATTCAAGAAGAGTATTGTCATTCATGAACATTTTTTAAAAGGGAATTGCAACCTTGTTTTTTCATGTCATTTTTTCCAATAATGAAATATATATATAAAAAGGATTATAATGTTTAAATATGTTCAGAAAATATATTTTGGAAAAGTTTCTAGGACATTTTGGCCATAATTTATAAGGTTTATTCCCTTGTGAATCCAATAGTTCCCTTAATCAGAATAATTAATTATAATTAAATTCTCTCATATTTTCGACCAAAATTGGTGTGAAATTATAGGACATAATTAATTAATATTATTCAAAAAATGTAATATATTTTCCAAATTCGAATAACATTAGTGGAATAAATTAATTTAAATTTAATCCTGACAAGGGGATGATAAAGTGGGGTTTTTAATGTAAAATATTGAAAATATTGAAATGATTTTACATCAATTTTAATTGTGAAATTGATCCCAATTACATAATATTGATTAATTTATGTATTATTAATATATATAATCATTGAAACTAAATTAAAATATAATTTATGGATACAAATAAATTATATGAAAATGAAGATTTAAATTAAAATTTAATGTTTTACACTTTTCATGAAACAATGGAACATCAATGAAAAATACAAAAAATTCACCATAATATAATTATGATTTTACTTTTTCAATGATGTTGTTTATTTTGAAAAATATAATTAACAATGGTTTCAAAAATATTTTTTAAAATAGCTCTTCCATCAAATGGCAGGAAAATTTCCTTTTTATTAATAGATAATTATTATGTGTGAAACTATATTTATTCATATCGTATTCATAGGAAATATTTTGTTTGAATATAATTTATTATTGAGTATATAATATATATATTTCATTATAATTTTTCATTAGTAGTTATTATTAATACTTATTAGGAATAAACAACTTTGTGATCATAAAAATATTTCATTTATATTCATTTAGTTTTTATATTCATTTCTAATTAATTGGTATCATATTGTAACGTCCCAATTCTGGAAGACGCCTAGAGGCGGCCAATACCCGATTAGCCACATTGCCTCAATCACATTTTAAAAAACTGCAGTGGTATCCAACTAGCTGTGAGGGCCTTGGGTGTTCTAGTGGGGAAATTACACCCTCATTGGAAGAGTAACACAACATAAGTAAAACTGATAGCAATAGCAGAAGCAGAAAAACATGAAATAAGTAAATAGTTTAAGTAATAAACAATTAGTGCACAAATATATTAAATATTCATGATACATATGTCTAGGAAAGTAACCAAATAAGTCAAAAATCTGGAATAAAACACTAATCCAAAGTAAAATAGAAAGGGAAGTAAATAACTCCACAACATCGCAAGCCCCACCTTGGTCACATGCTCCCCAGCTCCATAGCAATCAATTACATGAAGAAGAAGGGAGAATTCCCTTATCTATACCAGCATCAATATTATCTATTTGGGCACAAAAGCATGACCCAAATAGGGCATGAGACTTATCCCAGTAGGAAACCACCCAATGATCTATGTCTAATAGTCAGTGAATATATATGGAAGATAGTAAAAAAAAATGAAACAGTAAACAAGGAAGTAGACATTGTAACAATCCTACAAATTCAAATGCATTCCTTTTCATAAATCACGTAAGATTCTAATCAAAATAAGTTAACACTCAAGGAAGTACTCATAGCCTAACCCCTTTTGTTTAACCAAATAAAAAAAGAATCCTTCATTGAAGTACTCACAATCTTAACCCTCAGGTTTAGCTTTAGCAAATACACACTATGGAATCACTAATGGTCAATTCCCCATGTGGTTGTGTATCAGTAACTAATAGACACTCTGAGGAATCACTAAATGTCCAATTCACTTTATGGACCATATCAAGGAAACTACAGACACTTTGATGGAGCACTTACGTCCATCCCCCCTATGGTCTCACAACGTAAAAGTAAACAAACAATCTAGAGAATCCCTCGATGTCACTTCTCCTTATAGTCTATTATACCACGTTCCCACAACCCTGTGTAAGTCAATTGTGAACATTGATAGATGGTTTCCAATGTAAACCTCAAGAACTACTTTGATAGACAATCCACAACATATCATAGCATGTCAAATAATAATCACACCATCCTAACAATACAAGGTATTGAAAACAAAGTAGCCTAATAGGCAAAGTAAGCTAACCAGTCAAAATAAGAACACATGTGAAAACCACCATTTCATTGAATAATTAACTCTATTCATAAAAAAATAACCTTTATCCAAAAAAACAGGGCATAGAAGGCAATAACAGGGCTAAAACCAGAAACAACCAATACCCCTTCCTTGGGTATTGTGCACTTTTGGATAAAAAATTAAAATAATAACTATTTAAAGGCATAGACTACCTACCTTAGCGTTTTACGAACAATATACGTGATCCTTAGGCCTTTAATCGCCCTTTAATTCCATAGATCTACAGGAAAACATAATACATTCAACCACAGATAACTTGTAAAGAGGAGAAATTAGGAGATATCGTTCAAGAATAAAGGGGAATTCACGGATGCAATTCCAAGGCAATTTACGGGGGTTGATTCAGAGAATGGATGTCGATTTGGGGGATCGGAGAAGTTCTATGGTCGTACAGATGCTCATGGATGAAATAGGTCAAGAAGAAGTGCATTATGTCCATCAGAAGCATCCCTGGTCCGTTTAATGAACTAAAAGAAAGTACACAACATGTTCCTTAAAAGTACACAACATGTACTTCCCTTTTCCAACCTCCGCATTAGGCAGTCTCCAGGTCACCACACACGACCATCTACTCGGTCGTTACCTAGCCTATAATGTCACATTTGGAAACTGTGTAAACGATGTGTACATAAATGACACAACACGTACTCCTGAAATTTCCAAAAACATTTTTTTAAAAGATCCATAATTCATGATTCATACCTAAAAACAAGATCCGAGTTCTTACAAACACCACCCTTAAATAAATTTATCCAAAACTTTCCTTAGCATGTAGGCATAGAAGAAGAAACCGCGAACATCTCTGGATACTGTGATCGTACATCAGCCTCCCTCTTCCAAGTCTTTTCTTGTACTCGCTCGTGCTACCAAAGAACTCATACCAGAGGAACATACCAGCTGCAGATAACCTTCACACTTCAATAAAAAAGTTAGATAGGATTATTCTCGAAGGATGTTACCACCTATAACTAAACCTCCTATGGTTATAAAACATGGGACAAGTCTGAGAAGTATTTTCAAAGATGAGAAATGTGGAAGACATCATGCATAGTGTGGTACCATTGAGGTAACTGCAGCTGATATGCATCCAATCCGACTCTCTCCAAAATCACAAATGGCTCGACGTACCCCGACGAAAGCATACCATGTTTCCTAATCCTCATGTGTCATATCCTCTGTGTGACAAGTAGGAAAACCTAATATATGACCTTGAAATCCAGAGGTCCTCTTCTTCAATCAGCATAAGACTTCTGTCGTGACTGTACATTGTCCATCCTCTTCTGAATAAACTCTATATGCTCTGTGGTATCCTAGAGAAGATGATGTCCCAGCATAGCTTCCACTCCTGCCTCCAGCCAGCATAAGGGTGATTATCATGGCCTACTATACAAAGCATCAAATGGTTCGATCTGAATAGTTTCATGAACACTATTATCATAAGAAAACTACACAAGTGGTATTTGCTTCTCCGAAGAACCTCCAAAATAATGGATTCATGCTCGGCGCATGTCCTAAAGAACCTGAATCGTACGCTTGGACTGGCCATCTATCGGGAGATGGTAAGTTGTACTCAGAATTACATGTGTACCCAAAGCCTTATGTAATCCCTAATAGACCCAAGAAGTAAAATTTGTGTCTCTGTCTGAAACAATGGATTATATAAACCCATGTATATATAATATATCTCAAATGTACAGCCTCCCAATATCATCAAAACAGGCGGTCTCCATGATCAGAAATAAGTGAGAAACCTTCATGAGTCTATTAATGAAAACCCAGACTGCATCATTCCCTTGAGGTGACATTAAAAAACCTGTGAAAAATTCCATCATGACATGATTCCACACCCACACGAGAATGGATAAGTGATGAAAAAACACAACTAGTCATTGATGCTCTGCCTTCACCTCCTGGTAGGTGGATCACCTCATGAAAAAATCAACAACATCTCTCTTCATACCTGGCAACAAACACTGATAGTGCAGATCACAATACATCTTCGTGACACCAAGATGAACTATCCCAAATGAGGAATGAAAGTCATGCATAAGCTCCTCGCATATGTCAGCTGACACCCATACATGCCCATTAAAACACAAGATCTCATCATCTCCTATGGTCCATCGTGGAATGGGGTCCTTTCTTGACACACTCTCCTATAGGACTAAGCCTTACTAAGATGATAGATTCCTCAATCTCAATAGATCAAGAAGAGTAGACGTAATAAGTAAATAAGATTGAAACATATGCCCTTATCTTTTGTGCACCTCCAAATGCATCTCAGAGAACAGAGCCATAAGCTGCACCTCACTACTGGCCTCCTGAACTAGCTGTATCTGAGTTCTCCTGCTCAACGCATCAGCCACTGCATTGCCCTATCCATGCATATAAATAATCACCATGTCAAAAGACTAAAGGTACTCAATCCACTTTATCTGTCTAGAATTCAGGACACACTGAGTGAAGATATACTTGAGACTTTTGTGGTCGGTGAAAACCACAAAATTTCCTCCCAAAATTTATTGTCTCCAACAGTGTAAAGAATGAAAGAATGCACCAATATCAAGAGCGTCTTTCGGGTAGTTTCTCTCATGTGGCCTCAACTTCCGAGACCCGTATACAATGAACCCTTCTCACTTCATAAGCCTTGACCCTAGCCCGATACCTGATGCATCACAGTAAACAGTGTATCTCTTGCCTAGCTCTAGAAAAATTAGTATCAATGCTAATGGAAACCTACCTATTGGATTCTGAATGACTAAATAGAAAGATTCCAACCAAAATTACTTTACACCTTTCTTAGTCAGGCCCATAAGTGGTGCTTCTAATTGTGAAATGTCTTGTATAAATTGTTTTTAGTGACCATCCATCCCATGAAAATTCGGTACCTCAAAGTCATTCTTTGGCTGCTCCTAGGAAACTACTTCTCTCACTTACTCTGGGTCCACTAATACACATTTCTATTATAGAACATGGCCCATGTAGTGAACCTGGTCCATCCAAAAGTGGAATTTTGAGAGTTCATCATATAATTAATGCACTCTCAGTGTACTCCAAATGATCTCAAGATAGGAATCATAGTCTTGTCGAGTATGAGAGTACCCCAAGATATCATCCACGAAGACCACCATGAATGAATCCAAATAGGGATGGAATAATAGGTTCATCAGTCCCTTGAATACATATGGCATGTTCGTGAGACCGAATGGAATAACCACATACTCGTATAGACCATACCTTCTCTGAATGGCTGTAAGAGGTTCATATAATGGTATAATGCACAACAGATGGTAATTAGATCTCATGTCAACCATTGAGAAAACCCAGTCTCCTTGAAGTTGAGCAAAGAGATCATCCATCCTTGATAAGGGATATCGTTTATTTACCATCACTTGTTTCGACATCAAATAATCCACACAATGTCTGAGGGTATCGTCCACATTCTCCGCTAACAGGACATGCACACTCCAAGGAAAAGTACTAGGTCAGATGAAATCACTGGCCTCCAACACATCACACTGCTTCCTGATCATTATAAACTCTGGTGTAGCCATCCAATAAGGAATAACTAACACTGGTTCCGCTCCTTGAATAATATCAACAGAAATTTACACCTCTTTCTTAAGAGAAAAACTAAAAATTCCTCTGGAAAACATCCTCGAAATAATCCACCACTGAAGGAAAGTACATCTGTGAAGTCCCATGGTCATCCAGATATAGACCAGAAATATGGACTATAAATTCTCCCAACCCATGATGCTTGGGTCCCTCTCTTCATTCATAGACATCCCTTTCGCCACTATGAAGAAACAATATGCCCTCTGGTGATGTGAAACTCACCCTACTACGATAGAAATTAATAACTCCTAGGAAGGGAACTAACCAATCCATTATGAGAATGAAATCATATCCTTTCATCACTAGGACATAGAGGTCCCAAAATATGTGACACCCAAAAATCTCTAGAGGGAATTCCTTGAACTGACGTACACTAGAAATTCTAGTCCCCAATGGAGTGTCTAACGTCATGATATCATCAGAAAAATGATACAGAGCCCAATTCTCTCCACCACAATGACAAATATAATCCTATGGGAAGACCCTATATAAAAACGAGAATAAGATAAAACTAAAGAAACTAGGATTGTACCTCAAACTATAGTGGTTTCAGGATCCTTCTCCTGCTGTGTTTGATCCACTGCAAAAGTCTATCCAGCACTACGACTCTATGACCATGTCTGACCACCCTCAGTTGATCCATCCTATTATCTATGAATTCCTGGACACTGGATACCATGGCCACGACCTCCACCTCAGCATGAATGGCTTGAAGAACTCCAGTTTCCTAACTGAAGAGAAATAGGTGGTTCTTCTCCTGAATATAGAGTCAATGAAAAACTCTTATCACCCGTAGGTGGTGAGAAAAACAGACAGAAATTCTGAAGACAAACCATTTTTCCATAATATCAGCACTCTATTGGGTCTCTTGGGCAATCTGACCTCATATGCCCACACTTCTTGCACTGGTAGAAAACAATATATATCCCAAAAGAAGTGTCATTCCTCCTCAGATACCCAAGTGTAGACTCTTTATGACATTTCCAACTGTCAGTAGGAGGGATACCAACTCCAGATTTCCAACCTCCCTGGCCCACCACTCTAGAATCCCTCATATTTTACAACGTGATTAGCGATTGGTTGACTATAGATGTAATGGAAGTCAACATGGAGATGTTCACCAAATATCAGATGTCATTCCTGAGACCATCCAAAAACTTCATTGCTATGAATTACTCATCACCTCCTAGATTTGGCGTAAAGCACTACAGCTCGGTGAATAGGGACGAATACCCCATAACTGAAAGAGATCCATTCTCCAAACTCATGAACTCTCATTCTCGATCGACCATCAAATTCTCGAAGTTTATGTAGTCATAAAAGGCACACTTTAAATAATCCCAATCCATATCGTACTTGTATCCCACCTGTGAGATCACTTCCCACCATCTCTTGGTGGAACCCTGAAGCATATACACAGCGAACCTCAACTTCCTCTCTAGATGTTCCTCTAGACGGCCTATGATAGAAAGCATGGATTCTAACCATGGCTCTGCAGCCTAAGTTCCTCCTTCCCCTATGATGGTGGGAGGATGGTGCTACGTGAAAACCTACGTCAATTATGCCATAGAAGGGGTAGGTTGCGGTACTCCTCATAAAGTCTTCATAAACATAATATAGCCCTCTAGGAATTGTATGTCACCACCTATGTCCAGAATGATGCCCTGTGACAAAAATTGCACAACTGGAGGATATGTTGGTAGTACCTGATCAACCATATTCGGTGTCTGATCACTGCCCTGTTACTGGTGGACAGCCGGAGGATGTCTCGGTGGCATGAATCTGCAAGGTCAATTGCACACCTTAGATGAATATTAACATTAACTGAAACATAGAAGGGTATGAAGGAAAAAATATTATGACATAATTCAAGGTATTCAAAACACGAATACATGGTGTGTATAATACCAACATAGTTTATTCCCTTAATCCTTCACATGGGTGTGTACTTCTTCCAACCCAGTTCATGTATCAACCCAATAACATGGCATGTTTTCCTAACACAAGGCGTGTACATGAATCTTATACCCGTGCCTGAGTTACCAAATTCATCTAAGAAACATGGTGTTCCTAGTACAAGACTACAAGGCTTGCTAGTTCTAGACGCAGCGTGTACTAGATGAACATCACTGACGTGTGTTGTTAGTTACAAGACTGATTACACGTCTGACTCTACACGATGTATTTATGACAGAAATAGTGTGTACTAGAATGATTTATCCAACCTCTATTGTTCGTTACATATATTGATACATGTGTAACACTATATGGAATGCTCAAGCTTGACACGACGCGTATAACTTGTTTTTTATCCATCAGTTTTGTTAGTAACATGGGTGGACACATGGTCTTCACAACAAGTCATGTACATCAAGAACACAACGTGTTCCACCAAATATTCCCCAACACCGTGTCTATGCCTACACAGAAAGTGTAATAAATGGCATGTTCTTCGAGAAGTATTTCTATTCATGAGTATGGAGAAAAATAATGGAATGAATGTTAATGCGCGTACACAAGAAAATATTGTTGATATTTTTATAAATATTATAAATATTTATAGGTAATAAAAAATAAAAAATATTTTCAATATTTTATACAGTGATCCCTAGAGTATATATATTAGAATGAGGAAGACAGCACTGTGTGAAATGATCTTTTTAGATATCTATTAGGTGAGGATCACCATTGAGAGTCAGATGAAAACAAGTGAAAATCATCTTCCCCACTTCGTATTGTCATGTATCATGTGCATCTCAATCCTCTCACACCACCATGATGAAAAAATTAATTTAGATGATTTTGAGGGAAAAACATTAGGTAAATGAAAGCATGAAATATGTAAAATTATTAACAAAAACTTCTTATAAGCTTTTTCATTTATATGAACATCACTTCCATTAAATGTGTATACTATTTTTGATTCATGTCTGGAATCATTATGCTCTTTATTTGATGCCCCGTGAGATGTCAGTGAGGGTACTATTAGAAATCATGATAATGGTACTTATGGTAGTGGTGATAGTGGGGGTATTTATGTTGATTATTATAATGATACTGATAATGAACTTTGGAATTCTAGAACTGATGTTGGTGATGATTATGATAGAACTAGCGGTGAGGATGGAGATATTGATCCCCTGTATTTTTTAATTTATGTTATGGGACATGTGTGTATGACTAAACCTAATTTATGATGTGTGTTGTATATTCATGTTATAGTATTATAAACTATTTTAAAGATTTTTCATTACATTATGGATGAATATTAAATATATAATAATTTTATTTTATAAAATTTATACCATGGTTGGTAATTATTTTGGAGGTTCACTGAGAGGTGATGGATAATGCTTCTTTTATCTAATGTGGTTAGGTATCTATACCCATAGTTATCAAAACTATTGTTATACATGAATTCTTGACCCATATCTATGCCCATGGTTTTAGGAACTATGGGTGTAGACATATACCGATGGTTTTATTGGGACCATGTAAGATGAAATTATTTTTGGGATTATAGACAAATATTTTGATTGTTATTTTGTATTTTGTTGTCATTAAGAAAAAATAACTTCACTTTAAAACATTTAGTGATTGGAAGATATAAATTAAAGGGATAATATTAATCATAATATTAGATGAAATCCTATTAAGAAAGATCAGCAGTGTTGGTTTTCTGTTTTGAACATGGTTTGTGGATGTTCTTGTATTTCACAGTCACATTATGTCTAGAAAGAATGTTTCAATTAATATGAGGAAATGTATCCGATTCTGAATTTTGACATGCTAAATATGATGATTCATTATTGATCTTGGAGTTCTCATAAGTTCGATGATTTTTAAAAATCATATGAAGAATTCCTTATAAAATAAAGGGTAAGATAATGTTCTACAAATTAGTTTATAGTATATATGGCAACATAGATGGTGCTAAACGAATGAAATGTCACAGTAACATTGCAATTCTAGATAGATGATTCTATGATGATCAAAATTTTCTCAAATTTATGAAGATGTGAAGATACCATCATATGTTTCTAAAAGAATATTGGTCAGAGAGTATTGACATTACTAATGTAAGAAGTTTTTATGAAGCATTGATGGGACAATCAATCGGATTGTCCAATCCATCAGACTATCTGATTCACTATATGGAAAATTCATAATGTTCATTCATTATTTAGGAAGTCTTAAATAATGAATTTTTTTACTATCATTGGTCCTTCATACATGGTTTGTCGCCGATCTATTAGAGGTAGAGATGTTTTTTGATGTAGATAAGTAAGTATATATTGTTGGGACCATTTAATGAGTGAATCTAAATGATGTTTAGACCAGAGAAAAGGAAGAAAAAAGAGAACAAAAAATATAAATAAGATAAAAAATATTCTAAAACATTTTCATAAAATAGAAGAAATGTTAGTTATCTTCAATTGGTTCTTGTTTAAAAGAACAAGACTATTTCTTGTTTACTTGTAGTGGTGTTGAATCATTAACACGTTGTTAGGAAATGTAAAATTGATTTTTTTAAAGATTACTTTTAGTATAGGGGATGCCCTATGTCTTTTCACTAGGAGTGTTTTAGGTTAAATGTGTATATATTTAATAAAATTGATAGAATGAGGATGGTGGTTTTGAAAGTAATTTTTTTAAAAAAATAACTTCTTTTAAATAGTTTAATAGTTGAAAAACCTGTAGATAAAAAAAAAGAGATTATTGGGATTTCACTACATACATATAAATTTCAACATTATTAGATTTTAAAAATGGTTTGATATTAATATTTTTTTTAAATTATACAGAATCTTGTTTTATTTCAATTCCTTAACAACAATACATGTTGATCCAAACATTGAAACAACAATTATATTACCAAATTGAAGATATAAATCAATGTATAATTACATTAAAATAAAATTTTAATCCTAAATAAGAGAGATTAAAATGATCATTTTATTTTCCAACCAAAATAACTCAACTTAGTCACTCAAAACTTCATAGTGATAGATTAAATGTAATGAGTATTCTATTTAGTTTAATCCATAAAAGAAATTCAAAATGAATAAAAATAAGATAATCATGAATTAAATTATATATAACAAAAAATTCATATAACTAGTAGCAGTACATGTGTCAAAAATCCATTTACAGGATATCCATCTCTCTAACATGGACGCAAATGTTTCACCCAAAATTAAGAGTAGGATGAAGCATGGGTGGATCTCTTTCTTCATCCCTGACCCCACTATGAGTATATGGGCCTCTAGAACTACAATAATGAATATATGAATCCTCTATGTCTCCAAAATAGATTCACATTACCACATGTTCGATCAAGTAAATGAGGTTCCAATGGTTCCCTTTTATAGAAAAAATGGGAATTCATTTTGGGAACCAAGTTTTGGTTATACCACTTGTATCATGGTTCTTGATGAGTAAACATCCCTATAATTACAAGAAAAAAATAAGAGACTTTTTTAATGAGTCTTTAATAAATCCGTGTAAAATTTGGTTGTTGGTATGCATTTTTATTTGGAGATATTATCAATATAATGAATGTAACTTTTGAATTCATGCATATTTGGTCCCCTGGATAGATTAGTTCGACTAGGTCACTAGATCAAGAAATTGGAATTGAGTGTCTTGATATGGTATGTATTACCCGAATTTTTGAATCGAGCAACAAAATATAATCCCATTTAGAGTAATTGAGTTCCAATATTTAGAATTATACTAGACAAGTATCATTGGGATACCTTGTAGTATGGCCCATTTTACTTATGGATCATTTCCAACCCTCCAAATCACTTCCACCTATAATAAAACAAACAAAATATGTAGAATTAAAATTATATAAAGTGAAAATATTTTCTAATTAAATCAAATGGAATTTGAAATTTTTAATTAAAATGAGAATATTGAATACTTTAACAGTTCAATATTGTTTTAATGGTGAAAAAATCACTAAATCACGATGCGATCACACACCCCCCTCAAAAACATTTGCACTCCCTGAAAAAATAACATTTAAAAAAAATTATTCATGGATATATTCCCAACATCAGGAATATTTAAGACTCAATGAAAATTAAATTCTTTATAGCAATGTGATCAAATAAAAAATCCCACCAAGGAGTTATTCTTGGTGATCTATGAAAAAGTTGTCTAATAAATTTGATAAGAACAAAATTTAAAGATATTAAAGATACCAATAAGATAATGAAACTATAAATTTAACAATGCAAATAATTATCTTAGTCTGTGTGGGGGGGGGGACCAATTCACTCTATTTTTCCACTTTCCATCTAGTAAATATATTTTATTTTGAAAAAATTATACTTAAATGATTATGTTAACCAAACCTTCCCCAAATCCAGTGCAATCAAATTTAATGAACCTCTTACTAAATAATTAACAAATATAAAAACATAATCTCTTGACATATTTATAAAAATATGATTCACATTTCATTACTCCCCTCATTTTTTAGTTTTTTGGGTTTTTTAAAAGATAAAATTGGAATAAATCTCACACTCATCAATCAAACTTTCTTTATTCACCTCATGAAAATAATATTAATATTTATAAAAAGGTAAATTTTTGATGAGGAGTTGGTTTTATCTTCACAAGAAATAACCCATATTTTTTTATTTTTTTTATTTTTAGTTTTTGATGGAATGAAGTAGTCAGATAACAAATACACACAAATAGGTCAATCCAGTATAATAATTAAAAATACCAGATAAGGAAAGAAAATGTGGGAAAATAAAATTGGAATGCTGAGAAAACATAACCAAACTTATCATTACCTTCTATTAGGTACATAATATTCACACTTCATTATTGAGTTCAAATATGTGTAGAGATATTTAGTGAAACAAATTTCCCATAAACTAGTCCCATAAAGGGTACCATTATTATCAAATATTCTAAAGTAATACATCCATTCATATCATTGATAAAAATACAAATAAATAACAAATGTTCCACCTCAATGTAACATTCTTTCCAAATAAAAAATTCTTTGAGTTATAAAATAATGATAAATCAAATTGAAATAAATAAATTTATCAGAAATTTTCAATAATTTCCATGATTATGTGGGAAGAATTTTCTATGATTAAGGTGGAATTATTTTCCATGATTATGTAAGAATAAATAATGAATATTCCAGAAAAAATGTGTTGAGGGAGTTAAGAATAGTCTTCCGAAATCTAAAAAAGAAAATGGTGAAAGATGATGAAAATTCCTAACAATCATGGGAGTATCCCCCCCCCACACAAAAATCAAGTGATAAGAATAATAAATATAAAAAAAGAGTTTGGAATGAAATGATGAAACATTATGGGTATCATTTATTGGTTTATTCTTGAATGTGAATTTCCCCCATCAAGGATTGTGGGATGACTTCAGGAATGATCTTCATCCACTTCCCTTTAATAGTGACAGATTTATTTGATTTTTCATTTTGAACCAGAGTCACCCAAAATAGATAAACATTAGCTACAATATATTGTCCAAAACATCAAGAATGAATCATACATATATGCAACTTTATTATTGAATTTAAAAGTATAACCTTCTCCCAATGTGAATCTAATAATTAAGAGTAAGGTTTTCCTAAGATGCCTTGGTTATTTAATTATAAATATGAGAGTTGTTATATGAATCTATTCTAATTTCATCCACCTACAATATTTGATGATTCCTTTGATAACCGGCTCTAGAATGATTAAAATTTCATTGTTTAAATGCCTAGTAGTCCCGATGTTCTTTCCCAATAGAGAGGTTAATACTCTTTCGAAAAACATGGTGATATAGTTAAATTCTAATTAATGTTTTGATGGAAGTATGGTAAGACCACAATGAATCATCATGTATAAGAAACGAACATTTTATATTGGATTGGTAGGTTTATTCAATATCTTTTTTACCTATTTATTTGTCAACTATGCTTTACCATTACTCTATGGGTGATATGTAAAAGACACTCGATGCACGACCACATATCGACACAAATGGTATTTATTTTTTATTTTGTAGAAATGAGATCCTGGGTCCCTAATGATGGATCTATGTAAAAAAACCAACATAAATTTTTGGTTATAAAAAATTTCAAAACTATCATGGAATCATATGTCCCCATGGATTGTTCCTCTACCCATTTATACACATAATACAATGTCAAAATAATAAACATTTGTCATAAGTAGTTGTGAAATGGACCCATAATATCAATTCAACAATCATTGAAAATGTCATGGAAGAGAAAGGGTTGTTTTGGTTTTTTTATTTATCTTAGAGAAACTCACCATTTATTTAAAATGATGAAAATCCATTCAAAATCATGGGTATTCCAAAATATTTTTTTCCAAAACTGACAAGAATAGAGGACCTTGCAAAAATTGTTTTAGGGACCAACGTATAAACCACAATCAACAGTATGAAATAACCTAAGGATTGAATAAATATTGCGATTAGAAACAAAAAACTGAAGGAGATGATCACTACATGTGTGCTAAAGGTATGGGTCATCACAAATGTACCAATGCGACCCATGTTTTAGAAGTTCATCTTGGTTTTTGGTGAAATGAGTAGGAATAAAGGATGCTACCAAATAACTTACAATTTTAGCATTATAAGGAATAACATATTACACTCAGTACAATTCATCATTAAGAAAAAATTGCATTTATGGGAATATAGGTGGATGAGTTAATGTTCTAGGATGAGATTTTCCAACTCATATGATCATCCACCAAATTCTATAATCTATTTTATCTATAATTTCAAAATTAATTTTCTATAGTTAGAGCATCCATATAATGAGAGATTTTTTGGGTTCTATTTTCTATAGAAGACACCATAGGGCTGTATTGCTTAAGAAAACAATGGATTTAAACCTGACAGAGGTGTGACCATAATTTTTCAACAAAAAAACAATAGACATTAATTATTTTTTAGTTTTTCTGTTTTTTCTATGGTATGTGTGTAGTTTTCATGAGCCATAGGGTATGACATATGGATATTGATCAAACTATTGTGATAAGACTTATCCAACTACATAGTCAGAAGCATTACAAAACATATTAAATGGAAAATTTCACATATGTTGTTGTATTTTTTGGGGGTGATGTGTGTCTACATTTCAATTTGTTAAAATCTTACTCACATAATTTATCAGTGAAAAATTATTTTTCTCATTAGATTAAGTTGGAGAGGAGGAGTTTAATAACACTAATTCATGATAGAAATGGGGGGAAAATATATCATGACCTAAGATTGACTACACATCAAACACATTTTTTTGGAAATGGTAAAGAAAAAATGACATCCACTTTTTTGTTATCTACTTTGACACCATCCCATAAATGACATGCCCGAGTATTATACCATGTCTTACCATGAAATGAAATTTCTCATTATTTATAAAATATTATTTTCAATAATGTGATGTAGTATATAAACAAGACTACACAATTATTCATCAAAATAGGAGACATAACCATTGAAATATTCCATTAACACATCCATACATTTATTTCAGGTAATTTGAAAAAAAACACTATCCATGAATCCATGTAATGACCCCGTATAATTTCATAGATGATATGTCATCATCTATCGGAAAATGTTCCCAAGTGGCATGTAATGGATGTCAGATCCTGATCCTCATGGTTTATATTTATATGGGAGTATCAATATATCCCATCAAGAAAATAGGAAAGGGACTTCATTGTGAGCCTATATAGAATCCAGTCCACAAATTGAAAGGGAAAATTGTCCTTTATAGTGTGTTAGAGATTCGTTTTAAAGGTCAATGTAGACCTATAATTATTATGCACATGGTTTGGAACCAAGTCATTATTTTAAATTTTTATAATAGAAAGAATTATGTTTTAGTAACATCTTGTAGTGGAGAGACCCATTTTCTATTAGAGATGGAGTAAATGATCCATATATCTAGTAATTTTGTTACAAATTTTTTAAAAACATATTATAGGTTTGGGTGTAGTTGATGTTGTGTCTATATCAATGGATTGTCCTCATTAAATAATAATATATGATGTGATAAATTTGATGTGCTAATAGAAGTAATGACAAAAAGTGTCAAATTGAAATATTTTTTATACTCCCTCAAAATTTTATGTAGTATCAGTTCATGTTCAATAGGTAGTGAAATAGTAATGATTATATGCATCTTTTTTCAATTCTCCAGATATTAATATCTTACATTTTAAGCAGTTGTTTAAGAATAAATTATGGGGTACTTTCGTTTGGGTGAATGATTAATTGGGAGGTCAATGATCTCATATATCTTTTCAATGGGAACCTCCTTATATGAGGAGTATGATTTTATCAGATTAATTGAATTAGTGATGGTCATGGGATCCATAGGGTTCAAGAAATCATCAATTAATAAACATGCATGCCAGTTTCTTAATATGGTAAAATATTATTTGACTGAATCATTATTGAGAATGTAAATCAAGCATGGAAACTCGTAAAAGGAATTATGGAAATGAAAATAATTTTTTAGTGGAAGGGAGTACATAAATTAAAATATCTTAATGCGAGGAATGCAATTCTAAGGGGTGCTTCAAGGAATTAAATATTTTAAATTAGAAAATTTCACGACCAATCTCTATAGATAATGTAACATTTTGGATAATAATAATTTATTTGGTGGTTTTCATGAATTTAGTCACCAATATCATCAGGTCATGTTCATTAATCATATCATCTTCCATTTCATGCATATATAAATCAGCATGAAAAATTAAAATTTTCAACCTCAAAAGAATATGCTCTAAAAAACCCATGGGATGTATGATACTCCAATTTTATAGTTAAGAAATAGTTATATTGGGTTTTGTTTCCTAACCTGTAGTCACAAGTGAATGGAGTGAGGGATCGCATTTGTAGGATCACACAACTGAAGTATAAAATTGTAAAATTAATACTCCCCTATGTTCTAAAGAATCGATGATATCTTAGGATTATTTTATTTGGATGGATGTGATGGATCTTTAAATGATGAGATGTTTCAACCCCATATGACATTTTTATCACCTATAACTCTACCTAATTGTGTAGACATATCCTTTCGAAACATATATTATCATGAAATATTCCCTTCAATATCAATCAACGAGAAGTTAACATGAATTTTTTTTAAAGTTTCCATGATTTATTTATCATGTTAATTTTCAGTTTGATTCTTTTTTTTGTTGGACTATTGGGAGAATTTATGTGGAATGATAGGTCTATTAGACTCATAAAAATACACAATCATTCATTTTGGATTATTTTTCATTATATAAGGGTTTTCTATTCATGGTCTTTTCCTAGTGGTTGGGATGGTGGTTTAATCATTAGTGGATAATGATAAATGAGGGATTATTTGGATTTTATGTTTTGTTACACTTGTAAGGCTGATGGATCTAGAATTCCCTTAATCCCTAGAGTTGATTAGGGGTTGAGAGGTTAGTTTACCTGACAGATGAATTTGAATCCCCCAATGAGTTGGAAGGCTCGCCTAGTTGGGTTTTTAGGAAATTTAATGTTATATAGGTGGTTTTTTGGGATTAGAGATTATTTTAACCCATTTTATTTATCATTTACTCCAGTATAGGATCAAGTTTTGGAGGGGCATGTTGGTAAGTCCCCAATAGTTGTTGAGTATTTTTAGGTGGTGGTGGATGGCTTCTCTGCCCTGGTAGGTCCCATGGTTGGTGAGGTTGATTTGAATTCCCCTCCTTACTATATTATTGGTTGTATTTCAACCTATGGTTGGATGGATAGTAGAGTTATTTTCTATAGGGTTGGTTATAGGGGTATCCTAGGAAAATTTCCTCACAACCCTCATAATTTTATCCTAGTAGAATGAATCAGTCAGAAAAATGGATGTCATTGAACTGATAAAACAATGGAAGGGAGGATGATACTTCAAGGTCCCTTAGGAAGTATAATGGTTTTATATAAGTGTAAATACCTCTTCAAACTTCATTTCCACGTTCTTCTCAAATTGAGAACTCTTCTCCTCATAGACATCTCAATGGGTTAAATTATACTTCAAACAAAATTGTTGATTATTTTACATCATGTTATATATCATGTTCATTAAAAAATTTAATGTTTTATCGACTAATGCATCTCCTATTGCAACATTATTAATGTTTCAAACAATAATAATTAAACCTTGATAAAATTACACTATTAAGAGTTGATCATTTATTTGGTGTTCTGGATAGATTGAACACATCCTTTAAATTTTTTCCAAATATTTATGAATTTTTTCCCCTAATGATTTCTTTATAAAATTGATTTCTTTCCGTATAGATTCTATTTGTGGGGGTGCGATATCTTTCTTAAAAAAAGACAATTCATGTCCTCCCAATCTCTCATTGAGGAATTCTGATTATATAACCATTATTTTGGGGTGTCTTCTAATGAAAACTGGAATGAGTCAATATTTACATGTTATCTATCCAAATTAGTAGGTTTTTATTTTGAAAAAATAGCGTGAAATTGTTTTAAAATATTATTTGGTACTTCTGTAGTGAGTCTATAAAATCGTAGAAAAAAGTGAATTAGACAATATTTTAGTTCAATATTTTGTGTGTCGCCTTATATTTTAATGTATGCATGATGTTACTCTACATCAGGAGAGGTTAGGACTATTAATTTTTATTTTTATTTATCAATATTATATATGTTTTATTTAGTTATAGTGTGGGTTACCAAAGAAGAATAATTATTGAAAAGATTTTCAATGTTTTCTGTGTTCTTGTTCCATGAGTTCTTCTATGTGCCTGAATGTCGCTGATGTAGGATCCTCAACGGTTTGAGATAGAATTTTGTTGAATATCTTGGAGTGAAAAGTTCCATGTAATGATTGTGCACAATAAATAAATCAAGAATAGAAATATATATTTAAATATAGAAGAAAAAATACAAAATATTTAAAAAAATTACAAAAATCATATTAGGAAGATGTAGTAAAATACAATGATCTCCTTGGAAATAATTAAAACATTTGACTGTTTTGTCATTAAATTTCAAATTTATTACATTTTTAATGTTTACTTATTATTTTTGGTAGTCCTTAGGTTTCCTCTCAATGACTGATGGGGGTTAAAAGTGTTTATTTTTAATAAGACGGACCAAATGAGGAAGTTGTTTTGAAAATAATCTTACAAATAAAAAAACATAATTTATAGATTTTAATAGTTGAAAAAGAAGTTTATATTTAAAAATTTGAGAAAAATGTTTTGTATTGATTTCTAAAAAAATATCAAATGTTAATCGTTATTATATATTAATTATTATTTCAATTAATTCTTTGGTTGAAATTAATTAGAATCCTAATTACATTCCATATATTTAGAATAAATCATGTTGAAACAAAAAAAGGCATAAAATTCAAATAAACATGTTCAATATCACATGAATAGTATTATTACTTCCAATGTAAATTAATATCACCAATAAGTTAGAAGAAACAGTTCCTTGTTCATTCCAATTATAAAAACACAAGTTATACACACAAAAACGTCACACTTATCGGTTAAATGTGAATAGAGTTCCATTCCGTTTAATCAATAATATCATTCACACATGAATCAAATCAGGATAAATCTTAATGGAATGTTTTCAACCCCAAAATATATCAACCTCGTATTAGTACAATTTTCAAAACTCCTTTTACAACATGTATAAATCCATCACAACAAACAACCACTATTTATCCCACCATCAAGAGCTGGAGGAAGCTTGTGTGAATATTCTTTTCCATCCATGACCCCATTATTAGGATAGGGTCCTACATAACATAAATAATGATGAAATTAATCCTCTAAAACATGATCATAGAATCACCATACAACTTGGTCGAACCTAAAAATGAGGTTCCCATGGTGCCCATATAATGAAAAAATGGGAATTGGTCTTTGGAACCTAGGTTTGGTTATACAACATATATCATGGTTTTAAATGATTAATCTTTATCATGAATTTTAAAAAAAATAAGATTTGATTGAAGGCCTCTTGAATATCTCCATGTCATATTTGGTTTCCATTTCAAATTTGTAAGATATTTTTAAAATATCAAAACTAACTAATTGATTTCATAAAGATTCATTCTCCTAGATTTATCCATATGGATGATCCACTATCAAGATTAAATAGAATTGGGAGTCTTGAGATAGGTTGTATCTATTGGATTTCTAGATAATCCAAAAACTCTTAGCCTATTTGGAGGAACGATGTTTGTACAGTGTGAACAAAAAGTGGACATGTTTTCTTGTGCTTCTATTAAGTTTGTTCTTTTTTCCTTATTGATCATCATTGTCTATACAATTCACTAACTCATATAATAAAATAATCATGAACCTAGAATTTAAAATTTTGAAAATGATAAATATTAAATAATTCAATCACATGGTAAGTGTAAATTTTTACCTTTATTTCCTAATTTCGAATACAAAAGTAGTTTAAAAATTGATTTAATTATGAAATAATGTTGTGAATCACAATGTGATAAACTCATCATATTGTAGTTGACACTGATATATCTAAACAAAACATTAAATGATCATTTTGATGCTTCATGACACCAGAAATCCATCTTATTGAGGATCATCTATCAGAGTAATTGATGAAAAGCAGAAAAAATTTGAAAACAATTCATATGTGTTTTCAAAGTGATTATTACTGCCAACATATTATTGAAGGGGGTTTTTGAATGCCTCAGAAAATGTAACTTTGTTTATAGAAGAATGTTTTGAGATACATATTTATTTTATTTAGTATTAATATCTATATTTTTTGGGTTATTTCCAGTGGTATAGAGTATCATAATGAGTTGTCTCTAGTTTTTCATAGTTTGTCAATTTAGTGAAAAAATAATCATTATATATCTAATTTAAGAGTGGTTAGAAATACATCTCTAATAAAATGTTTTGAGAAGATTCAAGAAGCTTCATGAAGCAACAATAAGAAATTTGAAATGTGGTAGAATTAAATTATGGAGTCAAAATGAATGTCAAATTTTAGTTTCCAGAATTTGGTTATGTGGGAGAAAATATTCATGTTCCCACCAAATCCACATTTTGTGAAACTATGAATATAATCATGTAAATTGTACTTTATAAAATTTAGAATGTACCCATTCAAATAAAGATAGAATCCACTGAAATCTTTGAAGGAGAGAATAATTATCAATATTGAGAATTTCGGAGGAGGTTTATTGAATAAAAGAGTAGTACGAAAGAATAGTTTGTAGAGTTACTCGATCAGACCAAGTCACCAGAGACGGATTTTCAGGGAAATATTGATTTTGGTAAAAATTGATTTAATGGTATTATTTCATATTATTTTTATAGACTGAGGAATAATACTACTTAATCATTCAAAATCATTGGACTATGTTTTGTAAAATGTGTAAAAGATATGTTATTTACATAATTTTGGGTAGGAATGTGAATAATTGTGTATTACATAAATATTTACATCGAATTCGATAGGGTGGATCAATAAAATTTTTTAATCAACTTGTTATAGTATCATTAGTTGTTAAAAAAACATGTATTGAATAAATTGATCTATAATAATCGCTTGCACTATTTCATTGATAATAGTTCTGCACAGTTGTAAGGGAATATAATACGAGTTTTTTTCTATACAATGAAATTTTTTATTCGTGGATTTTGAGGTATTTTATTGTTTACAATCTATTCAATGGTCACATATACATTTGTTGATTAGTGAAAATTAGAAATACTTATGTTCAAATGGATATATAATTTTTTTTGATTTAGAGAAGTGATAAATCATTAACAGGAGGTGCGTGTTGTTTCAAAAGAAAGAAAACATAAATGAAAAACATACCACAGATTCACCCTTTCTTCCTCACAGTGATATTTTACTCATATATAGGAATGTTTGTTTGTTAAAAGAGAGATTGTTACTTTAATTTACTCTTTGAAATTATTTTTAGGATATTTTTCATCTATAGTACGAATTTTGTATGAATTAATGGAATTTCGATCATAGATGGTATCAAATATCATATCTGAAAATAGAAAATGTTTTCAAATAATAAATTTTTTCGGTATTCTATTTTGGAAGTAGATGAAGATTGATAATCATAATTTGATGTTATGGTTCCTATCAAATCTATTGATAAGAAGAATCATGATATTGATGGAAGAGATAAAAAATCTTTACATTAATCACTTTCTGAATGTGATTTCCTACTGGTGAAGGTTTTTTATACTACCAAATAAATATGGGAAATTTTGTAGAATACTTATGAAGGAAATAAAATGTTGAAGGAAGACATGATAATCATATTGAGGATGCATTCTATTGAAATAAGAATGTTTTATATGAATCTATTGGTGAATTCATTTAAAGGATGAAGGATATTTTAAGCACCTTAAGTTTTCATGATGGTAGTTAGGAGGATCATCTAATATTGTTATGTTATTGATATTTCATTCTAATATATTTGAGTCCAATGTGAATTCTTAAAAGATATAAATACCGAAACTCTATCCTTGTATTACATTCAGATTAATCTAAATACATCTGAATTGAGATGGGACAATTCTATGAATAGTAATGAAATAGACCATCATCAATTTATTCCAATGCTTCCAAGAAAGGATTTTAGAAACATAATATTGAATAGAATGATGCTAATGATTATAAATACAAAAATGATGTATGTTATAATATTTATGATGTTTTATACTTGTTTTCAAAAAATGTTAAATGACATATATGAATGTATAAAAGGAAACAATGCTTGACATTATTTGAATGTGGATCCATTGGGAACTTTGATGCTAATAGTAACTATAGAATGAAAGAATATAATATTTTTGAGGATGATATAATTCCATGAAGATATTTGATGAAACATGGTTATTAATATAAAGCCTTTTTAATGAGACAAAATAAAATATTCTCCAAATACACTAGGATATGTTTTTTTGTATAATGATGGTTAAGATGAATAGAGTGAAGATGGATCTAAATTTTTTATCTAAATTTTATGTTGATAATATATTCATTTAAACTACTAATGATGAATTTTTTATGATTAGATGTTTTGAAAAATAAGAGATTGAGCATTAATTTCATCTGAATAGAGAATTGAATTATATACAAGAATTATTGTAAAACATGAACAGAAAATCTATATGGTTAATAAGGAAAGTACTAAAAAAACTAATTCAATAATATTATCTTGAATATATTGTTAATTTACTCAAATAAGATGATTTTTAGAAAAAAATCAATTAATAAATAATATCATGAGAAAGAATATCTTGATGTTATGTTGAAGTGAATGGAACAAGAGTTAGAATTTATTCAACAAAATCCTTATAAAGATGAGCATAGGGTTACAAGATTCAAGAATTATATATGTAATGTTGTTGAACTTATGGAAAGGATGATCCCAATAAGGATCAAAATATACCTTCCATGGTTGGAAATAACGATGAATATGTTTTAAATAAAAAGAGTGATGGCAATGTTATGTATTCAGACAAAACTAACAAAGTGGGAAAAGTTGGAATATTTTGAAATTTTTTGAGACTAACATGTTTCTAACATTTTGGAATCATGTAATGGTGGAATTAAATCTGAGTTGAAGATTCAGACTCTAGGTTATAACCAAAAGGATACTGGTCAAAATTGTTTTTATGTGAACACAGAGAAGATTTTAGAAAAACATGTTCCCAAAATCAAAAGGTATGGATGTAATAGAATAATGTATTACATCAATGTGTATTAAAGGTATTGTGGTGTATTTGGACATGGGGAAAATATGTTTTGGTTTAATTAAAAACATTTAAAATATTCAAATAATTACACAAGGAAATGTTTGATGGGGAGAAAATAATATCAAATGAAAAAATATGATAATGATGTTATGAATGATTAAAATAGATTCAAAAAATTGAAAAATATCAATGAAATATTTGAACATTCTTTACATCTTCCAAATTGATGTCTGGTTTTGTAGTTGTCACAAAAAAAGGATTATAATGATTCACAAAGTCTTGAGTTGAAAAAGACCATGAAAGAAACCATCATTTTGTAAAAAACACTTCTAAAGATACAATACAAGAATGAACATGGATCATGTAATGTGGGTGTTAATATCACATGATAAGAGATTTAAAATTTTTTAGGAGTTTTAATGAACTAAACGAATGAACAACGGAATTTGTAAATGATTAATCTTTCAAAATCAAATGTATTGAATCCTCTATAATTAGGGAAGAGAATTTTAAATAGAATAAATATTTGAATTTTGATTGGTTGAAATAGAACATTTTTACTGATCATACTTTTTTTATGAATGCAATAATGTTGTTTCCATAAATAATAGTTTTTTTTGGGAAATGAGAGTATGATGGAAACGTTTTTACCAGAAGAAAACATAAAAAATGGATTTTTTTCATGTTGATGAAGTTAATATGTGTTTTTACCTAATAATGATGGATGAATATTAATATTTATATAATGTATTTGGAAATATTTGTGATATAAATGTGAGAACGTTAAAAAAGTGAGATTGTGTATGTGGTATTCTAGAAATGTAAAGAAGAAAAATTGGTGTTTCTTAATTTTTCACAAACACATGATTATAATCTATGTATATTAGAACGTTAATATTCGTTCAAATCAACCCATGGAAATGATTCATTATGTTATTATATTTCCAATGATAAAGTAATCAACATTCCAATATGGTTACTTTATTAAATTAATGGATGAATTTAATCACATTACCTCTGTTATATATTTGAAACATATATCAAATGATCTGATGATGTTTAAAAGTTATATGAGAAATGATGAGAAATAATTTGTGTAGTCTTTTTATATATTGATAATGTATAGTGGTGGCCAGTAAGATAATTAATATTTCAAACATTCTCTTTAAATATATGGAAATTTTCATTATTTCAACACACCATACATACCACAAAAACTGGTGTTTCTGAAAATAATAATATAGGTTTATATTGAAATGGGGAATACCATGTTACTATAAAAGGGTCTTTCTCATCCCATTTGGTTGAAATATATGAGGAAAACTATGTATATTTAGAACCAATGTTTCTATAAATTAAATTCTTATATGAATCCCAAGAAAATATTTTATGACAAAACATCATGTTTGAAGGAGAAAATAGTTTTGGGAGTATTTTCATCATAAATAAAAATGTTTTGAACATTGGAATGTTTGATTAGAGAGTTTATGATCCAATATTTATAGATATTCTCTCCATGGAAGATGATATAAATGTATCAATAAAGAGAAAATATGATCTGATAATTCACTTGATGTAAAATTTTATAAAAATATGAGGTATGTGCTACAAAAAATAATTTAGTTAAGGAATATGAAGAGGATGAAATAATTTTTGTTATGAGTTATCATAAGGATATAAAAAAAATGGAATCCTATACATAAGGATGAATATGAATAATTTGTTTATAATGATGAATATGAATCTCAAACTTCTCGTCCTAGGATTAAGAGGCAAGTTGAATATCATAAATTAATTAGTGATCAACATAAAAAGGTTCAAATAAAAAGAACAAAAAATGTTATAACATATTTTTATTTTTATTAAAAAGTAGCGCATTAAAATAGGAATGAATCTTTTGTGAATCCACAATGGATCCAATATGTGAATGAAGAGTTGAATCAAATTGAAATGAATGATAGTCATGAAACCATTTCATTAATAAATGACAAAAATGTTATTGGTTCCATGTGGGTTTTAAAAAACAAGATGGATGAATATGGTGAAGTGATAATAATCAATGAATGATTGCTGTGAAAAGGATACTAACATATTTAAGGTATATATTTTTATGAGGATTGTCCTCTTATTACATGAATAAAAATAATTTTAATATTTATTATTGTTTCTACATAATGAGGATAGAATATTCTTTAGATGGATTTGAAGTTAGTCTTTCTGAAAGGATAAATTGATGATGAAGTGTATGTAAAACAACCTTATGGATTTCCATTGGTAAGGATGATTATCATGTGTGTAATTTGAAGAAAATCCACTTATGGGGCCATGAAATCTCTATGGGTGTGGTTTTCAACATTGGATACCAACTTATAGAAAATGAACTTTATTATATGAAGGGTTGATACTAACATATACATCACCGAATTTAAAAGAGATTTCCTACATTTTATCATATTTGTTTATGATGTTATATTTTCGATGGATGATGATAGAACATGTGAATAATTTTATAAAGTGATGAAATAATTTTTTTGAAATTTTCTATCTATGTGAAATGAAATAAATTCTTTGGTTACACATATTTAAAACGAATAAACATATATTTTTTTCTGAAGTAATGTATGCTAATGATTTATTAAGATGTTTTTAATGGAAAATAAAAAAACTTCTTTCCACAAATAATTTTTATGGGAACAAAGTTGACTAATGATGGAGATGGTAACGATTTTGAGTATAGAGAATTTTTTATGTTGATTGGAAGTTTGTAACATTTGACTCCCTCGATAACATTCATTGATTATATTGATACATTATATGAATTATTCTGAATATCTCCAAAAGATTCAGATCTATTGGATGGAAAATTAATTAATAGATATACCAAAAGACATTGATATTTTTGAAGAAGGTATAATGACTAATAAATATTTATTTTTGGTTATACAAATGATTATTTGGCTTGAACTACTGACGATAGACGATCCACATCAGGTGGAGTTCTCATTATGGGTATATTGTGTGTTTGATATAATATTATGAAACAAAACTCAATAACTCTAGGCATGGATAAATCCAAGTATGTTTCTTCCACTCAAGATACTACCCAACCTATAAATATGAAGACATAAATGGATGAATTACTATTTGAAGTGAAGTTACTCCACCTCTTGGGATCCGATAATAAAATTTAACTCAACCATACATGAAATCAAGTGTCACATCCTTATTAAAAAAATACTTATATAAAACATCACTTCATCAAGGGGAATGTGAATAATAATTAATTAAATCAAGGGTATATTACTAAATCAAATATATTTTATGGCATATTTAGAAAACCATTACAAAAGGAATCGATTTTCATTATTTATTTTAACATGGGTGTCCAACCTATTTCTCTCAATGTTTGTTATTTGTGTCTCAATCCCCTACAGAATAATTATTTTGATAGAATTGTCAATGAGGAGAAAAATATTTTCCATAAATTTTTCCATTGATACATGATGATCCTTTTAAGTAAGAATGTATGTCTGGGGAGTTTTGGGTATTCTATGAACTAAAAATTTAGTTCTATGAACTATTATAATAGTTTTATGGAGTGGTTCTAAGAATAAACTATTTACAATTAAGAGAAATAAGTGAACTATGATGTGAATAATATGTGAAGTAATGTTGGAAATTTGAAGGAGATTCATATGTGACTTCTTTTGGGAATCATGGTTTTTTTGGTAATCAAGTCTTGTTTCTAAAAATGAATTAGAACACATAATATAAAAATCAGTGATATGTAAAACATACCTTGAGGATAAAAATTTCATTAATTTTTTATCATTGGTTGATGAAAAAATAAAAAGGAGGATATTTTTGGGACCATTTTTGCTAAAAGTGTTTTTGGAACACTCGGAGAATTTATTTCTTCTTATTTTATATTTAGTTTCCATTATGTCAAAAACACATTCACACTGTAAATTTCATTTATTGTGAAATTTTTATGAAAGGATGAATTGTAATTATAATATCCGAAAAAATTAGATTAAGAATGTTCATCAGTTTTTATTTTTATTATAATGAATTTTTGATAAATATATATATTTTCATACTCAAATTGTGTCCCAAATGAATGTTTCAATCAGAATGAGGAAATGTATTAAATTTTAAATTCCCCAATACTATATATGAAGATCTATTTTTTATCATAATTTTAACATAATTCATAGTATGTATGAGAAACATATGATGAATTCCTTATGCAGGAATGTAAATATAAATGTTCTACCAATCAGTTTGAGGTTTGGATCGAAATAGTAATGTTTAAGAAAGGATGGAAAATCAATAAACGTCCAAATATCATTTTAAAGATGCTATGATAATTTGAATATTTTCAAATTCATGAAAAAATTATGATTATATAAGACATTTTTGGAAGAGTAATGGTTGGAGAGTTTTGAATTATCATATCTCAAAGTTTAAATGAATCACTGATCAACTGATCCATCACATTGGTCGATCCTTATAACTATAAAATTTACTAATTGAACAAGTCATATAGATTAATCATTGATTGGGAAGTCTTTATGAATGAGTATTATACCAACACTCATCCATTTGAGATGGTATACCCCTGATCCATCAGAAACATAGAATATAGTTGAAGAAGATCAGTATGACGAGATTGTTGGGACCATTGATTATGAAAATATAGGATTAGTTAGGATCAATTAATGAAAAGTGATTTAATAAAATAAATTGAATGAAAATAAAAAATATATTTAACCATTTTTTTACAATAATAAAACTATTAGTTAACATCAATTGGGTTGAGAGAAAAAAACAATAATACTGTTTGTTTCTTAAGAAGGGGTTTCAACTCATCGAACTGGCATTAAAACAGATACATAAATGTAAGACATTGATTGATCCATCAGATGCAATCTGAAACTGATAACTCATTACATATAGGGTTATCCATCTAAGGAATATATTTAAAAGAATAAATACTTTTAATGAATTTTAAAAATTTTCTCAAAAGTGTTCTCTCTACCCATGTAATGTCAAAAGGGGGGGGGGGTTTCAAATGCATCATAAATTGAAACAATGTTTATAGAAGAATGTTTTCAATTATATATGACTTTTAGTAAGAAAAAAGCAATGGAATTTATTGTGACTTATATGTGATATATAGAATCATAATGAGTTGTATTCAGTTCATCATATGTTCTCATCATAATGAAGAATATTAGAATGATATATTTTATGTGAATAATGGTTTGAAATCCCTCGTCATGCTTATGTTTTGATAACATTTTATATTTTTTTAGAATAATTGAGACGAGTTAGGAAGCACAGAATAAGTTCAATGTGGAATGAAAACTAAAGTGGAATTTGATTTTCAATATTTTCTTTAGGTGAAAAAACATTTTCATGTTCCCTTCCTTACCACATATGGAGAACCAATAAATAGAAGAATGTATATTGTACTTTATAACAATTTTTCTGATCAATGGTGAAGAAATAAAGAATGTATTGAATGTTCTGAAGGAGGGAAGAAGTTTCCAGATTTTGTTTTATAAACATGTTTACAAGATAGAAAAATAGTTAGGATGAATTGGAAAGAGATTTTCCAAATTTGACCAAGTCATCAGATATAGCATTCTAAGGAAATATTGTAGTGGGTTTTAATTTTTTTCAGTGTGTCCACTCTTTTATTTTTTGTGTACTGTGGAATTGGGTTACAGAATCCAACTTATCTAGTAGAATGTGTTTTGGACAATGTTTGAAAGTTTGGTTTTTAACTTCTTTTGTGTAGAAATGAATATATATATATATATATATTTAATAAATATCAATGTTGAATTTAATAAGGAATCCTAATGACATGTTTTGTAACTTCTATTAATACTTTCATTACATATTAGATAAACTTGTATTACATCATTTGTGCGATATGATGATCACACACTTTTATATTAACCAATGTTCTGCACAAGTGTATGGATGCATCATACTAGTTTATATCCACAAAAAAGGATTTCATGCTAGTTGAAAGTGTTGAATTGTATTGTTTACAAACCAGGACAATGACATAACTAAACATTTGGTGTAGTGATCCTTTTCAATACTTGTGTTCCTCTATCTGAGTGATTATTTTGTTTTCAGAAAAGCAATAATTATTTAACATGTGTTGTTTTCTATCACAATAATTAAAACATATACGAAAATATATATCAATGATTTACCCATTACCCTCTCAGTTATACCATGACCATGGATGGTCAATTCATGGGTTCAAGTTAAGTGTGGATATTTAAAAATCCTAATAGGCTATACACATGGTTTCTGTTGAAATCAAAGATATAAACTTATGTCGACAGCTTGAGAAACCACTATTTAATGAACCAATGATATAGCCTATACCCATGTTATTCTAGTCTATATAAAGGATTTAGAATTAGGTGTACAACTTCATATTCCAGTTCTATTGTCATATTATATTTAATATTGATATTCATGATTATTTTTATCACCACCTTATCAAATCATGTTTTTCCTCATGAATGACATGTATTTATTTACCTTATGACATCATTTGATTATTACCTTACATGGTTTTATATCCCAAAAATTTTATAAGTACTTCCCAATGTTATCCCATTCAATTATATATGATCAATTCAATTTTAGGATAATGTTAGAATGATTAAAAAAATCAAATTGTATCCCGATTTTAGTAATTATATTTTTATCAAATTATTTCAATGACTTGTGAACTCTATGTCTTATTGTTTTTTGTTATGTGTATCTATATGTTATCAATCAGGATAGAATATTTATTAATGATGTGGTTTATAATACTGTTTAGTAGAGGAAACTGTAGTTATTCTGAATGATTTTCATTATAAATATACATTCAATATTTATATATAATAAAAAATAAGAAATAACCATAAATATTGGTAATGTATAGAGTATATCAATTCAAAGTAGTTAAATTTCTCTTTGGATACTATAGGTTGATGTGGTTCTGGATATATAATTCCTCAGTGTAAAAACCAAGAAAATGTAGCATTGTGAATTGACACTGAATTTACATGGGGCATGAAAATGGCCATGTTTCACATTATGATTGACACTCCCAGAGGATATGGATTGATAAATTTATAATATCATTATAAACCATAATGAAAGGAAATATAACACAAAAAAAGTTATGTCTTTGGAAATATATTTTGTATAACAAATACTTGAAACCTTAAATTTCAATGTATATGTAATTTATTCCCTTTATTAAATACCAATTTAATGGTTATAGTGTCCATTTTATGTGTTTGATACTTTAAAATTTTATGTCCTTGATATTTAATTTATTTCAATTAATGATTGAGAATAGGGGGAAATGATTAAACAACCAATGTGATGAAAAATGTAATGACTACGCAAATGAGATTCCCAAATCAATTACGAACAAGTTTGATTACATCACGATAATATCTTCTCAATTAACTCATGTTTTGAATATTACTATGAATTAGGGTGGAAAACCATATCTACCTAAGAACGATCAAGTTACAATTAAAATCATTATATGTCTAGGTCCTGTGAATTTTATTGAATTATATGATCTTATAATCATGGAATAATGGATCAAATCCACTATAAATATATTTTCCATACATATTTTCTATGTGAAAGTAAAGATCATATTGTATAATTTTTAGATAAAATGTAAGATGATCCATGGTCAATGTTGATCCCAAATAAAATCTGAAGTAAGAGACTAAAATGATAGAGTGGACGGAATTATAAACAATGCTTATTTTAAAAATATTTTCCTTGAACTCATTGACTTAAAATGGATAGGGAAATCCTTGTCCTCAATAAAAAGGGTGAAGAATCCATTTAGGAATATAATGTGAACTAAAAAAGGCATGCATGATACACCTCAGGATCATTCATTTCACCGAAAAATAACATCAAAAGCATCATTAGTGGTCTAAATTAGTGTCTATGAAATGATTTTGCAATTTGACACTTTTATTGAAATAAGGATTTTTTTTGTTGATCCAAAAAATTCAGTATATTTATTAGGGAATTCCATGGATACCATAAGTCTTTGGATTGGAAGAGAAAAATGGATTTAAATTCTAGTGTTTTATTGGAAAAAACTGAATGGGGGATTTGAAATTACAACTCCCGACTTGTCAAAATTAGGTAAAAAGAATTCTAAATATTGGTTGAAGGAGTTATAAAAATAATTTAGGTGTAGGACGAATTGAATCTAATCTAGAAAAGGTCTATGAGAGAAACCCATTAATGATATAGAGGAATACAATTATATAGTAAACTCTCATATTGTGATCCAATGTTCTAAATGTAGGGATAAGTATCATATTCAAATTAATTTTAAAAACAAATGGTTGTTGACAATAACTCACACCAATGAAATCCACGTTCTAGGGAGGAAACATAGATTATGCTATCAAAATTTTGGATATAGATCTGGAAAATTATGTGGTTAGAGGTTATCATGTTATTTATTCAATGATAAGGTACATTCAAGTGGATTCAAGAACTAAAAATTATATCATATCTCAAAATTTTAGATGATCTATTCAAAAACCACTTGGGAATATTGAATTTGAGTTATTTGTAAAGATAAAAATATGTTAATTATCTCATTGCTAGCATATAAGTCATCCCATATATTAATATTAATTATAAATTTCACATTAAAAAACTTATTATTATTCCTTTACTGAAATTCTATGATGTTTTGGTTATGGATTTTAATTCTTTTTCTAGAACAGATATAAATTTTTTAGAGAAGAAATTAACCTTTAGTATTAGAAATAACACAATGATTCTATTGATGTGAAATGATCTGGATTAATATCCTTTTGTATCGTCATTTGAATAATATATATTATTTCACTATGAAAAATAATATCAACCAACAATTATTGAGACTATAAAAAATATCATCCTTGATGACATAGACATTATAAGGGAATAACCTATTGTATATCCTAATGAATTTCCTATTATTCCTTCTGGACGAGAGGTTGAATTATAGTGTGGACTTATACTCCGATGATGGATAATATCTAGGTTTCAATAAATAATGTACATTTTTGATCTGGAAGAGTAGATTAAGAATCTACATTAGAATCTAGATAATATATTTTATATGACCATGTGTTTAACCCTAGGGATACATGGATTTTTTGATCTAGAATATATATAGTTCAATGTGCCTCTTAATTAATAATCATGTTATTAATAATATCTGGGTAATTAACAATTATTATTTTCCATGGATTGATAAATGATTTGATCATCGTCGTCGATCCTAGATCTTCCATTTGGTGGATCCTCAGTCAAGTTATCGTAATGTGAAGCTAAAGATGTAGGTTATCTCCATATCTAATTTTCATAATGGTTATGAACAATATGAGTTCATAATATTTCCATTTGGGATTAGAAATTATACAAAATATCATCCTTAAATCGATAAATAATGAATTCATGGATTACGATGAAGAAAATTATTTTTCCATAATAGATGATATTCCTATCTACATCCAAAGAAATATGATTCATGAGGATCATTTTTATTTTTTAATGAATACCTTATTAAAAGAAAATTTATATTCAAGTGATAATAAATTGTTATTTTGGATGGAGAATGGATCATTCCTAGTACTTGTTATCATAAGAAAATGAATATGTATGGATCCAAAAATAAATGAGGGAAATTAAATAATATATCAGAATAATATCAAGGATGTAAATATGTTGTTTCCAATATTAGTATGGTATATAGATTGATTTAATCTAAAATACGCATGTTTTTAAGATGACTAACTAATATATCTTTGAAGTTAGTCATTTATTTCTGGATCAATGAATCCATAGAGAGAGTTGAAGAGTTAAAGGAGAGGCTAATCACTCTAGCTGCACTCACAACAGCCGCGAGTGGGAAAGTATTTTTGTTCTATCATGATGCTTAAAAAATAGATTTGTTTTTATACTCAAATAAGATGAATCATTGTTAGACTATTCCTCTCCGTAATTAATTACCAATTAACAGAACTACGCAATACATGATATTTCATTGGATAAAGTGATCTCCTTATTGATGATTTGAAGACATTATCTACACAAGGATATGTATGGATTATATACAACTTATAAATTCCTTTGGTGTATATTAAATCAAATGGAAATCTATATATTCCTACTCATGTTTCTAGAGTTGATTAAGGCTTATATTTTTTTATCAATTATAATCTTATAATGTAGAGCGATGATATAGATTATCTAAGTAGAAAAAAAATTCTTGAACCATTATCCATGATGTTGGCTTATGGGGATCCAATATTATTAGATATGGAAGGTATAGAAATGGGAATAATAAAATGATTGTTACGCAACATTTCTCGAATAATTTCTCTACAATATAATATTGAGAGGATCCAGGATTCCCAAAAATATGATATAATACTAATGAAAATGTATAAAGTATTCTATATTTTATCATATATATATATATATAATTATATGGTCTGTAACCAAGATAAATGTCCCAAAAAAACAATAACTTAGGAGTGGTCCTTTGGATGATGAACATAGCTCAAACATAAACATTGATATAGAAATCACTAATATATATATATGGAAATAAATAAAAACATATGTTCTGATGAAATGAAGAGAGATATTATTAAATTTTTTATCACAATTATTAATATTATAATAATTCAAGGTTGAATGATAAAATATTAATGGTAGGATATATCTGTTTCCCATACTATTATGGAAATGGGAAAACAAACCCATGGATTTCATCATATTTATACAAATATAATTTTAAAGAAAATAATTCCCTCTGGGTGGTGGTCTATCAACATATAATGTTAGAAAAAAAATATAAATGAATATTTCTTTCTGGACCAAGTCACCGTGATGTAAATAAGTGAAGTAGTTGGAATGCATGGAGTGCCTCTCTAACCTATATCAAAAAAAATTTGTGGCCAAACACAAGGTTTTTTAGAATCCTTTAGCAATCCTAGTAGATAAAGTTGAGTTTTGGACTAATTATCGTAGTCATACTGATGGTCCTTCTCAGAGAACCATTCAAACTATAGAGGATAAACTAAAATCATGATAAATGGATAACTATGGATGATGGGCTTAACACCATCACCGAGTAACATATACATAAAAAATATATTTCCATTAATGAATTCAAATGGAACATTATAAGGCTCTATATTGGTGTTACTATTGTATGACAAAATTTTGGGATGAAGTTGGAGAGAATATGTTGAGGGAATCATATATTTTACCAGAGATGACATAGATGGTTCAAACCATTCAATTTAATTTGATATATGAAAAAAAGAAACAGAAAATTAAAATTATCAATTTTTTTGGAGACCTAGTATTTGAGTTCATAGAAAAATTATTCCTTAGTATATAATTATGGATTAAATTAATTAAGATTAGAAAAATGGATATCTTTGTTCATAATACATTGGAACCATTTAGACTTTTGATTTTATCATATCTTTATCTTATTGGGTAGAACTCACCCCTAATATTTCAAATGGACATGATGTGTTCCATGTATCCTTATTAATGAATTTTATAACAGACCCCTCACTTGTAATAAAAATCTAGAGTTGGACTCTTTATAGAATGGTCATTCATAAGAGGAGAAACTTGTAAATAACATTGAACATAGATGATAGGTTTTGTGAAATATTAAATGTCACATTGTGAAAGTACAAAAGAAGAACAAAAATTTTAATGAAGAAGATTGGGAACTGAATGATTATTAAACATTTGAAATATTGATATCATTTTCATTGAATAATGACTGTAATTATTAGTATATATTAAGTGTTATGATAATGTCCATTTGATATAGAATGAAAAATTGATGGCATCAATTAATAGAATCATACCCAATGAAGCTCATTTATTCAAGCTTATAAGGGAGACGAAATCATTGGTATTATCTCTATAGGAATCCCAATACACGATTAAATAAATAAAGCACGAGAAAAAATTGCTGGATAGAGTATTTTAAGCTTATTGAGTTCATGATCCAAACTATTTTCTCCTAACCACCGCATGAATGTGTTACCATCGCCGATCATATCCATAGGGAATATACTGAGGCCATAACAAAATATATACCTTGACACAAACTCTATGAGTTCCTATATTTTTTATTTTTTATAAGAAAATCATATATTTATCTTTTTTGTTAATAAATTATAAATTACTAAATAATAAGTTTAATAAAAAAAGATTTTTACATGATGAAACAAAAAAATATTTTTGGGATATATATAACTTCAATCAAGACCCTTTTTGAGAAAATCATGATTTATTGAAATAAATTTTATTTCAAGAAAACAGTATTGTGAAATATTATTTATTTAACTATAAAATATAATATAATTTTTGGAATTCATATGTAGTTTTTTAAGGGATAGAAACTATTAAAATGAAAAGAACATATATTTTACCAATAAATTGATATTTCACATTTACAAGTTTACATCATCATTTTCATATAATTATTTTTTCCATAGAAATATTATATTAGAAATTACCGTGTTGAAATTATCCCATAATGTATTTTTTTTTTAATAAGAAATATAATTTTTTAAGTATACAATTATATACGGTATAAATATACATTATTTTGTTATGGAATCATAAATTATTGAAATTGTTGTAATAAATATAATTAAGAGTATACATTTTGAAAATAATGATCCCCTTTAAAATAATTTTTTTCTATGTAATTTTCATAATTTTATAATCCCTTAATTAATCCTTTGAATCCCATATTACATTTTTTATTATTAAAATAAATTCATCTTGAATATGAAATGCTTCAACATCACCAAGGGTATTATTTTAATGATTTATATTCTTAGAATTAATAAATATTGATAACTACTCCTATTTGGAATAAAACATCAGGGAAACCCTGAAGATTATTATTTTTTTGATTATTGTATAATAAAATTTCCACATATTTGTATAGAAATTAATAAATAATTTCCATCTATTTTTCACTAACCCCCACCTAAACTCAAATTTATATTACCCAAAAACTCTATTAGAGTGAATTTAAATTTACCCCCCCTCTCTATACCCCCCCCCAATGTGTTCCCAAGCTCATTATAACGTCCCCCAGAATTTTATAAGTTCCCTATCAATGTAAGGGGTCCTCTCATTCACCCATTAATTAAAAAAATATTATTTCAATAATTCATTTTTATTCCCAATTTCACATGGTGGGATATGTTTTTAAACATCCCTATTTCTTTCCTTGTGATACAAAAGTAATGACATACCCATATCACCACCACTTAACATTTCCATGGATCTTTTTGTACCATCAATAAGCGACTTAAATTATTATATTGTTTTCCATGAAAGATTTTATAGTGAATAAACATCTTCATTTCCACTCAATGGTAACAATAATTATGTAAAAATCATTCAATTATTATGGTATTCCCTGAATTTTAAAAATATAAACATATTTTTTTTGGTTAAAATGATGATGTATTTAAAAATTAAATATGATCTTTATAGAACTCAAATGTACTCACAGGATATGACTATGACAAGTTGGGAAAAAATAGTATATCTTTCTGATTCATTAGGAAATGATTTTATCTCATGATATACCATGTATTGTGTACATGTGTTTCTAATAAGAATAATATGTTTTAATGTCTTATGGTGTCGCCACATTCCTATGATACCTTGATATTATCATCTTATTCCAAACATAGATGATCAGGGATATGTTTTTAACTCTCTATATCATCATGTTATTCATTGTGACTCTTTTTTTATTCTATACCTTATATCATGCTTTGATAATTCCCTTACTCGGATTTCTAGGTCACCCATTTATTATTTATGTCCATAGGTTATCCCATGATATTTTAGAAGTTAAATGAAATTTTTAAAGAATGTAATTGTGAAATAAAAAATGAGATTTTATCTATATTAATGATATCGAGTAACGTATCTATGTTATAAATGAAAACATGACTCTCGATATTCTTGGATTGTGTTTTTTGTATCATTATATGAGGAATAATTTTTCAAGATGATTTAAATATATGTATTGTCATATAAACATTGTCTTATTATTCAAAATATTTTAGTTTAACTAAACCTATGAAAATCACAATGAAAAAAATTATTGATTACTCATAAATATTATTATACAAAAATTTTAAAATTTTCATCATACAAATACACATTATAAAATAGCTAATAACTAATTAAATTCTTCCTCTATTATACCTTCCTAGAAAACAATTAAATGGACATAAAACCATATTTTTGTGTGAATTACTATTATTAATAAACCCTAATATATCTAATTTCATTATAAAAAGTTCAACAACATGTTCAGTTTTCACATCGTTGTTTTTGAAATTCATTAGACTATAATTTAATTTTACTATAAACAATATCATGTTTAATTTTAATGCATCATGGATTATGATAGATAATAGAGTTTTAAATGTAAATATAAAGAATCACTTCCATTTCAATCATAATATCTCAGTAACAATTGATATTCCAAAATTTTTTATCCATTACCAAACACCACCATGCATTATTTTTAACGACCAAAATATTCATGAATGTATTACCATTTCATTTATTTAATTAAATATCATATGAATATAGAAAACTCGTTCACTATTTTCTTTATTATTTAGTTTTAATGAACATTAAGTATCATTATTGTTGATAATATAGTGGTTGAATAGTGATCGTACGAGTAGTATAAATTTTAGGTTGTTAAAAATAATCCTTTCGACCAAGACAAGGGAGACGATGGCCTCATCTAGTAGACTCAGGCCATATGATGCTCATTTTTTGGATCTCATAAATGAGTCAACATTACTATGATTTACTCGGGACCATGTCCAAGCTGAGCATCAACATGTTAAGCTTGAAAGGAATCTCTTACGAGAGAACTTCATGTTAATAGAGATTTCCTCCTGGGTGATGTTATCAGAGTTACCCCAATAGTTTTATTCATCACACACCTTACCCTTAGGTCAAATTAGGGTGTTATAAAGGGTTATGTTATAAGTAATTATTTATCTATTGTGTATTCACTTTTTATAAATAAAAGTCTTATTCTAGCTACTCCATCATGAAAATAGTTTTTTCTTAAAATTATATTATGTTATATAAATTGATTTTTTATGTTAAATGGTACATTTTAAAAATACATAAAATATTTTATTAATATGAGGTTTCATTAATTTTTTGATTATAATAGTTTTATAATAACATTACTTTCAATTATAAGTGGTTATTATATTCATTATAGTTTTTACACTATAAATGATTAAGTATTCAGTTTGATAAGAATTATATTTTCATATGATAAAACTAAAATTATAATCTTAATTAATGAACTTATTATGATGAAATAATGAATTTTTTGAACCAACACAAGGTCCCACAATCTTAACTCAAAATCCTAGGAGCACTTCCCTACTCTTACCTAATCACTCTATAATACTCCAAAGGGACCCACATATCTCAAGAATCCCCTCCTCAATATCTTTAAGTCAAACACCCATGTTAAGGATCCTCACTTTCTTATCCTCCTTTCAGATTCAATCGTATTTTTATAACGTAGTTCTTTTAATTTTGACTTGTTATATTTTCATTATGTTATAATAATTATATTACATTACATTTTATTTTATTTTAATGAGGTATTATTTATCCTCCCTCATTTTTACATTTACTTAGGTTGTTACCATGCAGAAATTTCATAAGGGATTTCTTTTTTTTCATTATTGTATATGTTATTATATGTTATTATACCATTTTATTTTCAATTAAAAATGTTTGGGTGTGATTTGACACCACTTACATACTTCAATCCTTATAATTGAGTTACTATAGACCTCTATCTTTCAGATTAATCTCTCTAATTTACACTCATTACAATGTATAAATTTCTTAAGATTTCTTACATTCATCCTATTTCTTCATGTTTCTTTATTTTTTTTAGAACTTATATTTCCCAATTACATGTTTTGGGAAATTTATTTATATTATCACCATACTATCCATTTCATGTAAATATTTTGTGATAACCCTTTCTCTCTCATCAACCATTTTTATGAATTTTTCAATCACGACGTTATGCTGTCGAAATTGAACTGTTGTTTTCCAAAACAAAATCATTGGGTAGTGAATAAAATACACATTTATATATCAATGTTATTCACCTATATGCACATATACATATTTAATGGTATTTACATGTATATATTCCACATTAACTAATCATGTAATAACTAATGATTTTGAATTATTCATTGTTATATGATATATGTGGCACACTTATATAGGAAATTAAATGTTTATCAAAGGTATAGCATCCCGTATTTTTATAACATAAACTTTCATTTCATTACACGGAACTGAGGATCTTCAAGGTTTAGTGTCTTGGAAACAAGGAACATAATACATGAAAAGAACAAAAAAAATCTTCTTAAACACTTGAAATGGTTCTCCTTAAGTTCATCTTAGGTTCATTACTACATCTCATAACCTAGGGACATACATCAAAAGAAATGGTGAGCAGAAGGCCCAGTAAGGGAAACAAAAGAAACATTTTACATGTGAACTAGAGATACTTCAATAAGGTCGTGAAAAGAACTTTAAGGAATGAAAATGAAACCATGAAGCATATCATAATAAAAATAACATTTTTCATAACTTGAAGATGTGGATACAACATTTAATATTGACAATTGTTTCGTTTCACCAAGGTCCATCCCCAAGGTGTTGTTAAAAATTACCAAGGTTATTCACCAAGGCGTCGTAAAAAATGGTCATCTATAGAGATTAAGTCTTTACCCAATGCATTGGAGTGCTATCTGGGCACACCCTTGACATGTCATTATTATCATGTGAGACACATATATCATCATCAATAATTTCATAAACAACCCATATAGCATAAAATAAATGGGTTTCATTTCATAATTATAACGTTTCAAAAACTACTTTAATGGCATGATCATTATGTCACTTTAAACCCACGGAAAGGGAAAGCAGGTTTCATGTATGTAAATCCAAGAATTTAAAATGAAATTTTTTAACATATATGTGAATACCCCTGTAGAAATAAGAGCTTTGAGTATTCACATAATAACATAAAATAATATTGAGATAAAAATGGAGGCATTTTGAGATGAAAACTATGCAGCATAACGTCTATGATACATGGTTTTAGAAAAAGTTGGAAAGAGAGGGGACATTGGTCACCCACTCAAAAATGATACATAAAACAGTAGGGGAACAAAATATAATGTATTTAAGGACATGGTAATGAAATTTGAATGATATACCATTTGAAACGAAGAACATGAAAGGAAGAAAAAAATAAGATTTCTCTTATGAGAATTCGGCAGCCTAACGGCATTACCTAAACTTCAACCAAAAATGAATTGATGAGATCAAATAGGGCCTCTCATCATATGAACATAAAAGATCAGTATGATAGATATAGAGATCATACCCCAACATAATAATAAGGAACTTGCAAGACTTGACAAGGAATTAGAACTTTGATAAAGGAGAAAGGTGCAAGGACCACTTAAAAATTCAGCAGCCTAATGACGCCACTTAAACTTCAAAATACTGAATTGAAGAGATAAAATGGGGTCTCTCATAATATGGTCATAAAATATCAGTATGATAGATATGGATATCATACCCCCAACATAACAAAAAGGATCTTGAAAGAATAGACATGAACGTAGAACTTCAAAACGAGAAGGGTGAAGAACCACTTAAAAATTCAGCATCCTAACGGCGCCACTTAAAACATCAAAATACTGAATTGAAGAGATCAAATGGGGTCTCTCATCATATGATCATTAAAGATTAGTATGATAAATTTAGAGATCATACCCCAACATAATAAAAAGGAACTTGAGATACTTTACAAAAAAATAGATCTTGAAAAATGAGAAGGGATAAAGAATCCGTTACAAAAATTTCGGCAGCCTAACGACGCCACTTAAAACATTATAAAATGAAATAATGAGAGTAAGAGGGGATCTCTCATTACGTGAACATGAAAAGCGAAGTAAGAGGAGTATAAAAGAACACCCTTTAACATAAGAACATGGAGCATAAAAGAAATTACATAATAGAGATTTCTTGAAACGAAAGAGAGAGATCAGATCCCTTACCTTAAAACGTAACTCTTAAAACTCAATGGTTTGGACCTTGAGAGCTTGGGGGCTCAATGGGAGGACTCATTTGGAGGTAAGGAGACCAGAAATTTGTTGGGGGAGATTTGGGAGTGAAAACTAAAGGAGGAAAGGGTGGGTATTTATAGGGAAAGTGAGGGGACAAGGTATTAATGGCCAAGGGACACCTCACAAGTGTTTTTCTCAAAACCATGTGCTCTCCCTTGTAATTTACCATGGACTTAGGCCACATGGGGCCCCCCAAACAATAATTCATCACCCTTGGCTAGACAACCCTTAAAATATCTCATGACATCATCATGACACAGTTATGATGTCATTAAACATACCGAAACCCTAAAACTATATTTTTACTATTCACCAAAAATTCAACTTTCTCAGAAAAATCCCAAAAATTTCACATTAACCAAATATCAAGACTCTGATTTCAAAAATGAACTCCATTTTATAAAAATAAGTTTCTAAATATTTTTAATTTTATTTTTATATAAATACACTATTCACAGAAAATTTAGTTTTTTTAGAAAAATCCACAAAAATTACCATAACATAATATCGATGCTCTGAGTTCAAAAATAAAGTTCATTTTATAATAATAATTTTCTAATTATTTTTAATTAAAATTTTAATTAAAAAACACTATTCACCCGAAAAAACTAATACTTGACTAATAATTTATGAAACCGTTATTTACCCATTTTATTGAATCTCATTACATAATCAAGGTGTCTAAATTATATTTAAACTTTCTTTGAGTTAAATTACAAATCCATTTGGTCACATTACTAATATTAAGCATAAAATCACAATTCATAATTTACTATTCATCAAAAATCAAGTTTATCTTATTAGACTCTAAATTTCGTACTGAACATAATTGTAGAAGACCATTTTTATAAATCATTACACATTTTTGATTATTTAAGGTTTACAAAAACATTTTTTAAATAAAATTTTTCTAAAATTCATCAAAAATATGCATACTATATTTATCCGGTCATTTGAAAATTCATAAAATTCATCATAAGAAGAAATCCCAATTTCTATTTAAAACAAAGGATTACACAAGGCTGTTACGGTCTCCTTACATAGCCCCTTATCACACCAGCATAGGACCTAAGTGTAAGGTGTGCTAAGGTGAGAGAATATGAGGGAGGCTCAGCCAACATCGCACGAGTAGTAATTTCTATAAGTTTGAACTTCTCGGGAAGGTGATCCCATTCTAGCTTCACACGATGAAGTTCATCTTGGGTTTTGTTCAGAGCAATGCCCTGTGGTGCTACCTCTTTCCCAAGTTCTGTTTGATGGGCTTCGATCGATCCAAGACTACTGGGTGAGGCCATCGAATCTTCTTTCTATATTAATCAACCAAGATTACTTGTATTTAGAGACAATAATCAAAATGTTTAGTTTCCAGAGGTCATATTGACCAATGGTCATATAACAGTCAAAAACCAACAGTATCATTTTAAATATACTCATGTTATCAAATGAAACATTTTTTATGAGTATAAAAATAAAATAAAATAACACATAAAATTAGGAAACAAGATTTATTCAAAATTTCGGGTCGTTACAATCTTCCCCATAATAAATTGCGTCCTCGCAATTTTTTAAAATTAGGTTTTGAAATTTCCTTAAAAGTACCATATCGGGAAAGGAGTCAGTAAAACTATTACATTAAAAGAAAGAAAGGGAAGTACGAAGGTCACCCGAGTTAGCCCACACTAGGATTCCATGTAGGAAAACATGGACCTGGAAGAAAAAAAAGGGCCAAGTTCTGAGGGAGAGTGATAGAGAACATGATTAGGAGAAAGTTAACCATAAGAAAATCCCAAACTTATTATGTGTGTAAACGGTCATTGATTACCTAGTTGGAAACGTAAACCAACAACGTTTTTGTTTTACGTTCCTTTTCATAATTTTGAGGAATTCATTTACTCCATAGAACAAAAACATATGAAAATATACCTACCTTCGTGTAGAGTTTCATCCTTTAATAAGTTTCTAGCAAAAATAATCTTTTCTCTAAATGATGAGCATTCAAAACTACTTTGTCTCATCAAAACACAAGAATTATCTTCTAGAGAATAACATAATCCACAAAAGATTAACTATCTATTTCCTCTGTATTTAAACATTATCCCAAAAACATAATGGGTAAGGTAAAACAAATCTTTAAAAAGAAATAATCCCATAGGAAGGGAAACCATTTTTAAATCATCAAAGTTCCATGGTACTACCCAAAGTTCATCATAGACCATCCCATAAATAACGGTCCTTAAAATTCCTCAAAATAAACCAAACTAAGATTGAAACCCAAATACAAGAGGGATTTGATAACATAGTCTTCCAAAAATAACTTCATTGTTCATCTCCAAACAACATCAACCACACCTAACATATTATAACAAAAGTAGCTAACCTAAACATATTTTACCCAAGATAGGTTAATCATTTCCATAAGTAACCTAAATTACTATAAGTCCACCTTAAATTCATTGATTCTTCAAAATATAAGTCAACCTTACTCCTCAATGAAAATACCGCAGTAATCTATTTACCTTGATCATATATGGTCCTCAAAATAGTGAACGTCTTCCAAAATAATAATCATCTTTTAATCCCCTAATCATCTCTGTCGTATTAATACAGCAATTGTAGCATTTCCTATCACATTGGTTGTTGGGACATGTTCTTCCATTTCCCGCCATTAACTAAGAAAAGAAGCTATAATTAGGGGCTTAAATACTTACCCAATAATCATGAAATGAAACATAAAGCATATAAAGATAACTTGTAGAAGAAAAGTATACCCTAAATTGTGATCCCCTAGGTTCCCATCTAGGTTATCCATGATCATATATTCTTATTTGAACCTTTACTTTATTTTATCCTTGTTCCTTTAACAATGGTTCATACTAAGCTTATGAATTTACCAAAGCACATCCCCTGGGAGTGTTGTAACCAAGAGTGCAGCAAGGCCCGTTGTCGTGTACCAGTTCTCGTTCGAGTCTAGCTCAAAGAGGTGTTTTCAGGTTTTACCCCTATGTACATCTATGCCAGATCCACCTCTACCTGCTCGTATCCAGATAGGGATGTATTTTCTTGGAAACCCCTTACTCAATACTCACCAAAATACCAGGAAGATTTCCTATATTTAAACTTTTCTATAGGGTTCTTCCTAGAGTTTTCATATCCTAATTTCCACAAATAACTAAACCATCCTTTGATACCAACTATAGCATCTCGTCTTTTTATAACATAAACTTTCATTTCATTACATGGAACTGAGGATCTTTAAGGTTTAGTGTCTTGGAAACAAGGAACATAATACATGAAAAGAACAAAAAAAACATTATTCTTAAACACTTGAAAGGCTTCTCCTTAAGTTCATCCTAGGTTCATTACTGCATCTCATAACCCGGGGACATACATCAAAAGAAAGGGTGAGCAGAAGGCCCAGTAAGGGAAACAAGAGAAACATTTTACATGTGAACTAGAGATACTTCAATAAGGTTTTGAAAAGAACTTTACGGAATGAAAATGAAACGATGAAGCATATCATAATAAATATAACAATTTTCATAACTCGAAGATGTGGCTACAACATTTAATATTGACAATCGTTTCGTTTCACCAAGGTCCATCCCCAAGGTGTCGTTAAAAATTACCAAGGTTATTCACCAAGGCGTCGTTAAAAATGGTCATCTCTAGAGATTAAGTCTTCACCCAATGCATTGGAGCGCTATCTGGGCGCACCCATGACATGTCTTTATTATCATGTGAGCCACATAGATCATCATCAATAATTTCATAAACAACCCATATAGAATAAAATAAATGGGTTTCATTTCATAATTATAACATCTCAAAAACTGCTTTAATGACATGATCATTATGTCACTTTAAACCCACGGAAAGGGAAAGCGGGTTTCATGTATGTAAATACCAGAATTTAAAATAGAAAATTTTAATATTTATGTGAATACCCCTGTAGAAATAAGATCTTTGAGTATTCACATAATAACATAAAATAATTTTGAGATAAAGAGGGAGGCATTTTGAGACGAAAACTATGCAGCATAATGTCTATGATACGTGGTTTTAGAAAAAGTTGGAAAGAGAGGGGACATGGGTCACCCACTAAAAAATGACACTTAAAATGGTAGGGGAACAAAATATAAAGTATTTAAGGACATGGTAATGAAATTTGAATGATATGCCATTTGAAACGAATAACATGAAAGGAAGAAAAAATAAGATTTCTCGTATGAGAATTCGGCAGCCTAACGACGTTACATAAACTTCAACCAAAAATGAATTGATGAGATAAAATATGTTCTATAATAATATGAACATAAAAGATCAGTATGATAGATATATAGATCATACCCCAACATAATAAGAAGGAACTTTCAAGACTTGACAAGGAATTAGAACTTTGATAAGGGAGAAAGGTGTAAGGACCACTTAAAAATTCAGCAGCCTAACAACTCCACTTAAACTTCAAAATACTAAATTGAAGAGATAAAATGGGGTCTCTCATGATATGGTCATAAAATATCAGTGTGATAGATATATAGATCATACCCCAACATAACAAACAAGCACTTGAAAAAATTGACATGAAAGTAGAACTTCAAAACGAGAAGGGTGAAGAACCGCTTAAAAATTCAGCAGCCTAACGGCGCCACTTAAAACATCAAAATACTGAATTGAAGAGATCAAATGGGGTATCTCATAATATTATAATAAAATATCAGTATGATAAATTTAGAGATCATACCAAAACATAATAAAAAGGTACTTGAAATACTTTACATGAAAATAGATATTGAAAAATGAGAAGGGAGAAAGAATCCATTACAAAAATTTCAGCAGCCTAACGACGCCACATAAAACTTCATAAAACGAAATAATGAGAGTAAGAGGGGATCTCTCATTATGTGAACATGAAAAGGGAAGTAATAGGAGTATAAAATAACACCTTTTAACATAAGAACATGGATCATAAAAGAAATTACATAAAAGAGATTTCTTGAAAAGAAAGAGAGAGATCAGATCCCTTACCTTAAAACGTAAATCTTAAAACTCAATGGTTTGGACCTTGAGGGCTTGGGGGCACCTTGGGAGGACTCCTTGGGAGGTAAGGAGACCCGAACATCATTGGGGGAGAGTTGTTAGTGAAAACTAAAGGAGGAAAGGGTGGGTATTTATAGGGAAAGTGAGGGGACAAGGCATTAATGGCCAAGGGACACCACACAAGTGCTTTTCTCAAAACCATGTGCTCTCCCTTGGCATTTACCATGGAGATTGGCCACATGGGGCCCCAAAACAATAATTCATCACCCTTGGAAGTCCAACCCTTAAAATATCTCATGACATCATCATGACACCGTTATGATGTCATTAAACATACTGAAACCCTAAAACTGTATTTTTACTATTCACTGAAAATTCTACTTTCTCAGAAAAATCTCAAAATTTCACATTGACCAAATATCAAGGCTCTTATTTCAAAAATGAACTCCAATTTATAAAAATAATTTTCTAAATATTTTTAATTTTATTTTTAAATAAATACACTATTCACCGAAAATTCATTTTTTTCAGAAAAATCCCCAAAAATTACCATAACATAATATCGAAGCTCTGAGTTCAAAAATAAAGTCTATTTTATAAAAATAATTTTCTAATTATTTTTAATTAAATTTTTAATTAAAAAATACTATTCACCCGAAAAAACTAATACTTGACTAATAATTTATGAAACCGTTATTTACCCCTTTTATTGAATCTCATTACTTAATCAAGGTGTCTAAATTATATTAAAACTTTCTTGGAGTTAAATTACTAATCCATTTGGTCACATTACTAATATTATGCGTAAAATCACTATTCATAATTTACTATTCATCAAAAATCATGTTGATATTATTAGACTCTAAATTTCGTACTGAACATAATTGTATAAGACCATTTTTTGCAAATCATTACACATTATTAATTATTCAAGGTTTAAAAAAACATTTTTAAAATATACTTTTTCTAAAATTCCTCAAAAATATGCATACTATATTTATCCGGTCATTTGAAAATTCATAAACTTCATCATAAGAAGAAATCCCAATTTCTATTTAAAAAAAGGATTACACAAGGCAGTTACGGTCTCCTTACAAAGCCCCTTATCACACCAGCATAGGAACTAAGTGTAAGGTGTGCTAAGGTGAGAGAATCCGAGGGAGGCTCGACCAACAGCGCACAGGTAGTAATTTCTATCAGTTTGAACTTTTCGTGAAGGCGATCTCGTTCTAGCTTCACACGAGGAATTTCATCTTGGGTTTGGTCCAGAGAAAAGCCCAGTGGTGCTACCTCCTTCTCAAGTTCTGTTAGATGGGCTTCGATCGGTCCAAGACTGCAGGATGAGGCCATCAAATCTTCTTTCTATATTAATTAACCAAGATTACTTGTATTTAGAGACAATAATCAAAACGTTTAGTTTCCAGCAGTCATATTGACCAATGGACATATAACAGTAAAAAACCAACGGTATCATTTTAATTATACTCATGTTATCAAATGAAACATTTTTTTGAGTATAAAAATAAAATAAAATAACACATAAAATCAGGAAACAAGATTTACTCAAAATTTCGAGTTGTTACAAATGGTGATCCCGGATAGTTCTCCATTGTGTGGGGTAATTTTTAGTATCATGATATGCCTTGTGAAATTTGGGTTTACTCTTTCTAATACATGTGAATAGAGAGTTTTCTCATGCTAATCGATGTATAATAAGGGATTAATAATGGAAATTAATGTGTAAAGACGGTTTACTAATCCTAATCCATGTAGAATGAGCCTTGGATCATGCTAATATATTGTTTTATGTTGTTTTCAAATTTCTATGATATTATATTCATTCTATATCATGCATTTTTAATGTTTCACTTCCTCTCTATTGATATTCCTATTTCCTAACATGTAGAGTATTCTACATGTTATGGATTTTTATCTCCCTTACCGATCTTTATTGCTCAAATATTTCTTATGTATGTCCTTAGGTTATCCCAGACAATTCTAAGTATGAAGGAATGTTGTTTCTAGGTAAAAGTGGTTTTCAATAAACATTTTTTATTTTATGGCTTATCTTTTCATGTAATTTTTTTAATTTCCAAAGACAATAGACCTCTTGATCCTCAGAGTTGTCTTTAGTGAAATTATATGTAATAAATGATGGATAAATATGTAATAAAGAGTGGTGTTGTAATAGTTGGTATCAAAAGATAGTTTTAGCTATTTTTGGGATTAGGGTTATAAAACTCTACTAAAAGACTTAGTTATTATATAGAGTATAAGAATCTAATCCCCAATTTTTGGTGAGTAAATAGTATGTCATTTTTCACCAAATTACATACCTATATAGATATGAGAAAGTTGAGGTGGATCTGGAATAAATGTATCTATGTGTAAAACCTCAAATCACCACATTAAGCTAGACTCAAATGGGAAATGGTGCATGACAATTGGTCGTACTGCACTCTTGGTTCTACACTCCCAGGGATATTATTTGGTAAAATAATAATCTTAGTATGAACCATTATTAAGGGAATAAAAACTTACCATAAGAATATATGCCAAGAAGTAGATCATGGATAACATATTTTGAAGCCTATAAATTCATATTTTGTGGAAATAAATGTAATATATAAGATAACCCTTTTTTCATTCGATTACCCTTTACGTGTTACCCCTAATATTACTTTTATTCCAGCAACTGGAGGGTAATAGAAGGAATTGGGCTAATAAACAATGTAAAGACCAATGTAATGATTGTTCTAATGAGACTCCAAATCTGATGGGATTGGGAGTCAAAAAATTTTCTTGATTATTTCATAGTTTACTCATCTTTTGAATATAAACATGTCTTAAGAGGAACCCCCCCCCCCCCACTAAAGAAAAATAAAAAAATGATAGATTCATGTGACAAAGGCCTCCTACTCTTAATTGATCATAGGATCCCTCAATCGTCATACAATGGTTCAACTCTATTGAGATGATCTTCTTCATACATATTTATTTTGAACAAGATATGGTTTTTATATATGCTTATCATATACAGGTATCAGCTGATCAATGGTGTACATTGAAAAAAAAATATGAAGCCTCGGGAATAGATCGAGGCATTGGAATGGAAGGATTTCTGAAAAAAAATTAAAACTATTTTCCATTCAATCTCCAACATAACATGGAAAAGTTACTTTATTTCCCTAAAGAAAAAAACCATGAATCAATTGGTGTGTACGAGGAAAACTGCATAACACTTTCAAGATATGCCTCTAGCATTATCGTTACCCCGGAATTAATGACTTACCACTTCTTTGGCGGGATAAAATCTTTCCAATGAAAAGTCATAGTGATTAGTGACTTTTATAGATATAAGGAAATTTTATGATTTGGCCTCTATGTCAAAGGGTGATAAATAAATATCATTGGTATCATGTGGATTAGAAGCAAAAAATGGGCATTAATTTTGATGGTCCGATGGATAAATCAAAGAGTGCTATGAAATTTTAGAACCCCAATTTCCAAAAGTATTGAAAGAAGAACCTCATATATTTTTTGAAGGGGATAACGAAATAATTTAGGTGTGGAAGAGAAAGGCACCTAGAAATTAATTACCCACAACAAAAAACCTACTATTGCGATAGAGGAGAGGAACTCTTTGTTTGACCATAAATCCATTGTTTATTTCTCCAACAACCATGATCTAGTTCCCATTGAAAACAAATTTCCTATGTGAGGGGTTTTTGGAGGCCACCAACAAACTACAAGGCACCTTGAGAGAGATTATTCCATCACCACCACTGAAGAAAATCACGACAATGAAGTGGTGACATGTACTCTTGTAATTAACTGATGAATATAGAACATAATTTTTTAATCTTGCTCTACACATACTTTTATAACCAAAATGTTTCGTAAAACAATCCCAACACCTCCAAAAAACTGGGAAGCAGTGATGTCGGTGAGAATAGAAAATGCTGCAGTTATTACATCACAAGATTATAACTCCTCCCCTGTCATAATTTGTTTATTAAATATTTTATAAATCCTCATAAAAGTCCCTCTAGTGTAATTTGACTCAATTATTTACATGTATTGGATTTCCCTATTTAGATGCAACATAATTTGTTGTGAGAGGAAAATCCCTATTCATATAGTGAATTGACCAATGATTCTGTAGAAGTGCAAGGAGGAGGATAAATCTTATTTTAGAATATCATCGCAAGCGTGGATTTTAATTCCTTATGATAAAGAATATCATTCCTAGATAATTTAGTCAAATGAAGGAAACATCCTTGAATACATGAATATTATGAGGGAATTCGTTGACATGATTCCTGAGATATTTCTTTGTATTTCTCTTATATGAGATGTTTAATTCTGAATTGATCTCATACCTGGGGAATTTCTAATAACCAAGACTTCATATAGAATGGTTGTTGTGGATCTAGAAAAGCTAATGAAACAAAAACAAGAGAATATGGATAAAGGGTTTTTACACCCAAGTGCTTCACCATGGGGTGCACTAGTCCTCCTCATTATGTAGAAAGATCGGTAAATTCACCATTGCATTTATTACCACGAGATCAAAAAAATCAAGATAATGAAAAAGTATCATCTGCCATTAATTAATGAATTGTTTTATCAACTATGTGGATTAAAATACTTCTCCAATGCAGATATTTGGTCCCGATATTACCATGTAAGGGTGGAGAAGGGGGATATCAACAATACTACTTTTCGTACAAGGTACATGCACTATGAATTCATAGTAATGCATTTCAGACTCACTAATACTCCAACAATCATCATGGATATAATGAATAGAGTCTTTATGGATTACCTATAAACATATGTCTTAGTCTTTATTGATGATACTCTAATATACTCCAAAACCATGGAGGAGCATGAGTAGAATCTATATACGATACTAGAGACCTAGAAATATGATATGATCTATGAGAAGTAAAACTACTGTGAGTATTGGTTGAAGAAAGTATCATATATGGGTATTCTCATCACAAGAAAGGGGATATCTTTGGATCATTCTGAGAAAAATAAAATTTGGCGATGGAATATACCAACATATGTGGCGAATATTTGTATCTTCCTAGGGTTAGCTGGATATTATCACTGAATTGTGAGAAATTTCTCACAAATTTTAAATCCTTTACCAAGAAAACTCGAAAGGGAGTCATGTTTCCTTGGAATGATGAGTGTGAAGAGAGACTGAAGGAGTTGAAAATGAGGCTTATCACAACGAATGTGCTGAGAAAAAACAAAATTTAGTGAACTTTTGGTTGTATTTAGTGATGCATAGAAGAAGGGACTTGGTTCTGTGCTCATGACAAACAAAAAAACTCATTGACCATTCTTTAAAGGAATTGAAAGATCATGAGAAAAAATATCTAACACATGATCTGGAGTTGGATGTTGTAATATTCTCATTAATCATTTGGAATCATTGCCTATTTGGGTTGATGTTTTAAATATATAAATATACCACAAAAACCTTATGTATATATTCACAAATAAAGAGTTGAACATAAGCCAACAAAAATGATTAGAGCTGATCCAAGACTATGACTGCTCAATTCAATGCCATTTGGTGAAAGAGAACAATGTGGAGAATGCTCTATGTATAAAGGATCTAGAAAATCATTCATTGATGAGAATTGAAAAGGATCCAATATTCATATATTTTATGAAGATGGAAATGTGAATCATAAATAAGGGACCATCATCAATCTATTCACAAATAATTTCCCATCATCTCTTTTGGAATGGTTGAAATATGCTCAAAAGGATGATGGGTAATTCCGAAAAATTTCAAAACTATCAGAAAATAGAAATCCTCAATGTTTAATGTTAATGAAGAATGAATTGTTAAATTTGTGTCATGGATTTGTGTTCCATTAAATATTTATTTAATGAAAAAACTTTTCGATGATGCACATAGTTCTAATTTTTCCCATTCACTATGTAAACACAAAGATGTATCGAGATTTCTGCGTGCATTATTGGTGGGATAATATTAAGAATGATATCACTGAATTTACAACAAAGTGCCTGGTACAGAAGCAATTGAAAGACGAAAGGAAGAATGTAAGAGGATGATGCTGCCATTATCCATTATAATATAAAATGGGAGAACATCACCATATACATTTCCACCGGACATCCAAAAACATCCAAAGGAATCAATGCTATCTGTATTGTTGTGGGTCGTATTACAAAGACTACACACTTAATTGTGGTTCTAGAGGACTTCTCATTAGATCATATTTCACAAATATACATTATATAAGTGGTAAGGATTCATGGATCACCACTCTTGATTGTATCTGATCGAGATCAAGGACTCACCTATATGATCTGGAATAGTTTCCAACATGCTATGAAAACTAAGCTCAACATTATTACATTTTATCATACTCAAAATGAGGGCCAATATGATCTGACTATCGAATCACCTGAGGTCATGTTGAGAGCATTCTCATTGGAATTTGAAGGATGATGAGATCAACATATTTGTCTAGTTTATTTCTCTTACAACAATAGTTTACACTCAAGTATCCATGTGGCATCGTATGATGATCTTTATGGGAAAAGGTACATTACACCAGCATGTTGTGATGAGGTTGGGGATAATAAACTCCTAGATCCAAAAATCAGTAGAGAAATGGTAGAGAAAGTTAAGACAATCCTACAACACAATAATTCTTCTTATATTTGACAAAGGAGGTATGATGATAATCGTTGATGACACCAAGAGTTTGATGTTGGAGACATGGTATTCCTCCACATATCACTATAGAAGAGGGTTATTAGAATTTTGAAAAAGGGAAATTTTAGACCAAGGTACCTCAACCCTTTGGATATCCTTGATCTCATTGGAGCTTTGGCCTATCGACTATCACTCCGACCGAACTTGTCTCAATTACATGATGTATTCCATGAATATCTCTTGTGGAAGTACATACCTAAACTATCACATTTACAAAATCCATAGGTTCTACCATTATAGAATGACCTCTCCTTTGAAGAGAATCCCATGATGATCTTAGATCATAGGGAAACATTTATACAAAATAATACAATGCCCCTTGATGAATTGTTATGGGCAAACAAAATGATTGAAGAAGAAATGTGGGAACTATATGAAGTGATGAGGTAGAGTTACCAACAATTATTTTATTGTTGGAGAGTGAATTTTCGAGGTAGAAATTTCTTAAGGGGGAATTTTGTATCAACCCGAACATTCATGAATGAAATCCCCCTTCTATTATTTAATTAAATATCATATAGATATAGAAAACACATTCAAACTTTTTTTATTAGTTTTAACTGACCATTGAGTATAATTATATTTGATAATACAATCATTTAATAGTGATCACATGACTAGTATAAATTTAATGTTTTAAAAATCAATCATTCACACAGACAAAGGAGATGATGGCCTTATCCAATAGACACGGGCCATACAATTCTCATTATTCAGAGCTTGTAAGAGAGGTTGTGTCACTGGGCTTCACTCTTGACCAATCCCAAGATGAGCTTATACACATTAAGATTGAATAGAATCAACCATGAGAGAATTTCAAGTTAAAATAGATTACCACCTTGGTCTTGTAATCCGATACTCCACAAGAGTCTTTCACCATCTCACACCTTACCCTTAGGTCCTATGTAGGTATTATAAAGAGTTTTATAATAAGTAATTAGTTACTAATCGTCTAATTCCTTTTTATAAATAAAATTATTATTCCATACATTTCATTATGAGAATAGTTTTTTCTGAAAATATAAATAATTAGATGAATTAAATTTTCAGGTAAAATGGAACTCTTTAGAAATATAAATTTTTTATATTAAATAAATTTTTTTATTAATACTGTTATTAAAATAGTGTTATAAGAACACTCCATTTAATTATATGTTGTTATTATATTCATTATTGTTTTTACCTTAGAAATGATTATGTATTCAGTTTGATAAGAATTATATCTTCATACAATAAAACTGAAAATCAATTTTTAATTACGAAATTTATTTTGGATAAATAATGAATTTTTTAAAGAAATAATATTTTATTAAAATATTATTATTAGATAAATTTTATGAAATATTAATTATATTATAATTTGTATAAAGTAAAATATTACTTTTATTATATTTTGGGAAATGTTTTTGTCCAAACACTTCAATTTTAAATAAATCATAGTTTTTATTTCAAAATTAAAAACTATAATATTTATAAAATTATTTAGATAAATTGAATTTTATGTTGAATCAGTACATAAATATTATCAAACAGTGAATGTTAAATAATTTTATCAGAAAATAATTTTTTTGGTTAAAAAAAATACTTTATAAATATATAATGTGATTTATGATATTATAATGACCCAATAGTGATGTAATTAAATACTATAAAAGTCGTATTCAGAAAATATATGATTTTTATTTAAAATAATGTGATTCTATATTTGTTTTATTAATATTTTAATTCCTTAGTGGACCTTCCAAGACATAAAAAATATATTAACCTTTTAAAATGTTCTCTTTGAGTGTGTGCCTCACCTCAACAAAAGCAAGCCTTATATTTTAATATGTCTTGTATTTGGCCTTATAAAATATTTTTTTTAAATCCCATTTGGTAAAAACCATGGGAAAAACCATCTAATGGTTTTGGTTTTTTTATATTTAATTATATAGATTCCAAAACCTAAATTTGGAAAATATTAAATAATTTTTCTCTCATTTCCAAAGTAAACCGAAACAAGATCCCACATCTCTTAAAAAAAATCCATGTTTTACTTCCCTACTATGCTATCAAATCTTTAAAATCCCACCATGTAACCACAAACTTTCAATAATCCCCTCCCGAATCTCGCGAAGTCACACACTCAAGAATGGGATCCTCACATTCGACTCCACCTTTCAAATTAAAGCATCTTATGTGAATGTATTTATTATAATTTAGAATGTTTATACTTTCATTATTTTATAATAATTATATTACTTTCTATTTTATTAATTAGAATTAGGTATTATTTATCCTCCCTTATTTTGACCCTTACAAAATCCATTACCATGCCAACTTTTTATAAGGTATTTCATCCTTTTTCATTTTCTCTATATTTCATTATATTGTTATACATTTTCATATTCAAATAAAATTCCTGGGGTATGATTCATCACCTCCCCCATACATCCCTCCTTATTTTTAAATGATTAGTGACCTATTTCCCTCTAATTAATCCCTCCGATGTACACCTGTTATCGTGAGGAAATTTCCTAAGAGTTATTCTAATTCTCCTCTTTCTTCAGGTTTCTTTATTATGTTACACCTTTAATTGCCAAATTACATGTGTTGAGAAATGTATATATATATCCACATTATATTCTATTTCATGTAAATATAATGAGAAACCCCTTTTTACTCTCATCAACCTTTTTTATGGATTTTTTATGTCACGTCGTTATGTTGCCAAAATTGAACTACAATTTTCCAAACTAAAATCATTGTGTAGTCAATGCCATACACATTTCTCTAAAAATGGTATTCACATTTATGTACATATACATATTTAATGGTATTTACATGTATTTATTCCACATTCCCTAATAATGGCATAACATATGATGTTGAATGATTCCACGTTATATGATCCATGTGAAACACTTATGTATGAAATGAAATGTTTATATAGGGTGCACCCTGATCACTCTCCAATACATAGGGTAATGTTTAATAAAAATATATGCCATGTGAAATAAGGGTTTAATCAAGCTAATCCATGTACGATGAGAGTTTAATCATGATAATCTATTTGTAATGAGGGTTTACTCAAGAAAATTCATATGAAATGCGGGTTTAGTCATGATTATCCATGTGCAATGATCCAAAGATCATGCTAATATCATGATGTTTATTTTTTCCACATTTCCATGTTATGATAATCAATCTATCTTGGGAATTTATGGTCATATTTCCCTTGTTCTCCCTTGATATTCCTATTTCCTAACATGGATTTTATTTTAAATGTTATACCTTTTTTACTCCCTTACTAGGATTTATAGCCCACCATTTTCTTATGTATGTCCGTATGTTATCCCATAAAATGCTATGTATGAATGAATTTTGTGGTAGTGAAAAAACATTTTTAAATTTTACTAATTTCCAATGACACTAGACCTCTAGATCTTCATATTTGACTTCAGTGCATGTTTATGTAATAAATCATGTATAAATATGTCATAAAGAGTAGGGTTTTCATATTATTCATCCTAAAATTTTACCATTATTCATGATCTATTTTACACCATTAATCCCAATATTTTCTTTTAATTAATGTAAAATTATTTCTCCAATCTCATTATTATTGGACCACCTATACCCTGAAATGTACTAATGAAATGGATTCATTGAAAAACCTTCATCCATTCCTGTGTAGCCTCACAAATAAATAGGTCATAAAATCATTTTACATGAAAAAGGTACGGATAATAATTAACTAAAAAATGAATACATTTTTCCCATAAAATGATATCCAAATCAACCAAATAATAACCAATTTATAAATAAATCAAACATAAAAGATTTAAATTTTGACCTACAATTCTTTAATCAACCCTATAATTCCAATATAGACACCCCAACTTATCTTTTGAATTACATAATTGTTCCACTATGGAAAATAAGAATGGGGGGGGGGTTAATCGGTTAAATTAAATATTACTTACTTTCACTTTATTTTTTTTACTTATCCCTCTATTTATACAAACCACCATCCCAGTTATGTGAGATGGGTCAAATGAAATTAATTTAACCTTCACCATAGTATACCTTGTAAAATAAAAAACAAGACAACCATAATGGATTTTATAAATTGTGGTTCCAGTGAGGAAACCTAACCATTGTTATTTCATTTTAATCCCATTGACAATTGTATTATCACTAATTTTTTTCCATTTATTATTAGCGTCTAAAAAATCAGCACAATATGTTTTGGGATGTCTTCTTTCACAGACACTATGGTACTCAAGGTTTAAATTCTTATATCCACTACATGAAATAGGTGAAGGGATATTGATACTTTATACCACAACCAATATGTATCTAAAAATATCATTATACATCTCTTTATGGGGTGGAATTAATTATTATTAACGCCAAGTATTGAATGGATCTTTCTCAAACCTCAAATTTGGATTTTTTTTCTCGTATTGAAAAGTAAATATATTATTAAAATGTGAATAGAAATAGGGCGAGGAAAAATGGACCCAAGGGGCACACCCAAATATAATCATGGTGGCATGAATTCTTAAATACCTAGCACATCACTGAAAATAATTTGATTACAACTTTTTGGGATGGAGACAGCGTAGCTAGAAATTAGAATATATTCTTGTACTATTCTGGTACGTGCAATATTATCAGAAAAAAAATATACATCACACAATGTATACTAAATATAGACGCCATAGCTAATTTGGTTTCTACCTTGATTTAGTAGATTAGAAAAATCCCATGGAGGGTTGTCCTACCATTAGAACAAGTGCACCAAAATTATGAAATTTTATTCAATCTCTTCCACCATGATGTAGAAGCATTTTCATTGTGAAAATTCGGCGAATATGGATCTACTACCCACACCAATAGAAAAATCCCATCCCTATAAATCACTGAAGCCCAGAATGAAATCCCCATAGGGATTCCTTACCATGAATCTCACCCTTATTTGACCATTATTATATGTTTTGTCGATATCGATCATCTGAACGCTGTTTGGTGGTATCCACAAAACCCATATTCCCTGTTGGATGTGAATCAAACATGAATAGGTGATACATCATAGAAGAATATTGAAAATAGAGGTTGAGACATAACCACTATGAAGGAGTTCTCATAGATCTGCAACCATGGCCAATGTTCGAATCTGGATGGAAGAGACAAAAATGGTCTAGCATTCCCTCGCCTTGTTTCTGAAATCCCAATGTGTCCCGCAGATCAGGACATCTTTAATTTCATGACTTTTCCTCTCTGTTTTTTAATTCCCACAACCGTGGGACCATTTTTAAAATGAATCCTATAGCGTGAATCCTCTATATCGGATATTCATTCTAGACCCCATGAACTGCAAAAATATTACATTCCCATTCTCCAGTCACAAATAGATGTTCTCTAGATACCAATTTTGGGATGCGACAATAAATACATCATGACATAGTGATAATGCCTTTTGATGAATATTCTCAACCATATGTAGAAACTGTTAATGAATAAGAAAGATAAATAAGTCGTGCTTCATGGGGTTTTCCTTGCACCAGATATTCATTGCATGCTCCTCCTTATCACCTAGAGCATGAAATGTGGTTCTCTAATTACTGCTGGAGTACTTACCAAAGGAGAAATAAGTGAAGCAACAGTGGTCTGATTCATCATTATGATGAATATTGATGAAAACTCTCTTTTTTCCCTTGTTGAAGACATCCTCAATCATACCTGGATGTTCTCTTGATTCTTTTATGGAAATTCTCAGATCTGGGTAACCTGGAAAGAAGAGTTCCCCTACCCCGTCTAGTAATAATTCAAAATGACTATGTTTCCTCTTCAAATCAACCAACATGTGTGATTATAGAGATCTTATAGATGGTTATACATGCATTTTGGGGGTCTTGAAGTTTTCCTCCAACTACTTAAATACACCTCCTATCTCTCCATATATCTATCTCTCATATATCTCTCCCAAAGAGACGATCCTTCTATAATCTCGCAATACATTTGGTATTGCATGGAATTTATGGTATCAGAAATGTCATGGAGGCCCACACCACCCTCTTCAATCGGTTTTTCCATGTCAATCTATGAAGCACGGTGGAACTTCCCCAAACTGTTACCATCCCAAAGGAAGGCCGACACAAAATTTAAAATCTTTGTGATTGAACCCCATAGTTGATGGATTATTGAAACCATGTGAGTATGTATCGATGTTAGAACATTGTTGATCAGGGAGATCATTAACCCAAAAGAGAGGAATTTCTTATTCAAAATAAAAATTACTCATGTGATATAGTTGATAATGTCATCGAAGATGATCTTTTCTATTCTCCCATTAAATATGGGGGCTCCAAGTAAGCTTATTTGCAGCTCACTCTTATAAATTTTCATGTTGTTTTGGATGACATGAAATTTCCTACACGAACATTTATTAGTGATATTGACCATTCTATTCCTTGGGTTTATAAGCTGGCCACTTTCCTCCACATATGATTCCATAATTCCAATACCCTTTTGAAGAGACATATGTCTACCATTAATAATGACATGAACATCATCCACAAACATTAGATGTGTGATAGAAATTCATTCATATTTATTGTAGAATAGAACAACCTTTTCTTCTTCCATGCTGCATTGGAGGTCCCTTGAGAGGGATTCATGAGACAATAAGAAAAGATAAGGGGAAATTGGATCAACTTTTTTTTTACTCCAATGGTGTTTTTTTTAAAGGATTATCCCCTATACCATGAAGGAGACAGAGAGTTACAGAGAAGAATAACATCTGAAGCACACGTCAATAATCCATTCCTAGATGATGAGTTTCCTCATAACATAAATAATGAATCCAAAATTTAGAATGTAAAAGAAAACTTCCATATATATAATTGTATGATCGTGTTGGATCCAACTGTCTATATGTTGATGTAACCCATTAGTTAATTAGAAAACTGATGGACCCATGGATGATTATTTCATTAAAAAAACTGCCTTATTCAGCCAAAACATCTTTAGGGATGATTTTTCTAAACCATTTTTATAGGAAGATAAAATGAATTTTTTAGGAAATGTTACATTTGTAAACTGGTATATACTGGGTGAATGTTGTGGGATTCAAGCACGTGATAATGAGACCAGTTATTGAAGTGAAAACCCCTATAAGAAATAACACCCCATGAAAAAGTCCATCACATCATTGACAACCCCAGGTTTCAAAAAATCCCATGCTACAATATAGAATACATTGTGGAACCCATCATGACCTAGATAACTATTCAGACTGAGATTGAAGGATACTCGTTTCACCTTGTCCTATTTTGGTATTTCTATATTGTATTAATTTTCCAAGTTACCCAAAAATTATGCATGCATTGAAGAAACCCATCCTCCTTGGTGCCTGTGTTTTGGAACTCATTTCTGGAAGTGGTTGGGATTTACAAAATGGCATTGATGTGATTCGAGTGCATATTTAAAGCCACTTTAGTATTCGAAGTGAAGGAGCTATCCTCTAGATTTATATTGATGTAATAAATTTTCAAATTTTTATTTCAAGCATGTGTAGAAGTATGCTGTATTTTTATTCCCATCCTTTAGCCATAAATATTTTGATCTATCACGTTAGTGCCTCTCCATTTCTATGATCTTTTTGGAAAGAATGGATCATTTTTCATTAATAACTGAAAATATAACATCATCCCATTAATCCTATATGGCCCTCTCTGGGTTTTCAATGTCCACCATGATATCATACTAGTCAGTGTCCTTCTTGTGGTTGTTTTCTAAAAAATCTTGTATGCAGTTTTTGAGCCATTGATGGTTTTAGAAGAGATTATACTATGCCTTTTCATTGAGTTCATCCACCTAGGAATACTAAATCATTTGCAAGTACCCCTCCCTGTTATGCTAGTAATTAGAGAAAATTTTTATCACTGTTTTACTGTGTTTATTTTAAACTCATCCATGAAGTGAGGATGATCAGATATAAATATTGAATGATGAAAAATCATGGTTATTCCAAAAAAATATCACCACTATGGAGGCTGGATAGACATTTTTCCATGAATATCCAATAGTGGTGGATTCGTATGCGATTGTTTCACCAGGTAAATTTATTTTCCATAAATCCCATGTCTATGAGACCCTTGGAAGCCATGATTTTTTGGATGTCCATCATATAATTGGAATAACCACCAACCCCTCCTTTCTTATCGGTCACCTCTGCCACCAAGTGTAAATCTACCCCAATAATCCAAGGTTTATTATTTGGTTGAAAGAACTCGACCTTATTGTGTTTGTGATGCATTGATCAGACAAGTCGACAATTTAAAATTCTAGTACCTAGCACCAAAAAAACCATACGTTGTAATTCAAAGTAAGTCTGTGAATTTAATGAGACAAATCCATAATTTTACCAAACATTTCTATACGGTTATCCACATTCTTGGTCTCCTGAAAAAAAAATCTATAGGGGCTTGATGATGTTTGTCTCCAGAAGTGATGAAGGAGGTCATGTCATGAGCTCCCAAAAATCTATTTTTCCATTTGATATCTAATAAAATAAATAAAATAGAATGGGGGTCTCTCATCCGAGGGATGTCGAACCGAAGGATAACATGGATTTAGAGGCTTCTCTAGATCTGGCACGAGTAACATTCCTTGAAGATTTCCAACAATCTCTATTTTTCCCTATAATTTCATCATCTAATCTTCACTTTTATATATTAATAGAATTAACATTAATATATTTTTAAATATTTTATTTATTGAATAAATTATATATTTTTTAGGAAAGTGATATATAGAATTTTAAAAAATGGATTTTTTTACAGTTTGGAATCTTCTTCACTACAATTTAATAAATATTATTTTAATATTTTCATTTAAATATCCAAGGATCATGAGATATTTCATCCCATAATCCACCTAGAAAGATAATTCATTTGTGTTATTTAAATTCTTCATCCAAGGGTAAATAGGATTGTGTAGTTGTTATGTGGCACAATTTATTATGACTTGGAATTTTAAAATTCTAGAAAGAATAATAATATACCATTTTGATGTTAAATGTGTAAAATATACCTTATAATTAGTTTTAAAAAAATTTATCCTTCTCTATAAAGTATATTAATTTATGAATTTCTCATTTTATCAGAATAATTATCTTTTAGTTTTCTTTAATTTCCTGAGATTTCAGTCGGCATCACATTTTCATAAGACTTTTTAAATCTTATGTACATTAACATATTTAGACAACCAAGGATAATTCATATAACTGACTAGGTCTTGAAAACCTATATATGACTATTTATTTTCAAATTTTTAAAAAACTAAATAAAATTATTTATTTTGAAAAAAATATGATAATATTTATATAATTTAATGAAAGTCATAAATGTAGCCTTATAAAGTATATGATATGAATTATAAACATAACTTGACTCATTTAAATTTTGAATATTCAATTGAAAACAATGTATTATGTGAATCTTAATGTCATACGAATGTTAAAAAATTCATAGGTTCTTCAAGTTCCATTGATAATATTCTCCACTTATAGGTTCTAAGATGTGTAAATGTTTATTTAGATGTATCATCTAACACATATGTTGTTAGGATGTACTCAACTAAACATGTTGTGTTACACTTCTGAAGTTAGACATAAATTCTGAAATCCGCATTATACTTTTCGAATGAATGGAATCTATTCCTCTAAAGTATTGTCTTACTTGTACAAAGTTCAACATTTTCCATCACATGTACAAGGTTCTCAGTTGATGATGTGATGTACCCTTCTAAAGTTATATATTTCACTACCTATAGTGTATATAACCAAATATATTATTAAACTACAACATATGGAATTCTTAACATCAGTTTTGATAATCTTTTTTTAAAATATAGTCTTTATTAAATCCTGTAAAACAACTAAAAAATCATACAAATTACATTATTTATAATTTCAAAATTCAGAACCAAAATAAATTTTAGGGTCTCTTCTATCTTTATGAATTATTTTAAATCTTTATATCACATGTTCAATATCCATATTCAATAAGCTACGCAAATATATTACCAAACTATTTTATATAATGGATTATCCACAAGAAACACATGTATTGGTCTCCATTAAGAATATATTCACAATCATAAGATTTAAACTACAACATGAATATAAAAAATTCCAAGTTCTTAAATAAGTTATACGTTTATATCATTTTAGGTTAAAAAAATAATGGCATCACCTCAATTATCCTTTATTTTTACCTTTTGATGAGAATAACATTATCTATTTAAATGATAGAAAGTGAATCACAAAGACAAAGTTCATTATTGAAGAAAATATAATCTATACTTGGGATATTCAATATCAGCCTTTAGTTCATTTCAATAAATCTATATATTTATGTCAACATATGTTACTTTATCATAACCTACATATAATTTATAAATAAAAGGAAACTATAGGTGAGTAACATTTAATCTTATACCATGTTTAATGATTTTTATAAAAAAAATTTCTCTCCCACTTTTTTAATTAATATCCCTCTATAATATTTTGACATAATGTTGGAATAACATGCGTCATAGAAATAACCCAATATATATTTATCTATATTCCTAAAAGGACATACCTAATGTATAACTTATTATTGAATAATCCTAGACATATAGAATGGCTTGTAAATTGTTTGATTTTGTGGTATCACTTCAACATTATCATTTTGTGGGATATTATGATTTATTTATAATGAATATTTGGAATGTAGTTTTATATATAAAATTTTTATAAACAATCCAGTGAAATAAAAAAGTCAAATGCCCTTTATTTTTCATTATTAATCAACCCTCAATAATAAGAAACGCTTATATGAAAATAATCCGGAAAAAATGTGTGATTGTAACACCATAATTTATATTAATATGGTTCTACTAATAAATTCCAAATTCATCACATAATTATTTTTTAGTAAATAATATTTTTTTTTCATCTATATTAATGGTGAACTTCTTTTTTCTCTATCATGAAAAATAATTTATTTTGTAATAGAAAAATTAAAATACAATTCCTATATCAAAAAAGCATCATTCAATTGATTTTAAATATGACATCTGATTACACAATTAAATCACAGAAAATAATAATTTGTAATAAACAGAGTTATAAAAAATCTAATTGTATAATAAATAGGGTTGGGACATGGGTCTCAAGCTAGAACATATTTTCTATTTAGATATAATGTCAATATAATTATTCATTCTTTCTCCACTTTTCTTTTACAAAAATGGATTTACTTGGGCATCATCAAATTCATGTAATTAAAATATTTTTTTTCTAAATGTACTTGTAGAGATGGATAATAAATAATTTTAGTCCATATTTCATTTATATATATCATTAATGATCTATATAATTTCCTTTTGAGTTGTAAGAATAATCACAATGTTTTTAGATGTATGTCCTTCTTCTTTTCTCCTCAAACAAAGTTCTTTATATACTCTTATGTCGTTAAAATGGGATACTGTCACATCAAATTATAGTTATTATTCATATGAATCAACCTATTTTCATCTAAAAATTTATTATTCTTCATCTATCTACTTAGAAATTGTCAATTTTCAGGGACAAAAAACTAACCACTCATTCATCAAAAAAAATCTAAAATATATTTCATATACTCTTTTAAATATTTGTGGATCCATTCATAGGAAAATATTTCAACTCTTCTTCTTGGTTTTCATTAATAAAAAAACATTTTTATTTTTCCCTTTAATTGATTCCCTATTTGAGTTATTATTGATTCCAATGACATTGATCTCCATGGATTATTTATTGTGATCCATGATGGGCCCCTTTCAATCATAGTAGATGAATAAAAATGTTTATTTTAATTCATATAAATAAATTTTCTAAATCTTTTTTATTGTGTTTTAGTCAAATATCTACTTATGTTGATCTTTTTTCTTGAATTTCATAATTCCATTGGCAGATTAACCAATTGTCTCAACCTACTAACTTTTTTATTTTTCACCTCTTTACATAGTCATTAGATATGTGCATGGGTTTGAAAATGTAGACATCATTATATATATGAACATTTAAATTTTTGTAGTCACATATTGTCTCTAAAAAACCAAAAATATACTTCGTGAATATATTCATTCATTGAAGTGATTTTTTTTTCATCAAACGACATGTGTTATTCTTCTCTAAAGTATTATAATACTTATCTTTGACTCTTTTAACATTCAATGGTTTATATTTAATACGAAGCCTGATTTCCATTATTGAATAACGACTAATTACAATAGATTTTTCTAATAAACCAGATTCGATTACTAGTTGAGGGAATCTATTTAGACTAATGAACATCTGTTTTGGGGTAAATGTACAACAAATTTGATAGGTACTTACAAGGATTAACTTATTTGATATAGACATATCCTCTTTTGATGTGATTGTAGAGTATGTATATTTTTTAAATAGAAAAAATATTCATGATTTTAATTGAAAACGTATACTAGTATATGAAATTACATTAGTATAAATAGATTTATCTGGATTTTTATTTACCATCCTCTACGATCTAGTTTGAGGTTGAATAGTTGTTTTGTTTAATCTCTTACATCCTCAAATATGAAGCTTCTATGATGCATTAATATAAATATATTTATTTTGAAACACAAATATGTGAATATATTTTGGATTTACTATCTTATATTTGACCTAGATTCCTAAATTTTCTTCCTGTTCCAAACACTTCATTTTAAGGGTGATCTTCTCATGGTCAAAAAATCTCATAATTCCTTCTAAAAAAGGTAATATGTTTTATTTGATATTTGTGTATTATTATTTATTAAAAAAAACTATCGTGTTATTTTATTATATTTTAATTTATCTTTCATTTAATCATCCTTGAAATTCATGAAATATTTTTATAAATTGTTCAATTCCTGGATAACTTATTCAAAAAATAATATCATAAATTTTATAAAAAAATTAAATTCAACTCCATTTGAGTCAATAAATTATTTTAATTAAAAGTATTATTTATTATTCTATATCTTATATATGGTCTAAGGGAGTAATGATCTTTCACAATTTTTTACCTAATGAATTCTCCACTTATTTAAAATTTTCTTCTAGTATTTCATTATAGTAAAAAAGTACCAGAATAAAATCATGTATTCTATAGAATAATTCAAAGTTAACATTAATTAAATACAATTTAATATTAGAGTACAAGTCTTCGACTTTTTGGATAAACTCAACCCCATCACACACTATAAATTAGAGTTTGTTTTGTCATTTGGATCACCTTCAATAGATTAGATATATGAACTCTTAATAGTATAATCATAATTGAATAGTTTTATTTTGTTATATTCCATTGAAAACCATTCCTTATTATTTTCATAATTTTTAATCTATTCCTTATATTATTAGCCTAATCATATTTACTATTATCAACATATGGAACTTAATATTTCTTAATATTGGGTAAATATTTTTACTTCACATATACTAGTACAACAACAGAGATGATACAATAGATTTTACTAGACGAAATCCATGATTAACACCGATACGACATGAAGTTCGTAGTTGACCTTGTCGGGATCCCCATATAGGGTAGGGATGAATTTGTGCACACCTCATTTTCTAAGTTTCAATTTATTTCATTATTTATACACTCTTCTTACTCGAAACTCTTTCCCAATTAATATATTCATATATAATTATTCTAAATCCACACATACATAATTTTCATTTATTTTAAGTTGTAAATTATATTAAATTTTTATATAACCAATATAAATTTCCCTATTATTGGTGTTTGGGGGATTAGAATAGCTAAGAGAGGTGCTAGGAAATGTTTGTTTGGATATAGTTGAAAAAATTCATACTATAGTGGTTAGACACATGATGATAGGGATCATAGAATAAATGAGTTGGGCCATATGATTCATGGAATGAAGAAAAAAATTTCCATAAAAACCATGGGTATAGTAAGATAGCCTTTTACCTTAAATTATTCATTTTGTTAACCATATTGATATACCATGATGCAACCATAGATAACATATTTTATAATTTAAATAATTAATCATGTCAGTGTTTGAAATAGAAATCGTATTTTAATCCTATCTTGTACATCACCCCTCCACACTCCCATTTGAATGTATTACATTAATTATATATTCCATACTCAGTAATTGGGGAATTTATTCATACATCATTGATTTTAGAGATATAGGTATGGATTACCTTTTTTCCATCAATTGTTCTCTATTTTTAATATCAAAATTTCTTAGGTTTTTTGTTGTTATTCAATATTTAATGTCATTTTTCATATTCTTAAACGATATAAAATTAAAATAAACTTTGCTTTAGATACATGATATGTAGAAATGAAGATTATATGTTAGGCTCCCATTATGTTTTCCCATAATAGAATTTTCAATTAATTTATGTGTATGATGTGTTTTCATACTGAAAAAATACATGCTCGACCTAAAATATTAATAAAAATTTAATAGAGCTCACTTTCAAAAAATGAATATTTCCATGTTCCAAGAATGGTTTTTTGAAGAGAATATGATGACATTTTGTCTACCACATATGGTATGCATGACCACAGAAATTAAAAGGGTAATTTATGGGTTACCCTAGGGGAGCCATGGACTGAAGTTGATGAATATTTCTTAGAAATGGGTTTCATAGGGCACGTTTTAGGTTATAATGTATATGTTTGTGTTTCGAGACCAGATATAATAGAAACTAATGACCTGTTATATGATTTTTCATTATATAGGATTTATGCATTATGATTTATAATACATTAGATAACATACTTCGATTTGGATTTATTATATGATTTAAAATAAATTGGAAACATATCTTGAATTATGATAAATCTTGTCATTTTTTAATACCATTGAAATTATACATGGATTAATTTGTGACACTTTTATTATCTAATACAAGATACATCTATATTAGGTTAAAGCTATTATGGCAGATTAGGGGTTCCACCTTGGAACATATTGATTATATTTTTATTTATTTATTATCATTTTATAAAATTAAAATAGACAATAATAATATTTATAAACTATGAATATATATTTTTTAAATGCCGCTAGTGGTGTCATTATAGGTCATACTCAGACACATCCCGAGATTCCATTTGGTAACTGAAAATACTATATGGTCACTTGGAATGCCAAAAGAAGTCATCATAAGACTAATGATTTATTTGGATGGATATGATAAAATATGAAAGATTATGGTTAGGCTATGACTTGAGACCATTTTTGGAAGAGTTTCTTGGTTATTTTCTTTTTTCCATTTATCTTGTTATTGTATATGATCTATTTTAGGTCTAACAAAATTTCGTGACATGTTCATTGAACATTTTTTATATTTCACAGTTTTTGATTATTTACTGGTGGAGACTATGATGATAATTTTAATACTTTATCTAAATTAAAATATGGTTTATTTTATTTCCATTCTTTTGGTATTCTAATATAAAGGTATTGTCTCACCTACATAAAATAATATAAACTTACTAGAAGTCAAAAAATTGTTATGTAGGGATGAATTTATGAGGTTATGTGATACGACTTGCTTCGAAACAAATTAACGGTCTCTATCTAATGGAAACTAAAATGATCTATCAGAGTTCCTTCATTTCCATTATATTTTTTTTATGATTATATATAATAAGGATTTTTCAATACATTGTACAAAAATAATGTTTGGGAGTATCCAAACAATGTCTACAAAAATTAAATTCTCTAGTATGTGATATTACATTTTTGATATATATTTTTACAAAAGACACGTGTCACCCTGCGTAATGCACATGATTTCAAATTTTGTGAATTTTTTCTAGAATTTTATATGATCTGGGATTATAATATAGAATATGTTCATGCATTATAAATGGAAATATATGTTTCACATGTTATTTTCATGATTTATTAGTATTGATTACATGTATAGGGTTCTTGTGTCAATTATTTAATGTTTCTTCATCAACTAATAGATTGTTTTCACATATACCTTGAAGGTGGAGTATTATCATTCAGAATATATAATAGTTTTGATATTCAACATAAAAATTATTTTCGTATTTCATTATGGTTATTTCTAAATAATATTACATTTAAAATGTATAATATGTACTAAACTAAAGAATATAATTTATATTCTATTTAATTAATCATTAGTTATGAAAAGAACATTGAAAAATGTTGAGATGAAATGGAATGAAAACAATGAATATGTAAATTAACACTATGTGTGGGTAGTTGGAAATAGTTATAATGATAATGTTACAGGATACATGTTATATAATTTGTAGAGTATATAGGTTTTTGATTCCTATTATCACTATCCTTTTGAGGAATGTGTTTGGATTATTATACAAATTCATATATAAAGGGAAATGATTGGTCAACATGATTATGGTTATGAAATATATATAGAGATGTATAACCTTGATCCATATATATCCCTGGGTCAGAAAATTGATGATTAGATTCGAGAGAACTTACTGTGTGTTTTGTGGTTGATGAAGAGGTAATATCCATGAGATACGTAAATTTATTCAAATCGTATTACTATTTTGAAGTTACAAAATATTCCCTAATTCTCTGAGGAGGGGATTCCATATGTCGATAAATTTTTTGTAGTGTTGAAGCAAAATATTTTCTATCATCTGGAGAATATCTATTAAAAGATGTTTAACCATTTTTTATATATTCATTAGGTACTATAGAAGCTCATGTGTAATGTAATGATGGAAGAATATTATATGAGGGAATAAATTGTAAAATGATTCAGACTACGTTATTTGAATCTTCTATCAAGATATAAATATGACTGATTGGGTGAGGGAGTTCAAGATCAATGATTATATAATCATGTTTGTAATAGACTATGCTATTCATTTTACAGAATTATAATTATTTTATTTGATACTAATGGGGTATTATTTGATACGGAGATGGAATATTTTGAATGGCCTCTGGTATGCGATATTAGATTTGGGGAATTATTTCTATATGCAAACCATTCCAATGTATGCGAATCATTCGTTTATATCAGAGAGAAACCTTTTGAAGTTTTGGTTTCTGTTTGAAATATTAAATCATGGTGAATTGTAGTGGGTCATTAGATGGTAATAAATATTATTTAGATAGGTCTACCTATTGTAAAATTATTATGTTTTGAAAATCTAACAGTGTATATATTTTGGATGACAAGTTTGTGTGGTTTCATTTTTGGGGTGAGATCGAAGAAAAGGGTTCTTTTTATAGAGGTAATCCATAATAATTCCTAGCTTACCAGAGGATGGGAATCTATAAATATTCAATAAGTTCCCAATTGATGACTATTGATATGGTATCATGCAAGGTTCTTGATTTTGGAGTTGATAAGCAATATCATCATAAGAGGGAAGGAGGATCTTTATTGTTATTCCATGTTATGGTGTATGGAATGGTTCTTTGGGGAATGGGATTTTGTGTCTACAATGTTTTCCACTATAGGGGATTCAGGAAGAGATGTTATGATAAGGTTTAGTCCACCTAAATTCTATTAAACATACCATAGTTGAGTAGGATCCTTTTAGTGTTTTAATTATAAATCTATTAACATATATGTTCCATTCATCATTTTTTTACACATGGCCCTCACATTCATTCATAAATTATCAATCTATTAATATCTTGGGAAAAACCAAAGATTATTTATATGGAGTGGTATTCAATGGCACTACCTTATGGTTTTGGTCAGAGGAAATTATTCATTATTAAGAATGTGCTCTTGATATTTGTGGTCATAAATTTTTATTTGAATTCATTGTAAAGGTGATTAATGTTTATTATATTATTCTTATTATATAATAGTTAGTACCATACCAATATTACATTGAGTGTTAATATTGAATTTTTTTGTTTACATCTCATAAGTGTGGAAGATACATTCATTTTGGAGGGTGAAATATTTAGTCATCTCTTGTAGGACCCGATAACCAATAACTATGATGGTTACAAAAAAAGTCAGGTCTTCTGGTTTCTGATGGGGGTATGTAGTATTATATTTATCAAACTAATTTTTATTAGTTTCATGATATTTATCCCACTTACATATCTGTAATTATACACAAGAATGATATGTAATTTCTTATTGAGATATTTCCAGTTGAAAATAATATTTCCATTTTATTTTACATAATTTATCTTATGGAGATACGAGAGGATAATTCTATATTAGATGACATAGAGGCTATGGTTATTATATGTATGAGAATATATTCTTTAGGTTATACTATCCATTCAAATAATATGGTTGGTGGTTCTTTATGGGTTGGCATAGATTATTGTAATTTGAGTTAGGTGAAGGGTAAAAACCAATACCACATACTCATATTGTAGAATTATTTGATAAGATAATAATCACCTTTGTATTATACAATATTGATTTAACACCAGGTTATCCCAAATTGAGTGTGATTCAAATAGACATACATTATGTTGTATTTTGAATCATCTATGGTATGCACATGTATTCAGGGAGGTCGTTTAGCCTGATGATCACTCCCACTATGTTTTTTATAATATGAATTTGGTTTTCCACTTGAATTTGGAAATATTCATAACCATTTTAGGAACTTTTAATGAGATATATATCAAGGGGGGATAAAACCTTATAGTTTAATGTCATATTTTGAACAATTTGGGAGAATCCACTTTTTCCACAAAATCCATGCGTCACTTTTCGATTGACTATGTAAAATTACATGTTCATGTTTGATGTGTCTTTATTGTCCTAGTAGAACTAGATAAGGCTAGATATATTCCATCAAGGAAGAAATGTTCAAATTAATTTGATATAAAAATTTTTTATGATCATTCTGTTTGTCCCCGAGGTTTAACTATAACTTATGCACTTTGGAACATTGGATGTAAGTCCTAACAAAAAAGTGATAATTTTTATCTTGTATCATAGTTTTGAAATAGATTATCATATTTTAATTGTTGTCTAACTGTAATACAAACCCCAAACATACAAAATATGGGTACGGTGTATACAATGCAATGTTACAAAACATGGGAAAGGTTGGGAGTAGTCTTGAAGAAAAATGATCATGTGTCCATGTATGGGTTCTAGAGGTTGAGTTAACATGAGAATAATTTCCATATTCATGATCAAAATATACATGTAGTAATATAATCCTTATAATTTTAAAGTCATTACGTTTTGGTGGAGAAATTAATTGTATTTTATATCTATAAACTTCTAAAAAACATATAATTAGAATGATACCTAATCCTTTGGAAATAAATGTGAGTCTAGAATATAATTTATTTTGATTTTTATCTATATTATACCCCATGAAAAGTGAAATGTAGTTATAGATGCATTGAGATAAAAGGCATGGAATCAATTTTTTATAGAACCTCATAGTGATTCATAGTTAATCAACATCTTTTTCTAGATGAATTTATATATTTAGGAGCACATGGGTTGAGTGTCTATTTAATTCTAATAAATTGCTCCATCAATTCTCAATTTTATCTAGAGGATACAAATACTAAATCCTGATATTTTAACCATTATAGATATTTTATATGGTGGGGAACCATCAGCAAGCTAGATCCTTGACATTGATTAAATATTTCATGACTACAGATATATATTAGAAACCATATAAATTTTTGAATTGATAAAAAGAGATTCACACACATTAATGTTGATGATATTAATTGGTCTGACCACCGACACAAATTTTTTTATTGGCAGAATAAATAATGTTGTAATATTTTTTGTTTCCAATTCATGTCGCAATAAATATTATATCTCTCATTGTGGGGTAGGGTTTCAATGTTCGCTAATCCCTAAATGGTTTTCATGAGGGTCACAACCCGAATGATTGATGAGTGACCTTTGACACTCCCAAAAGATCCATTACACTCCATTTATCTAATCAATAATACTTATATCTATCTTTCCTTTCCTAAGATCCAGTTAAACCTTAAAGTTACATATCTATTCGAAGGATTCCATAATCATCAAATCTCATCCACTATATTTAATGAGGCATCCAATCTTTTGATCCTAACTCCGATTGCATAGTTTAATAGAAATGTCCTTTGGTGGATGCTTTTGACAGGTATGTTTTCGGTTTCTAGGATTTACATACTCATGCAATGGTGGGTTTACATTACAATTAACATATCATGATTTTTCTTGTCAAGAAGGATGATTTAATTGAGGTTTGTTCCTGTTACCCATGCATATGAAATGGATCCTATTTAATTCTCACTTCGAGGTCCTTTGAAATTCATATAGAGCATGATGTCTGAACAATGGAAATTTGGATTAGTCTACATGAGCATCGATTATTGTTTAAAAATACATAGATATTTCACATTTTAGAAATTTTTTTAAAATGTTATATGTGCGGTGACAGTAGAACTTGGTTAGTTTTCCATCTTGTATCTTCTCTAATATGTGTGGATGTGGATGCATCTTGAAGGCTGACTGATTTTGAATGGATTAATGATGGGGAAGAATTCCTTTGGTAACAAACTATTTTTTAGTCATTTTTTGATCATTGCTTTATGTGATGAAATTTGGTCATGATAGGATTCCTTGTAGGCATGGAATTCAGATAAATAATGGTTCCAAAGATAGAGATAATTGTTTGGTCGTTGGATCTGGTGATGTTACGATGGAGCAATCATTACTCGGTGTCTCTAGGGATCAAATTAAGATATAGATGTACAAGATAATAAAACAGATGTCAAACCAAAGGTGGAGGATATTCTCAATTACTTGAGAAATTATCTAGGTGTTACCCATGTTTCTAATCATTCCCCTTTTAGCATAGTGGGATGTGGTGAGTTTAGTGTCTATGGAACCTTGAATTTTAGTCTATTCACTTCTGAACTGGATCAGTGAGTATGTAGTGGTATAAAACCTGAAGAAGCGACACACCGAACTGATGAGGGAAGCTATATGGATGGTCAGTACTGGGTGAGAAAAAAAACATGTCTATGCTACTCTGTTGTATGATAAATAGTGGGCCAAACTGAGATGGACCATATCATGTCATATCATCAATAACCTTTTTGATTTCCTTGGTGATGATGGTCATGTAGAGTGCATCACCAGATGCCTCTTCGGATAAAATGTTGGATGGAAAACCACATACGAAAAAGAAATGGACTACTATTTTAAGGGTCTTCATAGCCTAAGGAGGAAGAGATTAAATAAAAAAAGGGATCCAGGGAGTTTAATTTTAATCAAGAAGAAGAAAACAACGAGATGTAAACACTACTCATTCCATCCAAGACCAATAGAGACACGATCATAAGAAAATGTGGTGACACTATGGTATACTAATTGTAGGTATTGGGTGGTAGTAAGAGGGATCAATATAATGGTGATCCAGGGTTAAAAATATAGGATAATTGGTTCTAATGGTTAATTCTCATTTTTAAATCATTGAGATTTCCAAATGGGATATAGAAGAGACAGTAGGGGATCATCCTATAGAGTATACAATGCATACTAAATATGTGTGGTTGGAGGACGAAAATGTGTTAATTTCATCTGGGCAACAGTGGTAGGTTGATCCGGAAAAAAATCAAGATATATAACTACTTATTCATTCGAGAGAAGAATTAATAGGAAAAGCTATAACAATTAAGTCCTCATAAGAGTAAGCATCGAAGATGAATGATAGAATGATACATGTGAACATTAGTAGTTAGAAAAGTTCATGAATCTAAAAGTAGGATCTTATACAGACAACATGATTCAATAAAGGGAAAGAAAATAAAATTGACTACCTTAAGAATTGGGATGATCTGGAAACAAATATTGAAGATCTCATAAAAGTTTGTCAATACTTACAAGTACAAACCCATTCATAGAAATTATTTATGGAGAATGCTTCTTGTGGATGAATAATATCTTTCATCAATTATATGGTTTATTTTAGTGTTGTACATTAGTTAATTTTTGGATTGTATTTTTTTTAATTAAAATTGTTTTAGTAATAAAATGTAACATTCAATTAGTAATAGGTATTGTTGTATAGTGGTCCACCTATTATTAGTATAAACCTTAGAATGAGTAACCCACTCATCTCTTATATCCATTATCCATTATGTAGTGGAAATAAGTGGACATCACTATTGACATCCTGATGTAGAATATTTGGAAAACCTAAGGTACTAATTTAGTTTTGGTGATCATGGATCAACATTTAAGGGAGGGTCATTTTCAACAAATTCAGGGACCTTTTTAATGGATGAGTTCAATATTCTCTATGATTGGGAGAAATTTCATTAATATAGGTTCCCCCAAGTGCTGTTTGATAACCATAAAATAAAATTAAATCATGTTTATTGTAGGGATTATTGAAATATATTGGTAATGTAGTGAATATATGCACTGAAAATCATTCACATACTGATGGATAGTCTGAGTTGAATGTGATGATTATGTAGTAAATAATTATTGTATATGCTTTTGAATTTAGAGTTTCTTTGGAGAACCACATAGAATTTTGGTAATTGAACCTCAATAATAGTTATTACACAAAAATATATATTTAAACATATGAGTTTCTATGTGGTTGAACATTTTATATGGGCCTTTTTTGAATAGTGGAATGTGAGACATCTTAGATCAGGATGAGTCTCATGATATAGATGTTACAGAAAGTATGATTGATATATAAATGGTTTAATATAACTTCGAGTGGTATAAGATTTAAACAAAAATGGTGATTCCAACTATAGGGTTTTAGGTAGGATACCTGGTGTTCTTGTTGTAGTAAACTAGACTAGGGTATCATTATATACAAGGATAGGTAATAATAGCACCATGGTATATAAGGTCATTAAAGTTAGTGGAGAGGATATTATCATTAGCATACCGATTATATCCCTTCCATCATTTCAGATGTATATATGATTTTTTTTCATATATCATAGTAGATAAAAAATCATCAAGAAGAATTTCATGTGATCGATACTGATGATATTAATCTTGAGGATAACATATCCCTTTTGGAGAATCTAAATTTTATAGTTTATCAAAGTGATATGAATTTATTTTCAAAAACTGTTCCACTAGTGTGTGTTTGATAGTTGTAATGTTGTATCCAGAACATTTCTTTTGATTGGAAGACAGACATTCCAATTTAATATATTAACATTTTCACTTATTATTATATGTTTACTCTAATATAGTAACATGAATAAGAACTACAATATTGGGGAGATATTTTACGACGTTGGCAATTTTAATGAGACATACCAAATATAATATATCACAAAAACTTCAATTTTTTGATCCAATTAGTGTTTTTGGGTTAGTAATTGGTTTGGAGATTTCTTTTTGAGAGATAAAGAAGGTATATAGTAAACATGATATTGAGTACAATCATTTAGGATGTTATGCAAGGGCAAATGACATGAGTGATATGTTTAGAATGTTCCACGACATACAGTTTAGTTTTATGTAAAGAAACATTTAGGCATATTAGCATGGTGTTCTTCTTGATTTATTAATTAGATAAACCCCAATTTCATGTTCTGTACCAGTCATAGTTTTTTTGAATAGTTAATTATTTAATTAGGATGGTCTTTGAAATACAATGGTGGTTAAATATATTCCTTATATTTAACCCACTCTGTACATCCATTGGGTTTTATTGTATATTTTTGTCTCCCTTTTTAAATGGTGAAATAATTTTCCATTCAATTTTTTATAGAGATAGAGGTAATTTTATACATTAACCAATGAAATTTTTCTACTTTTTCCATTATTGGGTCATTTAACACCTATTTTTGATGTTATTCAATATTTTCAGTGGTCTTGCCTTCCTATTCAATTGAGGACATTCAAGGTTTAATAAATTTATTTTTGTCTACAAGTATATTTCTATTACTATAAGGCATGTGGTATTGAATCTATTTCCTGAATATTTCATCATTTCAATTACACTTCTTTGTGTGATAATGTGGATATAATGTGAACTTGACTATAATTATATATAACTTTGGTGTGGCCCTAACATTTAAAATTTACACAATCCAAATTCTATGGGTGGTTCAGTGGAAATAATGATAGGAAATTTGTTACACAGCATAATGTTTTGATGACTATTGAAATTAAATTGGTAATTAATGGTAACCCCATGTGGTGAAATAGAAATAAGTGGATTAGAAATTTGGGAATTTGGGACACCTAGGACATTCATTAGGATCTTATATACATGATTATTTTACCAGTCTTGTTGTAATGGAGTTTAATGAATTGATAGATGAATTTATTATATACATGAATAATTACTACTAGTTTGGAAACCATTAGACAAACTCCTTTGACTAATATTGAGATTATAAATTTTGAATTCCTTAAACACCCTACATGGATTCATTTGAAACTCTATTTATTGTAATGGATATAGAAATAAAACGTAATTTGAAGTAGGTATGGTTGATCTAGAGCATCGCCTTGTAACCCAACTACCTAATTGGTTAATATATCTTGTATTATTTTATTATGTTCATTATTATACACTAAATTAATATATTTTATATTATTTAGATTCTTATGGTGGTGGCTTATAAATTCATAATCAAACCATGCTCAATCCACCATTTTGTACCCAAGAAAAATTCATGGTTATATTATTGGATTAGTGTAGGGACACTATTTTTGTTGATTTATATTGATATCTATTATAGAGCATGGTACATTGGGATTGTCTAAGTAATCGGTAAAGTTTTTTATGGAGCATCCCAACTTTTTTATTTTTTTCTATTTTGAGATATGGGTTTATATAACATTTTTTTGGGATGAATAAATTTATTGATATGTACGTAGATAATTTTCAAATAGATTGGGTTTTGATTAATTAATGTCAAATTTTGTAATGTTTTTTATTCAATTATGTGGATTTATATATGATTTATATTTTTTAAACTATTTTATTTCACATTAAAATCATGGTATAGTATCCCCACAATACCACAATAGATATTCACTTCTAGTTTGAACATTATAGTGTCTGGGGATGCATTCATGTGGTCATATTGTTCGACTAGAAGTGACCATGATTTTTGAATTCCATCTGAGGGATATCACAACCCTCACCTAGTTATAAAATTCTAAATAAATAAGAATACATCACACAATGATTTTATATGGTTCCAATCCAATGAGTAATCCTACACCATTAAATATTTATAAACTAATTGATACATGAATTATTTCTATCATATACTAGTAATTACTAAAGAAAAAATAGACATTAAAAATAGGCTTGTAAGGTATAATCAACGAACATTATTTGTAGACATAATATACTTCCATATCCTTCACATTATAATTTTTCTGACGGAAGATTTATAAAATATCCCAAATTTTAATCATCTCCAAAAAATATTATTAAACATATAACTAATGGGTGGAGTTTTTTATATTGGTACCATTTGTCCTCAATGGATATTCTACAAAACATCAATTAGGACATTGACCTAACTTCACATCTATAATATAATGTCACCCATTTTCTTCCTCCCTAATATGACCATTAGTTTAATTAAAATATCCTTATATGATAAAGATATATTGTCTGATTTATTCTCCTTCTCCTATGAAAAATAGTGATGTTTTAATTTTCATTGAGTCCCACTTCCTTTGACACATGAATGATCTAATGTTTTGGTAGTATTTTTTACAGTTTTTCAACAAGCAACTACATCACACTCAAAAAACAACATCAAATAGTACATCTTCTTCTCTATACATTATTATTTGCACTTTTTTTATATTTAAATAATTAAAATGAATATTTTATTTCCATAGTAGAATTTTGGAAACCCCAAAATCCTGGGATGGAAATTGACTATCATAATTCAAAACTAAAGATATTCTTCTACTTAAATTCAATATCATAAACTTATAAAAATCCTATTTTAAAATATTTATTTAAATAAATAGGGTTTTAAATATATGTATCTATCTAAAAAATATTTAAAATGTATAGATTTTATACATATGATTTCATCATCAATATTTTCATGGATATAGGTTTTTGTGGTTTTCCATTGTTTCTTACCGTAAGTAATTCTCAAACTATAACAAGAATCAATATCTCACATTAGATTGTTTAATAAAAAATGTCAATTTTTGTTATTTAATTTCTTTATTATTTTGGTTTATTTATTATAGAAGTATTTATTTTAATATTTTATTGAACATCTGGTTTTCTCCAATTTAATTAAATTTTAGTAGGTAGCATCTTTCTTTATGCATTATGAAACAACATACCTTTTCCAATTTTTATACAGCTATGGATATATCAAATGATTTAATATGACTTAATAGGTCCCAATTAATATTTTTCATTTTCAATTTCCCCAGAATTTTAAATCCATTGGCTGTTAAAAAATTCTTTAAAAGTATATATTAGTCTTATAATGTATATTGTGAAATCATATAAAATATTTAAGAAGTTATATAAATTCAAAAGAACATAATTACTTTATGAGTTTTCATCAATGAGAAATGTTTTAAATGGTTATAAAATCCATAAAAACATCACGGATAATAATATTGACTTTATATTAATTTTTTTAATTTTCTCCAAAAAAATATTTTTATAAGTCTAAATGACTCTTACAAATTCCTCTATCATTCATTTAATGATAATAATAACCCTATTAATGTTGTTGTATTTCACTTACAATGGTAGAAATATTATTTTTAACTACCTTCGTACTTTTTTCGGTATATAATGTTCTATAATGAATTATTTTATTACTCTTAAAAACTCATCATTACCCATTCGTTGCTTAGGTTAGTTTTTTATGATTCCATGTATTCTTTCAATAGAAAAAATCTCTCTTCCCAATTTTCAGATAGCCAAAATTATGCTTTACCTCGATATTCAAAAATTCATTTTATCAATTCAATGATTAATTATTTTAACGCTATAATTCCTCAAAAAATAAAAAAAAATAAAAAAAAGAATCAAAATACCTATATTAGGAATTTTATATTCCATGAACCTCAAAAACCATTGAATTGTTTCTTCCCACATTATTCTAGATTTTCTTCCCCAATATCATTTATTCAATGTCCCCTTATAGATATTAACAAAAAACATAATCCAAACTACTATAGATTGTGTCTCATACACCATAAAAAAATTTATTTAGACTCCATAAATATTTTCTCCATAAGTATCAGAATTAAAATGCCACATATATCTATCCATATCACAGTCATCAACCATCAACACCTTCACCTTCATCACCATTAAACAATAATTAAAACACCATATATTATCTTGTATTCTCAATATCATGATAAAAAAACATGTTTTTTAAAAAAAATTCTTAGTTATATTAATATATAGTATTACCGATTAGAAATAATGTCAATTAATATAGGGGGTGTATATTTTTTCATCCACCTAGGAAAAATATATAGATTTATAATTATCATAACCATACTTTGTACATAATTCATTAAAATTATATAGATATTAGATTATAAGGAGTTGATGTTACTTATTGGTGGAAACATGGAATATGTTATTCTTCTATACCAAATCATTTTAGCTTCAAATAGATTTTATATGAAAATAAGGGTGAAATTAATGTCTCTATATATAAAGTATCTTGTTTACGTTACGTGGGGAACGAATATAACAATATGACTATAAATTATAAATAAAAAAAATATTTTTTAGAATATGGTAAAAATATATTATGGATTTGGCCAAGGATTATTATATTGGATAATTTAATACTGATTCATAATTTCATTTTTTTGTTGTTTCCTTTTTGGAGGCTTAATATAAATTAGTACAAAACACATAATGGAAATCTACAATTATAATATGGTTAGAATTTATTTTTGAACCAAAATAAAATTATGAACCCAAAAAGTCAAATTATTTTCAAATAATGATTTTTTGGAATATTATTTTATTACTATTACTATTTAATTGTTAAATACACTACCAATCCAAGGTCTAGGTAATCAATTATATTTTTACATAATTATTCCATATAATGTGGACCCTATATAAAAAATTGATATGTTATTAATATGTCACATTTAACACTTGATACATATTTAGACGGTTTACTTCTTGGGAGAAAATAATATTAAATTTATAGCAAAATCATTAATGGACATTAACATTGATCAAACCCTAAAATTATTAGGGAAAATATATTTTATTAATAATATAAAATAGAATTAAATGGGTATGATAATTAAGGGTTGTAATGTATATTAGATATATTGTATAAAACTATAACGATATATCAACTTCATGAAATCATCAGACCCATCATATGGGATTTATGACAAATTCTTTAGTATATTTACAACTCTACATATAATATAAATAGAATATGATTTTATCATTTAAAACTGGGTAATTATTGTGGATAAATATTATTACTAGATGATTATATGTTGATACATGAAAGAGGAAGTGAGATTATTTACTAACTATTTGTTATTGAGTCGTTAGAAATGACCATTTACCTCAATTACAATGATAATAAGGTACTATTGTTTAGTTCATCACAGTAATGAGTGATTTAGAATATATATATAAACTATATACACCTGAAAAGGGATCCACCACATCATCTATTACCATTAATGCCACTACACAATTTAATACTTTTGACCCAAACGGTCATGAGTATTATTTTTCTTTATAATGTGTTGATTTTTATTATAGATTACGATTGGAGACAATGTAAAGAATTGTGGAGAATGGAAATTATACATATAAATTATAATGATTGTTGTGTTTGTAATGAATGTGATAAATATGTAATAAAGGAGTTGAGCATAAAAAATTTCCCATAGAATGTATACAAATTTATAATAATATGAAGTAAATGACTACCATGTAAATATTTTTTTTCATGGTGATAACTCAAATAAATGTAGGAATTATAGAATCTTTGAATTGTTTTGAATTTAATGTGAAGAAGAAGAATTATATACGGCCTTGAAAAATGTATTTTTTGTTTTCCTAAAGAATTTAAGAGAAATAGATTCATATACTATTCAATAGAGATAATATTTTTTATTTATTTTCCAATGCAACATTTGAAAAATAAATTCCAACCACAAATTCCATAAGGACATCATTGAACTACCTTATTATGGGATAAATCCCAACCAGAAGGGATATCCATCTTCAAGAATCATCAATGATAGAATGGGATAGAGTGGATTCATATATAAGTAGATATGTTAATAGGGGAACAAATGCATGTAAAGATGTTAATATGAAGGTCATAGATCTTCTAATAAAGGTGGGATGATGATGTATAGTTTTGGTTGAGTTGTGGTTTTCCCGAGTAGACCTTGCTTTACATGAAACTGAACCACTAAAGGTTTAGAGAAAATTTCATGGAATTACTCTAATTAAAGGATCATCAATGAGGATACGAACATCAAAGGAAAAATTTTAATAAACATTAAATGAAATATAATTATTATGTATTTTATGATATAATCTATCGAGATCATTCAATCTACTACAACGTTATCTTCACCATAACCTTGGGTATTTTCATTATAAATTAATATTTCATCATGATGCAACATAAGAATGATCAAATTGAATAATTTCAGAGATATTTTCTAATATCATATCTTCAAAAATAATAATCACATTTATGAAACATTACTTTTATGAATTAACAATGTCTAATATGAGTTGATAATATATTCTTATAGGTAACCATATTATGGAAAGTATGTAAGGGTACGTGTGTAATAATTGGATATGTATGTTTATAGATTTTGAAAATTATCATGGTTAATGGAAGGATAAAATACATGAGTATAAGTTTCATGTATTGGATCCTATGTTCAATGGATTAAAAACCCCAATATCCATAGACTATTAAAAATATATTGGACTAGGTGTATTTATCATAATTTTAAATCTGTAATGAAGTTTGGATCATTGGAATTAGACCTAATATATTAAAGGAGAAGCACAAATTCCCATAAAGTTGTATACATTCAACATTGAGAGCTCCGGTTTTCTAGAAATAACTAAATCTTTACTATTTTTACATAGACTGAAGTGGAGAATGTTTTGTGGAGCATTATACATTCATTAAGAAGAAATACTTATATGAATTGTGTGATGGTTATAATTTTTTTATGTCTTATTGTGTTAAAAATAATTCACTCAATGGTTTAATAATAAAACACATAACAAAAATTACTTCACATTTATTACACACTTTTGACGATATTTATGATGAACTGTTCTATGATGAATGTTTTGTTTTCATTATATGCATTGATTAAGTAGACTGATACACAATATGTAACACCATGACCCTAGTTACCCAAAGTTGATGCATTATTAAATAACATTGGCATGATCACAAAATATCAAGTCTAAAAATACATATTAGTTTAGTAGACTTATAAGTAGTATATATATTCATAAGGTTTACATTACATCATAAAATGAAAAACTACAAAAACATTGTTTCCATAGTTCACACTCATATCCCCCTTATACTATCCCTACAGGTTAGTCATAAAATACAACTTCACAACCTGGAAAAAATAAAACATAGAAATGGGTGAGATCAGATGTTCAATAAGGATCACAATATAGCAGAAACTTTTATAAATAAGAATATAATTTAAGGAAATGTATATCTAAAACAAAAGCCTTTAAAACTAGAACTTCAGCATAATATGGAAAAAATAATATAAATTGAAATATTTCAATTTAATTATTCGCAAGGATATTCTACTAGTCGAATAATCAAATGAAATATCAGTAACCACCTTCATAATGGTGGACTGCATAAAGCCAGACTCTCATAACCACATAGTAAATGACTTTTTCCATGACTACAAATAAGATTTTGTCAAGGCCTTGTGCCGAGACACTAGTTTTCCATAACCACCTTCATATGAAAAGCATAAATGTATAATTATTGTCACATAAAATTTGAAATAGAATTTTATACCAATTTAATTTTCTATAAATAATATATATACATAATATCATACAATACAAAACTACATTGGGATGGACGAAAAAAATGCCAAAATAAACTATACATTTATTATTAACAATTTTAAAATAAATCAACAAAATGTGTGAAATATAAAAGAATTATGGGACCATTAAATATTATTTATGTAAATAAATAAAAATTAATTTCATTACGGGGGTTTTATTTCAATTTCACATGAAATCCATAAATTTACAAAAATGAACCGATCATCAATCCACGAAACAAACATGTCCCAAACAACGAAAATAATGATATAATATTAAAAAATGGGTGGAAAGATCTTATAGAACTATCATATAATGTATTATAAATATTATTATAGTTATATAGTGATATAATAAAATTATCTTAACCATTATAAATAAGGTTAAATTATTCACCACTATAGGGAAACATGAGATAAGGGTTTCATGTCTCACTTTTACTTCTATGATATATATGCCTTATTAACCACTTATTTCATGTGTTTAGTGAATAAATAATTCCCTATGATATATATTATATTTATTTACATTATATTAAAGGTGTAAAATTTTTAAATTGATAATTAATAATCTTATGGGGAATAAAATTTTACTGATTACAAGCAATAAGAGATTTATTGATTCAATTTCCATTCATCGGGTAAAAAACCTACTTCATTGTTTGTTTTATGATATTATAATATGTGAAATAAATTTTTATTACCTTTTTCTGTATTTACACTTTTAATGTAGATTTATATAATATACACTTAATCTATTTGATTTAATTACAATCAAATCAATGATAAGGCCTTTGTAAGGGATTCTATGTCAATTCATATTCAATTGAGAATTATTTATTCTTAAGCACGAATTCACTCTTAAGTGGTGTATATGTTTTTCATTTTACATGTAATATCATGAGTATCTATCTAATCATGTTAATATATGTTCCACATTGAATTATTTCATCAAAGGTTATTTCACATTAAAATTAGCAAGGGTTAAATATTATTGTACAATATCACATTCAGTTTTGATTTTTAACATTATCATGAAACAATATAATTATAGTAATCATTTTTCAATTAAAACTACATTTATATTATATATATAAATATATATTATTTTATGGTTTATGCAATTGTATCATAAACTATATTAGGTTTTTACAAATAGTGTTTACTTTTGATATTTATTTAGTTATTATTTTAAACATTGAAATATAGGGTTCTTTTATATAGTATGGACATTAGATTATAAAAGATAGTTTTTAAATTAATAAATTATATGATATATTAGTGATTATTTGGATTATATAACATGGATGAATACAAATCATAGATTACCCCTCGATGCATCAACAATTTCAGGATAAAAATCTATTAATATACCTTTAAAAGTGTTTTCACCTGTAGATTAAACCATCTTGTGAAATTTATTGATGATAGTTGTTCATGTTCAAGATACATGACATCCAATAATTATTCAAGACATGAATAAAAAATTCAATAAGTATCATATAGATGACTCAAACTATAAAATAATAGATTGGTGTATTTCATTCATAGTTTATTGATTAAATGACAAGTGTCTTGTCAGTTAGTCTACCTTGCCACATCAAATATTATTTATTGATTGGAAGTTAGAATCTACAATATTTAACTGTTACTAATCATATGAGACCAAATTTTTTTTGTTTCAATTCACCATGATATGAAGAATTGATATTTGAGCTACTTTTCATGGATTCAATTTTATATCTTCATTTATGTTTTATTTTTTATTTTCTATTCCCAAAAGAAATTGGGTCGCTTGTATGTAATCTAATTTCCCAAAACAATATAAAAATTTGGTCTTATAGGATTTTATACATTAATCTATTTCAATGTAAAAATGTATGGTACCATATTTGAGCAATTGGGGTTAGGTTCATTACATTTTTTATCCAATGATACTTATTAGAAACCAAGGGGAATAGATTTTGAAAATCATTTATTTGGAAACAGAACCCTGATTTTAAATTTTAGAATAACTATATAAGAACACCAAAAGAAACCATGATTCATATTATGATATTATTGACACAATAATAATGAAATTTATTTTATGTATATCACTAGTTTTGGTTTTAAAAATTATGTTTCATAATGATATGATCTATTCTAGTGTATGTCACCATTTAGTATTGGCGTCTTGTAGAAAAAATGTGAACAACACCAAGGAAGATGATCTGAAGGGTAGGAATGATATTTCATTTTATAGTGATTAGAATATCATTCAATGGTAAGTAGTATCCTAGGAAATTTCTTCATATCAGGATATAATTACATTTTCTAATAAGATAGAGAAACAATTATCAAATATGTATTGTATCAATGGGATGCATGAGAATAATTTGATAGATGGAAAAAGTATGGATAAAGGGATGGTAATGTAGAAGTAAACACGATGGTAATTGATTAAAATAATTTGGAATTTTCTAAACATGTTGAGAGATTTTCCATCATGATTTTGATTAACGGTGAAATAAAAATGTATCCAATGTCCAACAATTCAACACTAGGGATGTGGGAAACTATGAAAATAAAAGCCCCAATAATAGGAAAACACCCATTAAAAGAATCAAGTAGATCATGGTCAATGTTATAATATTATTAAATATGATTATGAATGATTAATATTATTGTGTTTAGATACAATAACTCTTCTAGTTTAATATTTTATCAGTTATTTCATAGTTATTTGAATTTAGATCTTCAAAATGATTATACTATAGTACTTTTTCATTATGGATTTGAATGTGTGTTTTGAATGGTACATTGAAATTCGATTCAATGGAAATTTATATTTTTTCAAAAATAAATGATTGATGGAAAGATAACACATAAAAAGATTTTTATGTTTTGATAATTGTGCCTGTATATATAGATTATTGTTATTGAAAAACTAAATTGGTTAGTTCTGACTACCTATGAGTTGATTATTTATTTTCTAACAATGTGGTTTATACTCTCATTGATGGAGTTTACTACATTTTTTGGATTTAACTAATATTTAAATTAACAAGTGTTTTATATATTTTATAATATGAAATTTATATTTTAAATAAGGTTCTATAGTAATTTATATAATTATCGTGTTTCAATAGAATACATGATGAAGGTATTCAAGTGGTTGGTATGCGATGATTTAGAGATAAAATATGTTGTTTCAGAGATTAATGATAATTTGATTTTGAAAATATAGACAATTTCTTAATAATGTTTTACATTTTAATATTTTAAAAGTTTCATAAGGGTAAGCAAATATGAAATAGTTTATTATGAACATTGGATGAGGTTTTAATGTTAATGTGTTTATGAATATGGGATAACATATTCCTACCATATTGATTTTGGAAAAGATTTGAGAAAGATGGAATGAATTTTCATTCATTATGAATCTTATGATATGCTAAAAGTAAATTTTACTGCATCATGCATACAAAATTACTTTTGGATATTAATTTCTTTGTGTATGGGATTCCTTTTCTATGCACTTTGTCACTGATTTTTTAAAAACTCCCAGAAATGAAAATTAACTATTGGTATGAAAAAAGAAATGATTGAGACAAACATTGAGGTTAAAGCACTTATTTATTTCTGATTAAATTAAGGTTGTTATTTTTGGAATTTTTTAATGACTATATGAATATATTTGAAGAAAAATGAAAACCTAAAGGTTAGACGGCAATCCACCACATCAGGAAAGGTTACGACACTCGAACCCACAACTGATGGGGAATAGGGTGCATCCCCAACCACTGGCCTACGTGATTTCTTGGACATATAAAATAATGTTCGTCATTTAAATGTTGTAAAATTTTTATTATATGTTCATTTTTGGAACCTAATACAATTTATATGAATATAATAGTTTTTAATTTTGTTTATGAATAATAATTTATATGATTTTTGAAGGAAAAAATGATTTTTTGGTGGAATTTATTTAAAGGATAAAACTATACCTTTCAAGTATTTATATTTCTCTATTTTCATAATTTAGGAATTTAAATTATTCCCTAACTCTCGAAAATGTATTTTGGAAAAATACACAATTAATTTAATTTTCATACATGGAAATCGATGTCCTCTTCAACCAATCATGCAATTTTTATTTTGTTTTTGTAGAAATTTTGATGACCATGTGCTCTATATATCTATATGTGAATTTGATGGTTTTACTTCTTTCACATGTTCAAGTTTTGACTTGGGACTAATTTTAAATAATATTGAATCCTTGGTTTTTGGTGACCTTTTATTTGTCATTTCCCTCATTTAAAGTGAAAATATTATTAATCATTATTTATGATGATGGATTTATGAAATAATATTTCAAAATTTTAACTTCATGATAATCGATAAAATTTTTAATTTACAGGAACACAATTTATTGAATATTGGTAGAATGTAACACCCTGATATTTTTAAAAGAACACTATGTTTGTTATATTACATTATAATATATATTGAGCATAAACAACTGATTTAATAATATTTTTTATTGTGATTATTATCACGTAGACATTAGAATCATAGAATGGATTGATATTAACAAAATTAAGAAAATATAGTGTACACGTGTTTATTAAATTAAATAATTTGTCACCAACTAATTATAAATTAATTAAACCTATTCAACTAAAAGGATGTGTTTTAAAAAACAATATTTATTTCCACAATGTAATCTTATCTTAATAAATTATATTAATCATTATTAATGAAATATAATAAGGAATTATATATTTCATATATTTTTATAATTATTTTAAAATTCATCCAGTGAGTTTTATCGGCATATGATAGGATAAAATCAAGTTTAACAATAATAATAGGAATTTTTCTAAAATAATATTTTGTTGCCTTTAAATGGAATACCTATTATAAAACAAATATTTTTAACATATTTATAAACATTATATGAAAAAATGAAAATCATTTTTTAATTAGAAATATCGTAACTATCATAGGGTTATTTATTTTTATTTTTATGAGAATTATCATTTATTGATGAACAATGAATAATAGAAAATTTTTACTTCAAACAAAATTTTCAACTAAATAAATTGTATTAATAAACTGTAATATAAATTGTTTTTAATGTAAATAAAGATAAATAATAAATAAAATAAGACAATTCGGGTCATTGAAATCATTTTCTTATAAACCTTTTATATGTAAATATTAGGATCTTTCGAAAATCTTCTATTAAAAAATAAACAATGTAATATCATTTGTATGATTAATTTTAAATATCATTTTAAAAATACTATGAATTTAAAATTTTTAAATGGATTTTATTTTTGGAATCATAATTTCCTCATTAAGTCAAAATTTCAATTTAATTATTAGGCATGAGTAGTTACCACTGTAAATAAAACACATAACACACAGTATAGAAAATATAATATAGTGAGTTAATGTTAAAACGTAGAAACATAAAATACCTATTAAATACAACATTAAATGTTTGTTTTATGTGTTCCTAGATCCTAAAAAAACTTTAAAATTTTATTATCATAAAAATTAATGGGAATTAATTCCACCCAAATGTTTTTTATTTAAATATAGAATAATTTTAATTTAATCACTTAAAACCACCCCACCTAAAGTATAAATATTACCCTTCACCACCCGATTTGCACTAAAAGATTTTATGCTACTAAAATATATGAAAACATAACTCCTAAACACTCTTCCCATATTTGAGGGTAGTTGGTATCACCAAAAGTACAATTCTAGGGTGTTTAAGGGATCCATTAAAGACGCGATAGAAGAAAGCTTATTTCTTAGAACAACATTCTTATTTTCATATAATTTTAAAAATTCTACTCACCTATTTCATCTATCAATGAAAATGAATTCCATAGTAATTCAAATATTGAATTTTTAGGTTTTTAATGTAATATCTTATATACTTCCACTTTATTACCTTGGGTTATTTAAATAAATTAAGCCATTTTTCAAATTATAGTCGTTAATCCTATAGATGAATAATAATTTCGCTTTTTCCATTAACACCTAGTATAAAAATTATAAAAGAATTAGAATCATAAAATCCTATTGTGAATGGTTTAAATAACCTATTTAATTTTTTAATTTAATTAATATAGATAATATTAAATGAAATGAAACTATGTCCTGATGGTCGACAAAACCGTCCAAATATAATAAATATCTTGCATTATGAATTTATAAAATGAATCATCCTCATTTTAGAAATTGAAAATATATCTGAGAACATATAATTTTTTTTAAGTTCATGTATACCTTTTAATTTGACATATATTGTTTTATTTAAATTTGACAAGAAAATACATATATACACACCAGATAAAAAATATTGAAACCATGAAACTAACACACAAAAAATAATGAAAATTTTGATACATATTTGATAAATGGGATGTAAGATGCTAGAGAATTAATATATAAGGTATTATTTAAAATTTTATAGTTCTGGAAATGACTATTAACATTGTTGATACAACTATTCACGAAGTTATAGTTGGCCCCACTTAAGGGATGTGCAAGGTAAGTGTCTCTTCTCTCACTTTTACTTTTGTGAGATATTTTCATTATTAATAACACATTTCTATTGTGTGGTGTATATATAAATCCCGTTGATATTTCATATCATTTATCACGTTATCTTATTTGTACAAAATGTTTCATTTCATATTTTTTACTCTTATGTATAATACAATTCAATGAATTACAAGTGGTGTAAAGACCTGAATTTTTCCTTGTACATTTATTTAATATATGGAAATATTACGAGTATGTGAAAATTGATGGTGTGTTATTCAAGGCCAAGTGTTCCCGAGATAAATTTCTAATTTCTTTCTAGTATATTCAGAGAATGTGTGAGAGGCATTTTATAACTTTTAAACTGTTTTTCAGAATTAAAATCTGAGGACATCGTTGAACTCGTAGTGACGATATTTGCTTAAGGAGACTGTTACCTCAACCGCAATAAGACTATGGTAGATGGTAGTTTTTAGGAATTTTCTATTTGAAGAAAATTATAATAAATAACTTTCTATTTCTATTTCTTGAAACATCTTTTTTGAATGCATATGGATTTTAGATACATTTATTTTCTAACAATTGAAAAGAACTTTGGAGTTTCCGAGGTCTCCCCAAATCAAGAATCTCTTTCTTACTGCTGTTGCGAAGCTTCTGCATATTCTATGGTAAGATAGAAATGATTATTTTTTCAACAATAACTCTTTTAATATAAATACAGGTAAAAGGATGATTCTTCATGCTATAAAAGAGGCAGCCACAATCCAAAAAGGCTATTATGACAATTCTATCTTAGATCTTGAAACCCTTTTCCAAATTGGTGTCAATGGTAATTTTCTAAAGCCACACTACACTATTGAAGTCTTCTGGCAGGCACATCCACCTAGATGGATTAAAGTTAATGTGGACGGAGACTGAAAAGGCAACCCTGGACTTTCGGGATGCGGAGTAATTTTCAGAGACCATCAGGATCGGATCCTCGGATGCTTCTATGGAAGCTGCGACATTGATTCTCAGATGGAGACAGAAATGCTTGCTACTATTCATGATACCTCCTATTCAAAGCTTTTCAACTGGAAAATATATGGATCAAGTGCGAATCCAATACTATTGTGCAAGCCATCTGGAAGGGTGATGCTCATCAAGCTTGGTCTCTCACCCCCCGTTGGATGGACTGCCTCACCGCGCTCAATGGCCTCAACTTTATTGCCACTCATATATATTTTGAGGCTAATACGATTGCTGATGGGCTTTCCAACATGGGTTTCTCACATGAGATCACTTGGAGGAATGACCTCCCTCCGGAGTTGACACCTTTTTTATTAAGGACTCTATAAAATTTCCCTCTTTCCGTCTCATGTAACTTGTATGCTTCTCTTTTCTTTTGAATAAATCTCTATGTTCTATTATTTTGACCAGAACTCACCCTTTCCAAAAAAAATCCATTTTGAATATTAGTGGTGCGGACCACCCAAGCTCCATATTAATGTGAATAAACCCTTATAATTTCCCCAATTAATGTGCCAATATTAATTTAATTAATAAACATAATTAAATTCAATTTTCCTCCTCACCTCTTATTGTGGGAGATCATTAGAAAAGAGGAGAATTGGGAGAGCCTTTGGAAGAGCATCCTCAAACTAAGAACCTCCTTAAACGAAGAACAATCCTATGACAAGGACAAGCCTAGAGGTTGGATTCGGTGCGTGTTGTGGGAGCGATGAACGTCAGGGTCTTCATCTTCTTCCTCATGCCAACTCCAACAAGAGACCAATGTAGGGGTTTATTTTTGAGATATGATAATTATATTTCTATAGATTTTTTATATTCTCGATTCTCATTGATAATGGGAAAAAAATCATAGCCATCGATCCAGCAAAATACCATGATCTTTTCTATTTGTTATTCGATCGTTCATCATTCATTCTTCAATTACAAATAATTAAACATGCTAAAACATAATGTTTTTTTGAGCGCGACATATGGACACAGATATCTCAACCCGAGGATCATGAATATGTGGTTGAAATTATTTTCGGGCATAGAACGAAGATACGTTGACACATGCAGGAGGAGGGAGGCCGACAACCGGCCAGATGCGGTTCATGTAGGTAGCGGAGGAGGACGTTGGTCGACTATGTGGAGGCTGGGTGGCCCGAGTCTATGCCACTAGTAGAGTTGAGGGGTCGCTGATGCTTAGCCGCGATGGTGCACCTAGAGGGCGGTCGACACCCAACCGGCTGCTGGAGGATAATGTCGTCGTCGCACCACTGGAAGGAGAGCTGACCTGTCTTCAGGGGGGTCATGAAACGTTGAGTGGGACCCCTCTGGCGGGTCCCATAAGCCAGCAGGTGGCGCCAAATGGTGTCTCCAGGTTGGAAGTAGTCGAACGTTCCAATCGACCCGGAATACTATGGGTGCCTACCCCCTAGTGCGACTTGGGCAGGGCCCGTCAGGGAATACTGCACCCATCCGGGAGGACTGCACCTAGGAGGCCCCATGCTTGGTCAAGCCGAGTCAGATTGAGCCCGGACCAATCTAGACCCAGAGACACCTTTTTGACCATATCATGATAATCGAGCGTCCATTTGAAAACCCGTCTATGGCACTGAGATCGTTGGTTCGAGATAGAACTTTTTGTTTACACCACATGAGTTTTGGATAATGTTTATGTATAACCAGGTTGGATCGAGCCTGAGTCATATAGGGCCCTCAGAACAGAAATGATAATAACTTACAGAACTGGTGTCTGATTGTCTCACCGTATGTTGTGTTGGGACCCTTATGACGATGAGGTATTTTGGGACACTTATTCGTGGGACTTCATGGTAGTTGAAATATCGACTGATGTAATGAGAAGAAGAACCTCCCAGAATCGAGCATGCTTAGTGTGGGAACCCCGTTGCTGGATGTACATGATGAATCTCTAGATCCTATGTGGTCTTCTTATGATCTGGTGTGTGTCCACTCATAGTGATCCTATGTTGGTTAGTGTATACCGATACTATTTAGGTCATCTCTAGATAATGGGTGGGTCACTTTCAGATCTTACGTGGGTCATCTTCGATCTAATGTGGTCAACAACCGAGTTTCTGAATGTAGTATGATGATCTAGAAAATAATGAAATTCATCTGTACTTCCATACATAAGTTATAAATGGTGTGATTTTAGTATTTACCTTTTTGTTACAATTATGTCTGGTGATACCTTTGTCATATTCTTTTTTGTAGAATTACAGTATTCATACATATCTTTGTGGTGTTACCTGTGTGGTACCTCTGTCTTCGTTGTGTCACATTTGGGGTACTTCAACCTACGTTGTGTTACCGTTGTGGAATTCTTCCCTCACATGTGAGATGAGTATATCTTGATATCTTAGGTATATGTATGGGAATATACATATGTAGTTTTGATGATTATGACTTCGTTCTTTGATATTGGGGAGATCATTTGTGGTTTATTCTTGGAGGATTCTAGGGGACCTTCAAGGGTCTCGGGCTCCATACTGAGTATTTTTATACTCACCTCTGCACGGGCTATGCCTGCACCGTGCAGTGTCTTGTAAAGATGACAGACATCATTGATCGAGGATGAGGGTGCCAGAATTGGAGGATACTTGAAGGTCGACTATTAGACGAGATATAGCATAGACACCACCATAGGAGAGTTGTTCCTACCCTTTAGGTAGGATCATTGGCCACTGTTCATAGGAGCAATTTCTTGTTTTACCTGTACATTCTATTTGGGTTTGTATTCTTGCCCCATTACATGCTATACACACCCAGTTTACTATATAGTTTACTTTGTGCTCGTGACTTGAAGTGTTCTTGGTTTGTGTTAGTTTATAGTTTTAAAGGAAATGCCTTCTCACTTTTAGGTATATTCCTTTCTGGTGCTAGTCACCAGCCACTAGCCTATTGAATGAGGGATTGGGGTAGTCATGGCACGAGCCCCGGGTAACGGGACATGTCAAAATGGTATTATAGGGACGATCTACCAAATATCAAGGACTCAAATATTATAATCGGCACATGTGTAATGTTTTAAAAGTGTGGTTTTCAGTTTGGTAATCCAGTGCTGGTGCAGCATCCAACATATCCATACACCAGAACCAGGACTTCTGATTTCTGACTCAGTACATGAAAACAATCATTGCGTGTGTGTTTTTTAAAAGTTTTCTTTTTTGATCACCTTGGATCTACTCACCTGGTATAACTAAATAAATTTGGTGCAGCAATTTCTTTTCAGGATACCTCCACGCAACAAACCATAAAGGGTTACAGGTAGAGTACGTGATGACAACCCACCATGTGAAGAGGCTTCGGTGCAGGGCCTCCTATCAGTAGTTGTACCATCAGGTGGTGTACCAGCCTCACCACTACCAATCAGGAAGCCGATGCCACCATCCACAACAGTAGAGGGTGCACGCCACTTAAGAAAGTTTCATGAGTTTCAGTGCTCGAGGCCACTAGGGATACAGGGTAAGATGAATCCAAAGGCATCTAAGGCCTAGATGAAGGCTATGGTTAGAGTTTTTGGAATAGTAGGGACACCGGCCGATCTCATGGTGATCCTTGTTGTAGGTCTTCTTTAAGAAGCAGCGAGAAGATGGAGGAGCTAGATGCTATAGGTTCATAATGTGGTCACTCTCATCTGGGTGGACTTAGATATCCTTTTTAGGGCAGATTTCGTTCCAGCAACCATACACTCAATACGTATACAAGATCTTCTCCACTTGTAGTAGAGTTTCATGAATGTGGATTAGTATTTAGAAAGGTTCGCATACATTTTACACTATTAAACTAACATAGTGTGAACCCTTTCTTTAGGGCCCGAACACTTGAGACGGGGCTCAGAAGGGAGATTAGAGAATTGATGATTTCCATTAGCATCTCGACACATGCGGGGGTGTTTGACAGAGCACTCTAAGTAGAGAATTTTCTTTGTTGAGCAGTCATCGGTAGCAAGAACCACCACCAGACGTCACGTAGTGGAGTCATCTGCATCAGGCAACAGACAAAGTATGCAGAGGTCTAAGAGGACCAGACCTATAGGTGGATGACTGTAGGATATAGGGTCGGTTGTGTGAGGATCTTGAGATAGAGAAGGATAGGTGAGGAGCAGACTGTGTTACTTGTGCGGCGGGCAGGGTCACGTGGCTGATGAATATTTGACCCACCATATAGATGACCAGAAGATGGTTGATGGACCACCTAGGTAGAGGCGATGATTCGATCAAGCATGTCCTCGAGCAGGAGGCAGGTGTGGTAGAGGAGTTGTTCGTGCAATAGGAAGTGGGTGGAGATATAAGGTACGACCGCCACCAATACCATATTTTTATCCCCGACCACAGGGAGCAGGTGGACAGGGACGACCTCAGCTCCTGGCCGCTGAGGCCTACAACCACAACACTCTAGAGATGATTCGTGGTACGATCTATGTCTACTCCACCTTAGCATTAGTACTTACAGACACAAGTTCCAGCCACTCTCTTATTTCCAGACCCCTCATTCGGAGCTCGGAGATTCCAATGGAGTAATTGGCTCGATCCATATGGTAAGATACTCATACATGAGATTATTCAAAAATTACACACTGGTTCTAGCATGCTGAGATTACTCTATAAGGTGAGATCAATGGCTGGGATCTTCTAGTAGCAGTGTCGAGGAATTACCACGTCATAATTGGTATTGATAGGTTATCTACAGTCCATTCTCAGATCGATTGTATTAGGCACAATGTGCGGTGTGTCCCCGAGGATTGGACCAGGTTCTCCTTCACCAGCGAGAAGGGATCCTTTGCAGCATATGACATACATCCCTAGATGAGGGTGCTTCCGATCACACATCATTTGGTTAGCCTTACCCTCTGGGCGGTTGATGTTGAGAGTCTGAGCTATCCTGTAGAGGTGGACCAGTACGCTGATGGTTTACCTGATGATGTTCTAGGTCTACCTCCTCACAGAGAAGTGGAAACTTATATCACATTGTACCCCAGTATTACACTGATATCTAAACCATCATATAGGATGGCTCCTACAGGTCTTTGAGAGATGCGAGTACTACTGGAGGAAATGAAGTGAAAGGGGTTCATTAGGCCTCGTTTTTCACCTTGGGTAGCTTTTATTTTTTTCCTAGATGTTGAATGGGAGTTTTAGACACTGTGTGGATTATCGGTGCCTGAACCAAGTGACTGTGAAGAACATGTATCCACTACTATGGATTGAAGATCTATTTGATCATCTGAAGAGAACACAATGGTTGTTGAAGATAGACCTCTGATCAGGCTATCCCTAGCTCAGTGTTTGAGACGAGGATGTGCAGAAGACGACCTTAAAATATTGTAATGTCCACTATGAGTTCATGGTTATACCATTCAGTGTGACCAATGCCCCAACGGTGTTCATGGGAGTCAGGAACAATATCTTCCAGCCATACCTCGATCGCTTTGTAGTAGTCTTCATCGAGAAAATCCTGATATAGTCAACTATAGAGGAGGGGATTCCCTATAATCTGCCGATATTTTTGGACACACTTCGAGAAGACCAGATTTATGGTAATCTCTCGATGTTCCATTTATAGATTTAGAGGACTACTTTCTCGGACACGTCATATCGAAGGGTGGAGTTCCGGTGGATCTAGTGAATATTGAGGATGTGCTTGCTTGGGAGCCTCCCAAGTGTGTGACAGAGGTGCGGGGTTTCCTCGGGTTGGGCAGTTACCACTGGATGTTTTTTCATAACTTTTCCAGAGTTTCTGCACCTTTATCAACACTGATAAATAAGCGCATACCCTTCATGTGGTCGGAGAGATGCATGTGGAGTTTCCAGGAGCTGAGGTAGAGATTGACGAGTTCCCCAATCACAAGGCTACAAGAAAATGGTGTTTGGTATGTAGTCTACTGTGACGCATCATGAACCATGCTCGGATTTATTCTGATGCGGGAATGAGAAGTAACTGTGTGTGGTTCTCAAATGATGAGATATCATGACTAGAACTACGGTACTGTTTACCTAGAGTTAGCAGAACTGGTCTTCGCTATGAAGATGTGGCGAAATTACTTGATGGGAGAACTTTTTACAGTATACTCTGATCAGAAGAATATCATGTATATCATCTCTCTAAATGAACTTATCCTAAGACAGTGAAATTGGATTGACATACATAAGGACTATGAATTTGAGATATTCTATACACTTGAAAATGGGAACGTAGTAGCAGATGCACTCAGCAGGAGATCTGGTATACAGTTGCTGAATGAGGCGATGGATCAGCTAGCAGCTTTGTAGATATCCTACGTGGATCGAGACTGAGGAGCTCATCTTATGTCTCTGGCATTCAATCCCCCACTACATCACAGAGTCAGGGTGGCGTATGTTAGAGACACTGACTACGAGGCTTGACGTGTTCCAATATTCACAGGGCATGAACATTATAGATTTTCTAATGGTGGGGATCACTTCATCCTATTCAGAGGGTGTACTATGGTACTGATGGCTCTACATGAGGAATTGTTGAGAGAGTTCCATACATACCCTCTAGCGGTACTTCTAAGAGTGGCGAAGATATACCAGGACCTTCGGCGTCAGCACTGGTGGCTGGGAATGAAGAATGCAGTGCCATAGTTTATCTAATAGTGCCTCACTTGTTATCATGTGAAGGAATAGAATGAGTTCCATCAGGCTTAGTTTCGCCACAAGAGGTTCTAGAGTGGAAGTGGGATGCAATTTCCTTGGAATTCATGATTGGAATTCCATGCATGTCCATTGGTGATGATTCTATCTGGGTGACCGTTGACCGACTCACCAAGTCATCCCACATCCAACCTATCAGAGTGCAGGGACTAGTATAGGGCTTGGGATTCCTCTACATGAAAATGATTGTGTGGATTCATTGGTTTCCATCTACGATTGTCTTTGATTGTGAAGAACATTTTACTTCCTAGCTATGGAAGGGTTTGTAGGAGGTATTTGAGACACAACTTCAGTTGAGCACCACCATCCATCCATAGATAGTTTCTTTGACATAGTAGACCATTCATACCATCGAGAACATTTAGGGTGCTTTCATCCTTGATTTCAGCCAAAAATGGGAGGATTACTTACCGTTGGTGGAGTTCACGTACAACAACAGCTTTAACATCACCATCTATATTGAACTATTCGGGGCTTTGTATAGTCATCCTTGTAGATCACCTCTGTGCTGGACTAACCCTGGGGAGTCACCACTCATGGGAGTAGAGATGGTATGGGCTACCATGAAGAAGGTTCTTCTCGTCGAGGAGCAGATGAAGACTACACAGAGCAGGAATAAGTCGTATGCTTATAAGAGATAGAGACCACCCAAGAACAAAGATAGTGACCATGTCTTCATACGGGTCTCATCAAGAAGAGTTTTGTGAAGAATTGTCTGTGGTGACAAGTTATATTTGGAGTTCATCAGACCCTTTCTGGTCCTTAGTAGAGTTTTCTAGGTGGCATACTGCTTATCTCTTCCCCGTCACTTTCACAAGGTGTACAATGTTTTCTGCATATCCCAGATAAAAATATTTGTACATGTTCCTTTGAACATCATTGACTGGGGTGAGCTAGACATCACTAATGGTGAAGTGTTTTTGAATTTTCCAATGGAGATTGAGGATTGAAAAGAGAGTGTCTTTTGTGAGCAGTCGATAACACTGGTACAAGTATGATGGCAGCACGTGAACCTCTAGGAGAGAACATAGGAGAGATAGTATAATATTCGTTCTCAGTACCCCACTTCTTTCCCTAGTTTTTGATGTGGCATTCGAGGATTCAAATCCATGAGGATGGTAGAATGTAAAGACCCTGATTTTTTCATGTATTTTTTTTAATATATGGAAATATTACTATTCTACGAAAATTGACATTGCGTGATTCTATGGCCCGGTGTGCCTGAAAAGAATTTCTGAATTTTTCTTTGAGTACATTCAACGAACATGTGTGCTTCTTTTTGTATCTTTTAAATAGGTTCTTGGAATTGAAATCTGTGGACACCGTTGAACTGAGATCACCGATTATCGCTTAAGGAGACCGTTACGTCAACCGTAGTATGTCGAGGGTGGAAGATAGTTTTATGGATTTTCATGGGAGAAGAAAAATAAAATAATTAAAATTTAATTTTTCTTTTTGAAACCTTCATTTTGAATCATATTTTTGGGTACCACCTAAACTCCCCTTTAATTTGAGGAAACCCCTAGAATTCCACCAATTAATGTGCCAAATTTAATTGAATTAATAGACTTAACTCCATTAAATTTGACTTCTCACCTATTGTCATGATGAATCATTGGAAAAGAGGAGAATTGGGAGAGCATTGGGAAGATAATCCTCTAACGAAGAACTAACTCCAATAAAGAATAGACCTATGATGAGGTCAAAGCACGAGCTTGCATCAGGAGCGTGTTACGGGAGAGATGAACATCGATGTCATCATCATCTTCTCATGCCAACTTCAACGAGTGAACATGTTAGGGGGATTATTTTTTAGATATGATAATTATCTTTTTGTTGACTCATTATATTCTAGATTTTCAATGACAATGGAAAAACAAAAATGACCATCGATCCTATAAAATAACATGTTATTTTCTATTTGTTTTTTTGTGAATTCTTTGTGCATTCTTCAACTGGAAATAATTAACTGCCAAAAAAACTCAATGTTTTGTTGAGCGAAACATATGGACAAGGAGATCCGGAACTAAAGATTTAGAATATGAGGTCATCATACTTTTCGATCATAGAACAAAGATGTTGTGACTCATGGATGGGTTGGGCGGCCGACAACCGGTCAGCCACGGTTCGAGCTGGTGGCTGTGGAAGATGACTGCTAACCTCATGGAGGAAAGGCGGCTCATGACCGCTCCTACGGTAGAGGATAGGGGTCCTGGATGCTTAGTCGTGGTGGTGCACCCAAAGGGAGGCCGAAAACCGGCCGACCGCAGGAGGATAGTGGCGGTGTCGCACCACATGGAGGACAGCTGACCCATCATCCGGTCGGCCGCATCACGCAGAGTGGGACCCAACCGGTGGGTCCTATAAGCCAGAAGGAGGCACAATTGGTGTCAACAGGGTTGGATGAAGATGAATGGTCCAATGGACCATTCGGGATATCATGGGGTTCCTCCCCCTTGTGTGGCCACTGTGGGACCCACCATGGTGGGGCGCACCCAGCCGGGAATACCGCACCCAGCTGGGCGGACCGCACCCAGCTGGGCGGACCGCACCCAGCTGGGCGGACCACACCAATCTGAGCGGGCCACACCAAGAGGGCCGTATCAAGTGGGATGCATTGAGCAGGCCACACCCATCGTGGTCTATACCCCCCACAACCTAGATCTTCCAAGCCAGACTCGAAACGGGTCAGGTTGACATGAACCGGGTCGGGTCATCCCAGACTAGGTCGGGTCGGGTCAGACCAGACCCAAACCCATCTGGACCCAAGATACGCATTTTTGTCCATATCTTGAGAATCAGGTGTCCGTTTGGTGAACTGTCTACAACATTGCATCCTTGGATTAAGACGAAACTTTATGTATAATCCACTTGAGTTTGGGATAATGTTGTAGTACAACCGGGTTGGATCGAACCCAAATCCAAGTGGGACCTCGGAATAGAAACACTAATAACTTACATACCAGGCATCCAATTTCCACGTTGTCTATTACGTTTGGACCCTTATGATGTGGCAGTCAATTGAGATAATTTTTCATGGGAATTCATGGAATTTGAAGAATTGACAGATGGATTGAAGAGCGGAACCTCCTAGAATCGAACATGCTTAGTGCGATAACCCTGTGGCTGGCTGTACTTTATGAATCTCTAGATACTTTGTGGGTCATCTTCGGATCCTGTGCGGGTCACAACTCATCGATCCTATGTGGGTCGTTGCATACCGATCATGTGTGGGTCATCTACCGATCATGTGTGGGTCATTTTCAAATATTTTTTTGGGTCATCTTCGATCTTCTGTGATCAACAACTAAGATTCTCGACGAAGTAAGATTATATCACAATACATCTAATCATCTCTTCTCTCGTACTTAAGTTATACCTGGTGTGCACTGAGTCTTTACCTTTTTGGTACACTTCTTCAAGGGGATTCCTTCATGGTATTCTTTTTTTTTGTGTTACCTTTTTGGTACTTACCATCGTGGTGTTACTTGTGTGGTAATTCTATCTTCGTGGTGATACATGTGTGGTACTTAAATATTCATGGTGTTAAAATTTTCATATTATTAACTCACATGTGGGATGAGTATAAATTGACATCTTATGTATATGTATGTGAATATACCTAAGTAGTGTTGATTAATATTGGTTTGTACAATGAGTTTGATGTATTTCTTTTTTGTATTATCATTTGTGGATTCTAGGAGACCTTCGGGTGTCTCAGGGTCCCTACTTATAATTGTTATACTCACCCATGCACGGGCTATGCCTGCACATTACTGTGTCTTCTGGAGATGACGAAAATCATCGATCCAGGCTGAGGGTTCTAGAATTGGAGGCTTCTCAGAGAGAGACTATTAGATGAGATGTATCGTAGAGATGATCGTATGAGGGACATACCTACCCTTAAAGTAGGATCCTTGGTGGGTTTTCACATGTGGTATTTCCAGTATTACTTGTACATTCCAATTGGGCAAGTATTCTGGCCCCTTTACATTCTGTAGACACACTATTTACTATATAGTTTACATTGTTTTTGTGTCTCGCTGTGTGCTTGGTTTATGTGAGTTTACAGGTTTAAAGGAAATGTCTTCCAAGTTTTAGGGATTTTTCTTTTTAGGTGCTAGTCACCATCCCCTGGCCTATGGATGGTGGTATTGCGGTAGTCACGCTATGGGCCCCATGGAATGGGTTTTGATATGTGGTAAGGGGTTTCTTTTCTCAATTCTTATTCATTAGGTTAAATTCTTAATTAATTGTTTATTTCATGCTAAAATTTTGTGTAAAATTAATTTTTATTAACTTATGATGTATTTCTACTTGTTTTATTTGGATTTCTAGTAGGTACAAATAAAAAATTGATTTGATTAATGATCAATTAAATGATATGGTCTTTGTAAGGGATTAAATCTCAATTTAAATTACATCGATACATGTTTTTTATTTTCTAAAAATTCACATCTATGATGTGTATATACTATCCAATTAACATGATAAATCATTATTAATTAATTACTCATTTTATTTTAAGATTCGTATTGAATTATATCAACTAGGAGGAATATACTTGAAATTTATGATGTAAGGATTGTAATTGTACAATTTAACATTATCATGTTATTTTTATCATTCACTTTGAATTAAAAATTAACATAAATCATTTTTCATTAGAAATTAAATTTATCTTAAATAAATATATTATTGTATGTTTTATATTAGTATATACTAAACAATATTTCATTTTAACATATGGTGTTCACATTGAAATTTATCTGATTAATTTTGGAAATATTGGTAAATATGTATCTTTTATTCAATATGAATTTCTGATAAATAAAATTATATATTAATTTAATCAATCATTCAATATATGAGGAATTATTTGGATAATAATATATGTATTGGTTTTGGATATATATATATCACCTTGATTTATAGATAGACCCATGTAATGAATAAATTAAGGAAGCATTAAACAAGGTTTTACCTAGAAATTAAAGCCTCTTATGAATGGTCTTGACTATAGTGGTTTATGTTCCATAAACATTGCAACCAATAATGAAGAATTTCTTACATTAAAAATAAAATTATTACTATCCATATTATTTTCACTATGAATAAATATATGTATTCATTTCATACTCATTTTATTGACTGAATGAAATGTGTGGTGTCTATTATTTTATCATTCTAGATCAATTATTATTTATTTCCTTCATGTTTTTATACATTGTATATAACCCTTAATGATAATTTGAGATCATACTTATTTTGTTTCCTTTCCCTATGATATGAATATGATGTAATTGATTTAGATTTCAAGATTATTTTTTACTGTATTTTGGTATGAATTATTTGTTTTTTCTATAGAAAATCTAAAATAGGAATCATGTATGTAATCTAGTTTCCCTAAATTTCTATAAAATTCAATGCATTTTGAATAAAATCATATTTCTATTCAAATTTAATAATGATAGGAAGTAACTATGAGATAATGGGGTTTAGGTCATTATATTTCATATCTATATATAACAACAGATATATGAAATCAAAAAAATGAGAAAAAAATGAATCATCTCTCATATAAAGTATATAGACATATGGAGAAACAACACGTTCCAAAAGAAGAATCCCGAATCAGCCAAAAAGATTAAGTATCATAATTTTATGGAACATATTTTTTAAGAAAGCAAGAACACTTTTTCCTAACATATACAATCACATACACATCCATCCACTAGATATATTCATCTAGTCAACCGATAATAGAAACAACCTATAATGTAAATCTCCCAACTAGTATAACAAGTTTTTAGAACAATGGGCCAAGGGAGTAGAGGAAACCCCCCCATGAGAAGCGCCTTGACATTTGATGAGACTGATTACTATACCAACCAACAATGTACCCAAGGATTCCCATGATCTATATTTTCCAAATCAATCCATCAACCCATTTTCCACTATTTCATTATTTTAAATCCTTTTCACAAAACAATATAACATTGTTTCGAATATAATATTCATTGATTAAAAACAAGGAAAACCCATATTTTTAAAAAATGTAGTACCAGAAACACAAATCAAATAAATTAATCATGAAATTTAATTTAATAAAATATTTTACCAGAAAGGATCAATGTAGTTCACTAACACAATCTGGACAAGGAGGCACCTACATCAGAAAAAATGATTCACATTCTTGTAGTGAAACCCACCACATGAAATGATTTAGTAATGAAAAATGAGGACCTAGAACCCATATAACAACATAGAGTTGATTCAATTTAAGAAACATATTAGAAGAGAATAGAAATCAATGCATACCACATCAAGGCATACCTTCCATACCGCTAACAACAATGTAATGTCCCCCATAAAAAGATTACACAACATATCTTGATGTAAGAAAGAAAAAACATCTCCATGGGGTAATGGTTATGATAACAAAACATAATTGATCTATCATGACCAATTTGATGAAGAATAAAAAAGTCTCACACAAATAGAGATTTGAAAATAGACCAGAACAATGATCAATCACTTAATGAATCAATTTTTACCAAACTACGAGTCTAAATATCATCAATTAGGGGTTGCAGGTAGATATCCAAAAGGGGTGTGGAATAATGAAATAAAATATCTACTAATAGGAATACTAAAATAAATCTTCACAAAATTTACACCATGTGTAACCCCTTTACATATCATGTAATCCTAAAGACTCAGAAATTCAAACAAACTCATCCCATATTTAACAACAAAACTGGCATTTTTATATTAGATGACTTGTAATACACTGATGATGTCTTTCGTGTTTATGAAGTCTTCCTTTACGAATATACACATCATGAATTCTCATTATACAAGGTATAATCTTACCACATTATATAATCACATTATAATTATACAAAAAACCCCATTAACTCCTTGGGTGTCATCCGAACTCAATATGAAAACAAAATATTCATTAACACCTATATACCATGACTCTATTAATTAAAATAAATATGCATCCCTAAACATTAGATTATTTTATGAAAAAATGGTATCTATTTGAGGGAGTCCCAAGATGCTCCCAATTACAGAAGAAAACAATAAATGGGAAGGGAACTTTTTAAATGAGAGGAGAGAGATGTTACAGTTATTAAATAATCCTCTTAAAAAAGAAAAAGCAGTTTACAAATGTCAGATGGAATAATAGATACATTGTATCAAAATAACAGTAAATAGGTCAAATGTGATGATATGGAAAAATATTAAATGAATAAATATTTATATAAGGTGATAAATATCATTGATCATAAGAAATTATGAGATATAGATAATTTTAATGATCAAAAAACCTAAACAAAAATAGGTGTGAAAATTTTAATTTATATGAACAAAATAATTATATTATAGAAAAATTTTATTTTTAGAATACTTTTCCAAAAGAACAGGAATTAATTTGATTCAAGCTCATAAACATATGAAAATGTACATAACTATTATTCTCATATTATAATGGTACAATTTCATTATATAATTGATCATTAATCAATTTCAACATGATCTTCTACTCTGAGAGTTGTGTTTTTTTCATTCAAAAAAGTACTAAATAACATCATTAAAAGAATTATAATTCATTCTTTCAATCAAGAGGTAAACAATGTTATTATTGGTTCTCCAATATGGATAAATATTTATATAGTGATGTAAAATATTAATATATAAAACCTAATCTAGTGTTTAAATTAAACCATTCCATAAATGGTTATGCATATAACCCATCCAAAATTAATTTTTTTTAAATGTATACTAAATTTATTGACTAATGTTTTCATTAATCAACACAATAATAATAAGTATCTATTTATTATGACATTATAATAATTATAATACCCTTATTTTGTATTCTCTTGAACCGTTTTAACAAATTAATAACCAAAATTGATTATTTGAAACACATATTCCTACATTAATTCATCCAAATTATGATTTTTTAATCAGGATAAACACAATAGATGTAGAAATTATAGAAATAAAAATGGAGAACAAAGATCAAGGAGGTCTAAATTAATTGAATACAATATCATCAACAAGGACTAGATCAAAATAATCAAGGGTAAGAGAACTGGAACTCAAAAAATTAATATTGGAGGATCTCTAATTTCCCATCGTCATAATATAATCCAACACCTTATTAACATCATTCATGGTGTCGAACAAACTTGCATGTCTATTATGATTCGTAGATCATTGAATGTGATAATTTATAGAACAAGGAGTAGTAATATATACTTGGAGTTACAATATATTTATTTATAATTACATTTCTGCCTCAATAAATGAGATAATAGAAAAATGAAATTTTCTAACCCATTAATTTGATAATTCACCTCTACAAGAGGTGGGTCTGCACTTCTATATAAGAAACTAAATAAAGTGATCTCTCAAACCTTGTTTTCATAAACCAAAAACCCTCCATGAATGTTCAAAACACATCACAAACGATACATGTTTTTATTGAACCTGAAACTAGGATAATTACAATAAACATGCCTTCATTGACATACAAACCAATTAATAGGGGAGGGAATTCTAATACTATACAAGATATTTCTATTTAAATACAATAACTCTCATTTCATTAGTAAAGAGACTAAGTCACCTCAATAAATATTGGTCAGTCATTTATATCAAAAATAGATATAATGATAATTACATTGGGAAATTATTCATGGAATTCATTATACTCCAACAACTTGGTGATAGTAGTCTAACTCTCTCTTTCCTGTCCTACTCATTACTCCCCACAATGTGAATCCAGCTATGATGAATGTAAAAAGAATTACCTGTTATCCTAACATGGAATATGACCCAGGTAAAGTCACTCCACACGTATTAATCCCACTACCCATCAAAATATTGTGCTCTAATGTTTCCACAATGGGATTATATCCACAAAGACACTTCATTGAGAGGTGGAATTATTTTCATTTGATCACATTGGTAGTTGGAATAAGCTAATTTGGAATTTGAAACACCAATAATTTGAACATGATCAGAATGTATTTTCACCATAGGAGATCCAATTTGTATTTTTTCTTGGGATTAGAATACAAGTATAGGTGAGTCATCATGGTAAAGGAGGACCCAAATAAATCCCCTAAGAAGAAAAGCCTATTAGGCTATTAGGAGAGTTTAATTATGTTGTTACAATTAATTTTGTTGTAGGTCTAGGATAGCGTGGATTATCTCCAAATACCTAATTTAATGAGAGAATGAAATTTAGGGGATACAATAATCCAATTAACCAAAAGAAACATCCAACAAAGTATCATTATATTAACCAATACTAATGGTTCCAATTATCTATCACGTCGACTACTATAGATCAGGTATGTGTCTCTACATGTAATTTTAAAGACCTAAAACCATACTTTTGGAATTATCAGGTTTGAACCTTATTTCCCTACAATAAGTTTCCAGTAAAGGGATACTAATTTATGTACACCACAAACCAGTTTTCCATAAATGATACACATGGATTCAACAATAGTTAGACTTATTAACCTTAGGTAAAACTATTCTAGTGCCATATACACTTATTCAATATAGACTATGATATAATTTATTTGAATCCACTTGATAGGTAATTTTACCAAATTCAATGAATTGTTCCTGTACACTGACTCAACCTTAATTATCTTGAGATAAATCCACAGATATATAATTAGAAAATATCTATAGGGATCAGAATAACATTTTATCATCATAGTTCAAGAAGATTAGCTATACATTTCATATAATACTAACTAATATCATCCCTGGAATATCATACATGGAAATGATATTTTTGAAATGAATATTCAACACATTATAAAAATCTAGCCTCAACATCATAATAGATTATTGTATTTGGAGACTAGGAATTGAAAATTATAATTTGGTTAATGATATTCTAAATACCCTATAAATATCATCCCTAATTACAATATTTACCAGAATACCATACATCAATCATCTCATCATAACATAGGGAACAAAATCCAGTAAAGGGTGATCTTAGATGATCAGTAAGGGTAAGAATGGGATATACACTAGTATAACATGAATAAAAGGGTATGAGAACATGAGTATTACAATTGAACACTGAAAACTAAAAAATGTTGAGAATAATATTGAATAATGGAAAAAAATATTAGATTTTTATAAGACATGAATCATATAAGAATCAAATAAGATGATCCATGAGAGAATAACCATGGAATAAAACACAAATTTGTGGAATTGACATTAGTTTATAACATTGTGAACATGTTTATATAGATACAGTTTCGTCATCAAGTTAATACCAGGAAAATAGGAATTCCATAATCTAATAGACGTGAAACCAGGTCCACAAAAAAAATAATAGACATGAATGATCAGTCCATGCATAAAAATATGAAAATATAATGAGGTTCACCAAAAAATTGTGAACATGTAATTAAGTTTAGGTATAACATTTTGAATATGTAATCATGTTCAAGCATAACATTCTAAAGTTATAATTAGGTTCAAGTATAAAATCTTTATCATGTAATTAGGTTCATTAATAACATATTTATTTATTAGTTGTCTATCATTAAGCAATATAGTAGAGGGAAATATTGGTCCCACCAATCACATAATGAAATGTATATGTTTCTATCCCAAAAGATAAAAAAATTATTAATAAAAAAACCTATTAAATGAAAATGTTTTCGTTATCATTTAAAAAACACATAACATATGGAAAAAAATTGTATTTATAATAAATTCATCATTTAATCATAGAATAACTGAAGGTAAAACAAGTGAGTTTCTTTTTCATTTTATGACTGTAAAAACAAGGGATGAGAAACCAATTTCATAAAAATATTTTTATGATGAAAAATTTAAATAATGAATAAGATTGGAATCCATAGTTCATATCCCAAGAAAATAATAAGATATATCTAATAATATAGTGTTATTTAGAGAATAATTATGAATGATAGTCTGGAAGATTTCTTAAGGAAAATAAAAAATCATGGAAAATAATTTTTAAAAATTTTACTTGTAAAAACAATTTTGAAAATAATGTTCGTTGATTTTTTTTTGAAAACTAGTATTGATAACATCAATGAAAATAATTGACATAATAGATGAAAACATTATTAATTCTATTCGTGATAAAATTATTATTATTTTCAAATATTTTTTATAAGACAAATGTGAATTATTATGAAAACAATTTGAATATTCATTTAAAAATATTTTCTAAAAGACAAAATGGGTTATAATGTATTTAATAAACCATTTTCAAATAATGATATAAACAATAAGCAACAAATTATTTCTATATCTGAGCGAAGGATGAGCTTTGTCAATTGGAAATATTTTAAATGGGAATCTCGTGGTTATTCATTTGAAAATCACAATGTGAATGGGGAGGAGGTTGAGAGTATATAGGTTCTGAAACATGACTCCATTAATTTGTTCTATTGTAACCATAGGGAATAAAATTTTTTATGTCACTATTGGATTGAATGTGACTTGATTTATGGTATCTTATGTCTATGTTGTGAACTCTTACTTGAAAATGAGGGAATTATGCAGTGAAATGGTGTCTATCTCATCACTAGCACCCCACAATTAGATCATTATAGGTGATTTTTACACTGTTTTGTGGCCTAATGAGAAACCTTGGTCCAACATTAACCAACTTGTAGCAGAAAAAATTTCTCAATGTATTGAAAACAGTAATTTGGGTGAAGAGGTCATGTTTGGTGCTGATTTAACCTTGGGCTGGTACACTCATATTAAATGGAAGGCTGGAAAACTGGATAGGTGTTTCTTTTAATTGATGTCAAGAATGACTCCCTCACTACTGCTAGTCCTTTTCTCCCAAAAACCCACTCTGATCATAACCTTTTGGTGGTGGACATATCCAATGGTGATAGGTGTATGACCACTATTACTTTTAAATTCAATAATTTCTGGCTTGTAATTAATGGGTGTCAGGAGAATGTTCTTGATATCTAGCATTCATAGACAACAGGATCTGCTTCCAACATTCTTTCTTCAAAACTAATAAACACAAAGATGAGGATGAAGGGCTAGAGTAAACATTCTTTCTCTAAGATATATGAGGATATCAAAGATTTCGAAGGACACCTTCTTAAGTGTCAGAATTTAAATCAGCTGAATTGCATGCCATCTTGTGATGAAATTATGGCCTTATCAATGCTGGATGAGCTGCTCAGAAAAATTGAAAATCTGGAAAGATCTATTTACAATGTTAGATGGTTAAAAGAATGGGATAAGAACCTTATGTTTTTCCATTGCATTAATAATGAAAAGGATGTTCATAAAGGGATTTTATACCTTACAAATTGATGGAAGAATCCTCACTATTGAGAGTGACATCTCTTATGTGGTTGTCAGTTATTTTTCTTACCTTTTCACTAATCATGGTGATGAAAGATCACATATGATTGTTCAAAACATTACACTTATCATTGATGATCAGGTTAATGTGAAATGTTTGGAGATAACTGGGGGAAAGGTGGTTCAGGATAACCTATTTTATCTAAATATTGACAGTGTAGTAGGTCCCTATGGTTTCAACAATATGTTCTTCATGATTAACTGGGAGATTATACATGATGATGTTATCATTGTAGTGATGGATTTATTCATTTCTGCTTCCATGTATTATGGTGCTAAGTCGAATTTCATTTCACTTATTCCGAATAAGGATAGTTCAGTGGTTATTAAGGACATCATACTAGTTGCTATTTGAAACACTATTCCCAAGATTATCATTAAAATATTTTCACATAGGTTGCAAAATGTGGTTAAAGGACTCATCAACCCAAATCAATTTTGCTTTGTTCCGAGAAGAAGTATTCAAACTTGTATTTTTACTAACTCTGAATGCATCAATTCTTTGAGAATTAAGGTGAGGCATGGAAGCATTAGATGAAAATTGATATTTCTAAGGCTTTTGAGACTATGATATAGTGTTTCGTTCAGTCTATTTTTAGAATTCATGGCTTTTATACAAGGTTTATAAATTTGATACATGCTATTCTTCGGAGATCCCGTCTATCTATTCTGTTTAATGGCCCTCCAAGGGGCTTCTTGAAGTTCTCCCAAGGATTTAGGCTAGGGGTCCCTCTTTCTGGGCTATTTTTTCCCTTGCTAAAGATTATCTATGTCTATGTCTTAACAATATTCAACAAGTTGGTTTATATAATAAGATTAAAGTTGGAAGGGATATTTAAGCCCCTATCCACCTTATTTATGCTGATTAAATCCTTTTATTAGGTAATGCTGATAAAAGGATTGTGTCTTCAATAAAAGTCATTTTCAATCATTATGAGGATGTGGCTAGATAGGAAATTTGGTTTCAAAAATCCTTTATGGTATTTGGGGAGGGAATATCTATCCTAAGGAAACAAAAAATCACATGTTCTCATGGAGATAAGAAGGGATCATTTCCATTTAACTATGTTAGGGTCCCTCTATTTTGGGGATGTGTGAAGATGTGTCATCTTGAATCTATCTTCTCAAGAATTTTTACTCAGATGGAAACCTAGAAAGGGAAATATATGTCCAAAGTAGGAAGGATATGTCTTGTTAATTTAGTGATTACCTCTATGTTTGTTTATGTATTTTCCATTTACAGACGACATAATATTCTTCCTAAAGAACTTGAAAGGCTTATCAGAAATTTCATATGTACTGGATCCATCTATGAATGAAATATGGTGGTTGTGGCATGGAAGTATTGTATTAAACTAGTCAATATGGGAGGTCTTGGAATTAAAGATCTTGGTATGTTCAATAAGACCCTAATCAGCAAGATCACATAGAGTCTCATCACATCTCATGACATATCAATGGAATTTGTTCAGCCTGGTTCACCCAAAAACATTGGGATAGATATTCTCACTATCTCTCTTCCTCATTAAGGCCTACTTTGAAGTCATCCTTTATGGAGATTATGATCTACTCTAAGTGGTTTTTTTGTAGGGAATCACTGTTGAATGCATGGAGCAGGCCTTGGCTAACCAAACCAATTAAAGAGGATGCTGACATTACGTTAGATATATTGAATCAATAAATTGTCTCTTTGGAGGTTAATAATATATGAATATATTATTTTTTCCCTTCATAGATTCGGACTGAAATTCAAATATATAACAACATTGACAGTGATATTCTTATCTAGAAACCATGCCCCAATGATATTCTTACTACCTGTGCGCTGTATCTTTTTCTGTATGCTGGACTGACTTCATCTCCTCGGTGGCTTCTTGATTACCAGACCATCTTTATTAATCCTGCTGATTTCTTGATTATTTAGAGGATATAGAAAAAAGGTTACTTGTTTATTGTCTTCCCCCACAGGGTGTGATAGAACTTTCCTCGGCCCGTTCTATTGGTTTTGAAAATGTATAATCCATTGATCATATTTTTCTTTCACTGTTCTCTTATATGAAGGCTATGGAGTTATCTTCAGGATATGATAGGTTACTGCATGGATTTGGGATTGATTAGAGGAAAATTTTATTCCACTTTAGATGCTCCATGCAGTGATCAGGTTCGGAATATCTTTCTAGAAGCTATTGTAGCAGCAATTGATTCCATATGGAAGGCTCAGAATGATCATGTTTTTGAGAATCTCAAGCTCACTTTTTAGTCTGGTGTCAGATATATTCATAGGGTTGTTTGTTCTAACTATAGGGTACATGATGGATGCATGAGAAATGAGTTCAATGATATTATTATTCTGAAGAACATTGATATTTCTAGAAGGAAAAGAAAGTTGTTAGTGATAAAGTCCATAATGAGGATTCCTATTATTCCCTCTTGAGTGAACAGTAATGATGATGGTGGCAGATGTATGTGCACCTAGGCCTTCGGGTTGTGATGGTGTTTTCCGTACCTATAATGGATTTTTTAAGGGATACATTTTTTATTGTATTGGGACGGGATCTGCCATTGTGGTTGAGTTCTGGCCTATGATTAAACTGATCACTTATGTAGTTCATTATGGTTGGAGAATTCTCTGGTTGTAATAAGACTCAATGGTGGCTATCGACGTCCTCACGATATGGTCGAGGAATTTCCCATTGTTGATGTTTCCTTCATGGATTAAATTCGTACTTCTTCTTGATGGTGTTATTCTGGATGTGACTCATGTTTATAGAGAGGCTAACCGGGTTTCTAATGCTTTGTCTAAGAAGTATATTGTAGAGTTCAGCTCGGAATGGTCTTTTATAGATCTTGATTGTTGTGTGATACTTCTTAAGGAAGATGCGCATGGCACTTTGTTTACTAGACATTGTAATCCTTCCCTTTGATGTTCTGAATTTTTCCTTTACGTTTCAAAAAAAATTGGTGTGGGTATTTGACTTAGTCTGGGTCCTTTTGGGTAATAAATCATTTTCATAATGTTAAAATAATTTGTAGGACCCTTTTTAGAGAATGTGGTTTTGGATGAAAAAGTTGTTTTGAATAGAGAAAGAAATAAATATGTCATCTCTTAAATAAATTCTTTTTAATTTATGAGTACATAAATAGATGAAATCTAAGGATAAAAAGTTATTATCATGATATAAATATTGGTGAATAAAATTAATTTGTTTCCTAATATATGGATCATTTTATATTATAATCATAAATAAAATCATACACAATCCTGACAATAAAATTATATTGTATCATAAAATTCATATCAATTTAGTAAAATTGGATCATAAGGCCCTTGAAAGAGATATACTAATATGGATTTATAAATCACCATAATATTTTGGAGATGATTGATAACGTAAAATCATGAGCATCATGTACATCACATAAATTATATAGGTTGTGAATATTACATGTATTTCATAGAGGATAAAATAGAGATGATAATCTCGTACATCATTAGTAATCATTTAAATTGTAAAAATAATTACTTTATGTAATTAAATTAAACAATAAATATCATTAAAATAATGATATTATTGATTTATCTTTTCAATGGTGAAGTATATGCACCACCAAAGATAAATATGTGTTGAATTTTCATATGTCACCTAGAAGTAAATGACAGAGTAGAATACTCTTACTTTACATCCCTACATCATTATTAATGTTATATCCTCATATATAATAAATATATTTTTATAATACATATATTATGTTTAGTCAATAAGGTTTTCCTTATGACTTTTTCATTCATTCTTGTTTTGAAAATCACAAACACCTTTCTTAAGGAAAAATGCTTTCTTAAGTAAAAATTCTTTCTTAAGGAAAAATGATTTCTTAAGGAAAATTGCTTTCTTAAAGAAAAATGATTTCTTAAGGAAAATTGCTTTTATAAGGAAATTAATCTTTATCATATTTTCATCCATATTTTTCCTAAGTATAAATTTTGGATTCATTTCTGTTTTCTCGGATTTGATTAAAACATTGATATAAAGTATTCTGTTTGAGGATCCGAATTTTGGATAAGAACTGTAAGGAAGTTTCACTCTGGATTCCAGATGAGAACTGTAATAAAGTATCATTCCGAATTCCGGATATGAACTCTGACTAAGTTCTATTCCAGATTTAGGATACGAATTTTTATGAAGTTCAACATTGAATTCTCATTACGAATTCTTATGATGAATGCTCATTACGAATTCTGATAATGAATTTTCATTATGAACTATGATGATGAAATCTCATTACGAATTCTGATGACGAATTATCATTTCGAATTCTCATTCCGAATTCACCTATTAAACAAAATCTGATCATCTTTGTTTTATACACTCTAAATTAATTCAGACTCCGAAAAACATTTTGGTTAGACTCCGAACTTTTATTCTGCTTACATTTCTATAATTTGTCTACTCTTTATTATTTCCATTTCACTCCGAATCTTCACTCTGGAGCATTCATTCCGAACTTCTGAGTAAGAATTAAAACGATGTCGTACATTCTGTCACACTTGTTTTGTTATAAAACGATGTCGTCTATTTTGTTATAAACTAACCGTTGTCTAAGTGACATGTGTACAGGTCCCTCCAATCTTTAAGGAAAATATGACCATTGGAGAAGGAGCCTACCTTACCTATAAATAGGAGCTCATTTGAAAGAGCTCGGTGCTGAAAGGTTGACTGATCTTCAACTCATGTGATTACATACTTGAAGTGATTTTTAGAGAGAGAGGCTCTTATTAACTCTCAAAGCTTCGTGCAACTCCGAATGTTGGTGATTACATTCGAGGACTTCCGGGGATAGGAAGACAGAGGTGCCGACTACCTTGATGTTCGACAGCTTCCTTGTTGAGGAAGACAGAGGTTGCCAACTACCTTAAAGTTTAGGGCTTGCGGGGATAGCAAGACAGAGACACTCCGATCTTCGTATCGAGGGCTTACCCTGGTGTGGTTAAGACAGACTTGCTTGAAAGTATAAATCAAGGGACCTTTATCCAAGGTTCTTGGATACCCTTCTCTTTGGTTTAAAAGACTATTATCTTGTTACTTTCAGTTTAACTACATGTTTAATTTCCACTGCATTTTGTAATATAAGGAAAGTATAACTTTCTTATACTTTCTTACTTTCACTCTGTTTCATTTAGATTCTATACGCTTTAAGGTAGAATCTCATATTGTAACTTTTGTTACGTTTCAATTCCTGGAACCATATTTCCAGAACCTACTTTCGGAATCTCTTTCCAAGTTTGCATTCGGTATTAGAGGTGTTGTGAATTTGCTTAGTTTAACTTTGTTAAACTTAGCCCTTTTCCTTTACATAAGGAAAACATAGTTATTTGTACCTAACTTTAAAGGTTCCAAAGGAATTTTTAAAGTTTAAAATTCACCCCCTCTTGTAAATTGAGCATCTACATCACTATTTCAATCGTACAATTGGTATCAGAGGAGGTTTCTGAAATACTTATACTTACGAATAAGTTTTTCTTGCTCACTTTGTCATTCTGAACATTCTCATTCCGAACTTTGTTATTACAAATCTTTTCTACTAACATGTTTGTGTGCCAAAGGGTATCCAATTATGGAAGGAATTAATGTTGGTTCGATTGATAATATAAATCCTACAAGACCACCTATATTTAATGGTAATGACTATGAGTACTGGAAAGATCGAATGAAGAATTTTGTTATCAACACTGGAGTGGAAAATTTTGTAATGCATACTGGTGATTATAAAATTCTTGACAAGGAAGCTAGAACTTTCACTAACCAGGAAAAGAAAGAATATCAACATAAATATATGTTACACAATACTCTACTGTGCTCAATGACTATAAATATATATAGCCAAATTTCTTCGTGTGAAGTAGCTAACTGTATCTGGAAAAGTTAGAGGTTACACACTTTGGGACTTCTAAAGTGATTGAGACTAGAAGAGCTATGCTTAGAGCTGAATATCATGGATTCAACTTTCCTTATGGAGGACCAATCTGTAAAGTTAAACAGAGATTCATGACTATAGTCAACAGCCTACAATCTATGTGAGAGAAAGGTTTAGATGATGAAGCTCTTGTGGATAAAATAATTGATATTATGCCCAATGAGTGGGAATCCAAGAGAACAGATATAGATGAAAATAGGAAGGTCACTCAGATCTCTCTTGATGAGCTTTTTGGAACTCTTCTACAACATGAAACCAGAATGAAGAGAGATGTAGATAACATCAAGAAGAAGAATGGAAATGGTACTGTTGCTTTTACTACAACTTCAAATCAGATGAAAGCTAAGACTCCTAAGAGAGTAACCAGATCCAAGTCTAAGAAAGTTATTTTCCAGTCAGAATCTAGTGAGAGTGAAGTCTTAGAAAATGAACTAGCAAATCTTGCTCGGAGGATGAACATGATAGCTGACCAGAAAAATTTCCAATCAAAGTATAAGAAAAAGGAAAGGAAAGATAAGAAAGACGAAGAAGTTACTTGTTATGAATGCAAAAGAGCTGGACATATTAGACCAGATTGCCATATGCTCAAAAAGAATGAAAGAAAAGAAAGGCATTCAGACAGGAACAAAACGAAATATTATAAAGCTAAAGCTAAGAATGTTTTGAAATCCAACGACACCTGGAGTGCAAGTGGTGGTGACTCTTTAGATGAATCTTCTGATTATGAATCATCAGGACAGACGAATCATGGTCTTATAGCCAGATTACCTATTGATAATCATTGTTTTATGGCTAAGGTACGAAATACTGAATCATTGACTAATGTTTCTTTAAATTCCAATGATAGTAAGTATTATAAATCTTCTGATGAAGAATCATCTTCTGTTGAGGAAAATACTTTACCTACTTATGAATAAGTCTCTAGGTTTGTTGAACTTCTTGAAATTGAGAATTCTAAACTCAATAAGAAACTTGATAAGGAAAACTATAGGAATTATATTCTTACGAAAGAGATATCAGATCTGTCTAAAGATCTTGATAAGAAAAATACTGATTTTGAAAGTATTTCAACGAATCATGAGGAAGTAAGTTCTGAAAAGAACAAACTTTCTAAAGAATTAGAAAAATTAATTTGTAAGAAAAATGTTTTCGAGTCTAACTCTAGTTAAAAAACTAATGATTTTGAGGATAAAAACTTGGTTGTAAAACTCAAGTCCGAAATTTTTTCCTTAAAGAAGTTTTTATCAAATTTTACCCATGGTAAGGAAAATTTTGATAAAATTTATTCTCAAATATGACCTTTAAGAAATAAATCCAGATTTGGTTATACCCATGCAATACCAATTTTCAGTAAAAATTATTTTGTTCCTCAAAGTGCCCCATTTTGTACCAAGTGTCAATGTGGTGGTCACTGGGAAATGAATTGTTCCTTAAACAAAACCCAATCTTTAGGATTTCACAAAGCTTACTTCTCTAAGAAGATGTGGGTTCCTAAAATTTTATTATCTGGAAATCTCGGATCCAAAAAAAATTTGGATTCCAAAAGTCTAATTTTCTTCTTGATTTCCAGAAAATAAAGAGAGTACCAGCAACAATACATGGTACAAGGATATTGGATGTTCCCGGCACATGACTGGTAACAAAAGCTATTTTGAAAAGATTATCAAAACGAAAGGAGGAACGGTAACTTTCGGAGATAATGCTAAGGGATAGATTGTTGGTATTGGTAATATTTTTTTTCATGGTAAAACCTTGATTTCCAATGTTCTTTTTGTTAAAGGTCTTAAGAAGAACCTCATTATCATAAGTCAGTTATGTGATGAAGGTTACCTTGTGAATTTTAGGAATGATAAGTGCTTAGTTCACAATTCCAAGGAATAGTTTATTCTATTAGCCAATAGGCAAGAGAATGTTTAAAATATGAACATAGAAGACCTCAGAAGTCAAGATATACCTTGCCTAAGTACAATGGAATATCATTCCTGGTTATGGCATAGAAGACTAGGACACTGTAACCTTATGAACCTATGGAAACTCTCTAAGAAGAAACTAGGTATGGATCTACTAGAGCATAGATTTGATTATTCTAAAGTTTGTGATCCTTGTCAATATGGAAAGAAACATAAATCTAGTTTTAAATCAATCGGTGAAGTCTCAACAACCAATGCATTACAATTAGTGCACATGGATCTTTTTGGTCCAACAGAAACTGGAAGTATTGGAGGCAAATACTCTGTGTTTGTTCTAGTTGATGATTACACTAGATTTACTTGGGTTTATTTTCTAACAAAGAAATATGAAGCTTTTTCTTATTTCAAAAGTTTTAGAGCTCATGTTAAAAATGAGAAAAACCTTCCATTGAAAACTATTCATAGTGATCATGGAGGAGAATTTCAAAATTATAATTTTGAAACTTTTTGTAGTAAAAAAGGTATTACTCACAATTTTTCAGCACCTAGAACTCCTCAACAGAATGGTGTAGTTGAAAGAAGAAATAGAATTCTTCAAGAGATAACTAGAACCATGTTGAGTGAATATTCTATTGCTAGACTTTTCTGGGCTGAACATTTATACTACAAATCGAGTTTTGATTAGACCTTTTCTTAATAAAACTTCTTATGAGTTATGGAATGGTAGAAAACCATGATTATCCGACTTCACGGTTTTTGGTTGCAAAGTATTAATTTTGAATACTAAAGATAACTTACATAAATTCGCACCAAAATCTGATGAAGGATTTTTCTTAGGTTATTCCACAACATCTAAGGCTTATAGAGTTTTTAATAAAAAAACTTGTATTGTTGAAGAAACAGTACATGTAAAATTTGATGAGTCATATCCTTTTGTTTTTAAACCATCCCTACCTACAGCCATGGATGTGTTTTCAAAAACTGATTTTCAACCTTTGATAGAAGAACCTTCTGATAAGGATAATGTTCTAGAAGATACTTCTGAAACATTTACCCCAGAAGACTTTCTACCCTATGTTGATGAACAGGTTTTACAAAACCAAAATCAGGTGTTTCTTAAGAATCATCCCAGTGATAGTATCATTGGTGATGTAAATCAACCTGTAAGGACTAGAAGTTCCTTAAGAAATGAAGTAGAAAATCTAGCATTTCTTTTCCAATTAGAACCTAAAAGCAATGATGAAGCTTTAGGTGATGAAGATTGGATTAAATCCATGCAAGATGAACTAAATGAATTCGAAAGGAATAAAGTCTGGACCTTGGTTGAAAGACCTAAGGAAACTTCTGTTATTGGAGTAAAATGGGTTTTCAGAAATAAATGTGATGAAAATGGAGTCATAGTAAGAAAGAAAGCTAGACATGTTTCTAAAGGCTATAATCAACAAGAGGGAATAGACTATGAAAAAACCTATGCTCCAGTAGCTGGACTTGAATCTATCTGTATTCTACTTGCCTTTGCAGCATTCTTTAATTTCAAACTTTTCCAAATGGATGTGAAATGTTCTTTTCTTAACGGTTATGTTCAAGAGGATGTTTTTGTTGAACAACCTCTTGGCATTGAAGATACAAAACATCCTGATCATGTTTTTAGACTTATCAAATCTTTGTATGGTCTTAAACAAGCCCCATGAGCATGGTATGATAGACACACTGGATTTTTTCTTCAAAATAACTATGTTAAGGTAAATGCAGATCCAACTCTTTTTATAAAGAAATAAAATAAAAATGTTTTGAATGTTCAAATTTATGTTGATGACATCATATTTGGTTCAACTTAGCAATCTTTGACCGACTCTTTCTCAAGTCTAATGAAATCTGAGTTTTAAATGAGTATGATGGGTGAGTTAACTTTTTGCCTTGGTTTTCAAATTTCTCAAAAACCAGAAGGATCCTACATATCTCAACATAAGTATATTAATGATCTTATTAAAAAGTATGGTTATAACAATACTAAGAGTATAATTACTCCTATTGGTACATCAAACTCTTGAGATCTTGATGAATCTAGGAAACTAGTAGATCAAACAGCTTTTAGAGGTATGATAGGAAGTTTACATTACTTAACAGCTAGACGACCAGACTTAATGTTTTCAGTATGCTTATGTGCAAGATATCAATCCAATCCTAAGGAATATCAACCAAAGGCAGTAAAAAGAATTTTTTGCTACCTTAAGGGAACCATGGATATAGGATTATTTTATACTTATGGAAATGATTTTATCCATAAAAGCTTTTCTGATGCGGACATTGGTGGATGTAGAATGTATAGAAAAAGTACATCCGGAACTTGTCATTTCTTAGGAGATTCTTTAGTTTCTTGGTCCTGCAAGAAGCAAAATTCTGTAGCACAGTCCACTCTTGAAGCTAAATATGTAGAAGCTGGAAGTTTTTGGTGCTCAAGTGTTGTGGATGCAACACATACTCACAGACTATGTCTTGAGTTTTACTAAAACTCAAATTTTGTGTGATAACACAAGTTCCATTTCCCTCAGTAAGAACCCTGCACATCACTCCCATGAAAAACACATAGATATTTGGCATCACTTTTTTAGGGATCACACAATTAAAGGAGATATTATTCTTCAGTTTATCGGAACACAAGATCAATTTGCTGATATATTCACAAAATCTTTTCCTTCTGATAGATTTGAATACATTAAACAGAAGTTAGGGATGATAACCGTAAGGTAATCCTCCTTAAGTAACTTTCTGTTGAAAAAGTCTTTTTACAGCAATAAATTCCTTTTTATAGGGGGAGTACATTTGATTGTTAGTTTAAAAAAGTTTTTCAAAGTTTGTTTTCAAACTTTTCGGAACGAAGATTTCCGGAATGGAATCTCTGGAACTACAATTTTCCAGAATGGACATTTTCGTACAGAACACTTCTGGAATGGAAGTATTCGTATTGAAAAAATCTGGAATGGAAAATTCCGTACTATTATTTTCATAACGGAACATTCGTACTAAATCATTCATTATAAGTTTTTCGTTTTCAAAATTTTATAATGAATTTTTCGTACTAAGTTTTTCCTTACTAAGTTTATTTTTCGTACTGAGTTTTCCATAATGAGTGTTCCATGATATGTTTTTCATACTAAGTTTATTTTCCGTAGTAAATTTTTTGCAAACTCTGTCTTCTCATAATAATGTTTTTTTCATAGTCATTTTTATATTACTCATTACGAATAATCCTCCTAAGCCAATCGGAAAGGTATGATTACCTTACTCAAGTTTTCGTAGTCATATTTTACTTGCTGGGATTTTCTTGTATTATGTTTTTGGATTATAGTTTTCTTAATTCCCTGTTTTAATAAAAACCTCAAAAAGATCGGATTCAAGTTTTCAACCGTCAGATCTGATCTCAGCTTATCCCAACCGTTAGATCAACCGAGGAAGTTGAACCGTCATTCCATTTACTATATAAAGGGGATCCAAATACTCATCCCACATCGATTTCAAGCTCTCACATCCAAAATCTCTACCTCTCTGTTTTAAAGCCCTTCCAAACTTCAGATTTCTCTGTTCCGAACTTCTCAGAGGACTTCAGATCCGAATGTCTGCAGAGTTAGCGTCTCAAGAAATGTCATCCACCAAGCCTATTTCACAATGGTTAGTTTACAGAGAAAGGTTAGTCCATCCAGATTTCTTCAACAACTATGATTCTCTTATTTCGAAGAACATTAAGTTGAATGGCTGGGAAGATATTGCTGTATCCAAACCGAGGAATCAAGACGATGTTTTTTCAGAGTTACTTGTTGAGTTCTATGAAACAGTTTCCTTCTTTAAGGAAGATAATAGGGAGAAATTTTCTTTTAAGTCTTATGGTAAGACTTACAAGCTTTCTTATACCAAGGCAGCAAGCTTGGTAGGGCTGTCCTATGAAGGAGAAGCTGAGTTTATATCTCACGTTTTGCCGGATTCTAATGGTAGATTTGACAAAGAAAAAGCCTTGAAAACTCTCGGACTCTCAGATGACAAATCTCCGAAGATTTCTAGTTTGCCTACAAATTTTCGAATTCTAGAGTTGTGGGTACAAGGGCTTATCTTACCGAGGAATGGTGATAAAGACATCTTGAAGAAGAGTGAGATCTACATCTAAGAATTCCTGATAAATATAAGGAAGTTTAACTTCATGAGTCACATTCATATAACCCTTCAGAATCTTACGAAAGGAAATCTCAGAGCCTAGATCGTAATGTATCCCGCAATTTTATCGAGGTTGATAGTTCGGTGCCTTGAGTCCATAATGGAAGCTTGCAGATATAAGCCAAGGGTTTGCAAAATTTTGTTGGTCAGTGATGATACCCTTAAGAGGATGGATGTGGCCTTCAACAAGGAGACTGGTGAGTTCTTCGATCTTCCTTGTAACACCCCGGGTAAATAAAGAATATGACAATTTCATATTTATCCATATTTGTGAATAAAATATTAATATGACTTTAAAGGGGACGCTATGCTCGATGTCATACCCAACACGCAACAACGAGTTTCTTGGGAATCTTACGTTGCACTCTAATGATAAAATAATATTATTTTAAATGGTAGTTAACATGTAGCCATTGTAATGGCGTGAATGGATAGAAATAACTAAAATATGATTATATATGTTCTTAAATGTTTTTACATTTATACAATAAAAGATAAAGGCTTAAAATACGGAAAGAATTCAATTTTAGGCGTATATGCCCTAGTTTTCCCTAAAGGTTCACTTATCACCTTTTGATGGAGAACCATCATTAAATATAGTTCTGTTCACTCTTAAACATTATTTTGGACCAAATAAAACTCTTATTAAGAATCAGGACATCAAAATTTACTTCGTGTAAATTTTTGGTATCTTTCCGATAAAGTTCATTTTTTTAATGAATAGTGTAAAATGTTGTATTTTAATTCAAAACCACTTTTTAATATAATTTATTTATATGATTAGATTATATTTTGAATTGGTTTTAAAGTTAAATTAGAAAAAAAATTTACCATTAAATCCAATAGTGGGCGTTGGAATCAATTTCACTTTGAAATCAGACTTAAACTAGTGTCAATCTTTTGATACTTATTATTTCATAAAACACGCAATTTGTCATGACAGCGGGAATTAAATATTAAATTAATTAATGTGACTTATATGTTTTGAATTTTGTAAAACAGACTTCATTTTTGAATTCAGAATATCAAATATATCTTAGGGTGAATTTTTGGGATTTTTCTGAAAAACATCAATTTTTGATGAATAGTGAAACCACTAAGTGTTACTTATAAAAACTGATTTTCCGTTTAAGTGAAATTTTTCCATCATTGTGTTTTGATTTTCAAAAATCCAACATACATGGTTATCATGAAGAAGTAAAATGTGGTTCAATGAGATTAAAATAATTTTTTGGTGAATAGTAACTTATTAAGTTTTTAGTCGCGATTAGAGGTAATTAGTGTAGTTTAAGGTAAAAATGATATTATAAGAATGTGAAAACACCATGACACTTGTCCTACACCTATTGTTTGTATCATGGCCGACCAAGAAAAGCCATGGGTCAACTTGGGGACCCCATGGATCTACATTGGTTGGGAAATGACATAAATAACATTTTATTTAATGTAAAAGTAAAATTGACACAAACATGATATGTTTTACTAAAACAATTTTTAAGTGAGGTTATACAAGTCATATTTTTGATTATAAATATTAATTGTAAAGATAAAAAGATTTCCTACATCATACTTTTTTTTTATAATTTTTAGACATTAAATAAATTAAATTATTTATGACATAATAATGATGCAGCGATGACATCATTATTTGACGATTTAAATAAAATGGAAAGATAATGTAAAATCTATGAACTACACATGTCCAAATCTTATTGGATGAGTGTATTTCTAAGCCTTATAACCTTATCCACGAATTATATCAATGTGGGATCTTTTGAAACCGAAAAACATTTTCAAATAAAGTAAAATTTCTTTACTTTCCAAAAGTACCCCTCCTCTCCTCTTATAAAAGGCCCCCACCTCTACCTCATTTAACACACTCCTCAAGACTTTTTCTTGGCCAACCCCTGCCCATTTACTCTCTCCACATCCCTCTCCTAATCCTAGAGTATTACCGTTGGGAAGAATCTTTTCAAAGGAAGCCTTTAGGCTCAAATCCAAAGGAGTTACACTTTTAAAGGTAATTCATTCTCTAATGTTCATTTGTTTTATTTTTCTTCTCCAACCCCCTAAACTCTTATTTTTTATTTCTTTTGTAACAACACCAGTATCTTCAATATACAAGGATGTTGTCATAAGATTTATTCGAGATACACTCTCACACAACTACATCAAATGGTTAAAGAACATACGGTTTCTGTGGATGGAGAAATTGTGCCTCCCGAAACGATGATTGTTCAATACTCATTTAACACCTTCAAAGGTGGCCATTATGATGTCACTATTTTTATATATGATATATAATATATTTATGTTTTACTTATGATTCTTTATTTTTCATTTGTGTCTTACCTTTATGGCTTCCATTATGGGTATACGCGATATCTTCATTTTAGGAAGTGCGGACTACCGCCCCCTCAAAGTGATGTGATTCGTTAATGCCATACGTGGGACGTATAAAGGATGGATTTAATGTTATTATATATGATGTTATACTGGAATTATTATTTACCTATATATCATTATTATTTCTTTCCATTAAAGTATGAGATAGAAATGAAAGTAGCGTTCATGCGTACGTACGGCTTACCGTCTCCATGAACGGTGCATTTCATTTCTTATCCCCAAATGTAATGTACTGTTATATGTACATATATATAATGGATATATATTATGTATGATACATATAAATGATTAATATAATTCTGGAATTAAAATATACATACCTCTCATATAGTTTTAATTCCATTAATACGACATAGAAATGAAAGTAGCGTTCATGCGTACGTACGGCTTACAGTCTCCATGAAAGGTGCATTTCATTTCTTTCCTCTAAATGATTATGTGATTTTATAAATACATGTATATGCTGGATATATATGATATCCAAATCAGGAATTTCATTTTTGGATATGAATAACCTTTGACCACACGAACAACATGTAATTGTAAGAAGTCCACTTTCGACTTAAGAACCAAATATCGACAAAACAAACATGATTAACTTAAATGATTAAATAATGTTTATAACATGGTAATAAGTGATATAAAAGGAATAATGATCTTTAAAAAGGTTCTTAAGGAAGTATAAATTAACTCAAGTTTATTACTCAGGAGATTAAAGAATGATCGAGTCAAGTCAGACCCGAGGTAAGGGATCCTACATCTCTCTTTCTTTTTAAGTACACTCTTTTATGTCATTCCTTTTAAAGCTCATCTTTCTTGTTATTGGGATGATATTTTATATTCAACTTACTGTAAATTTTATGTTCATGTGATGAGAGACCCTATTCTCTCTCATAAATCCATTTTGGAAGTTTTGAGTGGCACCGTTAGGCTGCCGAACTTTCGTAACAGATCTAACCTCTCTCTTTCTTTTTAAGTACTCTCCTTTATGTCACTTCTTTTAAACTAATCTTTGTAATTTTGGGGGATGTTATTTTATTTTCCTCTTGTTTTACATTTTATTGTAATGTGATGAGATGCCCTATTTGATCTCATCAATCCAAATTCGGAAGTTTTATGTGGCGTCGTTAGGCTGCCGAGTTTTCGTAAGGGATTTTTAATCTCACTTTTATTCCCATGAGATTTATGCTACATTTGCCACAAATTCCATTGAGTGGTGTATGTATTGCCCATTATTCTACTCTTTGTGTAATATACTTTCGGTTATGAGTATTTACATCAATGATCTATTGTCCTTCTTTCATGGGGTGTATGTTTTGAAACATACCCAAGTCGGTAAGGGAACCTTTCACCCTCCTCTTTTTTAAAAGACTTCTTTTGTTGGGTATTTTAATTTACATATTTTTATGTTGGGATATGTTCTCATATATCCTTATTGATGTAAATTTTATGTCCAAGTGATGAGATACACTTTTTATCTCTCATCAACTCATTTTGATGTGACGTCGTTAGGCTGTCAAGGGAACTTCTTAACCCAATTTCGATTTCTTTGGGTTCAACATGTAGTCATTGAATATGTCATCCATTGAATATGTGTGAATGACCTTTTATTGTTTTAAACTTAATATCCACTTATATTGGGTGTATTTATATTTGTCACACATATTTTGAGATTTATTTGTCCTTAATTTAAGGATACCTTCTTTATAAGGGATTTCATCACATTTGACATTTCTATTGAGGGTTCATTGTTGTTATGCACCAATTCACTCTTATATGGTGTATATACTGTCCTTTGGAGTATTATATCATGAATCCTTTTATTCTCATGATATTATAATGTTCTGACTAAATGTTATTCCTCGATTATTGTATTCAAGTGTCTCTAATTTTGGTAAAACCCATTTAACCAAAATATCGTTTTAAATGTTTTAATTATTTGTTATTATTAATATCCATGTTTTCAAAATGGTTTTAAGGATTTATTTATATGGATATTAATGGTTTAACATTTTAAAGCTTCAAGGTGGTATGGGACATTTTGATTCAAAAATATCTTTATTAAATGTTTTAAATGGTTTTGGAAATGGTTTCTTTTTGAATGGATTCATTATTTCAATATCATAAAATGTTATATTGTGATTGAAATGTGGAAAGTTTATGTTTCCTTTATTCAGGTTTTATGTGATACGATTATGTTATGGTTCTTGGGCATTGTTATGAATAACGGGTGGTTCCGTGATAAATAAGGGCGGGTGAGCCCGATATAGCTCTCTAATGCATTGGGTAACGCGAAGGAGTGAAACGTTAAGGTTTCTCCGAAGAGATTTAGGGAATATACTGTGATGGGTATTCCAAATGTATCCAAGAGGGTTACTCCCTACGTAATAATGTTATGAATGCCTCAAGTTACCTTTATGTCATATGATTTCTATGATTTTATGATGTATGTTAAGGTGCTTATGTTTTATGGGTAAAGTATGATTTCATTCTTATGTATAAATGTACTCATGATTCCTTTCCATATTTTTATATCCCTTACTGAGATTTTTATGCTAATCCCAAGTTTTTGAAATGATTTTCACAGGTCCAAGGAAAGGTACATGATGTGATGATAGTGTCAAGGATGTTTCAAGAAAGAATCCATGTTTTATTTTAAATATGTTTCTGTTGATGGGAAGAATGAATACTGTCTTTTATGTAACCACTTTGTCTAAATGTGGAATGTAATGCAAGTTTCATGATCTAATTCTCTAAAACTCTAAACCTGAAAAGATCCTCAATGTGTAATCTTGTAATAACTCAAGATTAAGTAAGGTTTAAGGCTGGGGCCTTATATGCCTAATCAAGAAGAAGTGGCTCTGAAGGCTGTTGAACCGGAATCATCTAATCTAGTAAAGAAAAGAAAGTTGAAGGAAGTTGCAGCTGAAGTTGAGGATCCAAAATCTAAGGAAGCTCAAACCGCACCTCCCAAACCAAAGAAGAAGAAGGATTTTCCTGATGAGGTTGTTGCGAAGTGGAGAGCAGATAAAGAGAAAAGGAAAGAAGGGGATCCGCAGTTCGGATTGGACCCTGCGGAGGATAATGCCTTAAAGGAGAGAACTGCTGATGAGCTTGAAAAACAAGTAAAGTAAAAGAATCTCAAGAAGAAGATGTCAGAAGCCGAGGCAGTCCAAGCATTGTTAATGTTTAATGAGATGGTATCCGGAAGCACTCTAGTTCCGAGATCTTTCTCCCTGGAATCTCTATCTGAGACTCAAGGAAGAAACCTTGATTTTCCAGAAGAGACTAGAGCTAAGCATGTTGAGAAACTCGAGTAGATTCAGCAAGTTGGAGAGGAAGAAGTAGTTGCTGAAGGAAGTGGCGAAACAAGAGACTTATTGAAAGAAGTAGATGATTATAAGGGGTCTCCTTCGGAACATCTATCACTCCGAACTTCAGAGGCTGAATCATCTAAGTTAGTAACTCCAGAGAAGGATAAGAATGAGGAATATGTTGTTCAAAAAGTTGTTGATGATATTGTTCAAGTGTCTACTGGAGAGCAGAAAACCCCTGATCAAGAATCGATTCCGAAAAAAGACAAGGGAAAGAAACTCCTTAATGAGACTCCGAAATCAGTGGCTAGCAAGAAAAGAGAATATGGTGATTCATCTAAAAGGAAGTTGGAGCATATTGAGGAAGAAAATTCTCCAAGAAATGTTTCAAATTCGGAGACCTCCTCGGTGGGGCATGACTTTGTTGTTCAGTCTTTAATGAAGTTGGTGGGATCCATTCTGACCTTCTCAAGTATTGAATTAAGATTCCAGATGCTCCAACATGCTTTGAATCAGAAAACTAACTCTCTATCTATGGTTATGGACAAGTGCATTGAGATTTAGGCTGAGTTCAAAACATTTTTTGTTGGCTACGAAGCTCATAGAAAATCTTGCAAAAGGAAGACAAATTGGTCGAAGAAGACTGTTGAAGAGATGAGGTTATTTGATGAGTTTCAAGACAATGTTAAAGATGCCTTTGAGACTGAGGATAGGAAGATAAATGATCTGAATTCCTCCTTTGAAGAGAAGCTGACAGATCAAAAAAACTTCTTGATTCAAGAAGTCAGAGATCTGAATGGGAAGTTGAATTCTATTTCTCGAACTGGAAATTTAAAAGGGATCATCGGATTGAGTTTGAACAGAAGATGACGGCTAGGGAAGAAAAGATCAAGGCTCAAGAAGAAAATCTGAAATCCCAGGAAGAAAAGATTGAAGCTCAATCTTCAAGAATAGTGGACTTAGAGAAGCAAGAAGAAGAAGATCATAAAGACCTGAAGAAGATCAAGACTATTCTTAAGGGGATCATTTCGAAGGAAAAAGATCTGAAATAGCTAAATCCGATCTTTTTGTTGTAATTTTTTTTGTTGCCGAGATTTCAAACATAATGAAAATTGTGCTTGTCGTTCCTTTTGTTGTTGCTACTAATGTTTCAGGAACTTTGTTTTTTTCCATTCCCTCAATTCCCTTTTGAAAATCACAAAGGGGGAGAAGGAAAAGATCCTTAAGAAAAAGAAGAACTCCAATGAGAGTTTATCAAAGGGGGAGAAGGAAAAGATCCCTAAGGAAAAATAACCCTAGTAAGATTTTGTTTAAGGGGGAGTTTTTAATTTAAGAAGAATTTCTTATTCATAAATTCCACTCCGGAAATCTAGAATATGATCCTTGGAGTTTCAAAGTATAAGGGGGAGTTAGTCGTATTCATCAATATCCTCAAATAAAAGGGAGATAAGCTTTAATGTTTTTCTTTCTTCTTAGAATATTTTTTTCGTAAGGATGTTTGTGCTTTCTAAAACGGGGGAGATTTTCGAGTCAATAAGGTTTTAATTATGCCTTTTTCATTCCTTATTGTTTTGAAAATCACCAAACCATTCTTAAGGATACATGCTTTCTTAAGGAAAAATTCTTTCTTAAGGAAAAATTCTTTCTTAAGGAAAAATGCTTTCTTAAGGAAAAATGATTTCTTAAAGAAAAATTCTTTCTTAAGGAAAGTTGCTTTTATAAGGAAATTTATCTTTATCATATTTTCATCCATATTTTTCCTAAGTATAAAATTTGGATTCATTTCTGTTTTCTCAGATTTGTTTAAAACTTTAACATAATGTATTCTGTTTGAGGATCCGAATTCTGGACAAGAACTGTAAGGAAGTTTCACTCCGGATTCCAGATGAGAACTGTAATAAAGTATCTTTCTGAATTCCAGATATGAGCTCTGACTAAGTTCTATTCCATATTCAGGATACAAATTCTTATGAAGTTTGACATTGAATTCTCATTACGAATTCTAATGACGAATTCTCATTATGAATTCTGATAATCAATTTTCATTATGAACTATGATGATGAAATCTCATTACGAATTATAATGACGAATTATCATTCCGAATTCTCATTCCGAATTCACCTATTAAACAGAATCTGATCATCTTTGTTTTATACACTCTGAATTAATTCAAACTCCAAAAAATATTTTGGTTAGACTCCGAACTTTTATTCTGCTTACATTTCAATAATTTGTCTACTCTTTATTATTTCCATATCACTCCGAATCTTCACTCTGAAGCTTTCATTCCAAACTTTTGAGTTAGAATTAAAACGATGTCGTACATTCTGTTACACTTGTTTTTTTATAGAACGATGTCGTCTATTTTGTTATAAACTAACCGTTGTCTAAGTGACATGTGTACAGGTCCCTCTGATATTTAAGGAAAATATGACCGTTGGAGAAGGAGCCGACCTTACCTATAAATAGGATCTCATTTGAAAGAGCTCGGTGCTAAAAGGATGACTGATCTTCAACTCATGTGATTACATACTTGAAGTGATATCTAGAGAGAGAGGCTCTTATTAACTCTCAATGCTTTGTGCGACTCCGAATGTTGGTGATTACATTCGAGGACTTCTGGGGATAGGAAGACAGAGGTGCCGACTACCTTGAATTTCGAGGGCTTCCTTTCTGAGGAAGACATAGGTTGCCAACTACCTTAAAGTTGAGGGCTTGCGAGGATAGCAAGACAGAGAAACTCCGATCTTCGTATCGAGTGCTTACCCTGGTGTGGGTAAGACAGATTTGCTTGAAAGTATAAAGCAAGGGACCTTTATCCAAGGTTATTGGATACCCTTCTCTTTGGGTTAAAAGACTATTATCTTGTTACTTGTAGTTTAACTACTTGATTAATTTCGGCTGCATTTTGTAATTAAAGGAAAGTATAAATTTCTTATACTTCTTTACTTGTACTCTGTTTCATTTAGATTCTATACACTTTAAGGTAGAATCTCATATTGTAACTTTTGTTATGTTTCAATTCCCAGAACCATATTTCAGGAACCTACTTTCGGAATCTCTTTCCAAGTTTGCATTCGGTGTTACAGGTGTTGTGAATTTTCTTAGTTAAACTTTGTTAAACTTAGCCCTTTTCCTTTACTTAAGGAAAACATAGTTATTTGTAACTAACATTAAAGGTTCCAAAGGAATTTTTAAAGTTTACAATTCACACCCCCCCTTTTAAATTGAGCATCTACATCACTATTTCGATCCTACATATTACTGAACCATAATTATATATATAATCAAATATATGAATTATTTATATCCATCCATTACACGTATTTTAGAAATTCCTTTTTAAATAATGTTTAATGTCATATTCACTTTGTTTTTTTATATGTTTGGAATAGTTATATTTAGTACCCTTAATTATATCATGGTTTTATCAAATACGGATTAATTATCAGGAAATAATTATCATATATATACATCCATTAAAAATTAAATGACTATATAGAAATTTGGTTATTAGAAATTAATTATTCTATGATCATTTATATGGTATGTCAAACGTACATAAGAGTAATGTTTCCATTTTCCAATGAACATTATGGAAAAGAGGTAAGTTGTTTTTAAAGGTTAGGGCCGAAGTCTAAATTTATTATTAAAGAAAATTCCCCTTTTTTCTGGGTAGCAGGAGACTCATTACATAGTCTGTAGGGAAAATGCTAATTTGCATGAATACGAGGCTTAAAAGCCCATTTTATGGGCCAAAGGACCCCTCAGTAAACAGTAAAACTCTATTACCCACACTGTTACAATACCTGCTACAGTACCACATCCACTACAGTTCCGAGTACAATGCCTCCGCTCTACAGTTCCACCAATATTACATTTCTTCCATTGTTACAGTACCTGCTACAATGCCATTCTATAGTACTACTATAGTACCCAATTATTTCTCTATTTCCCAGATTTGATCTGGGGTTTTTTTGGAAATCATGCAAGAGCCTGTAACACTTGGATGCAATATCATTGAATGAAAATAAGATAAGTAATATTTAACATTTTCAAAATTATCATAATATCTTTAATAAAAAATTATTTCATTGAATACACATAAAAATACAATTCATGTGTTGTGGTTATGAAAATATAATGTCACGTCACAATGTAAAGGCGGTGGTGCACACGTAGATGGATGATGGTGTCAACTTTCAATGATGAAAAATATTAGAAAGAAAATATTATATTATTTTTAAATAATGATAAATATGTCCTTAACATGATTATTATTTTATTTATGTAACATTTATTTATTTATTTTATCATCATCATCATTCACATAAAGCGTTATTTAAAGCTAATCACATCGCTTCATGAGGTGGTAATATGTCGTATAGACAAATGACTTTATCTTGTACCCTAAAGAATGGAAATAAAAAAATGAATATATGATATAGAAAAATATATATATAATTAAATTATAAATAATATATAAATATATACATATATTATATATCATCACACCCTACCATGAGAGGCGATAATGGAAAAATGAAGGATAATGGTTCACGAGGTAGGGGAATTCCCTATATACAAATGATGATTCCATAACCCATTTGATTCAAGATGAGACGACTATAGGTCATGACTATAAAATAATTACTTATAAATATATATATATATATATAATTATTAGATTATTATATCATCTTTTTTTATATGAATTGAAGGTGGTGGAGGAATAAATAAAATAAAAACTCGCATTTAATAATATAACATTTTCATAAGGTAATCTCCATAAATTTGGATCAAAATACTATGTAAGTATGATTTATTCCCATTAAAAGGATTCTAGAATAAGTTGATAAAATTTTGGAACTTATTTTTGAATGTATTGGATTAGAATAATGGTTATGTAGGTGTGAAGAGGATAGTATATTTTTTTCCTTTTTTAAGTGGGGGGATTAACACACTTGTAATTTTTTAAAAGAAACAAGTGTACCAACATTTGTTTCAATAAAAATGGTTAAACAATTATTGTATTCATGGTGATGATATTTTATAAGGTTAATATAAGGACATAAAATAGATTTTAGACAAGTTTTTATTTCATTTAATCCCTTATTATTTTTTTCAACCCTGTGTATATTAACATTACCATAATTGTTGTAATTATAATAACCATTATTACTATACATTTTGGTAAAAATTAAATTTTAAAATATTAGGTAATATAAATCATTATAATTTGAAAAGTTTATTGAAATTTTAATAATTCCATTCATATAAGTGTAAAATCGTAATGTTAAATTATTCCCATAGACACAACAATAAATGAGGGTTTCAAATAGAAAATGTTTAAAAGTTTGAAAATTTGTTTTTATAAAGATTGAATAAGAAAATGATTATGATGAATCGAATTTTATTAAATATTATATAATTGATATAATGATAATTTAAAACAAAATATATAATATATAAATAAATTGAAATATAATTTAAACCAAAAATCACTTTTTAATTAATATTTATTATTTTTAATATTTATCATAAAAAATCATATTATAAATATATAAAAAATGAATGTAAAATAATTTTGATAATAAGATTTTGAAAATTAATATTTTTTCAATATATTTTATAGAGGGGTAATTTTTTTATAATTAATGAGTATAAAAAAGATAAAACAACCTTTTAGAAAAATACATTTTTTGAGCATAAACAATGATTTTATATTATTTATTTTCAAGAAAAAATAAGATTAATATTATGCTTGTTATTTAATATAGAATGGGCTTTGGGCCAAAAATTTGGGTATACAAGCCATGTAATGGGGTAAATTCCCACTGTCCCTTTCTGGATATGTAATGGGTCTCCCTCTACCTAGTTAAAAGAGGTCTTTTCTTTTATTTAATTTTTTTACCTAAAGTTGGATTGCTAAATTTCTAAGGTAAATTACATTTGTGTGCATAAATATTGTTTCTAAAAACAAAATATTTTCATGATTTTTAAATTATTATTATTTTAATTTCTAATAAATTAGTTACCAAAGAATTAATTATGTACAGATGTGTAAACCATATATGTTCATAATTTCTTTAATCATATTCATACCCACCATTCAAATTGATAGCTGATATAGATCATATAAAATATTTATATTACTATGTATGGTTTAGTTAAAAATTTGAATTTCATGTAACATAATCCCATTATTATGTAACATGAAATGAAAAATATAAAAATGATTAATTTTATTTGAAAAAACTATATTTCACTAAAACATGATAGGTTAGACTGTAGGCCTCAATGATGATGATTTGTATTTTATTTTGATTGAATTTTTTGTGTTTTCATGTGATATTGAATTATTTAAACCGTATATATCCTCTATTAGGAGTGATGAAGTCTCATTAGCTTTATCTCTATATGATCCTCCCAGTATGATAGAGACCAATAAGGCTTCCCATAAAAATCATTACAATGATTAATTTAAAATATAATATTGAATATATTTATATATGTGAACTATACTAGTGGAATGTTATTATCCAACATCCTCGTTAATACATTTAGATATACCTCATCATATCCTCTATATGTTGTATGGTTATCTCAGACTAACATATTGTTTATGGGTTATAAGTAGAACAAAAAATGAGTTCTATTTTGTAAACTTCTTTATAACATGTCGAAAACTGTGAGGGAAAACATATTTCTCAATATGATACAATAAAGAGTGGAAAAAATGTAATCTTACCCATTCTTTTGTATATATCGTCACATGTTGGAGAAGTGATAAATTTTCTATAAAGGAAATGAAATGTGCTGGCTATGTATCGTGATTGAAAACCACCATGACATGATTATATACATTGGGTGTCCTAGGGAGTCCTATGATTAAAACTATGGCTATTTTTTACAATTTTTTCTTTTGTATGGGAAATGGAAACAACATACCATTAGATGTATATCATTCAACATTGAATAGTTATAATTACTGGCATCTTGAATCCAATTCCATATTCAACCCGTTCTTATTATCCAACCATATGTTTTTCATTGAATCTATATACCTCATAGTGCTTCCCTGATGAATAATTAAAGATGATCTATTTTGATAATTAAAAGGATCCCTCTTTATATTTATTTTTGATATGAAACATATCATATTTCCCAATCACATAACTCTATATTCCAAACATTTGATTCTTAGAGTATTCTCTCCCTTTTTTAGTATCAAATCATCCAATTTAGGGGCCTCCTTAATCCACAATGTAATTGTTGTTTGAGAAATTGGTTTAGAAATGTAGGATGATTACCCATATTTTCATTCCCATGATTGTAATGGGTTGAGAATTATAAGTCCATGATCATACATAACAATATCATATAGAGGATGACAGGATCCGTCTACATGAATATATATTTTAATATCTAGTGATCCTTATATATTTCACAATTCAAACAATTTAGATAATGTCAGTAAATATACAATTCACATATCATTGTTTCCTTCTATAGTCTATGTTTGGGATAGTTCTACACATGAAATATCAATATAATTGAGTGAAAAGATTAACATGTATCATTAGTACATATCACAAATCCATCATTGAGGAATCTCTATAAACCACAAAAAGCACCCCACTAATGGGAAGTGTAAGTACTCATATAGTGATAAGCTACTTTTACAATTCCATAAAGATACATTTACATCCACTAGTGTAGAAAAAATTTACTCAATTTATTATAATCTTGGTTTGTGTGTTTGAAAAATATGAATTTCATTTTATCAAATCATCTATAATACATAGGTATTCAAATGATTCTATATATCTCAATTATAGATACCAGTCTAGAATATTCCTTGATTGAATTTTTCTTAAAATAATCCATAGATATCCATGTGAGGATAATAGAATTACATAAAAATTATACTCTTCTTCATCAAGAACTCACATTTATTATAATTTTCCTAATTATTCGCCTTTTTCAAGGTTTTTATCATAGTATTCAAATAGTCTTCACTATCTTCTTTGCATTTGGTGTAAATTAGAATATTATATATAATGAATATCATATATTGGTCAATGTAATATCTAAAGACTCCTTAAAAAAATTACAAAATAATGGATAGATAATTACTGATTCTAAAAAGAATCACTATGTACTCATAGTGTTTATACTATGTTTGAAAGGATGTTTTCGGAATATATTTATTATCCAATTTTCATTTTTAATAACCTAGTATAATTTTCACCTTAAAGGAAAATTAAGATCCACATATCTGATATAAAAGGAAATTTATCCATGGTATATAAAACCTTTTCTCCTTCATTATTATATTTAGTTAATGAATATAAATATATAGGCACATTGACCCATCTTTAATCTTGATATAGAGTACTAGAATATCCCAAAGATAAGTAGTTGAGCGTGAAAAACAATTTTCTAGATTATCTGGTAATTTATTATTGATATCATCCAAATCAATGTTGAATATCTTATATAGAGTCTTCTATTTTGGTATAAATCATTGTATAATTTCTATTGAGAACTCATCCTCTCAGAAAGAAGGATGACCAGAGAACTCATCGTGGAATACATCAGATTAATCCCTCACAATGGGGTTGTCTTCAAGAATTATTCTCCCAATTTCAAAAATCATTTTTTTAAAAATGTTTCCTCATAAGAAAATTCTATCCATTCTTGAATAGATGAATCTTTGGAAAATTTATTTACTCTCTTTCAATTTTATAGAATCAGAGGAAGACTTGGCAGAGGAAGAGTGTTCTCTCATTCCCTGGAGTAGATGATAAATCTAGATAAGGAAAATCAATCCATCCCCAATATATATTAAAACACTAATAAATCAATTAATTTGTGACTTCATGAAAAAATATGTATAGAATGATGTATTAGGGATTATTTAAAACCTATAGATGAAACTATTTCTCCATTTGATCTTTTCTGTGACAACCGTACCACCATGTTCTGAGGTGGTGATTCAAATATTCTAGAAATCATTAATGATATGAAATAATTCATAGAAATCTATTAAAAAATCCAAATTTATATTCTTGAATGAATAAATTGTGTAATTATCACAACATCATTGATTGCATCCTGTATTCCTCAGTTATAGAAGAAGCCTTTCCATGTATGATTTGAGGTTTTTTCCACTAAATGTCTATGAAAACCATTTGTTTAGGACATTGGAATAAATAATTTCATTATTTCTTATAGTTTAAAACATTTTACAATAGACATAGTGTAGATCTAAATATTGTTTTATTCTTATGCATAAGTTTTTTTCTTCATTTACCAATGTAACTACTTAGCCTAATGTCGCACTTTTCCACACTTGAGACATCATGTGCTTCATCTTCGCTATTTTACATAATCCTTATTGTAATTTTTTGGACAATTGGGATACAATATTTTTATTCCTCTATGGGATTTATCATTTCATGTACCTAAATAAAACTACATTTTACATTTTTTTATCTAGTTCCATAAAACCAATAGGATTCACGTATATTTATCTAAATATAAAGGGAAAAATAAGAAGTATCTTCATAGATATCCAAGTCCAAAATATAAATTACATTGTAGACATAGCATCAATCTGGTAAATATGAGGTATAATATACAAATAATGTTGAAGATAAAGCATGATGAGTACCTTCAAATCATTATGTTGTTTTCCACATACACACTGATATAATAATAACGTCTTTGAATAAAACTATGGAACAACATCCCCATTTTTTGGTCTAAATATAAGGTAAAATATATATTGAAAACATTTTCATTAATTCCCCCAATTACATGGAATGAATATAATATTTTGAAATTTTATTCTTGATTTTTGTCCACCACTAATAATATTCTCCCTTCTTGGAATTAATAGACAATTAAAATTAATATTTATTTATCCCTTGAATGAAAATGAATAGTCTCTCAATGGAGTTAATAGATTATTCAGTAATTAGGGGATTATAATGTCAACTAAACAAAAAGAAATATTGTTTCATAAAATAAAGAATAACAACATGATCATTCTTATGAGGATTTGAGTTTTTTGCATGGTTTATTTTTCAATTCATAAATTGATCTATTTGATCATATAATTCCATGAATTTATTAGATCGTACTCTTATATGATTAGGCATACCATTGGAGAAATAATTTTATTTCCAATCATGATGGTCATTGAGAAGATTTCTCATATTTCCAACCATTAACTTAAAAATGTAAATATTTGATTACATTAACTAATAAACACACATAAAATATATATTTAAACCTAGGAAGAATAACATATAAATTATATATACATGTGGACTTATGGGCCTATAAGGGGTTCCTATGATATCCATAATAATTTACCTATTTGGTTATCTATCCACATAATTTTTCAATTCCTTCATAGTGGATGATAGTGAGTTTGTGAATTTCTATAACATATTCACTGAGAGTGTCAGACTAGGCATGCAGAATGGCCCGTTAGCATGTATCAGGTAATGAATGATTCATGATTGATGCTCCATTCTCCTTGTTATTACACCTATATACATTTCTTCCAAGTACACATCCACCTGTAATATTCAGAAAGGTCTGTAATTTCCCAGAAACTAACCATTCTTTACATCTCCAAAATGCAATGATATTTTTCAATACAAAGGCATATCCTTCGACTTATCTATAGGGTTAGCACTAATTTAATATCATACTAGATACAAAGTACAATTAAAACATTTTTATGATACCAATAATAGTGACACATTGAATGTTCAAAAATTATTGTATTATTTTAAACAAACATATCGAACAAGTATTTCCCAATGAATGTTTGTACATGTATCTTTGTCATACTAATATAATCTTAAATCAAAGGGAATATAAACCTGGAATATTTATTTTACTCTCTAATTTGAGCCTCTAAAAACACATGAGATCCAATTAATTCCAACATAAATCTTATGGAATAAATAATGAATGGTTTAATTTGATAATGTTATAAAGGAAATAAAAATGGTAAGAAAATATTAAATGTGATTAAAGGTATGACATGATATGACAAAAGAGATGGATCATGACTAATCATATAGAATCATAACAAAAATATAATGGCTCTATAAGATCCTATAATCATAGAAAATGTGGAAATTAAAAATAACAAGACATAATCATTATTCCAAGCTAGATTCCTAAACAATATCACATGGTAGGAAAAGTCCCATAATGGAGTAGGTTTACTCTCTAATCCCATATATGACACCGGATGAAACTAATTCTTCAACCAATAATTTGAGAATATCTTGACACACCCATCTTAAAATGTTAATTGTCTACGTGTTCCGCATAATGGAAATAAACTATATGAAATTACCTTAGATGTACCCATTTTAATAAAATTTGTTTCATAATCATGCATCATATAATACTAAAAGGAAAATTCATAACGGAGGAATTTGAGAAATAAAAATATGAAATGTATTACCACATCCATGGAAGGTATAATAATCTAGGTATTGTTATGATTTATGTATAAAAATAATTTATAATAATTATATAACATAAAAGAAAGAGATATATTGTGAGATAGAGAGAAAATGTTCATAACCTGGAGGAAAGGGTGGTTTGGATAGATCCTTCACCATAAATATGATTCATCAAATATGTCCCCAAAATTTATTAATATCAACAATATGTTAATTATATAGTTAAATAATAACCATTTTAAATTTTTTTTATTTCATTTTATTATTTATCAATTTATATTTAATTACATAACTAATTAATATCTGGCTAGACACTCTAATGATAAAAAACTCATATGTCCAAAATCTCATTATTATAATGATATATTATTATTTTTAAATATCCATAATTAAATTATTCTTTATCTCTTACAATAAGTATACTTTTAAACACATCCATCGCATATGACTGTGAAAATTGAAATACATTACAATCATACAAATGGTAGGTCTTACATACGCCTGCATAACATTTCGATTGTTTGATGATAATTATGGAAATAATGTAACTATTGTTGTATCATTATGATAATAAAATTATATCATAAATATAATATTAATTATATAATTATATTTTCATATACCAAATATGTTGTTCAATTACGTCACATTTTTTTAAAAGGAATCATATACCATCACGAGGCAGTGGTCTGCCATACACCAAAATGAAGTTATCGTTTTCAATGGATGGAAGAGTAAGATATTATATGATATATTACATTTATATAAATTTTAATTATTCAATATTATCATATATATAAATTAAATTAATATTTAATACCATTCATATATATCATTTGTGAAAAATAAATCTCATTACTTCGCTAGGTGGTTATCCATCGTATACATGAGGGATAATATCATACTCTATATAGATTGAAATCTAGGAATGAGTATGTGATGTTATTATTAAAATAAAATTATTAAATAATATATATAATATATGTATCTGTTAAATAAATAATTTTATCTAGTTGTGGCAAAAGGTTACAGGAAACAACGTACATATGTTTGCGAGGGAGTAGCCCATCAAGAACGTGATCAACTATTTCATTTCTAATTTTATGGCGGAGGAGAAGGCTTCAAGAAAGTAAACTAAAATAAAAACAAATGATTATACATAAAATAATTTCAATATTATATCATAATTAATTAATAATATTTGATTTATGTTGATGAATAAATAAAATAAAAAGCTCTGTTAAGGATGTTACTTCTTCTTCAGACAAATTAATTAGGTTTTTACCCAAACATTTCCATGATGACTTTATGATTAGAAAAAGAATTATTGGAATAGTGGAGGGAAGTAATTAATGGATTTTGATGTTTATATTCTATTCCAATGAGATTTATATTTCTACAAAGAAGAAGAGAGGGGTGGCCTTTGGGTTTTTGGGGAGAGGAAACACATGGAATTATTTAAATGTATGAATTACCCCCACATTTTCACCTTAAAAAAAGATCTAAAATTGAAAAATTTCATTTCATATAAGAGATAAGATCTACATATGACCATAAAATATTAATTATACATGTTTTGGGATATTTTTAATCATTTCCATTTTATTATAACACCAATTAAACATTTTTTACCACAATCATGGTATATAATTTTTATTGTTTTCACCATTAATTATGATCAAATAATATTTTAATGTTTGTAGATAATAAAACAACCTTAATTAAAATATGAAATCCATTGTTTAAAATTCATATCCAATATTTTTTGGAAATTAATTCAAAATTAAACCCACAGACAAGTCGAAAAATATAACGGGTTTTCAAGAAATGTATTTTTTGGAAAAAAAATTATCTCTTTCTATATAAAAAATAAGAATAACTAATTTAATTTAAAATAATATTAATACGTTTATAATATATTAATTTTATTGAAATAATTTCTTAATAGTTTTTATATTTATTATTTAAAATGGAGAAACATTATATATTTGAAAATAGTTAAAAAATGATTTCATAAACTATAAATAAATTAATAATAAAATAAAGTATAATTATTATATATTTGTGTAAACATAATTTAGAATAACAATATTATAAATATTTTATAATGAAATAAATTTAAAATAATATTGAAAATTTTATATTAAATTATTTACTAAACAAAATGTAATATTATAAAAAAATATCATTTTTATCTATTCACAAAAATGAAATATTTTCATGGAAATCAAATAAAATTTACACATGTTAATTTTAAAATAAAATTTAAAAATTTATTTATTTGTATAAAATAAAATTTGTAATATTATTATTTATTTATTAAAATATAATACAATGAATATCTATAAAATAAGTTTGTAAATATTTTAGTATTAAAAATTTGAGTGCTTATTGATAAGTGTTTATAAATATATGAATATTAGGTAGTAAAATTATATAGATTTCATAATTTTGAAATTCCAATTTACAAATTTCAATTTAATATATGGGCTATAAATATATAAATTAAATAATCATGCCTTCATTTAGGATCGATGTTGTGTGTAACATAATCTATTGAACAGAGTTTTCTATTTCAAAAAAATGTGTGGTTAAATATTTGGGTTGAAAAAAACAATACAACTAAACCATTTCCACTTAATCATTACTCTAATTGTTCATAATATAATAAAAACTAAAAAACTATTGCTGGTTCTCAAAAACCACCTCGAGTTGACCACTATAGAACTAAAATAATTATTCCTTCATTTTCCATATATGAGATCACACAAATATTGTCACATTGTACTAAAATATTTAAATTTATATTTTAATAAACACAAAAATTGTAATTATATATATCATAAGCTATATATCATCATTAAAAACATCTTATCTCATAAAATGTTCGTAAAATTATATTTACTTCAATGTAGTGACATAATATATTATTTTAAGAATTATCTAATTTATGTGCATATATAGAGTCCACACACAACCTATATAATTCATGAATTCCATAAAAATCATATAATCAAATTTTATTAATTTAAAAAAATAGTTAAAAAATAATGGATATTTTTATATCACATATATCATTTTTAATTTTTCAACGGATTAAACAGAATTAAATATAGTCTTAATAATCCAAATACGATGGATTATTTCCATAATAATAATATCATGAGTTTATAAAAATATACATGATTTAAATATTAAATTTAATCTAATATGAATTAAACAATGATCTTTTATACTCTTCCCAAACATGGAAACTATTATAAAACTTAATATTTTAATATTAATATTAAAATTATTCCACAATCCATTTGTTCATAGCTCATTAAAAATATTAAAAATTGATAAAATAAAAAATGCATATTTTTAATTTATCATGGAATGGTTTTAAATACATTTGCTTAGTTATTTTTTTCTAGATCAAGAAATTATAAAACAATGATCGGTTCTTTTTAAATTCAATATTAATTCAAAATAATCACATTGATTTATTATTTATCATCCTTTACACTATAAATCATATATTAAATAATACCATGTGTCCAAAAATACCATAGATAAATTCCATATCAAATTTCTTTATCTAGATTTTAAATATAATTAATTATTTTTTTCTATCATATAAGCATTTACTTTTTTTAAAAATTACAATGTTTTTTTTCTAGTAAAATATATACCAACCATTAAAAATGAAAACAAAAAATGTCACCTTTGAGAAATTATAATTTTGAAATTCCATTTGCATCAAATACCATTCACGGAAAAAAAAATTATTTTGATTATGTTAAAAAATCCTTCATCTATAAAATATCCAACAAAACTAAACAATTGTAATGTTTTAAATATTTTTACATTTACACTCTTTACAAACCAATGGAATAATTTTTTCAAATTCTCTCAAATATTCTATAAAAACTCAATATAAAAAATATCATTAAACAAATATTCTATATATTTTGGAATAATTTATAGAAGGAGAAATATTATAAATGTTATTAATAAATCAATGATAAGTTTCATCATAGAATACCATTGATCATAACACTCAAAAAGTTTTTAGAAGATATAATGTGGAAATAAATTTTATTGACATCATTATATAGATTCTTTAAACGGTATAAGAATACAAATTTAGAAATTTTTTAATATTTATGAAAACTAAAACACAATCGAGTATTAAAGTATGTAGTCCATATTATTCAAAATAACAAAAATTAAATCCTCGATTATATCTATTTTAAATTCTAAAATTATCCAGAATTATTTTAATATATTGGTTAATATCATTAAAAAAATAAATAAAAAATCTTTTAAAAAATATTCATTAATGAAATGTGTAAAGAGATTCCATTTTGAAATATGGTTTTCAAAATAAAAAAAATATAATAAATATATAAAAATAAATAAAATATATAATCCGAATATTATTAATGTAATTCATATATGTATGATCAATTTTTACAAATACTAATTTTATTATTCAATATCTCAGGTTCTATGAATGTTTAATTAATGTTTATTTTGTGAAAAACATTTATACTAAATTATAATCCAAATATAAATGATGTTCTAAAAACCCAACTCATACGGTTTCCATTCTTATTAGAATAGTTTAAACATTTATATACTATGTAATTACATATAAATGTGTGTCTATGTATTTTAATAAATCAAATCTTGTTATTTTATTGTTAGTTGTGGTTAAAAATAATTTTCAATTAACCCCTTAAAGTATACTTTTAACATTTGATTAAAATACAATAAATGAAAATTAGTAAATAATTTATATGATTAGAAAAAATTGAAATATAATACATAATTTAATTATTATAAACAATTTAAAGAATGAAATTTTAAGATAAATAAATTAAAATTAATATATCCACATAATAAATGAAAAGAACCAATGGAACTATATTTTTTCTCAAATAGGGACCAGCCAAATAAAATTTTTAACAACATAACCTAAAAATTAATATTTAAATTAACTAAATAATTTTCATAATGAAAAAAAGTTGTAGTATTCATCATGATATGTTGAATAATGTAGATCTATATCTTAAACTAGAAATTGTTGAACATATTTTCATCCTAGATAAAAATACTTCGTATTCAATGTTTAATACTAAATAACTCTAAATACATATCATAATTATTTTGTGACCAATATATATAATTTTAAATTATATCCAAATGATTATCTCTTTTGGATTTCAACTATTATATTGTCTAAAATTATCCTTATAAATTATCATAGAATGTATTTAAAAATAATAATTTCAAAATCATTATCATGGGTTCTAGTATGTGGTAGAACCATGAAATCCTGACTCATTTTGTATAAAATTATATTTAATTTCCATTTCAAAAATTATATTAATACCAATATTTATGTAATTAAATATCATAGTTTGTAAACAATGATCATTATTATTTACTTATTGTAATCACTTATATAAATTCAACAAAATATAACTTAATCATTAATGTTTTGTTATCATTTAAATGCAATGTCTAAAACCATGGTATGCCTGAATGTGATATTACATTTTCATATTTAATACTTTAAAAATATATATTTTTCTACAAGATAACTCTTGAATATATATAATTATCAATATCACACATATTTACACAATATAAAATATAATTTTCATTAATATTTATTCTAGAAATAATTATCCATTTTCATGTTCCAAATAGAAAGACAGTTAAAAAATTTCTTTTCCTAGTGTAATATATATGAAAAATTATAAAAATTAAAATATGCATTGGAATGAGAATATATAATAAATGATGAAAATAATCATTATATTATTATTAAGCCTTTTTAATAGAAAAAAATCAATAAAATTATTGAATTGGAAAAAAATATATATTTTATCATAAAATGTATTAATATAAAATCTATTTTAATAATATTATTGTAAAAATAATTTAATTTTTTCATTATAATCCAAATGATAATTCACATCCATTTAAATTATTCAAAATCATCAGCAACGAATTGTTTTTTTATTGATTAGAGGATATTATGTAAACATTTTCTATATAATGATATAATTAAGTATAAAAATAATTGTCATTTAACCATTTAACACCATCAATTGCATTTTTATCATTATTGATTTAGAAATAAGTGATATTTTAGTGCCACGAGATAATTTAGTATACTAACATTCATTTTTTTTACCGTTTTTAATTTTCATGGTTTCCATAATATTCATATCAATATTTTGTATATTTATATATTGATTATTAATATATTTCATTTACCATTAAAATTAATCAATGTATATCCCAATAAAATCTATAGTATATAAAAATGAATATGAACTTCTTTTATTCAATTACCTTTTCGAATAATTACAATTATTTCATTCAAAATTATATATGTTATTTAAAAAGAATATATTAAATTAATTTTTTCTTTATTTAGAAAAATATTATTTATTTCAATATATAGGGTCCCTAAAATGGTAATCATTATATTTAATAATATATAAAATTTATAAAAATTTGCCTAATTTTTTAACTTGTGTTAGAACATAGTAATAATCTTTGAGTTTAATATTAGTATTTTTTAGGCTATTAAAAATTTATAGGTTAGATAATACTGATTAAAAAATAATAAATTTTTCCATGACTCTAAACTCCATTATCCCAAAAATGGTAGGTCATATGAAAGTTACAACACAATGGTATTGTTTACAATGGGGGTTATTCTAGGTGAGGTATATGTTATTCGGTTTGGCTTTAGGATAGATAAAAATCATTTTTTTGTGTTAATAAAATGAATTCTCCATGAAAATTTATTTACTATTTTAATATAAGATATATAAATGATAATATGACAAGATATTATTAAGGTAAACATGAAAAGATAATTTAAAAATATATAGATGAATAAATAACCAAAAACCATATTTTATAGGGATAAAAATTTTAATTCCACTTTATTTAACATGATGACAATAAAACAACTATAACTGATTAATTTTAGTCTTCTTCTAACATAATCCTATAATTGGGAGATAATTAAAAAATGGAATGAATTTATGATTAAATCTTGTGTAATAATGATGAAAAAATGTTAGATTGAAGTCCATTCACCATCTAGGTATGACATTGTGGTGACTTATAACATTTATCATCATTTTATTTGACTCTAAAAATTTTAATTATTGAAATAAGTTGAATAATAATTCATGGATAATTATGTATCTCATATAATAAGTATTTTATTTAACATGGATTATATTTTAAACGTGATATTTGAACATTTGGTATTAAATTAAATATTGATCATTGATTTATGAAAAGGTAGCACAAATTTAGAATTATTAGGAGATTTATTTCCATGATATATATATTTCAGTTTCTCAATAAAATTAAAAATAATTTGTAATTTTTTTTATTGTTTTTCCTGTGTAAAATGGAAAATGTTATAATTGTGTTTATAACCATTCAGTGTTTTAAATTATAATTTAATTTTCTGAGTTCTCATAGAAACCCTTACATATTATTTGTCATCAATTATAAAATAATTGTGAATAATGATTCATGTTGAAAATTATTACGTATTTTCTGGTAAGCTTTACCTATATCATTTTTTATTTCCAAATTTGGAAATGTTTAACCGAATTCTCATATTTTGGTGCTTGATGGTGGTTGTATAATCAATTGATTTCTATTTTATATAAATTTCTCTTACAAAAACCCTCGAATGGTTCACTCATCCAGGAATGGAATAAACCTTCTTTCCAATGGTAGGTGGTAAATTAGGGTTTCAGACCCAATTATTCTTTGGAACTCTCACTAGTTGAGACGATGGGAGATAAGGCTTATCTCACCATATTGGGGTAATTATTTCTTATTTTGGGGCACTCTAATAGATTATCTTATGTTCACAATTTAATTCTTATACCTCGATAGGGGACAACTTACACTAGTGCCAATGACCTAATCATGTCTATGTGTTGATGGGAATATATGTGTGTGTGGCATGTTCTCCATCATTAGCTTTACAATTGATTATGATTTATTTTATATCCATATTTAGAAACCCTATATTTTATTTCAATCCAAGTAGGTTATTGGTGAATTATATATGATATTGATCCTCTATGATAAAACATATATTTCTTATGAGAAAAATAAAATAAAATACCATATAGTTTGTTTGGAATAGTTTAATACTGTTTGACCTGATCATACAGTGCAATTTTACATCCTCGTGTAAAAAATAAATTTTGGTCTCATGACTCAAGGAAGAATCATATGTATTTTATTTATACAAGAATAAATGTCCACAGAGATTGTGTAAATGGTATTTGTTTCGTGAAATATGCGACAACAAAGACCATGAGTGGAACTTATTCATGCAAGGATACCTTGAATTTCATCAGGAAATGTACAATCCTTTGAAGGTAGATGATATGTAAAAATCCATACATCCTCATAATGGGCCCATGATGGGTGAATCCTCATAAGGATAATCGTATAATCATCAAATGTGTATAATACCATTTGATTCATTATTGATGTAAGAAACAAGAGGAGGCATTAGATTACACTCATCAAATGAGTATAATCTTAATGGGGATTAGAAAATAATGTTTCCTGAAAATAGGTATGATTATTAGTGTCCTGGAGGTTATTATATGGAGCTTGAACCACAGAAAGGTGTTCTATATATCTTATTTATAATAGTATTTAGATTTACCATAGTTAAATTCATCCATAACCCACGAACAACTTCATCGATCATTGGGCCATGGTTGGTGGATTACACATAAATGGATGACCATGAATAAACACACTTCATTTTTGTTAATGGACAATGAAGGATGGTATAATTATATAACGATTATAGTTCTTATGTGGTTATGTAATTAAAATAAATAGGTACTTATAGTTGGGGGATTCCCATTAATGTTCTAGAAATATAATGGCATCCTATAAATCTATTTTGGACAAGAATGCGATTTCCCCTTTTTTAGTTAACCCTACCCAAATGATGGGTTATGATATGTGATTAAAATCAAAGGAGTTATTATTACTCATGATTTTTAGGATAATTATGGACTTTTACCATGATGGATTTAACTAATCAGTTATAATTCTCTAGAGCTATTGATGATGTATATGAAAGGATAGTTAATTTTTTTAGCATGGCCGAGAGGGATTCTATGAGAATATAATACAAATAGGGTGGCATGATTCTATAACCGTAATCCTTTCTAGACACTTTCCATCTAAATGTGGTATTAATATAAAGGTTTTTCACTATGGATCACAGGGATTAATTCTAAGTGTGTCTACCATACAATGATTAAATTTATACCATATATGTCTTGATTGTCTACGAGACATATATTGATTGTCTATTTGACATATCTTGGTTTTCGTCCCAACATGTTTTAATCATCTTCCAAAAAATTCATAATTATCAAGAAGACATTTATTTATTATCCACCTAACACTTTTAGAGAGTCCTCATGACAAAAAAATAATATTCAAGGGTGTCATACTAACATGTATAATTTAAACCGCAGGATCAATCATGACAATTTCAGGGCTCTTATCATGATCAATAGTCCTGTCTAAAATATCCTTGAATGACCAATGTGACTTTTCCAAGATTTCATTCAATAATAGATTTTGAAATTTCCATGGTCGTTTGCATGATCAAATGAACATTTCAGGATTTATTTCCATCAATAAAATGAAATATCTATGGCCTTACACATAATCAACTAAATTGTATATGATGTCATATAATGATCAAGGATGACATGTATTGGCCATATTTTATGATAAAATTATATTTTTAGTATTAATTTTCACAATCAAAGTGACTTTTCCATGATTCTTTTGAATGATCAATGTATAAACATCCATTACATCTTTTAAAGATTATTCTGACTTGTCTATGTCCTATTGCATGATCAATCTGATGAATCCAAACCCATATAATAGTCTTGAAAAACTAGAGAGGATTTAAGAGAATTCATTATTTTAATGGAGTCATGAGGTTGTGTCTCCTAAACTTTTCCATGATCATGCACACCACCAACTGTAGAAGTTTCGTTTATAAAAGGAAAATTCCTTAGTAACATGGGAAGAAATTTTCAAGGGAGGATGACTAGATGTATATAAGATTATTCTAATCTCATTCATTCAAGGGTCTGTTTTGAAGTGCTTTCCATTTTCTATTTTCAATGCATGTAATGGGTGTATGTCTATAGAAAGAAACATGGATATCCAATATGGCAGGGGTATTGGACTATATGAGCTAATAGTGGAATCATGGTGTCGATGTATGTTTATATTAATTCTATATGGAGATGAGGAATACTATTGATCCCTATATGTTAATTCCATAAAATAAACCCACACAAGAGAATCACATGATCATAATCTAATTTAATAATATCTAATGGATCATGTGAGTAAGTCCATGTAAATCCATGGTGGATTGAAAATGATGATGTATTTACGTACCAGGGTGCATGGCATAGGGTGTGCATGCCCATAGTGTATTCATTGCATGGTCGGGGTCCCATCGTAGTTTTCATTTGGATATCGTGAGACCATTACGGATGAAAACAATCATGCCAACTCTTCATATTAACCATGTTTTATTTTCGGATTCATATGGAATTAATTAAATCATTATATCATCGGATCATCAAGGGACCATGATATGTATTTCATGATCACTTGATGATGTTTTCTAATGGTGTTATCTATTTCTCATGATTCACTATTTTCCTTCATCACTTTTACCATAGTACTCTCTCTACCTCTTACCATATTCTATTTTATTAGTATGGTTTTATAAGGGTGGAGGTTGATCAAATTTATTGTTTCTCTCGATAATGAATACACTAAAAATAATAACTTCAACAGGTTGGGAGCCCTGAATGAGTGTTATATTACTTTCACAAGATCTCATGAAGGCTTCATCTAACAGTAGGATAGACATATGATCACCTGATCACTTTCATAGTCAGTATAAAAGGATTCAAATGATTGGACTCATCAAACATTTAAGTATTTTGTAGATAAATGGATGCTACTATGGTTGATTCATGAGGTTTCATGAATGAAAAAATGTGATAGTTTCATAGACAAAAATTATTTTTAGAAACCACTGTTTAATCACTATGCATTCATGCGGTGTAATTTTTTTTGTATATGAATAAACAAATTAATATGATTAGAAATTAGTATTCCTAGTTTTAGGGTGGTGTATTTTAGTTGGCTTCATGATATCTGTTTCAAAATAAAGAATAAGGAAAAATTCAAAGGCGTAAGTATCATGTGTATGCTTTTCTTTTAGAAAAACTACATGATGTTTGTTTTCAACTATTGGGCGTCATATTTCAATCATTAAATCGTTTATTTATTTGGCATAGATTGTTTTATTTCATGTAACTAGATTCATGAGACATTTTCATGAATATTTATTCCGTGAAGTGCCACATGGAAGCCAAAAATGATTCATTCACGACTTAGGGACATTGATCAAGTTCGTGGTTACTCAGTTGGATAATCATAAATGGATGTAATTTTGTTCATCAAATGTTAGAGTCATGAGAGAATCAGGTCTGGGTACCACATTTCTAAATGGAATCTAGAGTAAAATTGGTGAATGATAGATTGAAAAAGTGTCAAGTGAGCGATCTGATGGCTCTGATAAATTTGATCAAGTGGTTATGAATTTATATATTTATTTGATGGAGGAATACTGTTCATCTCAGAATCCATATGACATGAGTTTTATACTCAGTTGTAGAGTGAAATATACCTTATCATGTATCCAACAGTCTCTTGATGTATGTTCCATGGTCCTCTATAGACTATTGTTGGCGATGACCTATACAAGCCCACTATTCGAGTTCAATATGAACTTGTGTTGTAGCTCTTCACCCCTTATGTGTGCATGAGCCTATACACCCATTCAAATTATTTTAGATGAGGTAGATATATTCATATGAATTATTTATGTCACTATTACATGAGATTGGGCCATACTTGCAGGTCTAGGTGTCCTTAGTTGTCCAATTTCTTTTCTCTAAATAAATATACCCAAATACCTAATATAAAAATCCATGTAAATTGAGTATAATAATAAATAATTAATAATCACTTATAAAATTAATACCGAACCCCAATTCATTAATGATACTACCTCAGATTTCATTTGGAATATATATATATAATATTTCAGATTCATTATACATGTTGAGTCTTCAACAATAATGTATATGGTGAACAATTAAGGGTTACAACAAAACACTATCCTTGTAATTAGATTCATCCTGGTCAAAAAAAATTTAAATCAATGGTCTTTGTAGAAATATTTTCATTATATTTCAATAATTTGATAGGATATGATATTGAGCATTATGATAGTATTTTGGGAACCGATATGTGGTAATGAGAATGTGAACAGTTTCCTATATGGAAAAGGGGGTTTTGGAACATACATTGTAGTTGGATCCATGAAAATATGCTTAGATGTCTATATTTATCCCGAGGGAATGTGAATAAAGATGTAAATAGAAATGATATAATCTCCAATGAATATTAAACCCATTCCGTTGAAATATAAGTTCACAGATAAAGAAAACTATGATGAATGTGCTTAGGTAGATCATTTTCATACGTAGTTAAGGGATTTTCATCACTTTATTAACAAATCATGTGTATGGTACCATGTTCTAATGAATATTTTTCATTGATATAATACTCATTCCAAATTTAAGGTCATAATAATTAAGCCACTTTGATAATTTTATGGTCCTATAGGGTGGACCAAGTCTCATTTTGTTTAAAGAAATTAGAGGTCTACATACCCTTAGGTGGGTCCCAATGTACAGTGAATCACTATAATTGCTTCACAGATCCGTGGACCTAGGTAGAATGACATCTTTGTTTAGGAAAAAATAATGGTACACGAAATATTTTAATATTTTATATAGCCCTAACATTGTACAAATAATTATATGGGGATAGAATTTATAGTGTGGAATCATATTTTTTAGGACACCTACTTATGGAATTTTTTTACCAAATATGTTTTGTACCACTTACATTTCATAAGTTCGCAATATTTCCTTACTAAAAAAAATTGATTGTCTTCTAAGAAGATTCTTTGATTTTTCATTTGGTTTCTTATTCAGGTTTTCAGACTTGCACACGTTGTGTATTTTTTAAATAGATATTTTACAATCTCGAAATTGTGAACATTTTTTTTGTTTTCATTTAGTGTTTTCCATCTCTAACCATATACTCATATAATTTATGGTCTAGTAGCTCATATCATCTACTACTATATTATACATTCTTGTAGATCATAATATCTACTCAAGGATTGTCAGCCATCCACAATGAAATGTTCTCCATGAGTAATTACTGAATATGGTTAGTAAAATTGATGTAATTAATATTAATTTCTTTCTTTGAGAAACAAGGTTGTAATGTTCTATAAATTTATTCTACTAAGACTTCATAGCAGGAGAGGGATACCAATATCACATGGTTTGTTGGAATAAGGGTTGTGTAAGTTACATGACCTAGTGCTTGATCCCATGGTTATTGAATTGGGAAGATATGTATGGGAAGAACTAAAACACCCAAGGGTGATAATTTTGGATGTAGTGTTGTTGGGGATCATGAGTTTATTGTGGAAGAAAAACCAAGGATAATAAAAAACACCTTAAGTTTTCGAGTTCCATCATATTTTTAATTGGGATCATGAGGGTTAGAGTTCGATACATGCAAGAAGGTTATTCCTTTTGATGGTAGGTATGAATCCATTATGCATGGGACCTGATGGTTTACATGCATGCTCATGTAGAGTTATTCATACACTTTTCTATGGGATATGGAGGACTAGTGAATATTGAAACATTTATACGATGGGTGGCATGATGATAAATCATTATGAGTTGGGTTATGGAACCCTATGGATTCTTATTTATTGATGAGAAGATGATCCCCTATAAAATGTGATTTTATGTTAACTGATTTGGTCCAACAATTTTTTAGGAAAAGTAATATTACATTCTAGTTTTGATAGTGGGTATAATAAATCATAATGTAACATAAATAATGTTGAATGCACTTGAAATTTCTAGATATGGGTAATATCAATTTTTGACTAGGAATATTTGAGTTAACTGGACCTGGGAACTCATGTGTACATGTCAACCATCTGTAATGGTGATAGTCTATATTCCATGTGGACATGAAAATAAATCATTTATTTATGGGAAACATTCAAGAAACGTGAACACCTTCGGCATAATATCATTGGTAGGGTGAATTTTGATAATTAATAATAGTGGGTTCCATTAGGATTATCCAATCCATGTTAAAAGTTTTCTATTGGGATTGACACAGAGTAAGGGATCTCGTGGTCCATGACATTCCAAGAGGAGGATATCGACTTGTGGAACTAGCTGTGTCAGAACATACTTAAATGAAAAGATTCTCGTTTTTGGAAAATTTAATATTCAAAATGGGGTCAATAAAATTAAAAATTGTGTCACCTTTTATTGAACATTTTATCATTGTGAGTATATTTTAAAAATCCTTACACTAACTTTTTCCTAGAACAAAGGCTTTAATTAGCATGGCTTGGATTCTGGAAGGAAAAAAAATTTCCCATTTCTGGATTATTTCATTTTAATATATCATATATATTTTCCCAAAACTATAGAGATGAAGAGTTTATCAATTGGAGACATGACTTTTTCTAGGACTGTACGTTTTAGGATTTTATCCTTAACATTTTAATTCCCCTTCACTAGTATATTATAGTCTTATTATTTAGACTACCAATAGCTATTGATTATGTTCGTTCAACCATGACCAAATTGAGATAAATTTAATGTCATGCTGCATGTGGACCTAGTACATGGGGAATTATACATAATATCATAATTGGGATATTCATGGTCATTAGTACTCCAATATAATTTAAAGCAAGTAATGAAAATTTTGTAAATCATGGATTGTGGTTTGTAATTTCTTAATAATGGAATGGGAAAATCATGTTAGGGATGAAAAAAACACCTAAATATATTGAAATCCTTGATTTTGAGTTCAGTTCTCAAATGAATTATACAATCCTTTATTACATACCAAAATGTATTTCATTGGTAGGACAAATCCCTTATATAGATCCTCCAATTTCATATCAAAATAGATTAGTCCCTACATCATTATAAGGGCTATGAATGGTTGGTAGAGACACTAGGATTTCAGGAAATGAATTGTTATTTAAGGGCTAAGGATCCATAAAGATGATGGGGGCACTATGTACTCTTTTTTATTAGGTATTGGATCGTATGTTTCTTTGACAAGGAATGACTATGGGTGGTGATCTATACACATTAACATCATGTAGTGTGGATATATTTTCTATAGAATATAAAATCATGAGGAAAGGATTATTTATTCTCTATTTTATTTCATGTGACAAAGACATTATAGTTATATTCTATCATTTATTGTTAAATATGTGGAAATCCAAAAGTAATATCTCAAGATATACATGTTATATTTTTTCAATTTTGGGAGACTTTAGATGATGAAAGCATCTTTTATCCTTGAAAATTATTATATATGGATAACCAAATGTTTGATCCCATATTTCATAGATTTGTATCTTGTGTGATAATCATCCCTAGGGTTACATATGCACTTTGCAAGTGAATGAATTATGCCATTATAATAACATGTAAGGATATCATACATCATTGATCTGAGTCACATACAAGGGATATGGGTATTTCCTTATTCCCTTAGTGTGTCTCAACAACAAGGTCAGCAATGGGGTCCTCTAGAAAGGTCAGACTCATACATAGGGATATAGAATTTACATACTTATTTTTTTCACAATGGTGAGAACATAAATACTATTAAAGATTCTTAGATAGGATGTACAAAACTATGTAATTTATTCTAATGAAAAATGGACCACATGTCACGTAGTTTAATGTTAGGGAACTGGGACATTATTCAGATGTGTAACATCATGTGACGAGGACATGGTCATGCTGTTTAACATCATCTAAATAGTGAATGCAACCATATTTGAGACTCATCCTTAAATCACACTCCAAATATTCCTTCTTGTTTCACAAATCTCATAGAATCCATGGATTATGTTTGGGAAAAGTGAAAACATGAAATTTCATTAAGATTCATGTGAGTACAAGATGGAAAATTCATGAGGGGTCTTAAATTTATTATGGATTGTAGACTAAAATAATTTCTAAATCTTATAAAAGAAATTAATTATGGGTGATAAAAAACAATGAAACTATCAAAATATATAGGATATTTAAATAACTTTGTATCATGTAATGGAACATTTCAAGCCACACTGAGTGCTCAGATGGTTCCCCATATAGGTCCAGACAATACATAAAGAGTGGTTGCAGTTTTTCATTCTATATGATGTTGATGGAATGATGGTTCGAGATCTGAGAATCACTACATATCCTGAATTAATATGAATCTAGACAATATTTATTATTTAATAGAAAATTATACCCTTAGGTCTTCCCCCTATGTGGGGGGGGGGGTTTAAAATATTCATTATTACACATGACCCTATAAAATTTATTTGTTTGTTAGTAAAAATCATATGGTTGAATGAATCAAGAATCACCTCATTCGTGAATGAGGAAATATACATGAATGTCTGAACTATATAGATAGGGGTAATTTTTCATGTTCTTTATTGAATCTTGTCCTAGGATTGGAGATATGGCTATCACTATGTACACTGTAACAGTTGGAAAAACCCTCGGAATGTTATTAAACAAAAATATTTCCAGGAAGGTCTCACCCATATGCAGAGTGGTTCATGTTTTCCCTATATGTTATGGGTATACCTATGATTATAGATATAGGAATCAATATATATCATACAGTACAAATAATTGAACCATAAAATGTTATTTAACAAAACATGCTCTATATAGGCCTAACCCACACACAGAGGGGGATTCTTTGTTTTTGATTATTGTGGACGGATGTACAATTGTTGATTTTTGTGTCATAATGTATCCAGTGATGGATTGAATCAATCTATATTTATTTATTAAATGGATCATTCACTATTCTAGTCTGAACATTTTCATGGGGGGCAATTCTTTCCATCAATTATCGTAGATGTACCCAATAATGGAGATTCAGCTATCACTGTGTATCTTGTAATGTATGGAATCAAGAAACACATAGTTCATGAATGGGTAAATCTTTACGCAGGTCTGACCTATATGTTGAGGTGGGAATTTTTCCCATCTATTATTTTAATTGGACGTAGAATAGGAGATCCAGGTTTCACAATGTATCCTACGATGGAATGAATCAAGACACCCATAATTTGTGAATGTGAATCTCTCCATGATGTTTTCACCCATATAATGATTAGGGGGGATATTTTTCTAATCGATCATTTTGGATGGATCTAGGATTGAAAAGATGAGTATTACTATGTTTATTTTTATGTCAAGAATTTATCCAATCACTGTTCTTGATAAAGATACTCTCTATGTATTCATGAACCATTCATAGAGTGGGGGGGTGGATTTTTCTATCATTTTTTATAGATTGATAAATGATAGGAGATCTAGGATCACTACATATCTTATTATTGAAGGAATCAAGCCACTCATGTATGTTAAATGGGAATCTCACCATGCATTTATTTAACATTTTTAGGCGGATTTCACTATGATTTTTAGGGGTGGAACCTAGTGGGGGTAGTTTATTTGTTAAAATTATAGCTGGGGAAAGGGTTTGACATGTGGTCATCCCTACATATCATGAGATAGAAGTAATCATTAGACATGTATTTCCTAAAATGTTATGTGTTTTGAGACTAACACCCATGTTCATTTTCCTCTTTACTGGGGTTCACTATAATTCACTTTTTAATCGCGTAATTTCTAGGAAAATAGATATGATTTAGGGAACTCTATGTATTTATTTGGATTGAGATTTAAGTTGCACATAGTTCTTAAACAATATTAATGTTATATGAGAGGGACACCTACAATGAAGTTTAAAATCATGACGTAAGGATTAAGGGTAACCTACATGAATAATAAGTCATGAACTCCCATATAGTATTTTCTAGCATTTAGAAAATCATCTCATGAGATTCATCTATTGTTTTTTTCAGGATTATTCCTAAGACGGTATCCCAAGGAATTGAATTCATGGTCCATAGTGTAATTCTACATATTAAAATCATATTTTTATTATGTTGACTTACTATTTACCGTCTTATTAAATATATTATTGGGGAGTGCCTTTTATGGTCATGTGATATAGCCCCCTCCTTGAAGTTTAACATCATGCGAAAATGATAAAGAGCGTCTTGAGGTTTAAGGCAATATAATCAAGACAATAAATGTACTGTATATTAAAATATAACTTATGGTACATAATTCATGCATTTTAAAGTCATGTGATATGAACTTATCAATCGTGTAATTTAACATCATACAATGAATGATGATTTCATTACAGGTTCATGTTATTCATCCATGATGTATCATGCATTTTATCTTCACGCAACCAGGAAATTTCTTGTAGTAAAAATTCCCGAGAGTGAATTTTATGACATAAATTTTATGGATTTTACACATATAACTTGAGTTTTGGGGTCTTTTAACTTCTTGAATCTCTTATATTCTTTAATCTATATAAAATATTTAATGAAAATTAATCTCCCTATTGTGTTCCCAATTCATCAGTGATACGGGAAATGATTTCCATGGCTATTCAACCCTACCTCAATCATATTACATATTATTGGGAGTTCTTTCAAACCACTCTCCTTATCATGTTAAAATGATATACGGATATATTCATCTTGGAAAGAATATACTTTGTTCAATCTTCTGATGAAATAATATCACAGATCACAAGGAAGTATATATCCCATGCTCTTCTGCACAATATGTGGTTTTTACTAAGATTTAACACATAAATAGTGTGGGGATTTAGGTGTTGATTGTTCCATCATTCCCTCATCCATATACTTCTTAATCCAGTTTACGAAATCAAAGAAACTATATATCATATTCATGAGAATCCTAGGGTAGGGGAAAATATTTTAATGTGATATCGTTCCTACCTCAATTGACATTATCATTATTGGAATTTAAATCAAACCATTCTGAATAACAAATTAAAAGATCATAGGGATATGTTTAATTGGAATAAATATGCCCATCGTTGGCCTTCATCAAGATGTGGGAGGCAACACAAATTCTACCACATTCCTCATGTACATAAGTTGTTATTGGAACAATAATGAGTTTGGATTCTAGGGTAGCCCTGATGAGGGGGTAGAAAATTTATAAATTAACCCAACCATATTGGTTAAGGGTCTTAAAAATAAAACAATTCCCTCAATCCTGTAGACTGAGGTAAGGTGGAACAATGTCATGATTTCACTCGATAATGGTGTGAATAGTATAAAAATTCCCCCATCCATGTGGGTTATCGAACCATACCATAGGGAATGATTTCATAGGAATGTTTAGGTATGTGATTTTCGAGAATAAATCCCAATATTATTTTTAAATTTATTTCCCAGTGAACCTTGTTCTCTTGTTGGTGTTTTCTGATCTAATATTCCTTATTAAATTATTTTTCATCCTAAAGAGGATGATTATAATTATCAAGGAAAAAACCCATTTAATCATCTCATGTTAAGGTGCCTATATGATGATAAGAGTAACAATGTATACCTCATAGGATGAATCCTATATCACAAATTTACTTCTTCACAATCAATAATGCACTATAAAATTGCGATATTAACATTTGTAAATGCATGAGTGACACCACTGATTTCTTCATTTCTTTTTCCATAGGTAGAGAGTTGACAAACCTAACGTAACTCATATCAAATTAGAATGATATTATTATACTCTTCAAGGGAGTGCACATCTCGAACCATTTATAATTTAACTTATTACAAAGGATATAATTTTGATGGAGACATAAGTGGGATGGGTCTCCTCTTCAATGGGGCATTCCGTTTGATATATAAGTGATCAATTTTCTATTTGGTGGAATGGTTAATATTGTACTATTTTAGGGGTCGGTTCAAATTTTACAATATGATCGGTCAATTCCAGATAATACCATTTTATAGTTCATAACCCATATTATCAATTGGTGGGTAAAGACCCATATTGAAAATGATAAAATGGTAATAATATAGTATCCTAGGCCTCAGATACACGTATACTATTGTCCTCAACATAGCTGATCGAACATGTCATCAATTTGGGACATAGGTACTAGTTCTTTATTGTGATTTTGTTGAGCTCACGACAATCAATGCAAAGATGCATTGACCATTCCTTCTTCTTGATGAAGAGGACCAGTGCACCCCATGGGGATGCAATTGGGCCTATAAACCAATTATCCAGATTCTCATGTAGTTTTTTCATCATCTCCGTAAACTCCTCAATAGTTATTATATATAGATTCTTTGATATTGGTAATGCCGCAAGTATAAGATAGATTGATAATTTAAAATATATTTCAGGAGGAAGGCCAAACAATTCCACATGGAACACTTCAGAGAATCCCCCCATAATAGGAATGTCTTCAGGGATGGTTGGTTCCTTATACTCAATCATCTAAGCCAGATATGTTTTCTCATAATGAAGCACTAACAATGATTGAGATTATGGTGCTAATGTATATTCATCTTAATTATTTCACTTGTATAGAATTGATGGTCTATAATCCAAATAGAGAGTTATTTCTATCTCATAGAAATTTATTTTTTATCTATATATATAAAGCCAAATCATATCTAGAATTGCTTTAAATTCCACCAGTGGAAGTATGACAAGGTTCTCCAGGAAGTTCAATACATCAAATGTTACAGGGGAGGAGTAATATTCATGGGTTGAAGTGATTTCCCTATTTTATATTCTCACTGACATCATTACTTCCTTGATTTATGGTGGGGATGAGATTGTTCTAATAAACATTTAGGATATATAAGAATGCATAAAACCAAAATAAAAATTTAAGGTCACTTTTATTGAATGAATAACTAGCGTACATATCACCACTTCGTTGCCAGGGTTCACTTCTGTGTTAGTGATGGAAAAATATCACCCTTGTTGCATTGGATGTTATTAGTTTCCTACGAAAACTCTAGGCTTAGTGCACTGGTTTGCAAAGTCCCCATGTTATTTGCAGTTGAAGCAATATACAACACATTTATCATCGAACCGAGCATTATTTTCCTCAGTCACAACCACATGTTTTTCATGTCTGCAGTTAATGGCTAGGTTCCCTTCGCTCCCACACCTTAATCATTTCCTTTTCCCATTCAAGAAATTTCCAGGGTTCTTCCATCCACACCTTCGTAATGTGGGGAGCTGCATTTTCATAGCACTATTGGATTTTTACATTGGACCTCTAGAATTGAATTCCACCTTATACTTCATATCCCCACGATTCTGCTAACATTCTATGATATCCAATTCAACATTGAGGGCACATAGAATAATTTATCATAGCTTCTGATGTCATTTATCGCTAGAGATGTCTGTAGGCTTGGTTTTTGCCCACCAAGGAAGAGGTCAACATTGTATTTAGGGGTATTGAAAAATCTAGAGGCTTATCGTTCAAGCCTTCTAATGTTTTCCTCCTACTCATCGATGGATTCATCTTATTTTTTCATGAGGTCAAAGAAATTCCTTTACATATTATGTCGGAGGTTACGAGGAAAATATTTGTCGAAATGTTTTTTACTGAAAATCCTTCAATTTCAACACCTCAATAGTTTTCTCTGGGTTCATATTTTTGATCAATTTATACCATTGATCAGCTTCACCTTCTATATGATATTTAGCCAGAATAACCTTCTATTGTTCAAAACATTTAAGTATAGAGAATATCTTTTCAATGGAGTTGATCATTTGGTCGGCAATTGAGGGATCTGATGATCCATTAAATGTAAGATGCCTTTCCACATTGAAATGTCGATTGAAACTTGTTCATTCTTGGGTGGGGGGTTGGACGTTCCTCATCACCCAGGTTTCAATTCAAAACATGAGTTAACAGAGAAAATATCATAACAATGTTCGTGATTCATGGTCTCATCAGATTGGGCATCTCATTAGAACAGTCATCACATTGATATTTGCATTAGTAGTTATCCTGAGTACTCCAATTACTAGACATTTTATGGAATAAAAGAAAATTTAGGGGTAACACATTAATAGTAATTTAAAGATAACATTTTGATGACATGTATTTTTCATTCATTTCCTGCTTTTATGAACATATTGGCATTAATCAATGTTATCCATTTTCTACTTCCCAATGTACATTCTTAATCCATTTTTTATTCCCATAATAATGGTTCATAATATGAGTATGAATTTACCAAATCATACCCTCCCCTTGGAGTGTCATAACTGAGAGTGAAACAAAGCCAGTTGTTGTGCACCAGTTCACATTCGAGTCTAGCTTAATTTAGTGTTTTCATGTATTTCCCCTTGGATACATTTGTGCAACAACCGCCTCTACCTTCTCATATCCAAATATGTATGTATTACTTTTCATAAACCACTTACTCAATAATACTAAAAATTTTGGTATGTTTATATTATTCTTAGTCTTATCCCTATGTCTTTTACTCAGCTTTTATAATATTAATCCCAAAATAACTACACCTATCCTCTTATACAAATTATAACAACCCTTCCCTTTATTACACACATTATCAAGATTTGTTACATAAAAATCTTCACTTGATTCATCATATAATATAGAATGTTCAAGTTCCTTTTTGGATTAGAAACATTACATAACAACATAAAATATTAAACACAACATCATATTAAAAACTTCTCTTACATGACCACATCATCCCTTCTTACTTACCATTGCATGGGATAACCTAAGGACATGCACAATTAAAGGGTGATCTAAAAATCATATTAATATATTAAAAAGGCATAACATGGAGACTAATATACATGTTAGGAAATTGGGATATCGATGTAGAATAATAGAAACATGAACATAAATGCATGATCATAACATGATAATCATATCATGGAATTATGGAAACAACATTTAACTTGATATAAGCATGATCCAAGGCTCATTGAACAAATAGCATGATTCAATCCTCATTTCATTTGAATTAGTATAAGTAAGCCATCATTTAACATGACATATTTTGATACTAATCTTTACCATATGCATTGGTGCACTATGATGAAACACCCTTAATCATTTCATTTCATGAATAAGTGTGCCACATGGATCATATAACATGGATTCATTAAAAATAATCATGTATTACATGATAAACGAATGTGTAATTATTAGATGAAATCTCTATAATAAATAATTAAATATGAATAAAGGATAATAACTTTGATAATGAAATGGAAATGGTATTCACTACACAATGAATTTGGTTGGGAAAATCGGGGTGCAATTTCGGCAGCATAACGGCGTGACATAAGAATTCCTAAAAATGGTTGATGAGAGCGAATGGGGTGACTCGTAATATGCACATTAAACGGACATTATGAGGGTTATATAGATACATGTCCCAACATATTTAATGTAATTTAGATTCATAATACAAAATAATTTCTTGAATATAAATGAGAAGAGAGAGATTCCTTACATAATTTCGGCATGGTAATGGTTGTACATGAGATGCATTAATGATATAGAATAATGTCTATCATCATTAAATCATTATGATCTATGTATGGGGAAGGTTCAAAATCATACCCAATAATTTTTAATTGAATAAAATTTGTGTAATAACATAATAAAATATTGACAAAATGAGAAAGGAAGAAATCCCGTACTTAGATGTGTGATCCCAATGGATTTAGTGAGGCATGAGACAGGATTACATGGATATTGTGGAACCATTAGAGGATTTTAGAGAAAAGAGGGTATGGATTGGTCATGCTCCAAAGGCTTTGAGTGAAGAATAAGTGGGAGAGTGGGAGGGTTTATATATCAAAAGAGGAGGAGTTCTTTATTATTTAGGTTTTGGACACCACAAATTATACTATTAAAAACCACAATCCAGATCCTAGTTTTTGCCCATGGTTTTTTCCTAACAAGAGTGTAAAACATTATTTTACAAGGCCAATGGCCTAACATTTTGAAATATTAGGATTAATTATGTGGAGGTGAGTCATAGTCTCACGAAAATGAATTAATAAAAGTAAAATGTATTATAAGTCTTGGTGGGGCTAATAACGCTTCAGAAAACAAATCTTGAAAACCTTAAATAGCATTATTTAAATTGTAAAACATATATTTGACGAAAATATCATTTATAGTATTTTATTAAATAACTATTTGTCATTATGATATCATAAAACACATTATATAATGAAACTCTATTTAAATTTTAGCCAAAAATGTGACTGTCTTAATAAATTATGAAAAACTCGCAATTGGATAATTTCGACATCCTGATTCCAAAAATAATATTTATTTTATCTAAATAATTTTATTAAATTATTTTTACTTTTAAAATAAAAACTCACATTTATCGAAATTTCATGGGTTTTGATAAAAAATACATTGAAACCTTATTAAAAATCATAATTGTATTCATGAAATTTATATGATTATTTTTATTTAATAAGAATAAATTTAGTAATAATATTTATAAAAAATGTTATTTAATTAAAAAATCCACTAATTCATCACGATCGATTACTTCATTGAATATTACGACAAATTCTATTTGTTCTTTAAAACCCATTTACAAAATACCAATAATAAATTGAATGTATATTCTTTACAAAAATAATGAAAATAATCATAGTGCTAAGGTATTTTTAAATAAAACCATATAACACCCCATATGACGTAAGGGAAAGGTCTGTGATGGTGACATACTCTTGGTGTATCTTAGATAACATCGCTTCAGTGGTAATCTATATCAACTACCACTTATCCCATATGTGGTTCCATTCGAGCTTATCATGATGAATCTCGGCTTGGGATTGGTCAATAGTGAATCCCCAAGATTCTACCACCTTTCTGAGCTCCATTAATGGGCTTTTTGTGGATACATTCTAATGGATGAGGCTACCACTACCATTTTATGAGTAAATTGGATTTGTTAAAACCATATATATATATATATTAATCATGTAATCACTATTCAATGGATGTATTAGCTAAGGTAATCATTCTTAATGGTATTTTGAATTCCAAAAACATAAAACCAAGGAAGTGGATATTTTATATAACTATATTACATAATATGATATTTCAATATAAATTTTCACTAATTAATGTTTGGGTCATTACACCTGCACCCCCACTCGGGCTCTGTGATGGGTTTTGGTCCCTACCCTCTAACCAGGTCCCTTCACTTCTGTCACTAACCCCCATGAATAATGGAGAGTCGCACCATGCGGTTTTTAGAGTAGGATTATGACAAATTCCATTGTACCCCCTATGCAGATATACCTCCAATATATGGAATACCATGATTTAAGATACTCCTCCACACTCCATGAAACACCTTGAGTCGAAATAATCCTCTTGCTATGTTTCCAATGTCGTGAGTTGAGATTCTCGTCATCAGTTCCCCAGACAACATTGAGTCGAGCCATTCCTCATGTAACTCATCCAAACATCATCAAATGACTCCTATGCTTGGATAAAATAGAAATGGATGATCTCGCATAAGTCCAAACACCATCCATTGTTAGGAGCCTTATTCCTTGATGTCCCCTCTACATGAATTTATACTATAGTAAACCCTATGTGATAATAATATGATTCCTCTTTATAAAAATAAGAGTTTCAATATGTGCCAGGAATAAGATGCGAGTATTCCTCTAAAAATGGAATTTAAATGTAGTAAACTCTATGTGAAAATCATTGGATGAAACTTACTCTAAATAAGAAATGTCTTACGTGCCAAGAATACGATACCAATAATCCTCTCTACATGACTTCAAACTATTGTAAACCCTATGTGAAAATTATAGGACACCTCTTACTCCAAATAAGAGATTCCTTATGTTCCATGCATAAGATGCCAAATGTTCTATCTGCATGACTAAAATTAGTACTACATCCTTATAGAAGCTTGGGCTTTATGCCTCTTGTGTGTAGGTCTTTTGTGATTAAAGGCAAATTAGGGTTACACTACATTCTACCTCCTTGAATGTTGGGTTCGTAAGTGTCTTTGGTGTTGGACTTTTATCACTTTTAATAAAAAAGAAATCTTATGACAATCGTCCTCTCTATATGACATTAAACTATAGTAAAACCTCATTTAGAAACATATTATTTCTATTTTTCTAAAATTGATAACATGTGTGCTAATTGTAAGATGCCAATATTCTACTCTACATGTCTATACATTGTAGTACTCCCCGTGTGAGAACTATAGGATTTCTCTTGCTCCAAACAAGAGATTCCTTATGTGCCTAACAAAATATCTCAACTGTCCTATATACATGACAATAAAATGTTGCATGCCATATTATTCAATAATAGGATTCCACTTATTCTAATTAAGAGATGGCTTATGTGACAATCATAAGGTACCTCATTCCATGATTAAAGTGGCATAATTTCAAGAGTGTTGTAATCCGTTAAAGCATTCTATCCCTCTAACTCATGCTTTGCATGTCATTCATTTGGATACTCATACACTTTCATGTCTGTAGGGACACCTTATGCCCTAGTCTCATGCCACCTTGGCCCAACTACCATTCAGGGCCAACGTCGTGGAAGACTTTGGATGACACTTCATCTAAGGTCATATGTTTCAAACATAGTCAACAGTCGAACCCCATTTGGTTTTCAACATATCAGGATAACATGATTTGGAATTTGTGTTTCGAACATAGTCACCAGTTACCGTCCATATCCACTCCACCCTCACTATGTTCCGAATGTCGGCCATGTGATTTACACTTTTCATCTCCCTTAATTCAGACCGATTCCAATGACCTTGTCGTTATCCCACTTGTGCAATAGCGCATAAGTGTTGACCTCAATTATATGCATCAAACCACCAGGTATTTGGGATCCCCTCATTTCGAAACATGAGGAAGACATTATGGGAAGCATCCATGTGTAATCCCCATAAACTGCTGCCACTCCTTAGTGGCACCTGGTCTGTTTCCATGTTTAATCCAAATCCACCATTTATGCTACTTGGTTACAAACATGTAAGCTTCCATTCATAATCCCCAGTCAACATTGTCGCTACTTTGCAGCACCAGATCAGCTCTCATGTGTAATCCCAATCAAACATTGCTTCTCCTTAGTGGCACCTGGGCGGTGCAACATGTTGTGTTGCATAGCCATATGTTTCTACGTACAGTCACGATAATGGATATTAAATCATCTCATAGCTATGCAAACGTGAGCCCCTCAGTGTATCACTCCACAACAACACTTCACCATGGAATATTTTTTGCCTTCCCATCACTATGTGTTAAATCATGAAAGTTACATTATCATTAGGGATGCAATGTGTACCCACCTCATTTGATATAAATGATGTTAAACTGTGACGTGCCATTATCCGATGAACATGACGTTAAATTGTGGCCTCACCCCAAAATACACACACGGGGAGCCTCATCTCAGACACTCTCCAAACCCCCTCGACTCCGCGATAGTGAGATCTTCCTCACATTGAATGATATCATCATTGACGTAGAACTCTTTGTGAATGAGTATGGTAAACCATCATGGAGCTAGCCCATTTACATTCTTTTAAGTGGTAGTAACCCCACTCCTCCTTTCTTATTTTGTTCAAAAGGCCATAGGAGAGATGGGCATGGGGACATTCGTTTTCCCGTACCTATCCCTCTAATATTTTTCTCCATTGGGACTCTGTTGTGAAGTACATACCTATAACTGTATTTCTTGGATGATGACCATGCCAATGCCTCTGTATTCTCTTTGTGTTTCTAACAACATTTAAGCCCCATTTCACATACCACAGATGCACATTTCACGATGTGATCATCAGGTATTTGTTGCCTCTTGCTTCTCACATCAAGCAAGACTATTGTGGGCATGGAGTAGGAATTTACAATGGCATCCATCATTGGGTTACCTTAGCATGTAATACCCAAAACATCCCAATCTATGTGGACTTTGATCCTTTCCCTCTCTAGGTATGGTACGTCGGATTCCTCCTTATGTTTCAAGACCAATACTTACTTGTCATGATCCCTTTACGTTGGTCACCTTCATCCTGCATGACGTTAAACTATTTGAACCATACAGAACTATGTGGACATTGATCCTTGTTTCCTAGGAAAGGTACATATGAATACTATCAAAGGATTAATCCCAACACCCATCTATCCCGACCACTTCATTTCAGTCCACCCTCATCCTGAATAAAGTTAAACTATATTTCCCCTTTGTTTGTAAGATGTTAAACTATACCCATTCAAACTTTGTGGGAATTGATCCTTCTCACACAGACAAGTTATGTAGGAAGACTTCTAGAGTCCCAAACCATGCCGATGGTTAGTTTTTATTTTCCCCAACCAGCGGAAAACCATTGGGTCCCCCAATCTATGGTAATCCGTTGTCAACCCCAACCAGTGGTAATCCATTGGAACCCCAACCGGCGATTAGCCATTGGAACCCTAATCAATGGTAAGCAATTTTTTCCCCAACTAGAATTATGTAGTTAAGTTCCTCAATTGATTATACGTATTTATAGTCCCCTTCGATGGGACCCATATTTTTGGTCTAACCGTCAAGCATCAAAACAACTATCTGGCCGATAGCCTCGCATAAGCCCTACAGGGCCTCTTAGTCATTGTCCTATATGCACACCCCGATTCCATTACCCATACTGAACTACATTTAATTTTATTCCCAACCACGTGGATATGTATAAAGCCTCCCTAAGGCTCAAACCCATCACCCATGTCTTATCCTGGTCTCTCACCTTGACCCCATGTGCTTCTGGAAGGTTATGCCTCAAAACAGAAGTTCTACTCTTTCTAGGTCCCAACCATTTAGCCATTCCCACCAGCCACATATTCAGGTGTCCCATCACCTCAACAAATTATGAATACATTTATTCCCTAAAACATGGATATATATCAATCTTATCTTAGGTACAAGACCATCACTATAGTCACCATCACGACTATTCCATTTCATTCCCCCTCTACCTAGTTCATCTTTCGATCATCAATCCTGATTCTCACCTAGGTTGCCACATCCAAGTGGGAACTTGCCATTCCCTCCTCCACCTATCCATGCATAATCCCCACACAATCCATAATCATTCAACCAAGAGTGTCCCTATAGCGATGGATCACTAACCACGTGTAAGCCCCTGCATGTATTCGGGTTAATGTCCTCTTGTGTACACACTAATTCATCAACCTTTTGATATATTTGGGTTTTTATCCCTGTCTTCTACATAGTGTACATTGGAAACTTCCATGATGTTCAATCCCAGCCAATGGTAAACCTTGGTCTCCCCCATTCTGGGGTACAATCTCCCTGGTCAGGCCTCAGTGGTGGCCAGATCATCCTTTATGTTGTGACATCATCCATTCTTGGGAAAAAACCTCATATGTGTGGCTTCATTGGGAATTATGACCTATCCATCATGTGTTCCCCATTATAGTGTGTTCAATTTCAGGTCTTCCCTCTGTGGTGTCTAGATCATCCTACACGGTGTGATATATTACCTCAATGTGACACACAACCTCAGATCCGTCCTTAGTGGGAGTTCTGGTCCATCCATCCGGTAAACCATCCAGGTGTTCTCTCCTAGGAAAGTATCAGTGTAATTCGTCTCTATGGTATGTTCTGATAAGTCTCATTCTTTCTCCTCAAGACATTAAACACACATACTACCTCATGTTAAACATTAGATTCCAGTGTAAATCCTCGAAAGATACGCCTTTAGTGTATCCATCTCTGCAACATGTCAAATTTGGGGAATACCCAATGTAAAACATGAGAATATAAGGAAAACCGCTGAGAAATTCCCCTCGCATAAGAAACCATGTGACCGATGTGGGATGCATCAGGTTTTATGCCCTTGAGATGGCCTCCTATGAGGATGAATACAAGTTACCCAATTTCCACGCATCCAGAGATGCCCCAACATGCCTGATGTTGTCATCTTCTCACACTGAAGGTTTCTACCATGTCATTATCCCATGGAATGTATGGACATAAGTTGTGTAATTAAGCAACGTCTACAAAGATATGACATCTAGTACATGTTTCAAGAACCATGACTGAAATCTATTTGGGAGACCCGGACTAGGCGTTGCCATTCATGGAGGAATCCATCGAAGGAGGAAATGATATCCCAACATCTAATTTAGATCAATTATAAAACCTCCCTAAAAAGTGACAAATGTCACCTATCATTGGAAATTGGTAATGCGCAGAAATAATGAGTGCATCCTCTAATGAAGGATGTGCACCCTAGAGAAAGTGTCAGAAATAGAAACCCGTAAGAAATTTTCTTAATCTTGTGTAGTCTTTTCATTTCATTCTTCACTATCCTTATATTGCACAATTTCAAGTTTCCACATTCATTCAAATTCTTGTGGAAAAAGTCTTAAAATTGATTAGTGATAGAAAATGATTGTATCTTCTACATGGGTAACTTTGCGTTCCAACCCTCTTAGTAGTTCTTTTGGATTCACTGCCATTCATGTTCTTGGACATATAGTCAAATTCATTCTCACCATTCTTCTTTGATAGATTCTTCAGAGAATTTATGATTACGAAAATATCTTGATTTACTCTAAATGTTGATTATTTATTTATAGAAATCTATTATGATGTTATAATCTTATAATATTTGGATACATGATTACATGATAATGTTCCACAGATGTGATAAATTATATTAAATAAATCATATATTTTATCAATATTTATAAATTTGATTTTGTATACAGATTCTTACGGACCTAATAATGTTTCCTTTTATTTCATGGATTTCTCCCCTTTGAGAGAGTACTCATTTGTGATTTTACATTTATAGAATTATACTGACCATTTGATGCCTAATTCCCAAATATGTTGCATCACCAACATAGACCCAAAAAACATGACCGTATTATTTATTATATATAATGTTTTTTGGGTTTTCATCATAGAATATTGTTCTATTTTTGGGAACCATCATGCACACAATTTTTTCAATCCACCATAATCACAATAGTAGATTTATTATCAAACATTCTTCATCCATAGTTATTTATATTTGGTTTCCCAACCAATAATTTATATGAAATAGGATTTAGAAATATTAGCACGATATGGTATACATCCTAAAAATTTCTTCTTAGATGCATGTGATAGATCATTTAATAAAGTAATATTCTTATAATCACGTGATAGATAAATTTTAATATTATAATTCTATAATGATCATTTAATTCCTTGAGAAAATATTTCTTCTTTTTTTGAAATATCAATATATATATTCTAATGATTAGAATACTAAGCTTCAAAATATTTAAATTTCATATTGTGGTTTATTATCCGATCATCAATCATGATAAACATATATTCATAGTAATTATAAATTATAAAAAATTCATCATTATGCAAATTAGTTATTTAAAATAAAAAATTGGGGTTCATTAACCATCCTGGAAATATCTTCCAATTGTAAACCCTTGACATCATTTTTATTTTTCAATTTCTCTTCAAATGAATATTTTTTCCATATAGTTCCTTCATGAAACCGTACTTCTCATCTACATAATTTAACCATTTAGATAATAAAATTTCATGTTCAAAATATTTTATTTAATGGTTCTAACATATCTGGAGAGCTATAAACATTATACATTATTTATATTTATATTTTTCTCCAAAACACCTGCTTATCATTTCGACTGGGTGGTCATTTCATGCATATTTTGAATGGATCCACAAACATTGGAAGATATTTATTTTTGAAAATACTTTATAATAAAACTAAACATATCTATTGACCATCTATTAGTTTTTAGATTGATATTCTTCACCATTTGTGCTAAAATATTCATCTTAAGGATGATTTTGACATGTAAAAACACATTTCTCATGGCCACTATAGGTAGTAGTCTTATATATATTACTATTAGAAACTTTATAAATATAATCATTCATTTCCATGAATGATATTTGATCATTTTAAAAATGTAATAAAAATAATAGATACCTCAAATTCAATAGATATTAGATACTTCTTCTTAAAAATTCTCTTCTATTTATCTATCTTTCTCATCATGGTCATGGATGATATAGACTTTATCTCATAGATAACTAAATATTCAACAATATAGAACTTCATTTTTGACTTTGGGAAGAAACAAAAATATTCCAAAGATAATAGCTTAACTATTGATAATCTAAAAAAGGTGAACGAAATATCTTATACCAATTGAATGGATAATATTTGCATATTCCTAACATTGAGGGGGTTGGGTGATGGGGTCTTTTTAAAAAAAATTAATCATTTTATCACTTTAACTATTTGACCTATTAAGATCTAAATTCAGTTGTTCTATTTTTCATGATGCATGAAAGAATATTATAACAATAAGAAATATCACATAATATTTTTACCATAATCACAACCCAATAAGATAAGATAGTCCTTAGAATGGTATAAAAATGATACTGAAACCACAATTACATAGAAAAAAATCCTTTAAGTTTTGTTTCAAGGATCACTACTCAACAGGTGCAGTTTTTACATCTCTTGGATAAATCGTTATACTGCCTCTGAAGGTATTCTTCTACTTTTAAAAGTTTTGTAACAACATGATAGACTTCCACCTTTTCAGACCTATTGAATTTCATAGTACTACTTTGTTCTTACAAAACGTTTTTCATGGCATTTTTATTTGCATAGTGGCATAAAAGTAACCCATCATCTTCACAAGAAAATGAAGAAAGATTCTCTTATTCTTTTTTTCACATAAGTCACAAAAATATGAATTTAATGTGGACATATAATCACTAAATTCCCCTTTGACCTAATTGATGATTGAATCATAATATGTTGTTCACAATCAGTTCTTATCATTTACACCAATTAATTTATAATGAAAAAAATTAATACACCGAATTGACATTCTCTAATATTTATTAGATTATATGACTCCATTTTTAATATTGAAATACTATTGATCAAATCAGCTTAGCATCATCATTGTCATTATGTACTAAATAATAATCAATTGAATATAGATTTCGCACACTCTCATTCTTCAACACATAATAATATGAAATTGTGTAGTAGTGTTGAATTATATTAATTAGATACACATTGTCAAATGTTCCGTATATTAGTTATTCATAGTGAAACTATGGAAAAAATGTACACAAAACAGAACATATCATAATATTCATGTATAAAAATTTCAATTTTATTTCTAAAACATGAAAAACTCATAAAATAATAAAGATCAAATGAATTTATGTTGTCATGTGAATATGGCATCATATATGCATGAATGTACATATTCTTATTATTTATATTCCTTTCTACACAAAAATGCAATCACAGTCTGAAATAATTTGTCACGTACATATCAATTCATGCATGTATTAACTATTCACTTTCCCTATGGACATATAGGTATATAAACAAACTATATTTTTTTTGTTCATTGTATCATATGAAATCTTACTACTTGTACCGTTCCGCAATACACACATTGTCTACACCACATGAATTTTTTTTCTATACTTATTGTAATATTGTGTATGGAGATTTACTCGTCCTGTATCATGTATGGTTTCGTATGAGGAACACCTTCTACCTTCTCACAACTAAAGTGTGCACAAATCTTATGTTCACTATGTTTTAGTAGGGAACATGATCATTATTCTTTTCCCTTAACATAGTGAGGGTGTAATACCTTAGTACAGGTTCAATGATTTAACCATATTCACAATTCACGTCTATGGTCTGTTTACACCGGTTGAGTGTTTGGATCTTTTATTTACTCCGGAGATTCATGAATCCCATTCATAGAACCAGAATGGTTTGAGATATTCCACAAATTCATTTGTCCTTAAAGGATTGTAAGTCTCGTTTCCACCGCCTAAAAAATAATACTTCATAGGGGTTTTATTTTTTTATGTAATAAGATATCTCAGAATAATTCAAGTGACATCACATTACATCAACTCGGTGCTTATCAGCATATATTAGAGGATCATAGCATATACCTAATAAAAACACCAAAAAAAATCCTTGTTTCTTTGGTGTGTAAAAAACATCTTGAACAGATGATGATCATGGATTGGAGGTAAGAAAATCAAGTGATATGTGATGTTGAGAATGGTGTAATCCAGGATTTATGATCTCGACCACTCCACTCAATGAGAATAATGTGCATGCGATAAAAGGAAAACTCCATTGAAATGATATGACCCTTTTACATTGATTAGATGAATAAATATCTTTATTTTTTCCTTATATGAAAGATCATAATTTCATCAATTTCTTGCATGAAATATGTAGTTTCTTGCATCGAGTTCCTTCATAGCATAAAATCAAAAAATGAGATCAAAACAATCATGGAAGCATCTAGTTCCATATATGGAGATATGTCCATCATCCCTGGTGGTAATGCATCGTCATCATGATCTGTGAGAAGGAAAATGATGGAGAAAGTTTAAAATATCAATCCTGATATATTGAATTGATATGGATGAAACTAGTTGGGCATCAGATGCAATGGATTGAGGAGATAACACTTGTAATATCCCAAGTAGGGGTGTCACTAAACTAGTTCCCCGAATTGGGTCTTCACATGACCATAGACATACCTACATGTATTCCACAGTCCTATATATAGTGTAAAGGCTCTATTATATCACATGGTGAGACAATAAATTCTTAATCCTTGTAATCCAAAATATAAAATAAGTGAAATAATGTAAAAATAAAAAACAATAATCATGTATTACCAACCATTTCCCAAAACTAGTTAAAAGCCCCTAACCAAACTGTAAATATTCAATGTCATGATATATGAAGAGAATTGAAGGATAATGCAATATAAAGATAAACAAAATCCCAAAATATGCTAACTAGATCCTTTTTTTAATGCCTCATCAATGAACATCCCATTACAAATCAACCCCTTTTCCTAAGACCTTTTATGATACCTTGACCAAGAAACTATGTATTCAGCTTGGGTGCCCAATAGAGGCCTATGAAGGGTGTGAGTACCACTAAGTAGGACACCGAAAAAGATGGCTAAAAAATATCAATTTTAAATATATTGTTTATGGATGTACTAAATAAATAAAAAAGACAGCAAAAATCCAAAATTGAGTTCCACTAAATAACAAAGATCACATAAACCATTTTCATGATTTATCTCATCAATTAGGCATTATTATAAATTCAATTAAAATTGATACTAACAAACACTATGAATATTGGAATATGAAATGATTATTATCTCATTAGGCGAAAACAGTTCAAAACAGTTTCATAAAAAATACATTGGTTCCTCACTCCAAGCTGTATTGTCAAATAAAATAGTTAGGGGCTTATATCCATAGTTTGACTCCCATACTCAAGTATTAAAGTGGTTGGGGTTTATATTTTCTGTTTAACCAAACCCATGGGCATGGATCTTCATGAATAATACCATACACATACAACCAATACATGTTCAGATTAATCATTAACCTCATTAAATTTATCAAACATAATCATATACATTCAAAACATTCTTCATTTATAATAATGTTAATCAAACATATTGAAATAATTTTTCATTAACCCATTCACATACATTCCTTCTTCTAATTAACACATTATCATTCAAACACCTGGTCCAATTTATAATGTACCCTTTTTAATATATTACTCAATTAACCCATTAATAATTTCCAAATTACTCCCTATTACAAGTTAGAAAAACACAGTAACAGTTAATTTCATTTCATAATCCATGATAACATGTCATAACTTTCTTTTGGTCTATGTTAAAAAAACGCATTTCAGCACTTTACATTCCAATATCCAAGTTCAAGAAGAAGCACACCCCATGGCTGACCCTTAACCTAGTAAAATAAACCTCAACACATCCCATATGGATCATGAGGGGTTCAATTAATCATTTACCGTAACAATTTAAAATTTATAATAGTGAAAAAAAATTGGAAACACAAAATCACCTATGAAGAACCATGTATAAAAAGATAACAAATAAAACTATGAGAAATCACGTATAGATCACTTACCACGACTATAAAAATGAACATTCACTAAAAAATATCTCTGTATTTAGATTCAAACACCGCTCAACTACTCAAACTAATATCCCCAAAAAATAGTGTTTTACGGATTCAAAAGTATAAGAATGAATATAAAAGACCTAATCCAAAAATGGTGGACAAAAAAAGTGTCAAACTTACTTGGATCATCGATTCTTAACCAATGACGCACCAAATAGCCTAAAAATGAGGGAGATCGATCGTTTTGAAGCATGTAAAGATTTTTTCCATCCCAAGGTTTGATGGAAGAATAATATAGGAAAATCATTTGTTTAGAAGAAAAGACATGATAAGAATAAAATGGTAAAATCAAAACTTTTAATTGGTCTCACAGTTTGGGGTCATTTTTGGCCAAATAGTGCACCAACCATGCGCCACCCTCTTTCAAAGAGGGGGGTTAAGAAACATTGTTTTTTAGGGATCCCAAAAGTTTCCCAAATCATCCTCTAACCACACATAATGGATCCTTCCAATATTTTATAGATTTTCATTCCACATTTCATTGTTTCATGAAACTATGAACCCATTATGTCACCAATCATGGTTTTTAGAAACTATTACAAATAACCATGCTCTAACCATGAAAAATGAAATTGTAGGACACTTTCTCATACCATTCATGTCCAAACCCCTGGGACACCCCTGAGACATCTAATGCACTTTGAAAAAATTACATTAATCAAAATAAAAGGTCTAAAGATAAAATTGAAAATGAACATACATATATGGATGTTTGGGATCTTACACCCTCCCCACATTAAAAAAGATCATGATCAAACCACACTCATTATAATCACTAAGCTTCAAATAAAATAGATAGGTACACTAGGCCAGTATATACATCTCCCTATATTTGGTTTCATCCTATGCATGAAAATACTACCATAACACTCAAACCAAAGTCATAGTATTCCATATTAATGATTTACCGATATATTCCACAAAATGAAACTCATTCTCCTAAAAGAGACATCACCCTAGAGCTTAAAATCATTATCATCAACAACACAAGAAGGGAAAATGTGATACTAATGAAGCTGTGACACATGAAAGACATCGTGAAATACACTATAAACAAAACGAATTGGTATGCCACCGACCCTATCATCCCACTATCTCAAATGGCCGGATGTAGCTGGGCTCCAACATTCCCTATTTTTGAACATAAAATTGACCCAATATTTCCAACACTTGATGAAACACACTGTCACCCACCATGAACTCAAGAGTTCAATTACACCAATCAACTCTCCATTAAACTTACATATTATACTATCTCTAATCCATAATAATACATTTTAGAATCAACTGAACGTATTCGTACATCTTCTAAATGTGAATCTGTCACAAAAAATTTGATCTCTATGACTCCATCAAATATAACTACGATATACATAGTCTTTAATTGAGAAACTCATATGATGCTATGTGAATCATTGATGGGTAACTGTTGTTATAAGGGAACACAACAAGAGACAATTTCCATTAAAAAGATCCAAAAAATCTTGGACACATTCTCTCAAAATATCCTAGAGCACTGGAATAATATGCACTCACTTCCTTTCCATCTTTGGGTGGAAATCAGAACACAAAAATAACTGGGTACCAAGAACTTTCGGTAACCCCTACTAGAAGAATTGTGTAAAACAAGGATAATGGTTTGAAAAAATAGTCCTTGGATGACCCACCCCAAAATCCATCATCACATAATCCAAATTAAATTCCAAAATGGGAAATGGATGCAACAAACCACCCAGCTACAAATTCTCAACATTCTATTAATGACAGTTGAAAGAGTGAGTCATGAATCCTACAACCATTTTCCTCATATGTTGCCACAAATAACATCTATGAAGCTGTCATTGAATTTTTCATAATAAAATATTCATCGTCCACATAAAAACATAGATCTCATGTATCATATAATCCCACAAACTTTCATATACTATAAATGAAAACAAAGCATACACAATATCACTAGTACCAATTTTTAAGTCAGACGGTATCTATCCATATTAAAGACATTACCTCTGTTACAGACACTCTAGATCATCATACATCATTTCCATGATCTGGAATAGATGTTTGTAATCAATTACATTGGATTCAAGGTTCGTCTTTTCTTTCTCATTTAGAAGCATTAGGTACATCTCAGTGAATAATCCCATCATCATCCACTTGGAAAAGTATTACTAAACTGCCTTGTTTGGAGTTCTCTTTATCAAATAATTTTTGAAAATTTTCTCTATTCCTATCATGCATACTATCTTAATGTAAAAGGAGCATATATACATAAACCATCTTTTTCTTATGTGTAATGAAACAATGGTGTGATAATTTGTACTTATGGGTCCTAGGATTGCTATACATAATTATATTCTTTCCCAAAATGTAATTTTTCCAACACATTGAAGCATAAAACACCATGTACAACTATTGTTCATGTATTGGGTAATTACATTGATTCGGACTCAATTTTCATGACCCATACACCACAAAATTGTTATCATACATCAACACATTCAGGAGAACAACATCAGATTCATAAAAAAATAGTATACACATTACCTGAATCAGGTAGAATCAATATAGGTGTAGTATAATGCCTCTTATTTAACACTTCTAATGTATTATCACATTCCCCAAACCATTAAAAAAAGATGACCTTGTTGATCAAGCCCGAGAGTGGTGCTGCCAAACACAAAAACTCTTATATAAATCCTAGGTAATAACATAGAAGACCCAGAAAATATCGTACTTTAAATTTGAGAATGGACATAACCTATGGAACCATAACATAACATTTTTAGGGTCCATTTAAAAAAACTCCAAAAATTGGTATGACATAGTAAATATACATTCTTTATCCAGAACGGACACTTGTATAGTTGGGTATATATTTTATCATATATTAGTGTACTAAAGATGATGTCATGATGTTTGGGATGATTATCAGGAGTCTCGGAGAGCACCAATATGTCCTAAAAATTAACTACCATTAGATATTCATAAAAGGAAATGATTTGGTTCCTTAGGTCTAAAAATACTATAGGTGTGTTGGTCAACCCGAAAGGCTTAATTACACCCTAGTATAACTGATACACTCTCTAGAAATTTGTCTGTAGTATATTAGATGGATTCCACTAGGAATTATTATATCAAGAAATTAAATTAAATTTTTGTAACCCTAATATAACCACCAGCTACTCAAAAAGAGAAAAAATTCATATTAGAGGATATCTTTCTTAACTATCATCAGAAAATTATTCTTATAATCGACATGAAACAATAAGGATCCATTATCCTTCATGGAAAACAACATTGGTGATCCCTAGGGAGATTCAAATTGATTAATAATAAAATTTTTCTCCATATCAACTTGTTGAGTTTTAACTTCATAGAGTTACACCGGTGCAATTCTATACAGTGGGATAGAGAACGATTCATCTCCCAGTAGAAACTATATATTGAACTCGACATCTCTCTCAAGTGTAAGCCCTATGATGTCATCCAATGAAAAATATTGATATAGATCCACCCTAGGTGTAATGACATGATTCATTACCCCCCATCAAATATCCTATGAAATGTTAATTGGGATATGAGTACACCCAACAGTCGACTGACTGGTCATGTACGACCTACTCAAATAACAAATTCCTCACAACGAACATAAGTATTTCCTTCAAGATAAATTAATATCACCAAATAAAAAACATTAAATATTTTCCTCATAAACACTAGAATATCCATGCCCAAAATCAGGCCAAAACCTGACATCTCAAAAACATACATCTTCTATAGAAAATGGTACCCACCATCCTCAGGATAACACTCCAAACATTGGAGTATATTTTCTACTTGCACCCTAATTTTTTATTAATTGACAGGGCCTTGAACATATTCTCTACATTCTAGGACCAATACACTCAAAAAATGGGATGATATAAAATAATTTGATGAACCTATATTAAATAAATTACTATAATGTTCAGAAACTACAAAAATCATACATTGTAAAATCGATGGTTTAGCCTCATCAATTTTTGGAATTGGATGAACAAAATTAATCTTACCAACACATGTAATCTTGGATCTGGTCAGATATTTCATTACTACACCACCCTACTAAAATGATGATCTTTCATGGGAGTACCTCGTCTAGAACATCGACTAATATGACTTATAGAGCTATAAATTGTGACATTATATGGGTTAACTGGCCCCTATTTAAACTCCACAAAAACCTTGATCAACCATTAATGCCTAGTTAGGAAGGGTTCCTATAGAACCTCTGCACATTCTCCATCCGACATCATGCATTTTAATCAACATGTTGTAGGGGGAACTAACCATGAATGTGTCCTGGACTACTAAACCGATTAAAAATAGATTTTTAGAACCCTAAAGGGATGGTTTCTTTTTTGACTACTCTAGATACCACTATGCTGGAGATGAATCAAAATAATATTATTCCTATAATAGGATTTCACAATATAAGACCATCTAACACACAACACATGTACACCCCCTGAAGCTATTTCTTAGATCCCTTCAGGAATAAGGACCTATTTCACCATCTCATAAAACCTATTTAGATGACCAATATTCACCTGTTTCTTAATCTAATATCAATATCTATACCAAACGTTTTTTGGAGGACTCATCCCTTCCCATCATTGGAAAAAAAGCATTTCAAGTATATGAAGTGGGCATCATAATTCCTCACTGACATAGTCCCCTCGCTAAAACTACTTAGTCAGTTCAAACATACTCGACACAACAAGACCTACATCCCATTATATCATCTTCCAAAAAACAAGAATAGTAATCATGTAAAATATCCTACCCTCAGGTATTCCGGACCAATTGGGTTTCTAGGTCTAATAATGGTGGATCATTCTTTGTGATATTCTCATGTCACCCGACCAACACATGTCATCATGGTGGATTCTCTCAACAATACCGAAAACACATCTTAGTGAACATAAAATGAAATATCCACAGTTATCAAAAATTAAAACACTACACACACTATAAAAAACTCAACTTACCTACCTAATACAGAATGTAACATCCACACTGCTATAGAAACTGTCAACCATCCCTATCTCATGTGTTGGTCTACAGAGGGTAAACCACCTACTATAATCACAAGAACTCATTAGACACCCTATTTAACAACATTAATATTCCCAAAATATTCATTTATTTATTAGGAAAATTTTATATATTTTACTGCTCATGAAAACCAATTTTAACCCATTTGTGACACATTATATGGAATTATTCCTTAACCATTTCATTAAATTCATTCCATTTACCATTTTCATAATTTTAATTAGACACCCTTTTATATAAAATTTCAAGGAATGATGAACCACTATATCCCTAAAATCCCACATGTCATTATAATTTGTACCTACCAAGATTCATTCAACAAATATAATTACATTCTTAAAATGAGGCATCTTTGCACAACATTGTACTAATTTTTTGATGAGAAAAATCACCATAAAATGGTCACATCACATGAAAAGTTCATCAAAAAATTTTGAAATATTATCTAACCATAAGAACACACATCTGGGTCAACAATCCAACCCTGGATTACATGGTGGTTTCATCATACATGTAATAGTTACAAAAATTCAAGAGCTCAATCTCAAGGCCATAACAAATCCTAATCTCTATTTGTGGTCCATAAACCAGTAAAATCAACCTAAAGACATCCCACAATGATCATGTGTGGATCAATTATATAATTACTGGCAAAATTTCTTATTCTTACAATTTAAAACCAAATTGGAAACACAGAAACTCAAAATCACAACCACAAACTCATAAATTCCAAAAATTACTATGGGATATAACTTATAGAAAACCGAGAACAATTCTAATGATGAATGATAATTAACACTAGAACTTGATTTGGAATTAGTCTCCACTAAAATCATCAATATTTGATATGCTAAAATGGGGTTTAGGTCATTGTATGAATAATAATAGCTATGCAAGAACTAATCACAGAAAGAGAAGAAATAGTAGTGTTTGACTCACCAAGAACACTAATTTGCAACAAATGATTATCAATTCATGGGTTATCAAGATTTTTTATCGATCCGTGGTAGTAAATAGTTTCTTTTAGATGAGATTGATCCTCTATGAGGTGTCCTTTGTATCCCCTGAGAAAAACAATCAATACCCACATATAGTTCAATAAAGAGAGATTAAGGTTGTATGATAAGAATATATCATGTAGTTTATTTTCATGTAGTAAGAATATAAATATTGTGCTTGGTCTTAGAGAATTATTCCTACATATCCTATTGATATTTGAAGAATATTTCTCATAGTCTGTGTTTCAATCATCCATTTCATAATATATGTGACAACTATGGCCCCAAACAAGATTTATTCAAGAAAGGATAAACAAAACTAAATCCTTAAGAGTATAACCATTTCAATGAATATGATATTTAGTTGAGATTTCATCCAAAGAAGGGACCACATTTGAGTAATCATCATCATGGTATTGGTACAATCCTCAGTAGCCTCTAACCCTGTGTTTCTCATGTTCAGTGTGGGAAAAAGTTGTAGAAGATTATTGGACACGTCACACGATATGATATTTGAATGGGGTGAACATAATAATGTTTATATTAGAATGTAATGGTTACCAATATCATGGATAATATATTTTGGATCTCAGGACAAAGGAAGGCCTCTTACACATCCTACACACAACAAGAATCATAGTTCTTATAGTTTCGTTAATCTCTATCCCATTTATGTGTTTAGTGTACTCGAGTACATGACTGTGGTTTAGACATAAAATGATTCCCATGTATAAATTAACTTATTATAATATGATGGATATGTATGAATTATTGAATCATTTAAAAAAATGAGTTCTATGAGCCGTGTTAGATGGATTATAGAGGTACTTACACAGGGGTGGATTCCAATTTTAGCTAAAGCCATAGGAATTCATCCTACATATCCTATTTTTATAAGAAATATAGTGATCAAAGTATAGTTACTCCATATCCCATTGATGGGTGGGTTAGGAGATTACACTCAAAGGAATTATTTCAACTCAAGAGGTTTAGGATTGTTACGGGCTTATACCCAGGCAGATTCCCTTATTTAATATGCATTATCTATAATGATAGATGATGACACTAGTTGGTATATTGAATATTATTTTTTATGAAATGGAGGGAATGTATAAGATAATAATAAAATAGTATCGCATGAGTGCTTAAACCTAACCCATGTAGGAAACTCCCCTTATAATGTGGGTATTTTGATAAAGGTTCCAATATGGGGTTCACATAGTGTAAGTCAAACTATATCATCCAAAACAATTTTTCATGTATACTCCTCATGTATTGATTATATCCCTGGAATGTATTTATTGTCTTTACCATAGGTCTTGAATATCTTCCTGAAAAATCCTTTTCATCTACCAAACATGTATTTATTATCTACCCAACATGTATTTATTGTATTCACGTCAATGTCATGGTGTTGTTTTTACATGGAATAATCTTCCTAGGGTGTCTATTAAACATAACCATGATGCTTCCCATGATTGAAGATGATATGTCATAAGAAATTATAATTATAGAATGATTCTTTGGGATATATTTTCCTAAACAAAGTAACGTATACAGTATGCTTTCACATGATTAATGATGGAATTAACATGGCCATTCACATGATAGAATCATATTTCTGGCATGTCATTATATGCTCAAATATAACACATATAATGCCTTTCACTTGTTAATATAAATTGTCCAATATGTCTTAAAATGATAAAATATGGAATTTCCAAGTCTATCAACAGTATCAACTAACTTGTCTGAAATTTGGTTTCATGATAGAAGTGACGTATATAGGTTTTTTGACCATCATCAAGGTAGACATGTATATGGACTCTTCTCATGACCAACCTTACATGTCTAACTCCTACCACATGACCAACTGATACATCCAAGGGAAAATGAGATTATTGTTTGTATAGTGAGGATTTGTTCGATTATGTAATGCTAAGGGAGTCACATGGTGGGGTCTCATGAATGTGTCTAGTATTATGCACCTGTAAATGTTTTGATGCTTCATATATAGGGGTATCATAACTCATCTAAAAAGTAAAATATTTTCATGGGTGGAGGATTTTATGGATAAAGGATTTTTCTATGAAATTTCATATAAGGCCCCAGCAGTAAAAATTACTTAATATTGATCTATTTCAAGAATACACCTTGAGGATATTTTCAGGTTTAGAGTTTTAGAGAATTAGATCATAAAACATGCATTACATCCTATATTTAAACAAAGTGGTTACAATAAAAGATAGTATTGGGCTTTCCCCATCAACGGAAACATATTTAAAATAAAACATGGTTTCTTTCTTGACACATCCTTGACACTATCATCATATCATGCATCAATCCCTTAACATGTGAAAAACATTTCAAAAACTTAGGATGAGCATAAAAAGCTCAGTAAGGGATATAAAAGTACGAAAAGACAACATTAGTCCATGTATGAAATCATGCTTTAGTCATAAAACATAAGAATTTTAACATACCTCATCATATCATGAATAAATCATAGAAATCATAAGTCATAAAGTCAACTTGATGCATTCATAAAATTCTTAATTAGGGAGTGACCCTATTGGTTACGTTTGGAATACCCATCACAGTATATTCCCTAATTCTTTTCGGAGAAACCTTAACATTTAACTTCTACACATTACCCAATGAATTGGAGAGCTATATCGGGCTCACCTTCCATTAGATTATCACAGAACCACCCATCTTCATAACAATGCCCAAGAACCAAAACATAATCATATCACATAAAACATGCGTAAAGGGAAGATAAAATTTCCACATTTTAATCATAAGATATCAATACAACACATTGATATATTAAAACATTATGAAAACTAATGTAAATACCAAAATTAACGAAAATTAATCCATGGTAATTATTTTTCATTTTAAAATAAAGTTTGGTTATGGCTTTTAGAGGAAGACGAAACTGTAATAATGGTCACGACGGCAGAGAAGTCATTGTCGCCTCATACGTACGAAAAAAAAACATTCCCTTTTTTCGTTTAGTAAACGATTCATATAAAAATATTCCTTTTGAATAATCAAAAAAGTCAGAGGGGTTTATACACCATATAAAAGAATGTTGGGTATAAAAAAAATATGCCTCAATGAAAGGGGATTGAGAAGGAGTCCCATACAAAGACGGTATCCTTGGATTAGGGATAAATCAATTACATAATTATGTGTAACAAATGAATACACCAAATATAAGTGGATATTAAGTGTAAAACAATCAGAGGTTATTCACACATATTCATAGAATAATATATTCAAGGAGTACATGTTTTTCTCAAAGAATCAATATTGGGTTAAGATGTTCCCTTGCAAAAATTCGATAGCCTAACGACATCACATCAAAATTCAGAGAATGAGTTGATGAGAGATAAAATGGGTATCTCATCACATGGACATAAAATTTACATCAATAAGGATATAGAAGAACATATCCCAAAATAAGAAGATGTAATTTAAAATACATCACAAAAGAAGTCTTTTTAAAAAGAGGAGGGTGAAAGGTTCCCTTACTGACTTGGGTAACTATCGAAACGTACACCCCATTGAAGAAGGGTCATACAATGAATATGTAAATACCCATAAATGAAATTATATTACACAAGTAGTATAATAATGGGCATTACATTCACCACTAAATGGAAATGGTGGAAAATGTTGCATAAATCTCACGGAAATAAAAGTGAGAAGAAAAATCCCTTACTAATACTTGGCAGCCTAACGGCGCCACTTAAAACATCCAAAAAATGGACTGATGAGATCAAAATAGGGTCTCTCACTATATTAACATAAAATTTACAGCAAGATAAATATAAAAGAACAATCCCCAACATAACAAAGTGGAGCATAAAATAAGTGACGTAAAGGAGAGTACTTAAAAAGAAAGAGAGAGGTTGGATCTCTTACGAAAATTCGGCAGCCTAATGACACCACTTAAAACATCCAAAATGGATTGATGAGTGAAAATAGGGGCTCTAATTATATGATCATAAGAAGTACAGTAAGAGTAATATAAAAGAACATCCCAATCATAAGAAAGAAGATCTTAAAAGAAACGGCATAAAAATGTGTAATTTAAAAGAAAGAGAGGGGTAGGATCACTTACCTCATGCCCGACTTGTCTTGTTCATTTCTTTATATTCCTTTAAATCGGGTAACTATTTTTGATTTGAGCTCAAAGGATTTATTGGAAAGACTTATGCCCAAAGTGAGGCTTCTAGTAGTAAGATAGTGATGTGGAGAGAATAAATGGGCAGGGGTTGGCTGAGCCAAAGGCTTTGGAAGTGTGGGTAAGGTGGTAGAGGTGGGGTCCTTTTATAAGAGGAGAGGAGGGGTACTCTTGGAATATTAAGAAAATATAATTTGTTATAAAATGATTTTCGGATAAAAAATTTCCCACAATTATAAATTTCGAGGATAAGGTGAAAAGGGTTCGAAATAAACCCATCCAGTAGGTTTTTTACAAGTGTAGGTCTTAGATTTTACATTATATTTTCATTTTATTTAAATCTCTAAAAAATAATGAGGTAATCGATGCATCATCATGGTGTCATAAATAATTTAATTTATTTAATGTCTAAAAATTATAAAGAAAATATCATGATGTAGGAAATCTTTTTATCTTTCCAATTACTATTTATAGTAAAAAAATATGACTTGTACAACCCCATTTAAAAATTGTTTTAGTAAAACAACTCATGTTTGTGACATTTTCATTTTATCTTTAAATAAAAGTCATTAATGTCATTATCTTACAAAAGTGGCTCCATGGGGTCCCCAAAATCTACCCATGGGTTGTCTTGGTCGGCCATGACATATCCAATAATGGTAGGACATGTGTCTAGGTCATCTCATATTATTAAAACATTATCTTTACCTTAAATTACACTAATTACCACTAATCGCGATTAAAAACATAAAATTTACTATTCACTAAAAAAATTATTTTAATTCAATTGAACAACATTTTACTTCCTAATGACAACCATGTATGTCAGATTTTTGAAATTCAAAACATAGAAGTGGTAAAGTATTATTTAAATGAAAAATCTGTTTTTTATGTACCACTTAGTTGTTTCACTATTCATAAAAAATTGAAGTTTTTTAGAAAAATACAAAAACATCTCCCTAAGATATATTTGATATTCTGAATTCAAAAATGATATCTATTTTACAAAATTTAAATCATATAAGTTACATTAATTAATTTAATAATTAATTCCCTCTGTCATGACAAATGGCGTGTTTTTATGAAACAATATATATCAAAAGATTGACACTAGTTTAAGTCAAATTTCATAGTGAAATTAATTCCAATGACCACTATGGGATTAAATGGTAAAAATATATTCTAATTTCACTTTAAAACCAATTCAAAAGTTAATCTAATCATATAAATAAATTATATCAAAAAGAGGTTTAGAATTAAAATACAACATTTTTCACTATTCATTAAATAAAATGAACTTTATCGGAAAAATAACAAAAATTTACAAAAAGTAAATTTTACTTTCCCGATTCTAAAGAAGAATTTTATTTTGTCAAATATTACACAAAAAATTGTCAAAAAGTGGATTTAGAAGTGGTTCTCCATCAAAAGGCGGTTAATCATCTTTTTAAAGAATATTAGAATGTTTACGCTTAAAATTGGATTCATTCGCATTTTTAATCCTTTAACATTTATTATAAAGAGTAAAAATATTTGACAAAAATATATAATCATTTTGTAGTTAGGTCTGTTCATTCCTGCCATTAAAAAGGTTAGGCGTTAACTACCATTTAAAATAATATTATTTTATTATTAGAGTGCAACGTAAGATTCCCAAGAAACACGTTGTTGCGTATTGGGTACGCCATCGAGCATAATGTCCCCTTTAAAGTAATATTAGTATTTTATTCACAAATATGGATAAATTTGAAAATGTCATATTCTATATTTACCTGGGTTGTTACATCCTTCCCCCCTTTTGGGAATTGCGTCCTCACAATTTTAAAATTGGGCTTGGAATATTCATTGAAAATCCCAAATCAGAACAAGAGTTAGTAAAACAATCACTTTAAAACAAATAAATAGAAGTACAAAGGTCACCCGAGTTAAACCATACTAGGATTCCATGTAGGAAAACATGAATATGGAGAAAAAAACAAATGGTCATGTTTTGAGGGAGGGTGATAGAAAACATGTTTAGGAGAAAGTTAACCACAAGAAAATCACGTACTTGTGGTGGGTTAAACAATATTTGATTCCCCCGTAGGAAAATGTAATCGGAAGATTTTTTTTAAGTTACTTTTCATTGAGGAATTTATTTTTGATCTTAAGGAAAAATACTTACTTGTCATGTTGACTTTAAAATTTTACTATATTTCTTACACAAACTCGTAATTTCCCCAAATGATGAGTATTTAGGAAGACTTGTTTACATTAATAGAGCTATAATCAACTACTACAGAATAACCTAATTCCACAAAAGAGAACTATATAATTCACATGTATTTAGACCTTAACTAAAACAAAAACCTAAATGGATAGTATGAGATCAGATAATACCCAAAAATGATGAAAAACCCTATTCTTAATCTCCAAAATTTGTCAAACAATACCCAAAGTTCAACAAAGACTATTCAATAAACAATTTGTCCACAAAATTCTTCAATGTAAACCAAAATAAGATTGAATCCCAAATATTCGAAGGATTTAATCACATAGTCTTCCAAGGTACAAATTAACACTTATCTCCAAATAACATAAGTTTCTCTTAAAGTATCATATTGAAAAGTAATTAACCTAATCCCATATCCTCCATGATAGTTTAATAATTTCCATAGATAACCAAAAATCAACTTACACTTAATTCATAAAATCATCTAACTAAAAAGAATAAGTCATACTAACCAGGGACTTTACGTAGTCCAGTGGTAGGGAATAAATACCAGTCACACATTGGCTGTGGGTTCGATTCCCATAGTTTTTTACGACGTGATGGGTTGTCACACTATCTACGTGTTGTCCTTTTTATAAAACTCCAAAATTAACCCTAACATGTTTTAACCGCAATAGTTTCCTTATACCTCTAATTTTCATCCAAATTCATTACTATCTCAACTTCTTAACTCTTAAAGTCTTATTTCTCCACCATAAAATAAAACGATTCCCAAAATGAATAACAGCATACCTTGATCATGGCATCCACTCGGTGTCATCATCATCTTGTTCACGTAGGTAGAAGTCCCATGCATTACGACAATGATTTAGAGATACTTAAAAATAATTTGCTTCCTCCATCCAAATACAACTTATACAACATGGGTCATATGGGTGTTCACTGAAAAACAGTTTTGGAAAATAATCGTGTATGAAATATAATTCCAAAACATCTGATAAAACATGATTTCTATAAAATAGTTGGACAGAATTTGAGTTGAAACATTATATTATTGTTCCTTTTAAAATACCATAAGTATGTGCTGAGATACTATATTTTAAATGGAAATATAAATATGTTTTGCAAGGGTCTCCTTCCTCAGCACCATTTTTAAAATCAAAATATTCTTCAAATTATTGTGATAATTTAAAATATTGGAAAATATCTTGATAATATTTATCTTTCCGGAAAATATGATAATATTGCGAAAATAGTATTTTCCTAAATACAACCCATGACCCACGATGATAATGAGGTATAGTGGAGGTGTTTGATATCTCAAACAACTGCTTTTAAGTGAGTTATATGCTAGAAAAGGTTTTACAATCATCCGAAAATGACTTTTCAATAATTAGTGCCAGCATGTCATCAGGAAGAGATATGAATATCGTTTGAGATCCTCCTCCTTCAATTCGTAACCAACTTTACTTGACCTGAAAAAAGTTATAAAATAAGGATTTAACTGAATTAATAGATATAGGGACTAATCATGTGTCTAACAAAAACTCCTAATCCATAAAGTTGTCTAAACTGACTTCAGATACCAACTATAAGGCCCCAGCCTTAAACATTACTTAATCTTGAGATTTTTCAAGAATACACCTTGAGGATCGTTTTAGTTTTAGAGTTTTATATAATTAGATCATAAAACATTCATTACATCCCACATTTAAAAAATGTTGTTACAATAAAAGATAGTATTGCTTTTTCTGCATCAACGGAAACATATTTAAAATAAAACATGGTTTCTTTCTTAACACATCCTTGACACTATCATTATATCATGCACCTTTCCCTTGACCTGTGAAAAAAATTTCAAAAACATGGGATGAGCATAAAAAGCTCAGTAAGGGATATAAAAGTACGAAAAGAAAACATTAGTCCATGTATGAAAACATAATTTACTCATAAAACATATGAATTTTGACATACCTCATCAAATCATGAATAAATCATAGAAATCATAAGGCATAAATGTAAAATGAGGGATTCATAACATTCTTACATAGTGAGTAACCTTCTTGGTTACGTTTGGAATACCCATAATAGTATATTCCCTAAATCTCTTCGAAGAAACCTTAACGTTTAACTCTTTCTCGTTACCCAATTCATTGGAGAGCTATATTGGGCTCACCCGCCCTTAGTTTATCATGGAACCACCCGACTTCATAACAATGCCCAAGAACCATAACATAATCGTATCATGTAAAACATGCATAAAGGAAACATAAAATTTCCACATTTCAATCACAAGATATCAATACAACACATTGATATAATAAAAACATTATGAAAACCATTTTCGATACCAAAATAAAAGAAATGTAATACATTTAATTTATTTTTCATTTTAATAAAAAGTTAGGTTATGGCTTTTAGAGGAAGCCGAAAATCTAATAATGGTCACGATGGCAGAGAAGTCACTTTCGTCGCTTACGTACGACAAAAAAAACATTCCCTTTTGTCGTTTAGTAAATGATTCGTATAAAAAGATTCCTTTTGAATAATCGTAAAAGTTAAAGGGGTTTATACACGATATAAAAGAAAGTTGTGTATAAAACAAAATATGACTCAATTAAAGGAGATTGAGATGAATTCCCATACAAAAACGGTATCCTTGGGTTAAGGATAAATCAATTACATAATTATTTGTGACAAATGAATACACCAAATATAAGTGGATATTAAGTGTAAAACAATCAGAGGTTATTCACACATATTCATAGAACGATATATTCAAGGAGTACAATTTTATCCCAAAGAATCAAAATTGGGTTAAGATGTTCCCTTGAAAAAATTCGACAGCCTAACGACGTCACGTCAAAATTCAGAAAATGAGTTGATGAGAGATAAAAAGGGTATCTCATAACTTAGACATAAAATTTACATAAAAATGGATATATAAGAATATATCCTAACATAAGAATATTTAATTTAAAAGGCATAACAAAAGAAGTCTTTTTAAAAAGAGGAGGGTGAAGGGTTCCCTTACCGACTTGGGTAACTTTCGAAACATACACCCCATTGAAGAATGGTCATACAATGAATATGTAAATACCCATAAATGAAATTATATTACACAAGTAGTATAATAATGGGAATTACATGCAACAATCAAAGGAAATTGTGGAAAATGTAGCATAAATCTCATGGAAATAAAAGTGAGATGAAAAATCCCTTATGAAAACTCGGAAGCCTAGCAACACCACTTAAAACATCCAAAAATGGATTGATGAGATAAAAATAGGGACTCTAACCATATTAACATAAACTTTACAACAAGAGGTATATAAAAGAACATCCCACAACATAAAAAATAATAGCTTAAAAGAAGTGACATAAAGGAGAGTACTTAAAAAGAAAGAGAGAGGTTGGATCTCTTATGAAAATTCGGTAGCCTGACAGCTCCACTCAAAACATTCAAAATGGATTGATGAGAGAAAATATGTTCTCTCATCAAATGAACAGAAAGCGTAAAGTAAGAGTAATATAAAAGAACATCCCAATAATAATAAATATGATCTTAAAAGGATCGACATAAAAAAGTGTACTTAAAAAGAAAGAGAGGGGTATGATCCCTTACCTCAAGTCCGACTTATCTTGTTCGTTTCTATATATTCCTTTAAATCGGGTAAATCTTTTTTATTTGAGCTCAAAGGCTTTATTGGGAAGACTTCTGACCAATGTGAGGCCTCTAGGAGTAATAGAGAGATGTGGAGAGACAAAATGGGCAAGGGTTGGCCGAGCCAAAGGCTTTGGAAGTGTGGGTAAGGTGGTAAAGGTGGGGGCCTTGTATAAGAGGATAGGAGGATCACTCTTGGAAAGTTAAGAATAGATAGTTTGTTATAAAATTATTTTAGTATAAAAAAGGTCCCACAATTATAAATTTCTAGGATAAGGTGATAAGGGTTCTAAATCCACCAATCCAATAGGTTTTTGACAATTTTAGGACTTATATTTTACATTATATTTTCGTTTTATTTAAATCGTTAAATAATGAGGTAATTGCTGCATCATCATGGTGTCAAAAATAATTTAATTTATTTAATGTCTAAAAATTATAAAAAAAATATCATGATGTACGAAATCTGTTTAGATTTCCAATGAATATTTATATTAAAAAATATGACTTGCAAAACCCCATTTAAAAATTGTTTTAGTAAAACAACTCATGTTTATGACACTTTCATTTTAACATTAAATAAAAGTCATTAATGTCATTATCTTACCCAAGTGGCTCCATGGGGTCCCCAAAATAGACCCATGGGTTGTATTGGTCGGCCATAACACATCGAATAAGGGTAGGACATGTGTCTATGTCATTTCTTATTATTAAAACATTATTTTTACCTTAGATTACACTAATTACCTCTAATCGCGATTAAAAACATAAAAGTCACTATTCACCAAAATAATTATTTTAATCCCATTGAACCACATTTTACTTCCTAATGACATCCATGTATGTCGGATTTTTGATATTCAAAACACAGAAGTGGTAAAGTTTCATTTAAATGAAAAATCAGTTTTCTGAGTACCACTTAGTGGTTTCACTATTCATCAAAAATTGATGTTTTTTAGAAAAATACCAGAACTTCACCCTAAGCTAAATTTGATATTCCGAATTCAAAAACTATATATATTGTAAAAAATTCATATCATATAAGTTACATTAATTAATTTAATAATAAATTCCCGCTGTCATGACAAATAGCGTGTTTTTATGAAACAATATATATCAACAGATTGACACTAGTTTAAGTCCAATTTAATGTGAATTTAATTACAACAAACACTATTGGATTAAATGGTAAAAATATATTTTAATTTCACTTTAAAACCAATTAAAAAGGATAATATAATCATATAAATAAATTATAATAAAAAATGGTTTTGAATTAAAATACAACATTTTTCACTATTCATTAAAAAAATGAACTTTGTCGGAAAAATACCAAAAAATTACACAAAGAAAATTGTGATGTCCCCATTCTAAATAAGAATTTTATTTTGTCAAATATTACACATAAAATTGTCAAAAAGTGGATTTAAAAGTGGTTCGCCATCAAAAGGCGGTTAATCAACCTTTTAAAGAATATTAGAATGTTTATGCCTAAAATTGTATTCATTCTCAATTTTAATCCTCTAACATTTATTTTAAAGAGTAAAAATATTTGAAAAACATATATAATCATTTTTTAGTTAGTTCTGTTCATTCCCTCCATTACAATAGTTAGGCGTTAACTACCATTTAAAAAAGATTATTATTTTATTATTAGAGTGCAACGTAAGATTCTCAAGAAACTCGTTGTTGTGTATTGGGTACGACATCGATCATAGAGTCCCCGTTAAAGTAATATTAATATTTTATTCACAAATACAGACAAATGTGAAAATTTCATATTCTTTATTTACCTAGGGTGTTACATTTCATCTGAACGATTGGTTGAAAAAAGTATTCATTTACATGGGTGTTTTCACTACATGAAAATTGTGTTTTTCTATGGAAATCATCTTGGATATACCTCATTTCTAATGGATGTAATCATGTGGCCAAAAAGAGACATCATTTGACTAAGGTCTCATAATAATAATTATATAGTGAAAAGATGTGGACAACTAGGATTTATATGTGCATCACATAATAGAAGATTTCATAAGAGAATTACAAGATCATAATGAGACCACATAAAATAAATGGGATTATGTGAGGGAATCGATGAACATGTGTTTGGGACTGATCATTAGAGAAGTATATAAAGACAAGGATAGATGGAATTTAGGGTGAATTTATAGGATGTTTTCATACCATGGCCAGGGACCTATGGATGCTTTCATGAAGGGATTTTTAATCTTATAAGGAATCACCAGATTGTGTTAGCTCCTTTAATAAATTATTGTTAAAATAACAGTGTGGAATGATATTTACCACATAATATAATGATTTTACCTTTAGGATATCACATGATGGGTTTTTATGATCGCTTAATGATAATCTGCAATGGTGGTAGTAGACTCTCAATCTCCTCTATTTCCCTTCTTTGCTTCTCCCCTCATATTCTATCTTCATATTTCCTCATGTGGGTAAATGTTATAATGGATGAATGGTTTTACATATGAAAAGGTCGGTTGATGGTAGTTCAAAATTACCTAGGAAATATTATACATGAAATGCATTGAGGCACTGGAGAGCCTCTCATTTGTTTCATATAATGTTCACGCGACCGTAAGAATGCTTCAACAGGCACATGATAGACTTAATATCTTATGATTTCATCACTATGGGTTAAAAAGATTCCCATGAAAACCATACAACCATATTTAAATGACCTTATAGATAAAATGAGGCTCTTGTACTGAATTCATGTGGTGTCATGACTATCTTCATTTAATAGTTTCATAGAACTCAAAATAAATAGGCCTATATTTATTCGTTGTTCATTCATGCAACAATTGTTTTGTGGGATTCACATTATCATTGTTTTGTGGTAAGGATTTAGTGAGAAATTTATTTGCATAAATGGAGAGTATCAATGATATTTCTGTGGTGGATCATGACCAGCTTCTCATGACTAGTTTCATATGAAAAAATAATGAAAATATGAAGTTTGAAGGCTCTTGCGTACACTGTATCTCATGCGAACAATTTGAATTAAGTTTTCTATTATGTAGAATCCTATTTAAATTGAATAAACCATTTTTCATCTTGATATTTCCACTTTTAATTTTCAATATTGTATTCATTAAATGATATTATGATATTTTATTCTTTGATGCATAACATACATGAAAAAAATATTCATGAAATATTTAGAGTCGTTGAGAAATTCATGTATGACTCAGTTTGATTATTGCAATAGGATGATATGGTGACCATTGAACGATGGATTAATTGAATCATATGGTTTATTTCACTACATTTAAATAAAAGAATATGAATAGGGGAAGGTGATCGAGTTGTTGTAGATTACACAGGAGACCGATTAGACGGCTCCTTTCGATTTTATTAGGCCAATAAGCATCAATACACATATTCTAATGGTTGGATAGTTCACATGTTCAAATCTATTCAAAAAATGTTTTCACATAGATTGAGTGTTATTATCTACCTATCACAAATGCTCTATTCACCATACATACATACTATGGTTGGATCCCAACTATTGCACGCACCAACCCATTATGGCCAAAATTTCTCTTTTACTGCTACGATACGGTGCATTACTTTGACTATTATTCATTCTCAGTCCAATTCACCACTTTTTTCCTATTATATCTTGCCAAGATGGATCCCTAGGTGTGGTTGAGGAATCAATCACATGATCTTGGGTTGAGATTTATTGGGAAGCTACCCTTGGCTAGCGATGTATTTTTTTTTCCTAAAGGAATATACTAAAATGCATATAATAATTATTTATGTAAAATGAATATATTAATTACCAAGGGGTAAACCATTATTAAATTATCCCAATCTCATATTCACCAAGGATTATTAATTTTTGTTATTTATGAAAAATATATCTATATGTTTTGACTATATCCATACTTCATGAATCTTAAAAAAAATTATTTTTCCCAATAGTGGATTCCTAGAACAGATATAATATAAAATATACATATTGATGATGAAAATACAATTCATTTTTTGGGAATATGTCTAATAAAACATTTATTATTTTCAATTTAATTTTTTTGTAAAATAATAATTTTCGGTTATTTTATTTTTAACCCATTATGATTTTTCATTTGTGACAGAATTGAAATTTGATGATGGTTTACTACCATAAATATCTCTATTTTTTTTAAAAATGTTTATCCACATTTTTATGATCATATTTATTCTTCCGAATAAATAAGTATCATTTAAAATTAATTTACATAATATTTGGAGAATTTATTATAGTGGGATTGGTGATTTTAAATTGAAATATTCCTTATTAAATCAAATCCATATTTTGTTACCACTGAATCCATGTAAAATACATGTTTATCATAAAATAATCTCTCATGAAAATATTAAACATTTAACAAAATTTTTTGTTTTTTTTTGAGATATTTTTTAGAATGGAAATTCTAAATACGATAAGGGCGTTTGAAAAATAGATAAATGTATAAAAAATTATTATTTTTTAAATAAAATTATTCATTTTTCCTTAAATGCATTTATTGAATAATTATTTTAATTATTAAATGTTATTTATATAAAACATCTTTTTTCATTTTCATTGAATAATTTATGACATGAAATTGTAAAAATCGATAATTTATTCATCTATTTGAATAGTTGTGTATCAGTAAATTAAAGGGATTAATATTTTATATATAATAATCATAATATAAGATAAAATAAAACAACAACTCCGTTACATATTTTTTCCTATATTTTGAAATTATAATTAGAAAAATTATAATACAGAGATAATGACAATGATCACATGAAAATATGAAGTTAATATTAATAAATTAAAATTAGATCATATAAAAAATGTAAGCCTCTCTAAATTGCTAAATTTCCACTAATTTTATATTTCCATTCAAACATGTCATACACTATTTATATGGTGAAATGATAAATTAGTAATGTTCAGTATAATATCTAAAATTCATTTTATAACTGATCCTAATACACTTGATCTATATATAAAATTTGGGGATTAATTAAATTAAATAAAATAAAAGGTTTAGATTCTAATGGAGATATGTTTGAATTTATAAAGGATAAGTATATGGGAAATTTTTATTGAATATGATACCAATTAAAAAATTATTAATAAATTTTAGGTCCAATAATTACACTATCATTTAGTTCAATGGAACATTGTGGCTAAAATTTAATTTTTTAAATTTGTATGTTATGAATATTTCCCTTTTTAACCTCTGTATTTCTTAAAACTCTTTTCCACTATATTAAGATTATTTAAAATGTAAATTACCTTAATGATAGTAAGGGATTTATTATTATGATTGGGGAAATAATATCTTAACTTAAATGGATTATTTTGCATATCGCATAGGTAAAATAAAAAATCATTTTGAGGTATATTTTGCTATATTTGATCGAAATCCAAAAATAAAAAATATTGACCATGAAATAATTATAATTCGTTGGTGAGTTGGTAAATAATATAGGAATATTATTGTGTATAAAAAATAGATACTATTAAAACATATGTTTATATGATTTATTGGGATTCATAGAAATACTAAATTATATTGTAATTAGAAATAATATTAATTTTAAAATTTGTATTTGACTGAAAAAATGAATTTTATAGGTATGTGTTAAATTTACAAGATGATGTTATTGATATGGGGATTACGGTATTAAATTATAAATGAGAATTACAATGTTTACACTAAATTAAATGAATAAGTACTATGGTTTTTCAAACCACTATGTACATGGTGGTGAAACTAGAGGGTGTACATTGGGGTTTTCCCAGTGTGGGTAGTTCGGATACTTAGGGAACTATACAAGACCTATGGTCATTTTATTATGTTCCATAATAGTCATATAAGGGGTGTCTTTTTGTCACCCTTTATATCATTCAAATTCTATGTCTCACAGAATAGGTACATACACTGACTTTCCTTTTTCTTTTTTCATATTGAATCCCCTTCCCTTACGATTATATTAGGATCACTAATTTATCAATTAATGTGATAACATATATTGTTTGTTTTGTTCCTTAATGTATATCTCTCACATAAATGTTTTGTTTTGTTTTTGGTTTGGATGATTGATTCCACCAAATTATGGCGGAATGAAAAAAATGATGGGGATTTTTTTCCTAGTTCATATATTTAGTTTGGAAGGGGAGATTTCATGTTTTATAATTTCAAACTAGAAATTATATGTCATTTAATGTGTTATTAAATTTTTTTCATCAGCCATATGTTAAATTATTTGATGAATAGGTATGGGAAATTAGGTGTGTGTTTTGGATATAAGTCTAGGTGCATGTTTGTTTTTAATCTATTTCATGAAGTGTTATTATGTGGGAAAATTATTATAATTTTGTTATGTTTATAAAAAAATGAATAATTTATTATCATAATGTAAATTTTATTATAAATTGGGTTTAAATAAATTTTCTAGATCATTGATCATTTTATGGGATCCGGGATTCGGGCAATGATGAGCATGATCATGGATTTAATAATAAATCTTAGTTAGAGAGAAGTGGTAAACATGAAGAAGAGGGATGACTCCTTATTACGGGTTGGTGGTCCGTAATATTAACTTCTATATATTTAATTAATATATTTAGAGTTATTTTAATGCATATATAACCTTGTATATCTATTTCAAGTGAATTTTGATGGGTATTGGGATATATTGGACAATTTAATTGAACTGGTATGGTCATAAAAGTTATCCAACAATTTAAACATTAAGCTTCTGATATCTAAAATACTATTTTTGGATGTAACCATGGATTGTATTGTTATTTTCACCTTATGTTCATTCGTATTTTTGTAATGGAATGAGTTTCCTATTGAGTCCTATAATGAGGTGGCTTATGTTTAGTTGAGAATAGTGGTCCATCAAAAAGACACAGAAAGGTATCCTTAACGGACCTTATATGACTTCAGATATATTGGGGGATAAAATTATAGTATGGCCATATATTATGGTGAATTGTTTTGTAGGCCAAACAAGAGTTTAATGTGATTCACTAAGGGAGGTTGATTGGGTAAAATATAAGAGACCATTTCACATAGAGTGTAGATATGAGATTCATTGGTAATGAGCAATTTGATAAATTCCCTTAGTGGGAAGCTTATCTGATAGGTCAAGGATAATATTTTTCACCAAAAGTGGTATTTTGGAATGATGATATCTATCCAACCATTGGATGAATCCTATAATTATTGTTTATAATGGGTTTTTTATCATACCATGTACATGATAATAATGTATTAAAATATAATTCCCAATATAAGGGGAATGTCAAGACAATTAATTCCTAAGGTGAAAAAACTATAATATTTTTCAATAGAATGTTAGGATAAGACACCTCAAAACCTATGATATATAATAATAATACTTCAAATAAGATTATTTACAAAAAATGATTCATAGAGATGGTATTACCTATATTGGGATTGTTTCTAGAAAATAGATAAATATATGGTTCACCAATACCTAAATTGTTTCCAACAAATATTTATCCAATACTGGGAGAGTTTCCATCCAATAGTATGATATTTTGTATCCTAGTATTGGGTGTATTTACCACTAATATTGGACAATGAATATCTATACTAGGTGAGTTTTAAATATATTGGTTTGTATGTGGTTTCCCTATGTTGGGTGAAATTACTTCATCTTTTTATACTCACGGGTTCCTAGAATAATCTGTGTTTCCATATAGTATCAAATTTTAATACCAAATAATAGGAAAATTAATGAAAATTCATTAACAATAATTGCATATTTTCAATGAATTACTAGCTTGTTGTTGATATTTATTCCTTCAATAGGATTTTATTCTTAATAAATTATAATTATGTTTTATTTTGGTAGGTTATGATGGACACTATTAAAAGAATTTTTTCTATTTACATTAGTTTTGATTCCAACCCTAACATTCATTTCATTGAATTTGTTTAGAATTGTAGCCAATTTTCCCAGATATTTTAATGAGATTTATAGTCAATGAAACACAATATGATTATATTTCAATTTGTTTGGAAATATGGAAATAATTATCATTAGTATAATAGATTATATCATTATCATTCATAGAATCACAATTTTGCAATGGTTTTGTGTGGTATGATTGTATTCAAAATTGACACTAATAATGAAAGAATGAATCATCCATTAGGATGAAATATTCATTACACAATTATTTAGTTTGTGTAATACGTGTAATTTATTTATTTATTACATTTCATTCAGTACCTTAATGGAAATATATAGTAGTTATTATTAAAAGTACCAATCAAATTTTCCAAATCTGTTCAATACTAAAACCATACTCTTTTTTATTCATGATTTTTATACCTTATTTTTCACATGATGATTCTAGTAATGATAACTGTAATGGATGAATTTTTTTTCAACTTTTATTCCATTCTGTACATATATTTACTTATACTGTGTTTTTTATTAGGGATATCAATAGTGGAGTAATATTGATTTATATACACACACTAAAAATAATATCTTTATTGAATTCATATACCTACTAGTATATATGATTGATAGGAAGAAATTCAATTACATGTGGGTGGGATGGAGTATCATGATATGGGGTTTAGAGAGATATACATAGTGATTCCAAGGATTATTTTTTTGGTATATTTGTCTTTTAATTTTTTATTCATTTACTATTTATTATATGATTATATGGTGATCTCATGTTAATGAATTATTATATAACAAACAAGAGTTACATTTATATAAAAATTTATATATTTATTAATTTATTATTTACACTAAAATTTCTTATTATTCTATTTTTTTATCAAATTTATGTATTTTGTTTGTAAATTGTAGATAATTTTATATGACCACACTATAGATAAAGTCTCAAAAAACTATTTATAAAATTAAATTAGTAATTTTAATACTTTTTTTGATTATGGAGGCACATAATTGGTTATATAATGATCTAGTTTATGTGTAGTTTTTGTAGAATTTGAGGAGGATATTATAATGTATCATCAAATATTTTTTTATATTTCCTATTATCTGGGAAATGGTAGATATAGATAATACTAGTAAAAAAAGAAACATATGTTATTTTATTTCCATTATATTCCATTTATATAGGGAATTAAAATAATCTTCGTATTTGGGATCAACGGTCATTCACTTCGGACTTACATTTTATCTATTTAAGACAAATTCTCTTTTTTTATGTCTTATTCTTTTAATCATTTTTGGGTAAAAATAGACTGTGTAGATGTGTCATATTTCACACATGGTTTCTCATCTAATATGCATGATTATATGTGATTATGATACTTGTAAAAATTGATGAAAAGAGGCATATTAACTAAATAAATCAATAGTAATATATTAAAATTTCTCCCATATTAATTATTACAAGGATTTTACTTTTTTAGAATGCACTAGGATGACTTTATGGATCATAATAACTTGATTATGAAGTTATTGAGATGCACATCATTTTCATGAAGAGAACTATGTAGTAGGTAGTATGGGTATTGAGATTCATGATAATAATGAGATCATTGGGATGGGAAGATAAATCATGATATATAGTTAATATGTGAGATAAAAATTCTCAAAATAAGATTTATGTACAGTGAAATCATAAGGTGTGCGGACCATATGATAAAAATTAATAAATAATGTTGATGAGATACAAATAATGATGGGTTTTGATAGGTTTTCTTTATGATTATAAGGAATATTTTTTATTTTTTTCTTGACTTTTTTAATGATATATTGGGGTAGTCCAAGGGGCAGTGTTTATACAATTAATTTGGATGTTTTAAGAGAAATAATGAATTTATATGTAAATTATAAGTCTGAAGAAAACACTGTTTATGTGTTATTAGGTTATTATTCAAGGGAAGTAGATTGCCTTGGATTTTTTTAGATAAGTATACAGGTATTGGATAGAGTGAGACGGGTTTGAAATGAATGTGAGGTAAGGTTATCTACATTATTCAATTGGTTATCCTTCGATTGATGTGATACAACTAGTAGTGTTATTAATTTTGCTATGAGGAGAGGTATATTTAGGGTGTATTTATTTTTTCAAATGTTTCTCAGTGAACAATGGTTGTAGTGATAGACCATTATGAATGTGGTTCAGATACAATATTTCTCTACGAACACTTTAATGGATTATAAAACTTCATCTGTGGTAATTGTGGTGGTTTAACCTATGATATTACATAGGATACTGATATTAGTGATTGATTATGAATTACCCACTAAGTGTGAAATTTGGCACATATTGATGAGTTTAATCTCAATATCTCTAATGTATGGAGATTCATTTATTAGTGCCATGTGATTTTTGTTAATTTACCATGTTGAATATTGTCAATGTATAATAAATATTGATGATTCCTTGTAAGTGGGTGGAATAAGATAATATATAACTCATAATTGATATTTTGAGAATAATATAATTTTTACTGGCCTTAAGTTGTGAGTATGAATTTTTATATAGTAACAGACTCCACAATTCATTGACTAGTTGGAGTTATGTTTATAGATTCTAATGGTATTTCGAGAATTATCACCCTTGGGATGATACCAATTGTATGAAGAATCGTAAAATTATGTTCAAGTCCTTATATGGTTAGAGAAATTAGGAATTTAATTAGTTTCAGTTATTATTCTTTGTTTTTGTTTGAGATATATAGATGCACCGAGTATGGTAAAATTTTGATTAACTAATGATAATCGGTGGAATTTGGTGTGTATAGTGTTGGAGATGGCTTATCCATAGTGTCATTATGAGACGATTGAGTGTTCATAATATTCATAATAATATTTAGACTGCTAGGTTATATGGGTGATGATATATTAATTATTAGTGGTGGAAATGATTGATAGATGATAGAAGGGTGGTATTGAATGTTAGAGGAAAATTTAGATTTTTTTATTTTTATAATGTATCCATAGTGAGCCTCAATTTTTAATTGTTTGTAAAAAATGTATTTTTCACTATTATTGAAATATGATGTATTTTTTTATGGGTTGGAGTTCCTGATTCCCGTGGTAGTGAGTGAGGTTTCTAGTTTTTGTGGATATAAATTAACGTTTTGATGTTACAATTATTGAATTATGGTAAACTATATTGTGGTGTAATGAAGAACATTGATAGTTATGGATCATATGGTGGAAATTGATGGGTGGTTTTATCAATTTGAAATTATCAGGAACATGTGTATTATTGTTATGAAGATGATGAAATACAATATGGACATTGATCATGGAAAGAGGATAATGGAAATCCTCTGGTCTAGAGAAAATCAACAAATGAATTTAGATATATCCATTGATTTGGAAGTAATCATACAAACTATTAAAAATGATATAATGATGGATTAAGAACTATTTTGGTTGATATTTATACATTTAAAATGATTATAAGTGGACATGTTGTGTTTTAAAAGAAATTAATACAAATACATTATTTATCAATATGAGATGATAATGAGACATTAGTACATTTTATTACTATTATGTTATAGAATTTGATAATTATAATAAATGGTTCATTGGTTTTGTCATATTTTTAATCAAACTGATTATAATAAAATATTTTTCATGGAATGTAATCAGTAATGTGATTTAATCTTTGGTTGGTACTACGAACTATAGGTGTGTATGGTTGAATGTTTAGGTGTATTGTATATTTTGTGGTGATCTACAACAGAGTTAAAATTTCAATTATATTAGATTGATTTCAATTAATAAAAACCCACATCGTTCACTATAATAAATCCATTTCAACTAAGTTAGTTAAATTATTCAGTGTCATATAAATATCCCCAGTTGGTTTCAAGATTCGATTATTATTGTGAGGTAATGTATGGTTATTTTAATACATGATCGTGGGTTATTTTTGAAAATTTATTTTTCATATCATTGTATTATTCACTATATTAATAATTTCAACATATATTTAGCATCCTAATATTTCAAAAAATATTTAGTTCAATTATTCTAATGTTTTATTTATCTCGTATTATGTTTGGGAGTAGGTGTTTAGATACAATATATTTGAATAATGTTGTTAGAGGACGATTCATTGATGGGATTCACGGGGATGATATGTGTTATGATGGGTATTTATAATTACATTAACCATTATGCTTTAGTTTTATTAAATATAGTTCAAGATCTAGTGAAACTGGATGTGGTGTTAATATTAAATGAAAAATTTCTATTTGGAATAGAATCTTTTGTGCATGTTATATATGATTAAAATGTAAAATTTTATGTTAATTTTTTTATATATAATCTCAATACTAAATTTAGTTTTTTAATTGAAATGGAAAAAAGTCTCCAGAGTATCCCTTTATTGCCTGGTATGAGGCCACTTAGTACAAGAGAAAGAAGTAATGGGGTTTACCCTAGTTTGGAATGTTGGTGGATACTGTAAGAAACATGCTACATGGCATCCCATCAAAATATTTATTTATACGGATCATAATTAGAATTTTTGGTCATTTTAATATATATTTAAGGATATATTCTACCAAATAGAAGATTCTTGGATGAGATGGGCCATTCTTCCGCATTTCTCATATTTGAACTCCCTTATATTCATAGTAATTTTTCTCAATATTTCATTTTTTGGTGATATATTCCTTACACCCATTTAAATATACCTTTATATCCTATATTTTTGGTGGATTAACATTGTGTTCTAATCCATGATTTCATATGATTATACAGTAATCACACCAAAATGATATGGATTTATCTCTAGGATCCCAAAGAAGGTACCAACATTGAATTTGTATATGGTTTTATGCCATTTATAGGATGTTATTCCATCTAGTGAGTAACTATTTTATTCTCATCATTAATATATGGACATAAATAGTTAATTATTATATGAAATTAAGGATTTATCTTATTACTGCCTAAGAGGAATGTTGTGGAAGATATTCACTCTCTTGCATGATAATTCAACGGGTGAGAACCACCCAATATTTTGAATGAAGTTAATGAGCTATTGAATAAATTATAAATTGAAAGTCAAATTTATTTTTAATTTTTAATTATTAATGTAAGTGTTTCATTGATTGATTTATGTTTTTTATGACATTGGGGGATGATTGTACGAGTTTGGATATGATGGTTGGGATGGGATAATGTGATGAGTGTATCATGATGAAAGTGTAAAATATTGTATATGAGGCCAGTTTCAATTATTATTACATAGTATATATGAAATCACCATGTTTAATATTTCATAATATAGGGTTTTTTTATATGAAATTCTTGATTAGAGTGGTTGGGGCCTGTGTAATTATTAGACTATAACAAACACAATAATTCATTGGTGGGGATCCCTCATGTGTTCCATAGGGAATATTATTTTATTAAAACCCCAATAAGATAATTATAATATGGTTCATTATGATTGGTATATCAATGGGTGTTCATCATTTTATATGTTATTGAGTTGGATAGTGTGACCTCATATGAGGGGGGGGGGTTAGATATTTTTCAGAAAATTGGGTGATGAGATGACGAAATAAATGGATATGTAAGGGACTTTATGGGATATAAGATTAATTGGGGGAACAATTATGAGAATATACCTATATTATATTTATTAGACAAGTAATCCTAGTACATATATAATGATGGAATCATAAATGTTGTTGTAGAATGATGAATAACAATTATCATCTCACTGAATAGTGGGTATACGAGAAGACATGTTCGAAATATTAATGAGAATGACACTATGAGTTTGTGTAAAACATGAGACACATTTTGGATAATGGAAAATTATAATGATTTAATTTTGGAATAATAAATATTGAATAACAATTGGTATATTTTTTTTCTATTTATAGTAAATTAGTGTATCATGTGACCTTGGAAATGATTATTTTGATTCCCAACCTAATAGAAGAGATGAAAGATAAGTTATGATATGTGGTGAATGAGATGAAATAAATAATATTTTATTATGAAGGACCAATATTAGGGAAAATTTCTCCAACTAAAACATATATATTCATAATTCATGACATAATTCTATTCCTCCTATGATACATGGAGATTAAATTAGCTGGGTTAGTAGCATACTTTTCATGCAGTACAATATAGTTGTTCTTTATGGGTAAAATTTATATCTTTTAGCTGATATTGATGTTCATGATTGGTCACATTTCAAACAAGTAGTCGATACCGATTTCATAAATTATGTGTGTTAGTATCCTGATGTATGATATGTTATTTCCATGAATTGATCACATTATTAACCATGTGTTGATGTTGATTCCCTAGAGTCAATTCGTTATGATTAAGTATATAGATTTTTTGTTTCAATGGGATAAATGTATTACAAACTGTTGGTCAATTAAATAACTTATATAGGATTTTTTATCTAGTAATTGAAATTGATTCCCTATATTGTGTGTGTTTCATTGAAATAGTTATTATTGGTTCCCATAACTATATTATATGATTACATAATGGTCCTTACATTGTATTTGAGTCTGGTGTATGAAAATGATATAATTTTTATTGTATTTAGTTTAAAAATGAGTTTAATCATATTTTTATTGGGTATTAAGGTTTTATTTAAAACCAAATTAAATAGCTTGAGCGATATATGAAATTAGGATTGGTATCCACTTATTATATTGATAATTTTATTTTTTTGGAAAAGATGAAATCCAAAATCATCAGGTTATTATATCATATACTAATTTATGGAAATATTTCCATTTATCCACAGTTATATTTGATTTTTTGAAAGACAACTCTAGAAAGTGTAAACATATGATTGAGCCATCGATTAGTGTGAAATCTTCCATACACAACAGTTCTATGAGTTTTATACATGTGACTGATTTGGAGCGACAATTTAATCTATCACATGAGTGTACATATATTATGGATTTTATTATAGATATTTTTCATGGTGTAATAATATTTTTAATACCCATAACAGGCATTTGAAATTTACATAGCATACATACCTCATGGTTGATGTGTACGATTAGGAATAAAACCAAGTATAAGTGAGCAGTATTGAGGAGAATAGTGGGGGATTTAAATATAGGTTTTCGGTGTGGTTGGGGAAAATGTAGAGAGTCTACTTACTATTTTGTTTTTTATTCAAATAAAATAAATTATCATACCATCAGGTGATTATTCGGAGATGTAAATTAGTATTTTACACATGATTTTAAATTTAATCATACAATTATTATTTTTATTACATTATTGTATCCTGTGTAATTAAATGTTTTTAGTACGGATATCTTATTTATAGATACTTGATCTCATTAATTATTATTTCCAGTTATTGTATTTAAGTAATATGCTACCTGTATAGTTTATGAGACCCTCATCTATAGTAAATAACATCTGATGAACAAGTATGTTCATTTGAGAACATATATTAAATCGAACATTGAAATATTCGTTAATTCTAGTTAATACTTACAAATATACTAGGGTAATTAATATATTTTTGATATCAAAACTCATTATCACCATGAATTTATTCAATTATTTAATAAAATGTCTTAATTTATTCACCGCTAATTTTTGGAGTGATGTTGTTCTCGAGTAGGAGGTTGTCTTCATCAATGGGTATAATATATAGAGGAGGGGAAATTTATATCGCTTTTATAGAAAAAATCTCAATCTCAGTCATAAATGACTAAATAATTATTTAAAAAATGGGTCCCCTTTTCTATTAATGGTTTATCAATTTTTTAATAAAATAATCCAAAAAACATTTACCACCATGTGAATTGTGCATTCTATATTTTTAAAACACTATTAATTAATGATAATATAGTGATAGTTTCATCATATCAATAATGATTTATATTTATGCATCATGTTCTGGATTTAGTTTAAAAAATATGATATAATTTTATTAGTGGATGGAAAATTATAAAATGAAAGATTACATTGTTATTCTAGTTAAAAAACCATTGTCTACCTCACTTTTAGTAGAACATTATGTGATTTCCATGTTAATGATAATTATATATGGGTACTCCAAAAATATTATTTTTATAGTAATCATGTTTTTAACTATCTCTAAAATCCTAAAATAAATCCATATATTTAATATAAATTGTTAATTTTATAGGATCAATGTCATTATTTTTAAATTCCAGAGTTGATCAACTCCATAGAATATATAAAAATATCTGAAAATAATAATTCAATGAAATTTCTAACGGTTTCCATCAAATTGTAAAATATTTATGTTGAAAATGAGTAGATAGAGCTGATAGAGTCTTTGGAAAACGTTCTTTAAATGTCATTTGTTTTACATCATTAACGATATTTATGCATAAAATCTTCAATAATTTATTTATATTCTCCTCCAAACTATTATTTACGAAATTGGATAGATTATAAAAACTAAACATTATTTCCATACCAGTAAATCAATGATACTATAAATATCGTACTCATTTCGGTAATGTAATCAATTCTATGAACACATAATAGTGTATGAATCATTCAGAGAGGACACATATTTTTATTTCAATTTCCATATGATTAGTGGTTAGTTGTGTCTTCTAAAATGATGTTTTATAGGTATTTTTATTATTTTTGTGTGGTTGTTTTTATGATTTACTCGGTGGGGAATTTTTTTTTATAATAGTTCCACAAGGTGAGGAATTTTATTTTAATGGATTTGGGACAGGTACATAAATGTTCCAAAAGTGAGGGTTATTTGTTGAGGTGATTATGTGGTGTTTATTAATATAATGAATTATGACTCTAATACCCTTGATACTTTGTCATTGAAACTGTAGTGTAATATTCATGTACATAAGAAAGAGAGTCATTTTAATTCCCTATTCTTTCTGAGTGTCACTTTTTCATTCAAGGATTCATATTTCATTTTAGTTGTCTAAGGTCGATTGTTAAGATATTATTAGATAATGATCAGGGCTATATTAGATTTTTAGAAGTTATGGTTTCAATTATTGGGTTCCACATATTAAGTAATCCTATATGTGATATTAGATTATCACTAGAAGTCCACTAAGTACCCTATCACCTAATAAATTTCTTTTTTATCATGGTGGTCCCACTAGTTACCCTATTGTACCAAAAAGAATGTACTATATATACGTTTTCTTGTGTGGGTGTTTTTTGATTTTTACCTTCACCCTTATTTCACACTTCAGTCTTCTCCCATTTTTTTCATTCCTCTATTTTGATAGAGATATTCTATTTATTCCACTTCGAATCATCGTCATCTTATTCATGAATCATTATTTCATGTATTTACCATGATTTTAAATGAAAAAAATAATGTAAAGCTTCCCATCTCTCTAATTTTCATTATTGTACCTTCTAATTCATATTTCCTAGTTTGTAGATAGGGATTCTCGAGTGAATTTCTTATGATCAAGATGTAATTATCCCTAGACCATGGGTATTATATTATTTTACTTTATTCAGTCTCAGAAACCTTGATTTATCATTATTCATCACTTTTTGGGAGAAGATATTATTTTTGTACTAATCCAATAGTAAATTTGATTCTATGGTAATATTTAAGGTTATTTATTTGATATTATTTAATCCATTAGGATTATATATTTCTGAGTTAATAACAAATTTTAATTCGAATATATTTATTTAGGGTTTATAATGTTATAATTTATTTTTATATATATTTCAATTCATTTGTTTATGGATTTATAATTTAATAGTTTATAGGGTATTTTTATCATCATCTTGATACTCTAAATATTTACATTGGTTATATTTTTCTCTCAAATATATGAGTGTTTCATGGATAATGCAATCGCATTTATTCCTATATTTTTATTATTTAATAATGAAAATATTCATATTATATATATATAAATGAAAATTTTAAAATATGTTTGTGTATTTTATAATATTAATTTGTTTATGTGTTATTTTTCGAACCATTCATGAAATCCAACTTCATTTTGATGAAATTAAAATTTCATTAATCTAGAATATACCTTTGGTTTCCTTTTAATTTAAATAATTCTTATCGAATCCCCATTCGTATGTCTGGTTGGTGACTTGTCAAATTTCCACATTATTAAACCTAGTCATATAAATGTTTAGGTATATTTATTTGAGAATTTATTTGGGATGGAATGGTATCCATTATGTTGATATTAGTGTCAAACTGGCATGATGAAAAGATACATTCTAAAATCCCAGCTTAGGTTTAAACTTTCTTAGGTGTCACAGACTAGATCTAGTCACCATCCAAACTGGCACTCAACACAGTCTATGGAAAGTACTGAAGGGTGTTACCTATCTCCACAGGATGGTAAAAATTCCTATGTATATTATAAAATTGTTTGGGTATGATTTACCTAAGTATAGATACATTAATAAACCAACAATATTAAAAAAATTCAATCTGAAAATTCATACCAACCAAGCCTTAAATAAAAAACAGAATTCTGTTACATAGTTTGAAAAGATATTCAATAGCTACAAAACTCCAAAAGATCTGAAATTCTGACACAATAACCACCATACAGAATTGGGACATCACCACTATGTTATCTCCACAACACCACTTTTGGATGTCAAGCTTGCAATGTAAACCTCCATATCAAAAGACTTTCCCTTTCCACTATCAAACATTATCAAGTCTACTTGCACCCAAATATTTATGTAGGGTGTGAACCAATTCCCAATTGAATACCTCCCAAAATATTCCCTATGATAATAATTTTTAAACAAAAATCTTGAATGTTTTTATAAATAAGAAATTTTAGTAACAATTTCTAAAATATGAATATTAAAATGAAAAATGTTGTCTAGAGGAAAACATTAAAAAATGTATGAATTTAAATGGAACACACATCCTACTGATCTTTTCACAAAATACACCATATTCCAATGGAATTTACAATATTTACAATGATCACTAGTGACGGGAACACCCCCATTAACTAGCTAGTTGTGGGTCCATAGGAACATCATATCTCTATGTATAAAAAACCATAAACAATATCCTTCATGTTCATGAGAATCATGGTGGGGAAAATCCAATGTTATATTGGTCCTAAAAAATAACAAATTTTTAGTTATTTTATACATTTCCAAACTTGTAATGTTTAATAGGGATTATACTACAACTATGTCACATACATACTATTCATATTCATTCCACAAAGATTCCCAGGTTTCCCTCTTTGTGTTCAATCAAGTTCCTCTGGTCATAAAATACAACTTTCACGTGAAATCACTATTTAGAAATAATGAACACACTAAACAGACCACAGACATTTCACATAATACCCTTTTCACATTAAAATTCAATATAACATCATAAAAACACAAAAACATCAAAAAATCATGGTTCACATCTTTCTCAAAATTTAATAAATTGTCTCAACAATTTATAAAACATTCTAAAAATGTTTAACATCACAAATCATCACTTTCTATTTAAACCCCCATTTTAAGAACATACAACCACCAAAACCGTACCCAAACATATTTCCCCCTTTTTTCTCATTAAACCGTTTAAAATTTTCCTAAATCAATTTCATGAAGTTAAAAAGGGTTTTTCACACAAATAGAATTCAAAACCCTTCTTTCGAGGCCAAATGAACCACAATAGCATTACAAAATAGAATTTTCAACCCTGCAATCCTTTAATAATATACTTCCTTATACTATAAAATTCCATCAATTAATATCACATGGGGTACAGATGAAAAAATAAAAAAATTAAAGAAAATAATGAAACATTATAATCAAATGCTTCACGAATTCTATCAAAAATGATTTTTTCACTACACAAAATAAGTAAGAAACGTTCATGAAAGTTCATGAAAGAAAGATAGTTCATCAAATAATTATTACACATGGAATCACAGACCTTCGATGTCAAAAACACTATATCCTTGTGTTAATAATTAACCGCACTACTAGCACCAACACAAGGTAATGAAAACAAACCCTTACCAATAATAGTGAATGAAAATAAACCCTATTCTCCATGTATTTTTACTTATTAGTACTAGTAACTATTTTTTCACTATATAGTACTGTTTCATTTTTGATATTAAATAGTGATCAATTACCATTAAGGGTTTTCATCTATTAGAGTTGGTTGGATGTCTTTTTCAACCCATATCTTATACCTCCCACTATTTCAATTTCCTTTCGATATAATCGTCTATAAATTTATTTTGGACATGATGAATATTTTTCCCCATGATACTTGTGTTTTAATGAATACAAAAATTATCTTTGGAGGTTTCCTCATCCTAGGATTATCTAGTTTGAACATGTTTGGTTTTATGATTTTTATTGTGTTTTTTGTAACATCTACCTTATGGATGGATAATGATAGTTTTCTACGATAATTTTAAATAACTTGTCACATAAATTATAGTGGGTGCATAATTTTATAACATATTCCAAATACATATGCTGTTATTCTATAGCCCTATGGATCAAGGACCACCCCTTTTCGTAGTATAAATCATGGTATGGGTTCCATAGGGGTTATGTGAGTAACATTTTGTATATTTATGGGTTTAGTATGGAGATTGGAAAAGGAAAAAAATTATTAGATACTAATGTGAATTACATTATTTTGGAATGGGAAATATCAAGATTGAAATGATAATTGAGTAATGGAAGGGTGGTATAAATAAGGGCTTCCTGGATTTGTTGGGGGTATTGTAAATAAATTAATATGGATAATATTAATATTCTGGAGATATATATTGAAACAAAACATTGCAAATCTATATTCCTTGATGAGGTTTTATTGGTGTTTTTTTTAAGTGGAAATTGTTTCATGAAAAATGATAGGTTTATTTGCTATTTTATATTAAGTATATGAAATAGTAATGATAATGGACATGGTTTATGTTATTTTATATTTTCATATTTTGGGATTTTAATCTACCAAGACATCAATAAAAATCATTTTTATTGTCTCTATTGTAAGAAGACTAGTTCTATTTGGGATGAAAAAAATTTCCTATTGTTTTGTAATATTGAAATGTTATAGTTACTATGGATAAAATGGCCAATAGGGGTCCCATTTAAATACTAAAAAATCTAATATGGTGGGGGTGTGAATTATGGATATTATAAATTTAAATCATCATATATAATTGATATCCTATTATTGATCTTATTCCCATGTTAAAATTAAATATAATTAGACTTGATATTATTTAATTAATGTATGAATGAAAAAAAATTATCATCAAAAGAACATGATGATATTGATTTTTTATCGTGGATAACCCATACCAGGAATCATTTTTGCAGTATACAATAAAAGATATACTAAAATATTATAATCCAATAAACACATTATTTTTGATAGTAAAATATCATTAATATTAGTTCACTATGAATTCCATGGTCACCCCCAATTCTTATCTATCAATAATCTATTTTTTATATGGAGGAAATGAAATTTGTTCAAATCAAATAACAATGAAATACTGAATTTTTAATTTATACTCTAAATGAATTTTTTTTTAATTCATCTATATATCATTGTGTTCATCCAGATACATTGTTTATCTTATTTTAAATAGCTACGTGGGAATATTTTTCACATTTTCTACTATATATTAAATAATTACAAAAATTAGTTTCTCCCTCTCTCTTGACTACAACAAAAAAATTATTTTTAGACTCATTTATCCTATAGGATATACGATTAATTGTTATGATCCTTTTTTGTTGTTTAAATCGACCACAACTAGGGTATGTGTTAAAAACAATTAAAAAGTATCCCTATAATATATCACATATTATCTATATTTTATTAAATTAAAAATTATATAATCATATATATATACCCACCAAACCAATATATGAATATTGGCATTACATCAAGGATTCACAGTCAATCCTTTAAATTTAAAAATTATGTCCCAACATCCATAGAAATAGTGAATAAAACTGAATTCTATATTATTATATTTTATATAAGTCTTTATATCTGACATAGAACCTTGTTAAATGTGACAAGGAGTCCAATAATTAAATATTAATGTTTCACCATTATAAAAAAAATATCATTCTTTGATATGATTTATCTCGTATTTTAATTTTTCTTTGTAATAGAAATATGAATTTCAAACCATCACTATAATTACATATAATCTCTTTTAGAACTAGGATATTCTAAAACTCAAATTAAATCCTTGACCATATCCATTAAAAGGTAATAATTATTATTTTATTACCAATAGTAACTTATCAAAATAACCACATAAAAATCCTTTTCACAATGAAAAGAATTAGATTTTGCATTTTATAACTTATTAGTCAGTAAATTAATTTTTTATTTTTTTGTAAACAATAAATTATAAATAATTATAAATTTATCATACCTAGAACAATACCATTGAAACGTTTTTGAACATGTAATGTGTTTTTAACATTATCAGGACCTCTTCAAACGACTGAATTTCACATTTTAATTCATCTCTCAAATCATCCAAAAACTATAGATTATATTATAGGAAATATAAATCATTAAAATAATCTATTTAAACTTGATAATGATATTTCAATATTCATACTATGTTAAACATTTCTATGAAAATATTTATAATAATCCTTATAAAATTCACATAGAGAATCACTTTGGTGACTTCACTGCATGATTTCCGGAAATTCCATAAATTGATTACAAATATCTAATATTCTCTCCAATCATTATTTGAAATCTCATTTCATTAAATGTTATGGAGCATTTACCTATCACATCATAAAATATCTTATAATCATGGGTTTTCAGACTATTATACCACCTTCTTACATGCTCTAAATTATTCATACTATGTCACACTAGTCAATGATAATTAACTTTGACTATAGAATAAATTTATATTCATATTTATTTCATATATACAATGAATTCATATGAAATTAACAATATCAATTTCATATATAAATCAATGGATTACCAATTCCTTTAATTAAAAATTATTTTCATCCCACCATGTGTCATTAAAAACAAATACAAATTATGTGTGATCCTTTTATTTCAACATTATAACCATTTCAATTATTTTTTAATCACTAAAACAACATAACTTCGCTAACAATATATATGAAAAATATTGAGAGTATATCAAACTCAATATATTTATCATTTACATGTTCTGGCCTATCAGGACACAGATGAAGCTATCAATAAAATATGTGTTTCACCCCATTATTTTATCCATTAAGCCATGGGCTCATGGGTAGCACCATAATGGCATATTTCACATGGGAGGGTATACGCTAAATAATACCTACACATAACATTATAACATTATAATATCTACAATAATTAAATATTAGAAATAATAATCATGGAATAGAATATTGGCGATATTGAGTCTTTTATTGTGATATGGATTCCGCCACAATACACAAATATGCACCCCTTATCCCATATTATGTGAACCATAATAAATCCCACAATTGTTTGAAAATTCATTTTCATGAACCCACATTATTGTAGCACAATCAGATGTACAAGTTATTGGTCATTTCCCTTTGAGTGAAAAGTATTGTGGGAGTGGGAGAATAAAATTCATAGGTGTTACATATTTCTAGCCACCATGATCAATGATTATATAAATGATCATTGAATGTGTTTAAGAAAATGCTGAATTTAATGTGATGAAATATTAATTATTCAAATAAGTAAAAAATTATTCCTACCAAATTATGAACAAAATATATTAATTAAAGTGAAAAATAAATATATTGATAGGTGATATTCAAATAATTTCAGGAAATCATTGAAAATTATGAAAAAGAAAATAAGTATATTATTGAACCTAGTTGAAATTCTTATATTCCATGGATTTTAATTTATATTCCATATTTAGAATAATTTCTAATTAAAAAATATATATAATCGAATATTAATTTATTAAATTTTCATCAAAAATTAAAATAAATCTATTATGGAATGATTAATTAAATAATTAGACTAAAATAATCGAATAAAACAAATAATAAGAAATAAATGACTAATAGTTATTCTATCTTCATGGATAAATCTATTAATGCTTTCTGAACTGAGGTATAACTATGAATACAAATGATGCCTTATATTAAATGTTTTGAATGATATCCTCTATGGTTATCCCTTGGGGATCATGAATAATTTTATACAATAATATTAGAAAAATATTTATGGACACTTTTTGGGTCAAACTATAATGATTAATGAACAAATGAAGAAGATTAGTATTTTGACGAAACCCCAACCAAAAACAGTATACTAATAATGGTAAAACACCCCATCTTGGTTACAACATTGTTATAAAAAATTCAAAATTGGGATCTGATTAGGGGATATTATTTATTTCAATGTTCATAAACTAAATAGAAAAATTTTAAAATAATTTTTTTAAAAAAATGCAGTACGAATCTAAAAAAATGTGTCTGAAATCAAATAAATTATTTTTTTTAAAAAAAATTCAATGGGTTTAAATAAAAAATATAGGTCACTACATCCTCCCCACCACTAATCATCTAGATCAACACAAATCACTCAAAATTTTGAGGGTAAAATATCACATTCAATTTTCATATGAGAATGAGATCTCTTAAGGATTCACATCATATTATAGGATATGCAATTACAAAAGTACCAATTGTCAATAGACCCTATGTACTCAAAAAATATTGTATAAACCAAGTTATCTTGACTTACCTAGTCAAAAAGTGTAACATATCATTCAAAAACCACCAATGTTAACATATATGGATAGTGTTTTGAACCCAGTTTAATAGTAGAGGTAAAATGTGGTGATATGAAACCTCACATACAATGATAGAAATTTTTTATGGATGAATGAAACCTGGTAAAAACATTATTATTTGAATGAATAACCTCATACCATTCTGATGAGGGACATGAATTAACACACTTTATCCCTCTTCAAACATCACATGTATCCATGTTATATTTATATTGGAATTATGATGGTTCTCTAATATTTATATATGAACCTATATCTCTTCTAACTTCTCCATTATAAAACAAACCATATAAATATCGACAATAAATGACTCACCAACCACAATAAAAAAAAGTGGAATCCTACATTGACTCCCATATAATTATTCAAAAGTGTCCTTGAAAATAGTGGAGAACTAGATGTTATATTATGAAAAATCCTTCAATATTAGTTGATCAACCGCAATACAAGCCCGAAAAATATATCAAGAGCTATATAAATACATGAATACCAAAATGATAATCTCTGAGTGACTATCATTCTAGGGTTGGAATGTTATACTCATCCATAAATGGTTCAATAATTCATCCCACAAGATTATCCATATTCTATATATTAATTGGCAATCATAATTAGAATTAATCAATTAGGTAAATACATGAAATTTTATGATCACATCCATGAAAACAAATCCCGTGGATCAACATAGAATCATATCATGAATAGAAAAAAAATGGGTTGATTAGGTTAGTTACATAATCCTGTAGATATAACCATGAACTATATTGAAAAGTATATGTTAATCCATAAATACAAATAATATACTATCTACCATCCACTTTAAATCACAAGGGGTTAATTAGAATATTGGGATCCTTATTCACATATTTAACATGTTAATAGTGAGGAAAGATTATATTAAATCAAAAGCACCTTGATTTATACCTAGACACTAGAAATAATTCTTGATATATGTGTATCTGTATTTCAATCTATTTTTTACCTCTAATTGGAAGGTGTAAACCTCCATCAAAACCTCCCCAAAAAACATTGTCGGAACCACTTCATTCACTTGGAAGAGTATGATGTTCACCATACCATTACAGATAATATTTGTAATATTATAGAAGTATATATAGTGATGATATATCTCATAATTGAAGCACGTTAGTTGGGTCTCCCACATATTATTTTGATATTTGAGATATATATTTATCAATGGAATCAAGTCAATGCATCATTATTCGATCAAAACTAATGAAATTAACGATAACTACTCACAATCATCCCATCCCAGCAGATAATGGTATTTTCTACAAATAGAATCATCCCCCATTAATCCTTTTCTAAGGTTATAAACTATATCAAGGTCCTAATTATAGAGGAAAATCATCAAATGCCTCTGTATCAAGTTGGTATATCTCTAAAATAATATATACTTGATAATCATATGAACTATAAAGAATACAAATCTCTATAAAAAACAATGTATCCACCACATTTTGGTAATCACTAAAACTATATTTTCAAAATTGCAGGTCATAAAATTTATCTCCTAAAGACTGGAATTCATAGAAACTGAAATAAATCAGGGTGCCTCTCATAATTGACACATAACCCAAAGCATACATTGAAGAATCACTATAAACTAGGAAATCAAACATTATATTAGAAAATATTTTGATGGTGTGGTTAATCTATGTGATTGATCCTATAAAACATATTGACAGTGGAAGAAGAAGACCAAGGGATACCATTGTTATGCATTGGCAATCATAGTGGTAAAAATTATAGAGAATATCACTATGAACTTTTTTTTATATTCTTACATTTAAAAAATGATAATCTACTCAAACTCTATATTGGGTGGATATTATGGTCTCAATATCATTACAATAAGTTTATCAATTACTATTATATACTTTGGTATTTAATTTATCAAGAAATTATATTCCCAAATCTAAAATAGTAGCATGAATAGATTTCTAAGGGGATGGTGTTCTCAGAGTTAGTCTATAAAAATTCAAAGAAAATTGGGTTGTCAACCTTCATATAATAATAGATGATAATTTCACTAATGAAAAAAAATTAGTTTGATGATGATAATAATGTAGAGATATTTATTCCAATGAATTTATTGTAGGGATTTATAACTATGAAAAACAATACAATGAAATCATAGTAAATACAGTGTCTTCTTGATTCCATCATCAGGATATCCCCTTCATCAAAAAATGTCACTTGGTATATAGAATAATATTTATATAAAATAACAAATTTTATCCATCATGTTTGTTACTTTGTTCATTAATCCTTATAAAAGAATGTTTTTTCTTACTATCCACATAATTATTATAGTGATAGTCTATACAATCCAAAAATCTCCCATATTCAATATTAAGGGACATATTTATAGATACAGAGGGTTACCTACTATATCTTATAAAAATTATCTATTAAAGGAAATATATCATGATCTTTATCATTGTCATATTATATTCAATAAATTGATATTATATAAATTAAATCACATTGGTCATATGGTGATAATACATTAAAACGTTTACCTATAAATGAGGGCGAAACCATTAAACACTATCTATGAAAATTATCATGTACTACACCACTATAATAAGAAGCCATTCTGTTAAAAAATCAATGAAACACAATGTTAGTCTTCCCAACTAATGTGTAATTGAATTTTTACTTTTGATCATTATTTTCATTAATAATGTATATTCTCACCATTTATGATACTTGTAGACCTATCCTTTTGATGAATATCACCATAAAATTATGTAAATCTACACAATCATGGAATGTGGGAAATAATTTCATACTAAGTATTATTTTATATGGTTTTATATCAATAATAATAAGAAATTGTGAAAACCTAACATTGTTGATTAAGATCACATTGATGAAAATAAGGATTATATTATGATTTCCAATTTTTAGTGTCTCTAATTTTTGTGGATGGGTAGAGAGATCAATTGAAATATCTTAATCCCAAAAAAAGGATACATTATTTAATAAATGTCTTATTATAGAGTTTTAAAACATTCATGGCATCAGAAAAATTTCCCTGTATTCCCTCTTTCCAAAGGCAGACAACATTCGACACAATCAATGGAGAGGTATAATCCCTGATCAAAATGGGATGATGGGATTCTAGTTTCTCCTTCATTGGATTTTTCCTTCGACTTAATCTTCTAGTCTAGTTTTCCTTCATCTACTATGTCTCATTCCAAAAACCCATTCTTGATTAACTCCCATTGATGATTCTAGTTAGTTATGAAACTTATGTCTCAATATTGAAAAGGGTCTTGCTAGGGAAGAAACCATCAGGTAAGAGAGTGTCCACGTTGGTCATCACATGATCATCTCGATGATATAAAGATTAGTCACTTGTATTATTCCTCATATGATATCACTTTATGGAGGAATATTTATTCATACAATCCAAGTCATTTAATTTTGATCTAGAGGTATTTGATTCTAAATTCAAATTATCCATGGATTTCACCTCAGGAATACCATTGTTAGCATGAGGAATATGACTACATGGGCATATATCATCCACATATTTCACATTAGAAATCTCATTTATAGAATTAGGAATCTATTTGGATTCATCATATTAATTCCATTTTAAGATGTAATAAAAATTCCCGCATATAGAAATTGCGGGCATGAGTTTATTGTCTTTTGGAGAGAAAGTGAGACAGATCTGATGCCCTACAGAGTTAGATCATGTAGGCACATCACAAGGAGGGAACACCGGGAATGTTCACCATATGGATGGATAAAAAATCCCCTAGAGGGGAACCTAGGAGTTGTGTCCCATTGTTGGATGATGATACGCAATAATGGTTTTTGTGAACACCAAATGAGCACAGACTAGGGAGGTGCACCCTTGGGTGAGTGCTCCAAGGCATAGAATTGGATGGGGCTGACCATCACATAGGCATCCTACGTACCATATTGTAAAATATGGGGTCAAAAACCATATAATATTATTCCATAGTTAATGGTAATGTGATAGGACTTGTCCATGCAGTTTAACATCATGTCATAAAAATGCTCACACTGTGGAAGAAGTGCTAGCGAGGGATGGTTTGGGGATAATTCATGAAAGAATCAATTTTTAAGTTGATTTATCATTACTGAATTGTGTGGGTCTTATTTACGTATGCTTATTGAGTGCTGATAGAATCATCGATGAAGTGGATAGGGCTTAGACATGATATTGACCCAAGTGGGTGTCATGATATTTCCTAGATGTGGAGGCCCATTAAAAATTATTGTGGGTGTTGATGGAGTGTTAAGAGTGGATTTAAAGTATATAATAGATGAAATAAATAAAACATCGGGTTCAGAACTCAAATCGGATTCATACATATTCATGTAGGTTGTGAATTAATTCCCACACAGTTAATAAAGGGGTGTTGGGTCCCATACCTAAGAAAAATGACCATATGGTTAGAGATTTAACGTAGAATATTCATGTTTGGAGGTACATGGTTGGCTTTAGGGGATTATACACACGAGGATTCCCATAATTAGTGTTGGATGAGTTTTAGGATTACTAAAAGCCCATAATACCATGTGATTAATGATCATCATTAGAAGCAAGAGAAAGTAGTATAGCTGACACTAATGTCATGGAATATACACAAAGGATAGATAGTGTGGGGATTATTCCCCAATGATACTGAAGGAGGGTCTCATTAAATGTGAGGAGTATCTCATTGAATTTTTTGTGTGTCTCATTCCATGTGAGTCATAAATAGAGAATCATGTTAAGGTTTTATGTGGATTACACATGAAATATTCCCATTTGCGATGTGTGTGCCCCATGGTGATAGAAGGAGAAATCCCATGACAAGTATACGCAGATCCTATTGTTCTCATCAAATTAGGTAATACTACAGTTTAATGTTATGTTTATGTAATTTTTCTCTAGAAATTTGTATATCATGTATTAAAAATGTGGTAGACTAAATCATCACACATTGGACCCTCATAACCATTACATATTCAACTAGTGGTGGGGAAAGGCTTTGGGAATACTAGATTGGAATGTTTTGGGGGATTTATGATTAATGATTTCCACATCACCATGAATTTAATGGGATGAAAACTACCTTATCATACCTATGATGGGAAGATAAAAATTGGAATCTCGGTCCACATTTGATGCTGAGTGGCCCACATAAATGGGTCGCCTATGTCACATGGGGACTTGAAGAGCATATGAACCAATCCGGGATGGGTATGGTGTCTGGGATCACTCATCATTCATTAAGAGGTGTTAGTATATGGGATGAAACATGTAGAGGCTAAGGATTGTGACTTCACAAAAAAAGGTTCCTATAGTTGTTCTTTGGGATGCTTGGGTGTATTGTAGTGGTCATGAGATTCATGAATGTAATAGTTTTACAAAAAAAAATAGTGACCTCACCATATGATTAAGAAATGTATTATTAATGGAGTTCTTCATTAATTTTTATTTCATATTAAAGCCTCAATTACCATGAAGGGTCTCTATTTCGTACCTGAGGTGACACATTTATAATGATGATGAAATGGTCTGATGACAATCATCACCCTTCTCTTTTTCAAGGGATGATTTCTTGTCAAATTAAACATTTCTATTTTTTGACACGTTATGTGTCATTATATCTTAATGTTTCTTTAGATTAACCCCGTAGGGATTGAGTAATTTACCCAATTTGTATTGCAAAGGAGTTTCCAAAGTTAGATGGTCTATGCAGGCAATTTCATGGGGTCATGTACTTGTTCAATCGGTCCTCCTAGGATATAACATACTCAGAAGGTCTCCCACTAGTTTATTTGTGGAGCCAAAAACACACACCAACCCTAGTATCCATGATTCATGAAACTACTTTTCAAAGGCAGGTGCTCGTTGGAAAAGGATTTGGCCAACAACACTAAGGACTCCATTGGCCGAGAGGTTGGGAATTTGGGCTCACTGCACCCCAATTTTTAGAGGTGGGTGATTATTTCCTATTTCATGACTCTCTTATAGATTTATGTGTTTTTCATATGTTTTTAATCATTTTTATTCTAGAATAATGTTTCCATGGGTCACCCCCAGTTTTCTAGATCATCAAAGTCCAACATGGTTTTGATGCTGTAGAGGTAATGTTGTCTTTATCCAAACAATAAGGTACCCAATAATTTATTTTCATCCATGGAGAAAATATGGGGACTTGAGGATTCGATCTAACACATAATATATGTTTCTTACGTATCATAGGGAGAGGAATCAGAACCCATGTAGATTGGATGAGTTGGGGATTTATGCATAGAAGCTGCCCAACTAAGAGTTCCTGATTGGATGAACCCTTTTGGAAGGGAAGCTTTTTCCCTCAGGCCTTTGAGTAGGTATCCAATGTTTATTTGTTTGATAAAAAATTTGAGTTCTCATAGTTCAAAATTTTGTGGGTCTTACGCCTGGAGGCCACCCCATTGAATTTTCATGTTTAAGTGCACCCTTTTGGAAGGGAACCCTTTTGAGCTCATGCCTTCGAATATGAATCCTACATATCCAAGATTTATTAGAAATCATATTCTCATACATCATAATTTCATGGGTATTAGTCATAAAATATTCTGATTTTATAGGTGATGTTTGATTGATCCCTTTTATAAAGGCACCCTTTTGAGCTTGTGCCTTCGATTAGGAATCCTATGTATCTTGATCTGATCAAGAATCAGATTTCTCATAGTTCATAACTGTGTGGATGTTAAAATCATCCCAATCCACTAATCCCATGTGATTCATGGTCGGTGGGAGAAATAAGAGGACATTAGGACTCCAACCAACCACACACATCCTTTCCAGCTGATGAGAGAGGGTGACTCTACGATAGACGAGGCTGGGGTGACCCTTGTTGAGGGCACAAAGAGATTGACCTTTTAATGTGATATGACATTAAAGGTCATGCTGCTCAGACATTAGATGATTAGGGACTAACCTCAGTGGGAGTGCCACAAAATGAATTCTGGGAAGTGTAGGAGTCTTATCCTCATCACAAGGGGAAGAGAACATATCCCATTTGACTGATCACTAATCCTCATTGAATGAAAAAGTATGTGACCACCCTCAACCCCTAGAATGTGGAGGTTCATGTAGAAATTTCATTTTTGGACTCCGAATTACCATGGGAATGAATAATTATTGACATTCCAAGAGTCTGAATTGTTGTGGGGAGATCCTTCACGACTCCTCATACCATGGTCATGTAGACTAAAAGTGGCACACTGATGCACCCTATGGTCTGATCATACGGGTCCAGTGGAATTGGATGATGCTTTTTCTAGATGCCAGTGAACTGGTTTATGGTGGATCTATGGATGACAAGATGGTAAGGGAGGGGAGAGATTGGAACCATAAGAAATAATACGTGAAAACACCTCATTCCGCGCACTGTTTTGTTATCTGATATAGGGGAAGCTTTGTATAACCTAGTAGTATTATAGAAGAGGGTCCATCTATGTACCAAAGCAGTATGTTGGCTGGGGCAGAGACCATAATACACAACAGTGGTTTTTGGTACCAGATAAGGTCAGTCACACAACTTTGGGTTCCAACTTCATACTGACATAGTATGGGGCGCCATTTTAAATATGTGTAGCGATACACTACATATAAAACCATATTAAAGGATTGTCTGGGGGACTATCTTTCATGGGAATTCCATCTATGAGAAATATGTGGTTCTCAGTTTCACCAATTTTGATCGTAGTTATCTTATTATTATTTAGTTCCCCTATTTTATGGTTAGTGTAAAGATGTACCTGTAAGGATCATGGTTTTCAGTTTATCCTCCATTGGTGATTTAAGACTAAAGATGTAATCTTTTCTAAGTTCTTTCTTCCAAACTATGGGGTCCCCTTTGATATTTATTCATTCTCCCCCTATCAATTATGTTCATGAGCCATTTATTGAGCATTGGGGAATTCGTATCTCTGGGCATGTGGCACCATTTGTAGAGGCCCATGAAGATAAATCTTTAGCCGTGGAAGACTCTATCAACCGGAGATTGCGGAGGATGCGGTTTGCAATCATGGTTTGCTGACCCGACCTTTTTGTCTCATCGAAAAAATTCTGAATTTGAGCGATGGTATGTTGATGAAAATCACACGAATGATTCATTATATGACATAGTTTGTGGTCCCTTGGGTTCACTAGACATCTCTCCAAAGACCAACACCTCATGGGTAATTCCACGAAACATGGGTTTGTCATACATGCGATCTGCGAACCCATACAGTTGATGGTATGTGGGCCACATAAAATCTTTTGAAATCATGAATTCATTCATGTTTATTCTAACGTTTTTGAATCATTTTATGCCCATTTTTTTGATATACTTGCAAGAATTGTTTATTCCTTATGAAATGTGATTTTGGGTTCATATTCATCCCTTGGATGAATTTTCAAGACCGTACAATTTCCCCACATAGGAATGTGGTTCATTCGTAACGAATATGAGACTATTCTGATGTAGAAATAGCCCTAAACTGAAATGGTTATCATTATAATAGATAATCTCAGTGGGAGTAGACCAAACCTATATATAGTCTCCAATGTCATTTGACTCTTACATTTTTTGCGGTGAAAAGTGCTCTCGACTATCCATCAATATCCTCTTTTTTCACATACCGTATCCTTTGGGATAACCAGATTCACATACCACTTTGTATGTTCCATGAACTATACTTTTCATAATTTATCTTCCCAAAAATAATATTTTGGATATCACAAATGACGTTTTTTAAATTTTAAATGTAAAATTAGTTCCTACTTAAAAGTATGCTCCACTGCATGTTTTTCTACGTGTCGAGCAAGAACAAGAAAATTGCACTATAAACCATAATAATCCAAACATTAAACATTTTAAATGAATTTTTATTATTTTTATTATTTTTAATATTTTTAAATTTTGTTAGTTTAAATTCCTTCCAATAAAACATATTACTAATGTTTTAGGTCAAACAATATTGAACTAATTTAATGGGAAGGGGGCTCAGTTCGGTATTCGTCGTATAAAAATGTTCCAATATCCTTCAGACATGGATTATGGATTTTTTATGACCATAAATTTGTGAATTTAAGACATGTAATAGGATGAGGTGGTGTTTTATATTTACAGAGGTAGTATAGGACTTTCTAAAGAATTAATTTTCCTCGATTGAATGTAGTTTTGTAGTCGATGTATGTAGAACCACCTAGGCATGATGTGCATAGTCAATGAATGGTATTTTGGGACACTAGCTTTCCCTATCCAATGGATGGATTTTATTTTCACGATTTTGAATATATTTTGACGTTGGGAGATGTATTGGGTGGCTGGTATGAGTGATGATGTCCGAAAATATTAGATACAGTCATATCAGCTTTGTGGAGGAAACTATTCGCATAGAATTCATATGTATCTAAGGGAGAGCTGGTGAATGGCCAGATCAGTTGGAAATCCATTTTTATGTTATGGTAATTTTGAAAGATAATGATATGCAATCTATTCTTCAGGGTTTTTTCAAATAATGTGGTGTTATAGTACATGAATGTCATCTGGGCATACAAATACTGGAAAAGACTCTCCAGAAAATGAATTTTCCTTTGATAGACATCCATTTTTTAAATGGTATATGTAGAGACTCTACGGCATGATGTGCATATTCAGACAATGGTGTTCGATGGGAAATGGCCTTTCATCTCCAATGGCTATGAGTGATTATGGATATGGGGCCTTTCTGAACATGGTATATGATTTTTTATAAGGGGTACACGAGTGATATGACAACCCTTCTCTTTATTAAACAATAAAACATGATTTATTACATAAACATATCATGATTAAAGAAATAATATCGAGATGTGTAGTGTCTTTGGGGATTAGGATCATTACATAACAACTTAAAACATAAAATACTACATATTTATTGAATACACCCTTTACATGACCACTATAGTCCCTCGTTCATAGTATTGCATGGGATAACCTAAGGACATGCATAAGAAAAGGGTTAGCTATAAAGACCAGAAGGGAGTAAACAATGAATAAAATGAAGATTTTAATATATCTTATGCAATAGTAATATCAATGGAGCACAATAGAAACATGAACATAAATTTGTGATCAAGCATGATAATCATATCTTGGAAATGTGGAAACAACACTTAAGATGGAATTATTATGAGCCGAGGCCCATTGCACATGGAGAATGAGTAAACCCTCATAAAAATGAATTAGAATAAGTCAACACCCATTTCAATTGATGTACCATGAAACTATACTTTAACCAATTCATTGGAGTGCTATCAGGTCACACTCTTCTAAAACATTTCATTTCATGAATATGTGTGCCACATTGATCATACAACATGTAATCAGCCATCATCATTAGTTATTCCACGATTAAGTAATGTGGAATAAATACATGAATGTACCATTAAAATTGTATATGTTCATAATGTTGAATACCCTATATAGATATATGGTTATGGTATTGACAACACAATGATCTTATCTTGGAAAAACGTGATGCAATTCGGCAGCATTAAGGTGTTACATAAGGATTCATGAAAATGGTTGATGTGAGGGAAATGGGTGTCTCATAATATGTAAATGAAATGGAAAGTAAGGGTTTCATATAAATAAATGTCTCAAAAAATGTAATGGAATTTATACACATAATAAAAAAAGAATTACATGGATGTAAAAGATGAGGGAGAAATCCATTATGGTATTTCAGCATGGTAACACGTGTACATGGGAGGAATTAATGGTAGAGAAAGGGGTATCCCATCATCCAATAATAAAGAGGGAAGTATGGGGGAGGTGCGAAATCATACCCCAACATTTATAATTTAAATTAAAAGGTAATAACAATATAATGAAAATTGGACAAACATAATAAAGGATGAAATACCTTACTTGGAAGTGTGATACCAATGGATTGGGAGAGGCCTGAGAGTGGATTCTAGGGAGATTGTGGCACCATGGGAGGATTCTAGATAGAGGAGGGTAGTGTTTTGTCAAACACCCAAGGCTTTGAGAGAAGAGGAAGTGGGATCTTGGATGGGGTTGTATTTGAAAGGAAAGGAAATTCATTATTATTTAGGTTTGGGTCACCACACATTAAACTAATATATAACACAAACAAACCCATGGTTTTTCCCATGGTTTTTTCCAGAGGTTAGTGGAAAAATATATTTTATAATGACAATTATAGAAATTCTTAAAAAAAATGGTTGCTTATGTGGAGGTGAGTGACACTCTCAAGGAAATTCATTTAAATAGTGAATATTTTTTATAACTATTGGAGGGTCCACGAATGTTTTGTAAAATAAACCAAAAAAACATAAAATCACATTATTTAAATGTTAAAACATATATTGGCAGAAAATATCATTTATAGTATTTCATGACATCACTATTAGGTCATAATGATGTCATAAAACACATTATATATTTAAACAATATTTATTTATTTATCTAAAAATTTGATTGTCTCTATAAATTGGGAAAAATTAACCATTTGATAATTTTGACATCCTGATTCTGAAAATAGTATTCACTTTATATAAATAATTTTCTAAATATTTTAATTTATATCTTTTAAAATAAAAACTGACATTTATTAGAAATTCATTTGTTTTGACAAAAACAGCTTTCAAAGATTAACAAAAATTTCAATTTCATTCATAAAAATATAAGATAATATATATTTAACAAAAAGTAATTTAATAATAAAAATACTTTATTAATATAATATTTTATTAAAAATTTATTTGATTCATTAAAATATATTTCTTAATTTAATATTAACTAAAAATGATACTTTCACTTAAAAATTATATAAAATGTATCAATAAAAAAATGAGTGTAAATTCATTATTATATACAAAAATAATGCACATAATCATATTGCTAAGGTCATGTTACATAACCCCTTATAACACTTTCATAACACCGAAGGGTAAGGTGAGAGATGGTGATAGACTCTTTGGGTGGCTAGGATAACATATCTCGGGTGGTAATCCCTATCAACTTCCACTTCTCTCGAAGGCAGTTCCATTCAAGAAAAACATATTGACGCTCATATTGAGCTTGGTCCAGACCAAAGCCCAATAATGCCAGCTCCTTTCGGAGCTCCAACAAATGGGATTCATATGGGACATGTCTACTGGATAAGGCCATCAATTCCTTTTTCTTAGTAAATTGGATTTGTTGAAGCCCTATATTTATACTAATCAAGTGATCACTATTCAATCACTATATTAGAAACGATCATAATTGTTAATAGTATTTTAAAATCTATAAATATAAAACAAAAGAAGTGAATATGTTGAATAACAATTTTACATAATAAGACATTTAATTTGATCAAGAGTAATTCTCTTTAATGAATGTTCATGTCGTTACAATCACCCCCCTTAAGAAATTTTTCCCTCAAAAATTTCTTATTCCACCCTTAAAAATATGATGGTAACTCTACCTCATCACTTCCTCTGATTCCCACGCCACTTTATTAAACTTATGGTTTATCCACAACACCTTCACGAGGGGCATTGTCTTATTTCATATTACTTATTCCATACGATCTAAGATCGTTATTGGTTGCTCCTTGTAAGAAACATCATCCTCTAATTGTACTACATATGAAGAGAGTACATGTGAAGGGTCTAGTAAGTACTTCTTTAAGAGAGATGAAAGAAATACATTATGTACTTTGGATATGGTAGGTGGGAGTTCTAGTTGATTGGCCACATCCCAATCATGATAATGAATTTCTAAGGGGGTGATGTATCTTGGACTTAAAATCCCTTTATTTCCAAACTTCATGACCTTATTCCATGGAGATACGGATAAGAATACATTGCCTCCAACATTAAACTCAAGGAATCATCGATGGTTATTAGGATAACTCTTCTATCATCTCTGGTCTTCCTTGATATGTTGCTAAATGGTTTTAACCATATCCACCATTTCGATGACCATTTATGGTCATAGAAGTTTATGCTCACCATCTTCATCCCAACATGTTGGTGTTCTACACCTCTTCCCACACATGTCTTCACATGGATCCATTCGGATGGTCGAGTGGAAACTATTATTATAACAGAGTTCAACCAGAACAAGACATTGATCCCATCCTCCATTAAAGTCCTTTTAATATGATCATAACATTTCTTCCAATGTATGACTAGTTCGCTCAGATTGGCCCTCCGTTTGAGGATGATAGTTCGTACTGAAGTGCAGTTCAGTATCCAGAACCTGTTGAAGACTCTTCCAAAACATAGTTGTAAATCCTGGATCCCAGTCAAATACAATTGATAGTGGTACTCCATGCATCCTTAAAACTTCTCTAATATATATCTATGTCAGTTGATCCAATGAGAAATCCTCATGAATTGTAATGAAGTGTGCAGCCATTTTAAGATGACCCACAAAAACCCAAGTTTCGTTGTTTCCTTTGGATTTCTTCGGATGTCTGATGACAAAGTCCATGAGGATGTTATCCCATTTCCATTATGTTATTTGAAATGGTTTCATCATCCCCTTATACTTATTCCTCTCGGACTTCACTTGCACACACACCAAGCACTTTGATGTATGCTCAGTGATCCCCTACATCATATTATCCCACTAATAATTATCTCATTTATCTTGTTACATCTTTCTGTTTCCTACGTAAATATAGAAATTTGAACAATGTGCATCATCAAAAAGTTCCATCGTTAGCTCCATATTCTATGTAACTCATATTATTTTCAAAAATCTCACAATTACTTCTTCATTAACATTGAATTCCAATAATTTCCCTTTTTGATAGCTTCCACGTACTTTTGAATTCCCAAACCATTCTTTTGATCATGCTATAACCTTTCCAAAAGAGTCGGTGGAGCAATTATTTCTAAAATTATTGATCATGATCACTTATTTATGATTCCCATGTCTATCTTCATCAAATATAAAAATATAGTATCCTTCACAATTCTCATCAATGATAGAATCGATGGGTCCTTTCTACTTATAGCATTTAACACTTGTTCACTTTTCTAGGGTGGTAATTGAATGAGCAGTCATAGTCTCTGATCATCTATAACTATCTTCGTTTGCACATTTTCAACTCTTTCTGTGTAAATATATACTTGAGGTTTTTCTGGTCTATATATATTTCACACTTCTCCCTAGAAAGATAATGCTACAATATTATTAAGGATAATATCACCGCAACCAACTCTAGATCATGTGTTGGATAATTCTGATCATGAACATTGAATTACCTTGAAGCATAGGCAATGACTTTGTCATTTGGAATCAACACATAGCCCAATCACTTCTTTATAGCATCACAGACAACCAAAAACAATACTCCACTTGTGGGTAAAGTGAGAACGATCATTGTGGTAATCCTCCTTTTCAACTCTGTGATGATTTATTCACATTAATCACTCTATGAAAACTATACTCCCTTCTGTGTATGCTTGGTAAGAGGGTTGGAAAATAGAGTGAAATTTCTCACAAATCATTTATAATATACAACTAACCCCAAGAAGCTATGTATATCCATTATAGATGTTTTCCTCGACCACAACTCAATTACATCTATCTTGGAGGAATCCATAGATATCCTATTGCTTGTGATTATATGGCCCTAGAATGATACCTCCTTCAACCATAACTCACTCTTATTGTACAATGCATAGAGCTTTTCTTTCTGTAAGGTCTCGAGCATAGTTCTTATATGCTCCTCATTATACTCATTGGTATTGGAGTTTATTAGAATATCATATATGAAGTCTACCAAAAATTTGTCGAGGTAAACTCTAAAGAATTTATTCATCAATTCCATGATGTTTTCTGGATAATTAATGAGTCCAGAAGGCATCATAATGATTTCATAGAATATGCTTCATCTTTTCTCTCCCATTTATAGGTGGCTGACAGGATCACTCTAAACTAGAGATTGCACCATTGCAAGGACACTTCTATCCTTTGTATAATGGTGGAGAAATGTAGGAACTCACTTATGTACATCACCATTATGAGTGGTGTTCATAATTCTTCTCAAATATTAAGGATTCCCATCGTGAGAATTTCATCTCTAGGAAATAGCCAGTTTAGGGAATACATCAGACCATTCCATCTGTAAATGATGTTTGAAACTCCTTCATTCTATCATTTCTTTTAGTTCAGGAGGTCACTGAACAATGTATCAGTCAGTGATAAAAACAATTCGAAGAGAAACTATCACTTAAGGTCCTCCAAGCCTGGGATTGATATAGCTAGAAAGCTAGAATACTATATGAAGGCCTATCCTCGTAAGGTTTTCATGAATCACCTTAGATTTATTGCATCATGGTACATTGGAGTGCCCATCATGGGGTAGTAGTAAAATGCGTAGTGAATTAAATACTTCTTTGGGTCCCCTGATCCACTGAATTTATGGAATATAGGGTTTCTGATGTTTCATGGTAGTGGAACATTTCCCACCCAATCATGGTAGGGTTTGTTATCTAGTTGTAACGAATCATCCCTCCAATACATGGATTATAGTCAAGATTTTAGTTTCTTGAATATGTTCAAGATCCCATGATGCATATCATGTCAGGCTTGAGATTGGGCTGGTGCGGCAGTGACCAATGATGGGTGTGGTAGAGCAAAAAAAATTTTGGGTGGATACCCCCATGGGGTATCCATTGTGGATTTACCTGAATATATTAAGGCTTCCTTCGCAACAGGATAATGTCTTGATGTCTGTACATGGCTGGGTTTTTGTAGGTTGCCAGTCCTGGTGCCAGATTGGATGGGCCATCGAGCTTGACTTCATTAACCGGGATCAGTGCCTATGGAAATGGAACCTATTCTGGAAATACTTTCGAACATTCTATATGGGAACACACCCGACTAGGTAGATACCTTGACATATCTCATCATTAATGGACCTCATCTATTTCCTTTATTCATCCTCCTTGGTGAATTTTCCTTGAATGTGAGGGGAATATTATCATGGGGATAAGTAATTATTTCATAGATGACCAAGGATTTATTTTTCTAGATGATGGTTTTCATGAGGGAGTTTGTAACAGAATAACAAAGGGGGAATCCACATTTTGGACCTCTCTTTGGTTCAGAGTATGTACACCATCATGCTCGGTGTGGGATGCCTCTCTGAGGGAACCATTTCCCTTTCATCATCACAATCATAGTTATTTACTATGAGATTTATTGGATTTAAATTCATCATGTTCACTAATTCATACCACATTGGGGGTGATTTACTTGGTACTGAATGGTAGGCGTGATTTCTGCATCCTTTGTTGGATTTTCTATTCCTATTTTGCGGTATTATTTGGGTTTCATGGTACCGATGGACCTGATGGAATTTCTGATCTGGCCTTGTTATGTGCCATTATATTAGAGGGTATATGCCATGAGACGAGGTGTGTCGGTTGATTTTTATACTCAACATTAATCCCATGTGTGAGATGACATAATTCTATTGTGCGTGAGATTTAGGTAAAAATTCCCCCAGCTCGGTGGGCTGGGGTTGTTACGTCACATAATTTAACGCGGAATGAACTAGATTTGTTGGTCATACGAGGGAATCATTTTTTAAAAATTCACCCAGACCCATGGGATGGGGTTGTTCCCGCATGGTAGTGGTAGCCACCCCTATTACATCTTTTTTGATTTCAAGCACTTCTGCGCAGATGGGAGATTAGTATAGTATTGGACAAAAATAGATTTGATGGACTCTTGAGAACATGATCACTACCATATGGTTAGATTACCTTAGGTAGGAATCCTTATAAATGATCTCTATTTCCTGACTCAGAAGCTTTTAAATGATTTGATCTCTTCGGCCCTAATGCATTTGAGACTTACTTTGGGAAGGTTTTTGTTGTGTATCTCATCTTTCCAGAGCAGGAATTTATTTTTATTGGTGCCTTTGTATAATGACGTACCATGATGTCATTTCCAATGAGGTTTGTTGTACGGAATGTGGGGTGAAGTGTGGAGCTCCATATTCTCCCCATCCCAAAATATAAACTCTTGTAGGGCATCACCATTGAGGTGACAAAATATGTGGAGTGCATGTAGGCCTGTTGGTTAAGTGATATAATTTCACCATTTCGACCATAGATTCCATGTGGTTAAGAGGGCTTCCAGGTCATTTAGGCAACGAAGCTCCCCTAACATGTTTGACATGGCATCTATACCCTTTGTAGGGAAGAAAATTTTCTTTATGATGATGAATATTTTATCATATATTGAGGCGCATTCCACACACTCATTCCCTGAACAACTATTCTGGTATGTTGAATTGAGATGAGGCCTTATGCCTATACATTAGTGATATATTATCCTTATCTAGATGTCTTCTCACAAGAAACATATCATACTGTTGTTATTTCAGGGTTTCTTATACATTATATTCCTATCCTGTCTGCTTTTTTAAATTTCATTCCAAGCAGTCAGGCTGGTGAGAGCCTCATTGATGTGCGAACGATGCAGGGGAGGCGCAGAAGTTTAGTGGAGTCTCAGACCATCCTATGGTTGATAAATTATATTACTCATCATAGAAATAGTTCCTTATATGCATTTCTCCACCATTCTGAGTGCCTCGATATATGAGGGATTTCACACATTTTCTTCTGCAATGGGTGGAACTTCTTTCTATTATGACTTTTGATAGTGGGGAGGACATCTGAAATCAGTGATGCAACGGTTCGGGAAACTATTGCAACCTGATTCCCAATGATAGGGATTTTACCTATAGTGTATACCTTGGAGGGGACCATCATGATTGTCCACATCGAGTAGAGGACCATCTTGCTACTTTGTGTCACTAAGTGGATGACCTACTCTATAACTACTATATTGGTGAGGACTACTATCACAACATGATACATGGCTTCTAGGAGAATTTTTGTAGTGTACAACATTAGGAGGACCTTCAAGATGTACTTAAATGTGGAGAGTACCTTCTCGTTTCTTAACATTACTATTGGGAGGGCCATCATAGATACTATCATTGTGGGGTGGGAATTCTCTATTACATTCATTATGGCGAGGACTACCATCATGACTTGATGTCAAACTATTGGGAGAAGCATATTTGGAGCTTATATTAAAGGGAGGAACACCTGGGAAGATAACAAATAGTAGTGATACTTATCTCAACCAAAATATTCATGTTGGGGGAGGGATCTACTAACGTGCACTAAGAGATATGATCTTGTGATCAATCATTCCTATCCCACTGAGTGAGCCCTGGGGGTGCACTGGGGAGGACCTGTAGAGAATTTGTTAGAGACATTGTGGGGAAGGTCTTCGAAACAGCTATTTTCACTTTATTAAGTTGGTAATGGATTGATAGGGTCTTTATCTATTATTGATATATATTTTAGGGCCTCAAGAACCCAAGCTTCTAGATCCCCATGATTATGTATGTGCAATTCCTTTGTAGTTGAATTTGGTGCATTTTATATTTGAGCAATCTATTGCGGGTAATCGGGGACTCCAGCTCTTGGTTAAAGACTTTATATACATATACCTATTGTGTTGAGTCTCATGAGGTTGTCAGGATACATCGATGAACATCTTGTGTATTATTAGTGATATTTTCCTACCTTGGAGCGGCCACAACATTGGACTATAATCCCCCATTTAGAATGTGTATTTGTTCCCGATTCAAATTTACATGTTTCACGATACATTTCCATTGACCCTATTGTACTAGAGTAATAATTCATAACTTCTAGGGAGTGATTGAACCATTTTCCAAGTAAGTAATTTTTTTCGAGGATACCAGGGCGTGGCCCCGATTTCTCTCCATTGCCACCGATGTAATAATTTATTGGTAGGATTGGATGAGATGGTATAGGATGATCGTCTCATATTAAATTATTTATGGTATGTGATGAGATATATCATTAGTTAGAATAGGAATGATGTGCCATTCCAATATCGGAGCAATGGTTTGTGCCTCCTCTAATCCTCCATAGGTTTCTAGTTGATACTGGTAGTTCTCCTATGCCAGGACAATGGATCGATTATACCATAGGTTGTCTACTCCAGTTTCCACTGTATTATAGTAGTGGGCTTCATATTCATGATCAATGATTTTCATCCACTCTTGAAACTATATTTGTCTCATGAGATTTTTACGCATCCGATAGAAATTTACTCTAATCATATTTACATGCCTCCATGTTTGGGTGGTGAGCCAGATACATGTTATCATGTAATTTTGCCTACATATAGCTAGTTATTGTCATATTTGTTTAATGTTATTGATATGAATCAGTTGGTACTTGTCCCTATCTGTGGTTTTTCATTTTGTCTGAACTGAAGGACTAATGATAACTAGCAAGAGCTTTCATGTGCTCATCTTGTTCCACCCTTTTTTCTTTGTGGGATTGAGTGTATGGGTTAGATTGGAAGTTCTGTAAATTGAATGATAATGAATTTTTACAATAGATTTTATCCTCAGGAACCTGGGTAATAGCATGTTCTTGGTTACACATTTTCCACCACTAGCGGGCAGCCCAGGGGGTCCGGGTGTCTTGGTCTTCAGAAGGGGCCCCAACATCATATGTTCATCTTTATTGTGTGGAGGCCTAGTCATATAGTGTTATTGGTGATTCTCTCTAACTGGGTCCCGTGAGTAAGACTCATGTGGAGGTGAGGCGAAATTTGCATCATTGTCATTTTCTAACTCCCCATTATAAGGGAGGTACTCATTATAATGTTTTTAGGAGAGGCTCTATAAATGGTATGACATGACCACGAGGGTTTCTGGGTATTAGGGGGACAACCACATATGAGGAGTAAAATTGCGATACTTCGCAGACAGGAGGGCTTGTCTCTTGGCCCCCACTATGGGGAGAGTACCGTTTCAGTGGTACTCTTTGATCAATGTGTTGGATACCCTACGTTGAAGAAGTTGTGTAGGTGAGAGGGTATTTCTATTCATTAGGGACCCAACCATCTACATGACCACTAATATGTGTGTCTTTATTGGCGTTGGGATGTCATTAGGATCAACGGTTTCTCTGTGGGAACCCACAATATACATATATGACAAAAAACCAAAAAACCTCATCATAGTATCATTCTTTTTGACATATCCATATTTAATGATTCAGTTTGGCCTCCTACCATAATCTTTTGTTTATTTTGGGAGGAAAATGGGATTTAATGGGGTAAAAATACCACCTCGGTTAGGGATTCATGTCTAGTTCACCAATTATTTCAGCCCTATTGTGGCATGTTTCGGGTGATGATGAAATGGTCTGATGAGAGTCATCACCTGTCTCGTTTTCTAGGGACAATTTCCTATCACCATTACAATTTATTTTGTTTCAACATATTCTGTGTCATTATGCAATAATGTAATGTTGGATTAACCATACAGGGACTGGGTAATTTACCACTTCTGTATTTTGAAAGAGATGCCACAGTCAGATGGTCTCAGTGGGTGTTTTCATGGAGTCATGAACTTGTGCAATCAGTCCTCCTAGGATACAACATCCTCAGATGGTCTTTAGTGGGTTTATTAATGGAGGTAAAAACCCCCAATGTCCCTGGTATCCATGATTCGTGCAGCTATATTCTAAAGGAAGGTGATCATTGGAAAAGGATATGGTCAACGTCACTTAAGGACTCCATTGTTCTAGATGATGGGAAGACAGGCTCACTACACCCCTTGGGCTGGGGGGTACTATTTATTATTCTTGGATACACTTTTAGATTTATTTCTTGTTCATATTTCTTTGAATCCCCAATTCATTCTAGAATAGTGTGTCCATAGGTTACTCTTGGTTTTCCGGATAGTCATATGTATACATGAATTTCATGCTATGGAGGTAATACTGACATGTTCCATATGGTAAGACACTCTGGAGTTTGTCATCATCTAGGGGGGAAATAAGTTTTCATGAGGTTCAGATCAAAACCATAATTTGGTTTTAATACTTATACATGGTAGAGGAATCAGAACCAATATAGTTCTGATGAGATAGGGCTTACACATAGAAGCATCCCATTTGAGAGGACTTGATTGGTTGAACACTTTTGGTGGGGCACACTTTTGAGCTCGGGCAATCAAGTAGGTGTCCATCATATCCTGGATTGATAATTAATTAGAGACCACCTTGTTAATAATTATGACGGTCATAGGAATGGAATCATCAAAATTTAGAGCTCATGTTTGGGTGAACCATTTGGAAGGGAACCATTTTGAGCTCAGGCCTTAGAGTATGCATCCTACATATAGTAAATTGATCTGGAATCAGAAATAACAATGTTTATAATTGTGTGGGTCTTACGCATGGATGTTTCCCATTTTAGAGGTCATGTTTAGATGAACCCTTTTGGAAGGGAACCCTTTTGATATCAGTCCATCGAGTATGTGTCCTACACATCCTGTTTTGATTAATAATTAGAGTTATCATAGTTCAGAATTTTGTGGATGTTGTAATCATCATAAATAACTATTCCAACATAATTCATGATTGGTGTGACAAAAAAGAGGACACGAGGGATCCAACCAAAGACATGCCTTCTCTCATATATATGGAAGAGCGCGAGCCTACCGCGGACAGGTCCGAGGTAACCGTGGGTGAGGAAATAGAGCGATGAAACATTTAATTTGAGACGACATTAAAGTTAATGGGGTTTTCCTTTTGAATATTGGGGACTTACCTTAGTCGGAGTGCCCTAGAATGCATTTTGGTAAGGGGATTAGTGTTGTTAATTTCAGAAGGGGAAGCCAATATTACACCTTGATTGATCACCAATCTTCAATGAATTGAAAAGCAGTTTATCACCCTCAAAACCTAGAATGAGGATGTTTACATTGGCATCCCAATGTTGGAACCTGAGTTACCATTGGTATGTAGACTTACAGACATTCCAAGATACTGAACCATTGTGTGGATATCCTTCACGACTCCATAGACCATGGGTGTGTATACTCAAATGGGTTCCCAAATGCACCATATGATCTTATCAAATAGTTCCAGTGGCATTGGAGAAGGCTTTGTCCTGATGTCAGACACTAGTTTATAGAGTGAATATAGAGGATTGGATGGTAATGGAGGGACGATATTGGAACTGGGGGATATAATACCAAAAATACTCCATTCCACCTACTATTTCTTATGTGGGATAGGGAACACTCCATATACTATAGTGGTATGCGGGAAAAGGGGTCGCCTACATACCGAAGTAGTACATGGGCTGGGGTAGAGACCACCGCACATCGTAGTGGTACACGGTCCTAGATATGGTCTATCAAACCACTTTGGGTTCTTTCAGAGTATGGTTGGAGTATGTGGAACCAAGTACAATCTACGTAGCGATGCACTACATGGAACACCATATTGATAGAGGGTATGAGGGACTAACATTCACATGGAGTTTATTTGCAAGAAATATGTGGTTAACGGTATCACCAATTAGGTTCTCTGAAATCATATTATTATTATGATATCCAATTGTATTGTTCCCAACTGAGTATACCTACGAGGAGTGGGGTTTTCAATTTGGTCTTCACAAATGATTTAATGTTGATGTCAGAATTTTTTAGGGGTTCTTTATTCCATCATATGGGGTCCCCTTTTATCATTCTTCGTATGATCCCTCTCAATTAATTCTATGCTCCTTTTATTGAGAATTAGAAAAACCATATCTATAGTAATGAGGCACCATTTTGTGGAGGCCCATAAAGATACATCTTGACCCCTGAAAGAGTCGGTCAACTTGGGTTTGTGGAGGCTATGGATTGCGATCATGCTTCACAGAAACCTACTTATTTTACTTGTCTGTGAACTACTGAGTCCGCGAGACGGTATGTGGATGGCCTCTATGTGAAACATTCCTTTAGCGATGGGGTTTTTGGTCCACTAGGTTCAATAACCATCGCTCCACCAGCTAGTGCCTTTCTGTTTGTTCCGCGTACTGGTGGCTCATAGTTCATGTGTTTTGTGACCCCATCCTGGTGATGGTATGCAGGAAACATAAAATATTTTGAAAATAAGAATTGCTTCACATTTCATCTATAGTTTTCAACACAATTAAAGTAAATTATCTTTTATAGACTTGCAATAATTATTTCATCCTTTCTCAATGTGATCTTGGGAGCATTTTATTCCCTTGGCAGAATTTTCAGGACCCTACAGTCTCTTTCATCAGTGAAGGTGATAATGCATAAAAAATGGAATCCCACATTAGGTGGAGGTATTCAAGAAAATGTGGAAATGTTTTTTTAAAGAATAGGTATATTATAATATTATTTTTGTTTCTAGGTTGTTATTATTGGATGCTTCGTCAATTGGTAGAAATTTTAAACTCAATGGGTTTTGAAACAGTCAATAAAAATTAGGATTTAGGATGATATTTATATGCACCTTGTTTTGTTATGTGGGGATGTATATTTCAAAGTAGATTAAGGCTTCATTAATATAGACCCCTACATCAGACTGTTCATACATGCAATTAAATCAGGAAGTGGTCTCAAAGTGCCACTAAACATCCAGAGTGTACAATAAGTTCAATGTGTTCTCTAAGAATATATGGTACTTCAGGAAAGGTATTTTTAAAATAGAATCAAATTGTATTTTTAGGATTTTTTATATTGGATTCACTTCCAAATGGATATTTCCTCCTTGAATAATAAACTGTAAACATATATTAACAGAAACATTTTCCTCCTACACCTCATAATGAAAGATGATGGGAAAATGATGATCATATTCTGAGGGAAAGTCGCCAAAAAATTTACAATCTTACCCCATTCAAGAAAATTGATTATGGATGACATTCAGGGTGTGTGAATGAATAGATAAATAGAAAAACAGATGGGTGTCAATTCTTTGTTCATCAGTACTCATCCTCAAAATGAGGTCTAGGTGGGTGGTGTATAAATAGAATATAAATAATGAATCACATCAAGAGGCCAATCACCTGGATCAGTGGATTTAGGGACATATTAGGGACAACAACGTATAATTGTAGCTAAAGAGTTTGAATCAAATCTCATCAAGTGGAAGTGGACACTAAAATCCAAATTACAATGGTTGGTAGAGATGAAGGGGTCGCACACTTGAGCAGAGCCCTTGGGGATATTTTTCTAGAACACATGAGAGGATCCAACATTTATATGTCCCCTACAAATAATACTACCCAATGTTTTACATTGAAACATTATTGTGTGCATGTATAAACTTATTTTGATAATTTTAATTATCTCACATAAATCATATTTTCATTTAAAGCAATGACCTTACCCAAAGTTCACTAGGGTCATGCCTACTGTGAGAAAAAAGGGACGACCACCTGGTTGTTCATTTGTTTGAGATTGTTAGATAATAATTCAACATCTGGGGTCTGCTATTTTGGGATATAAAATAAGATTTTTGGGGACATGAGAGGCTACAAACGAAGAACATGGTACTTAGAAAAGATGACTTTCATTTTCAACATGAACAAATGTATGATTTTGATAATTCTGATCATGTTGTAAGCTATCTGAACATATGTAAATTAGATGTTGAGTCACGAAATATGAAATTAGGAAAATGAGGAGTGTGGTAAAGCGGTACGGGATAACGATTGACAATATTTGAAGTATAAAATTTATAATGTGAACATGGAATGGGTAAAATCAAATTAGGATCGACAAAGGACCATGATGAAAATAGGGATCCTATCATATGAAGGAATCTAAATCCTTCTAGGACATTATTTCCAAATGGTAGATGTTCCAAAATAGTATGATACCAAATTTTTTAGTGTCCCATTTAGATGTGGAAGAGAAAGAGGATCTAAATGAGGGACACATGATGTGTTGGAATAGTGTGATGGAATGTTCGAATGGATTCTATCCATCTCAAATATTTCCACCATGTATTTGAACACATTTTTGTATGAATATTGGTATGAACAAAGATCAAAACCATCCTATAGAGGAATGATATCTCGAATGATGATAGATTTATGAAAATGTAAACAATTTAATAGATGACCAACATTGGGGAAGAGGATCTCTAAAGAGAAGGTCAGGCATGTTTTGTGGATTTATTTCATTCAATTGATAAAAATATATATGTATTATAAATTAATAAATTGAAGAGGATTTATTGTAAAAATAAACTTAATGTGATAATGATTCACCTCAATGTTTAACATCATGTGACCTGTAGGTAGTGAATACTTTAGGGTCGTGCTTGATTGACCAAGGGATCTTAGATAATGGGAATATATTTTAGTACATTGAAATATCTATTTCAAGTACATTGGTGTTACATTGGGGAAGTACCCATGACATGAATAATGCGGTAGTGTATTGCATACCACCCAGTTACGAGGAATAATATGGATGCTGATGCAAGAAGGGACCATGAAGGCCTCGACCACAAGGTATTTACAAAAAGTGATTCACCCAAAGATTAAATTCATGATTAGACATAGAATTATTGTTTAATTTCATAGTATTTGTATTAAAGGATAACGACATCCCAAAATGGGTATATGTTGTGCATTAGTCTAATAAACATGTTGAAACAAAAGGTCCCTGAACATGCATTTAATGAATGGGGAAAAAATGTAGGACCAACTGTTGATCATATTTGAGACAAAAGATATACTATTTCCTTTCAGAGATCCATTTGTGCATTGGACCAACATAGGATGTAATAAAAAATGACATGAGACCATATCTATTAGGGTTTTTATCTAGATATAATATATGATGGAAATCCAAACAATTAAAAACCAAAATTTGAAATGGAGAACATCAGAATGTGTGATTCAGAATTCTGCATTTCAAATAGTTTATTAGTGTTTTTCATGGTTCATGGTTGATAGTTTCAATTCAAAATATTGGTAATGTTGGTCCATATATTATGGTCCTATATTTCAAAAAAATGTGGATTTTGTAAGGGGGAAATTTGTAGCATGGTGTCATGATAAACCAAATGTGAACAAAGACCAAATGCCTCAACACCACAAAAAACATTTCGTAAAAGACTCGCATATAGATTAATCATGTGAATTTGGAATTGTTATTGAAGCTAAGGGTATAAAATATTATTGAACATGTGGTCATTCCCAAATTTTGGGAGTCTTTTTTTTCTAAATATCCTCTAATAATGGGAATCGATTTTCACATAATTATAAAAGAACATCACGGTAAGATACCAACACTGGTGGGGACAATCCTCTCTAGTGATGGATTGAGGTGTCCCACGATTATCATGAGACATCCTTCACATGTCCAAGTTATGGTCGTAGTATAATGTCTTACAAAGGGGTGTAAAAATATATTTAATTTCCATATAGCTTGGACCAAAATGGTGGATTAGAACAATGAGTTTGTGTAGTGCTGTTTTTTAACGAAAAGGACCTGAGAGGCCCGAAAACACATGAAACATCATAGAGAACATCCGAAATACAGTTTGAATCAGTGATATTTTTTTTGGTTTAAAGAGATTCTGGAATGCTTCTTGAAACATCAACACTTAATTTAAGGTCATAGTGTTTGGAAGTAGTGCTGAGATATCCTAAAATAGATATATATTATATTGTGACATAATATTCCCAATGAGAATGAGGAAATATTAAGAACACATACACTTTCCTAAGGAGGATTTTTTGTGGTATAGAGTCGTGATGCATGGACTAAGCATGTGGCTAGACCTAATTAAAAAATTTCTTGTTATCTCTACGTATTCCATTAGGATGGGAATCAAGCCCGATGTGGTTCTTGAAATTGAAATTTTCTTACAATGATATGATCCATAATAAAAGGGGAATATTTTGGGTTGAAAGATTAGTGTATATAATCTAGTAATCACTACATATTCTATGTAGACAACAATCAATTGTTCATTGGTCTTGAACATAACATGCCAGATGACTTATCTGGAGGTCAATGCATTCTCAGGGGAGGACACTACAATGATGTAAAATTTATCTTCATGATTCTAGGATGAATATTATTTCATTGTTTATCCTCATGAAACTAGGATGATGGTGCTATGGATTGTATAGTCATGCAAGTTAGATTATGGGTGTTACACAGCTTAACATCATGCAACTAGGATGGAGCAGAGAGGTATTTTAAAAAGAATATGTAGGGATTTTCTGGTATTAGCTGATTTTAATGAGGACTGAGGATGCATGTGTTGCATCCTAAATTCTCAAGGAAGACTTATATATAGGTGAAATTAATGATTCAAAAAATTTCACATTAAGATTAATGTTATAGAGCGTGGAAAATATTAAATATATTAATCTAAAGTCATAAATCCCTATCAAGGTGCCCAGTTTAACGTCATATGATTGGGATGTCGACACTGTGTAATTTAAATACATATATCCCAAACAATAGGGTTTGTTAATATTTTAATATCATAATGATTGGACCTACTAAAAACATTTTATTTCCATGTCATCATGAACATGGACTCTTAGTTTAAGGTCATAGAGTATGGAAGAAGGGGTAAGAATCTCAACTAGTAAGGTTATGTTGGGATAGACAAGAATATCCCAATATAATTGAGGTAAAAAATGGCCTATGCGGAATGATAGAATCCCATAGAGGCATGAACACAATTTAATTTCATGATTTAGTGTTTGGGATTATTTGTTTAAGGTCATGAATATTTGACCTGAGGCTTGCACTTATGAAAATTATTTCTTGAGAAATTAGAATTGTTAGGAGGAGTAATGTCCTCTCTATCTATAGTGATCATCTAATATATTCCATTATAATAGACCTTATAACTTATGTAAGGCCCTTCCAACATAGGATCAAACATTCATTTCACTTTTATAGGTATCATTAGAATTATTAGATCCAGTATTCTATCATCCTTGAGGAAGGATTGGATCTATACTATCTAGTTGAATGAATTGGATATACAACTTTGGTTCCTATCAAGATTGTTAAAGGCATGGAGTTTGTTTTAATTATGGGATTCCATCTCAACTATAAGGATATCATCCAATCATTTTGAAATATTATGGTCATAGACAAATGATAAAGTCATTGGAAGCTGAATCTCGATGGGTGTGGCTTCCAATAATATATACACCATGGAATAATGATTCTTATAGGTACAATTTTGCGTAATCATTCGATTGTACAAGATTGAAATGTGGGTAATTTTAGAACATAAAATGGTGTTCTGTCCCACTATCATATGTAGAATGACAATGAGGGTATTGTTGAATGCCTTGATCTGACCACTTTTCAATGCATAATAGTGGATGTATAATTTGATCATATTTTATACATTTTTTATAATTTCATTAGCGTAAAAACCCCAAATTTGTTTTTTTATTAGTGAGAACGTTTTGAAGAAATTTGAATCGGTGAATGAAATTGAAGCTCTTGAATTCCACCACTGACCATTCCTTTCCTTCCTTAATAGGGGTCTCCTCTTATGACTTGATAAAGTAATATGTTGTGGTCATAATGAACCTACACAGGGGAGCTGTTGATGGTGGATTTGGTTCCACAAAAATTATTCCCCATACCATGATGGAATATGAAAACATGGTTGTGTGGATGGAATCTACTGGTCTATGCACGATGTTTTAAAGAATCTAACTAGCATGAAGCATATTTATCAATAAAATAAATTCATGGACGATGTTACTCCTAAAGTATACCATTATTTGAATCTAGTATGAGCGAATCAATCATTCGAGATGAGCACCCCATTCCCGAAATGAAAATCTTATAAAACCTTGGGAATATTATATACATGGAGAAAAAAAAGGCGAATTACATAAAACCAATGAATATAGGGAGTCTTCTCATGGATGGGGTTAATTTAGAGGTTGAACTATGCAACAAGACAATGGATTCACTATGAATTGAATTTTTTTAAGGAAGGGATCAATTATAGAGATACTCGACAAATAGAGTTTTACACATAGATCTTTCTTTTACTAAGGGAGTTACAATGGTTCAAATTTAATGGAATCATCAGAGAGCTAGTTTTACTGATGGAAATCATTATCAGCATCTAAAATAAGAGAAGTGATGAACCTTTAATGTGACATAGGAATTAACTGGTTATCCTTGTCAGGAACTACAGTGGATGTGGCCAAACTAAGAGATACATCACCTCAAACATTCTATGACTGAGGAAAATGAGTCACCTATGGTTGAGAGAGAAACTAATCCATCAACTGGATTGAATTTTTGAGTAGGAGAATGGCCTATGGTTATCCAAATATGTATTCACCATTTATTTTCTATTTGATTATCTATGATTGTCCCTTCACATGTAAGTATAGAAAATCAATATCGAGAACCTTCTTGAGACCATTAATGAGAATTTAAAACATTGTTACATTGTTGATGCAGCAGTCTAATTATATGATCATGTATTAAATAACATATGAAATAATATTGACCACAATCCTTTATCCTACCCTTATGATCTTGGGATCACTGATCCTTCTACTAGTTGGGCTCTGAGAGCCGACATCAAAATGAATGTTCCAGAATGGACGGCCTGATCCACTAAGAGGGTGAACTCATGTGGCAAATCAATATCCAATGGATGATCATCAATATCTTGATGGATGGACATAATTTCTACCAATTCTTGATCCGAGATAATTTTTTTAACGAATATAATGTCAAACTACTAAATAATCATTTCCCAATGCTCTAGAAATATTATCAACATATAACTATTAATGATATACATTAACAGATCCACTTAGTACATCATGTTTATATCATAATTCTAAAGATAATTCATTATCTTCTACATTATAAAAAACTAGAACATGGAAAAACATCTTGATAGAAGAATACATGGAATCTGTGTTGAAGAGAATGTGACTGAGATATTATAAATTGTTAAGTATCCCATCATAGTTCTTTTGAGAGATAAGGGAATTGAGGTATCATTCCAGGGCTGTAACATACATGACCAAAGGATTCTCAGAGGCTAGTTGAATAGGAACTAAATGATGTATAAGATACCACATTATTTCATCAAATATTTCCAAGAAAAACTCATCCCACTTTGATAAGGTACCTGTGATCCTAATACAGGAAAATTAGTACATATGATTTCTAGATTAGTGATAAATCTTTGTATGTTTGATATGTGGACTTGGTGGCCTCGTAGATCATAGAGGTAGCACATAAGAGGAATATAGATGACGGAATTGATCTTGTTTTGGTTGATCTCGATTCCTCTGTATCAGATTAAAAAATTGAGAAACTTCATAGAGGTCACCCTGAAGGCACAGTTCAAGGGGTTTAGCATCCAATAAAGGGGGTAGAGGACGAAAAAAAATTTCTTTAGATTATTGAGATGTACCTGACATTGGTGGTATTTTACCACAAAACAATTCATATATCATTCCACTGGTATCATGAGGATCAGTTAATGATGTGGTTCATAGACAATTAATTTCTAAGTTATGTAATATTGAAACTAAAATACATTACCTCATAGATAAAGGTTCGTTTGGATTCCCAAGGGATCGAGGAAACATCATTTTTGGGGTCCATATATAACTAATTGTACTGAATGTATCCATCATTGAAGGAGAGATAATGGGACATAGTTGTGGAAGAGATGTATGCATCTATCACTAGAAGGGGAACTTCATTCATCGAACAATGATAGTTGAGTTCCTATAAGTCAATATAGATTTTGATATTCCCATTACTCTTCATGATCGAAATGATATGGTGAAGGAACTTGGGGTACTAAATTTCATTGATGAATCTAGAATTAATTTAATTATCATTATTGGAATTAACCATGGAACCATTGGAGGGATTCATTATCCTAAAAGGATACTCAATCTCACGATAACTCAATGGGAGACACAGATAGTGGAAGGAGACCAGAGGCTCTAATACTAGTATATCATCATAACAACATGAAAATACATCCCATTATTAATTCAGGAAGTCCACATACAAAGGATATTCCCCTGTTGGTATGGAAGTAGTAATGGTCATTCTTCATGGATCTGTCTTAGTTCCTATGATCACCTGAACCAACACATTGATAGGGATGGGGACACCATCATTAAAATCGTGATGAGAGTCTTCCAAATCATCTTAATCACCAGAATGAGGGTAATTAGTGGAAGGATATTTTTCAGCTAGGAAAACTTATTCTAGAGTAACAATATACACTTATTAGGCTGATGTGGAGTACTCAATAAGAGCCTCCTTCTCTTAAAAAATATCGAGATAGATTATGTTGAATGAATTTCATCATCCCTTCTTCAATGGGGACCATTCATGATATCAATGAAATTGTGGTAGGTTAGGTTTTTTCAATTCAACATCGATTGACCTAAAAAGAGAGTAAGACATACAATTATATAAATAAGGAAAATATAACAATCGATACATTACATTTATTTATTTTACATTAGAATAGAAGTAAATTCGCTAGAACATATAACAAAACCATGAAATGACCATATAGGTATAGTTTCTATAGAAACTGGGAAATATAATCAATTGGATCATAAAAAAATCAATATTCTCTCCCATTTATTTCATTGTAAGTAGACTCAATTTTTGAATATCTTACTTAATACCGTTATTCCTGACGTAGGGAAAGGAAACATATGAAATGGTGAGATCATATTCTAAATAATGGTAAATAAAGGAAATATCAATCATATCATATTCATAAGAACAAAACATTTGAAAATCGTGTCCTACATATAAAAGATCATAATATCTTGTGATGGGATAAATCATAGAAGTGAAATGTAATCCCAATATTCAAAACATAATACATGAATAAATTTTTCATTCACACATAAAAATATAAAATACATTCATATTATTGAAGTCCCTTTTACAAGACCATCATAACGGAAAAAGTCCATTACTGAACCGAGTTCACCCCTCATTCCAGCCAAAAATTACTGAACCTAAATTATGTCTATTCCAGCAATGTCTATCACATGAGATATAAATCTTTACCCAATACATTGGAGGGAGATATAGGTCCCACCCATGTTGTTATGAAATCATTCTTATATGTACCACAAAAACACATATAATTAATCATAGCCTATCCCATGAAATAAAATGGGATTCATAATCAACATTTCATCATAACATAATCAAAATAAGATAAATGTACATCATAAGAATAATTACATAATTAACAAAATCAAATAAAATAAATAATATGGATGGATATATAAAACTATTTCATCCTATAAGGAAAATAATTTAGAAAAAAACACTTTTACTTTATCCCTGAGGATAATATCATTTCTAATTCATAAATATTTTGTTTTCTCAAAATGGCATGAAATTATAATATTAAAGAATTTAATTGAAAATAAACATGGAAAATTTTAAATTGATATTTTATGAAATAAAGACATATGAAATAGTAAAAATCATTCCACATCGTACAAGTTAAAACAAAATATCCTCGTACATTTAGCAAATAAGTCAAAAATTAACTCGTATGGTAAATAAAAGAATGATTCCTTCCAAACCATGTAGTAAAAGTAAAAAATGTGTTAAAATGAAATTAATCATACATATAAAATTACTAAACAAATATGAGAACATTTTTAGAAAAAATGTACATGAATGTTAAATACATCCTCCGTAATTACTTATGTATAACAATCTCAAATAAAAATGAGATTGAAAAATTATACTTTACCTTAGGTCCGATATGCTTCGAATGTATCTAAACCTCCTGTATAATGATTTAAATAATGTTAATGAATTATTCTAGATTCATAATAATTTTTATGATAACATTTATGATTATATTTTCATTCATTTGATAGTAACATTTCATTTTCAATCATTATTTGTGAAATAACCATTCTATGTTACTATTTATGTTTTTTCCACTAAGCTCTTATAAATATTTTTAATGTTTATAGTTATGTCAATTAAAACATGGTATTAATATAATATATATAATATTTATTTAATTAATTCCATTATATAATCATGGTTTAATGAATAATGGGTCGAATGAATCATAAAACACCTTGGAGACGGTAAGTCGTAAGTACAAACGAGCTACTATATCGTTCCCATAATTTTTGAATGATATTGAATTGAATGGTTTGAAGTGTCTCATAATTATCATCATGTTATATTAACCATTAATATTTATTACCTCTACCATTATACCCATCCATGTACGGTGATGGTGGAAAACAAATTACACATTTCCTAGAGATGGTAAGTCGTACGTACACACGCATGTTGATTTTGTTTTTCATAGGTTGGACAGAAGGAGAAATATTTTTGAATCATTTTTATGATAAAATATAAGTATATGAGTCATAATAATTTTATTATATTATAATGTAACAAATAACGTAGTTGATTTAGAAGAAAAAATAAATATGATTGAATCGGTAAAAGAGATTACATTTTCCTCGAGGTGCCTTCTTTAAATTTCATCTAAGGGAACTAGAGTTGGTAATTTGAAAATACCATCATATATAGAATGTAACTGTAGAAGTTTAGAAGATAAATGGTCTTCGATTGGGCATGATTTAAGGCTGAAAATTGATCATTGAGGATATGGAGTTTGTTCTATTTTATAAGATAGTATAAGGGAACTTTTAGAAACTCTAAAAAATATTAATTTATAATAAAATGAAAACCTACCCCAAAAACAAAAAATGTGTACCAAATTCGAAGATTATATGATATAAAGTAGTAATATTATCATAAAATAAATTTCGTACGACTTATTTTTTCAATTTAATCCTTATATTTTTAATTGACACATAGTTATTCTATTATATTTTAATTCTGTTAATAACATTCCAGATATTTAATGGTAAATAATATTTACATATGTGGTGTTAACTGACCATAAATGGATAATTTATTCCATTTTCATCCTTATAAATATCACCTCATAATATTTACATATTTTTATAATTTTTACATAATTTAATAAAATTTTATGTTTATAAAATTTCAATAGTGTCAATTTTGACACAATTCATTTATTAGACAATAGATTTAATTAAAATAGAAGATAAAATCGAAAAAAAAATATTCAATACACTACTCTCATGTCATAGGCGCATAGAAAATTCATGGATAACATTAATTAGTTCATATGATATTTGGTTTAATATATTTAAATCCATTTATTTGATATTTTTATAAATAAAATAATTTCTACATCACTATTGTGTCACCATTAATGGTAAATATTTTATCTCTAAAAATTATAAATAATCTTATATGATTTTGTTAATTATTTTATATTTCCATGTACTATATATAGTATATTTATCTCTTAGGTTTTCATATATTAATATTAATATACTTATATAAAATGAGATTGTGACATTTTGTCCATTTCATTAGTTTTTAAAAATTGATGTCACATTCATTAGTAGGTTGCCCAAAAATTATTCCATTTCGAATAATAGATTATAAGGGTATAATTTAGTCATCAAATAGGATTTTTATTGGTGTTATGGTATGATTATAATATTATATTTACTATTAATTACCCGATATACCTTTAATCATAGTTAAAAAAATAATTACCAAAATTACTATTCGTAATGACCAAAACTAAAGGTAACCTATTAAAATAATTTATACCTACTGATTCCAAATATGTAATCCATTTTTCAAAATTCATAACAAATAATTTTTATAAATTAAGTAAAAATTATTCTCATTGTTGAGAAAACGAGTTTTAAAAGATAAAACATTACAAAAGATTTAAATGTTTTTACCTATGAATTCAATGTAAAATTAATTCTAATGACATAATTTATATAAAATTTTAAAAATATATTCTATTTATAACTTAAAATGATTAAATATTATAAATTAATGACATAAATATTCTCTATGAAAAAAGATGTTTTTAATTAAAAATAAAGTATTTTTACTATTCATCAAAACAAGAACGTCATTAGAAAGTTATCAGATATTTTTCCATAGAAATGTTTTGTATCCCGCATCAATATAAAATGTTTACATTGTAATATAGTACTTATTATTGTGTCTGAATCATAATTTAAAATGTTTTCTCCCTTGAAAGGTATAATATAAACATTTTAAAAAAATACACCAAATAGAGTTTTATTCATAACCAATGAATAAAATATCCATTGGATGAACATAAAAAATATATTATTACATATATAACACATGTTTTTCTTATTAATTTTATTACCATAAGTAATTCGATTTAAAATATAAATTTTTAATTGATTTATAATTTTCATAATGTATTTTCATAATTAATTTATAATTATTACGATAAACTAACGACTAGGCTACAATGGTAATTTTATAATAAGGGCATATCACAGTTCATTTATAGTAATATTTTCATGAAATTAATGCTGCCTCAGAATAAAAATTATTTAAATTAAACTTTTGTAAGAACAACTGGTTGTTTCATTCTACCCCCTTTAAACTGAATTTTTCCCTCAAAATATGTCACATGGAAATGAATAGATGGTGATAAAAATTCATCGTAAAAAATTCAAGTACACATGTCTCTTCTTCAAATTTGAGGTTCCTCCACAAATCATTAACCAAGCGATTGGTCTCGTTTCGTAGATCATTTTTTTTATGATCTAGAATCTCCATTGGTTGTTCTTCATAAGAACAATCATGCTCCAGTTGTATGACATCAAAGCACAGTACATGTGAAGGATCAGGTATATACTTCTTCAGTAGTGATACATGGAACACATTATGAACTTGAGAGAGATATAGTGGAAGCGCCAATAGTTATGATACCTTCCCAACATGATCCAGAATTTAACAAAGGACTGATATACTTTGGGCTGAAATTCCCTTCGTTCCAAATCACATTATCCATTCCATAGAGATAGATGTAAGAACACCTAATCACCTAATTCAAACATGTGGTATTTTCTTCAGTTTTCAGAATAACACTTTTTTCAACTCTGAGATGATATTATTATTGTGAATATATATAACCTTTTATTTCATTTCATCAACAATATCACGTCCTAATATATTTTTTCCCCAACATCATCCCATCAAGTTGGTGTTCTGCACTTCATTCTATAGGGGGCTTCATAAAGAGCCATCAGAATACTGGAGTGAAATATATTATTGTAAAAAAATTTAAACGATGGAAGGTGTTAACCCCAATGAACATTGAAATCCATAGAGAAATCTCTCAACATATCTTATAGAGTTTGAATTGTCCTCTCAAACTAATCATCTGTCTGAGGGTGATACGAAGTGATGAAACATAACTGTCTATCTATAGCATGATGAAGAATTCACCAGAAAATCGAGTTAAACCTCAAATCCTGATCATGTATAAGGGAATTTGGTACTCAATGAAATCTATCCACATCCATTACATATATCTTGGAAATTTGATCAAGGGAAAAATAATCACCTATAGAAATGATGTGTACCAATTTCGTAAGGCAATCAACCAAAACCTACATAGAATTATTGACTTTGGATGTTTTTGGAAGTCCTATGGCAAAGTCCATAGTGATGAATTCACCTTTCAATTTAGGTATAGGTAATGGTTATAACATTCCCTTAGACATCTACCTCTCAGCCTTAACTTTCTTACAAACCATGTATCGAGAGACATATTCGGAGACATCTCATTTCAATCCATCCAACCATAAGTACTCTTTGAGGTATATGTATAGCATTGTGCTCCTAGGGGTAATAGAGAATGAATAACATTAAGCCTCATCCATAATCTCCTTTAATTATGGTATGGTAGTAATAAAAATCCATTTACTGAACTTTATTATTTTATCACAAACATGGTTGAAATCAGGAACATTTCTCACCTTCTTTTGTAACCCTTCAAATTCTTTTTTTGATTCTACAATCATCACTTCAATAGATGGTTGAACCAGAATTTGTGAAATATAATATTATTTCCATTCTATTATAATTTCATGATCCATACTTTGATAATCCAAAAATATTGGATCTTTTCCGATCGTTAACATAAATAATCTAGCATGGTCTTGTCAACGTAATGCGTTAGCCACCTTGTGTTCTTTCCAAGAATGATAATCTATTGAGTATTCATAATCTTTCATCAACTCCAAACATATTCGTTTGTGAATATTAATCCCCCTTTAGTTAATATATACATTAATATTTTATGATCAGTATAAATATGACCACATTCACCATATAGATAATCCCTCCATATCTTTAATGAAAATTTTACCACAACTATCTCTAAATCATAAGTTGGGTAATTTTTCACGTGGGTTTTCAAATATCATGAGGCATAATATATCACCATATCTTTATTCATGATATCACAACCTAAAACCTTCTTGGATTCATCATTATAGATAAAACCCATTCTCCACTACAAGGCAGTGTTACTATAGGTGCACTGGTGAACCTTCTTTTCAGCTCTTTGAAATTTTCTTCACATTCTTCCATCCAAACGAACATAACTACTTTCCAACTCAGCATGGAGAGTGTATTATATAATCATGAAATATAATTCACAAAACATCAATATTATACATCTAAACCAATAACACTTCTGATCTCAGTTACCGTTGTTGGTCTCATCCATCTCCCAATAACCTATATTTTTTATGTATCCACTAATATACACTCTCTTGTTATTATTTGACCCAAAAATGAATATTTTGGAAGAAAACTATTCTCACATGGTAAATTTGGAACAACTATTCTCTTTTATAAGGGACTTCAGTACAATTCTCAAGTGATCTTGATGTTCTTCATTTCTCTCTAAATAGACAAGAATATATTCTATAATGAATTCCATGAACTAATCAAGATAGTCCCTAAAGAATCAATTAATTACATCTAAGAATATAGAGGGAGGATTAGTAATACTAAAAGGAATCAATATAAACTCATAGATTCTATAACATGTATAAAATTTAATCTTTTTATGTCCTCCCTCATGACCCTTAATTGATGATATCATGTACGAAGATCAATCTTGGAAAATTATTGTGCTCTACTTTGTTGGTCAAATAAGTAATCAATGCGGGGAAGAGTATATTTTTTCTTGATAGTGATCTTGTTATGATCTCTATAATTAATGAATAATCTCATTGATCCATATTTCATCTTAATAAATAGAACAGGTTCTCCCCAAGGTGATTCACTAGGGCACATGAATCCTTTATCAAGATTCTCTTGGTGTTGCTTCTTTAATTCCTATAGCTCAATTCGGGCCATTTTATAAGCTGTATTTGAAATGGGCATAGAACATTGAATTAGTTCTATTGAAAACATAACATCGGTCTTTGGTGGAAGACATGGGATTTCCTCTAGAAAGACACCTTCAAACTCCCATACAATAGGCATATTTTTAATATTGAGTTTCTCCTCAACCATTTGTGATAAATATCCTTCATTTATTGGATTCAAGATCCATAAGATGGAGAAAATTTCATATGTAAGGTTATATTCATCCATAAACCAATAGATGATCCTAGATTTATCTAGAATATGAAATGTGACTTCCCTTCATTGGAAATTGATATGATATCCATATAATGAAATACAATCCATGCCAAGAATCACATAAAATTATACTATAGGAAGTATCATGTGATTTACATGAATCACATTCCCACAGACATCAACCAGAGAAGAATTATTAACATTTCATGGAACATTTGTGCCATTAAGAGTTGTCACTGATAACTCAACAATTAATTTTTGAGGTAATAAGAAAATTCCATAGAAAATTCATTAAAAATAAATGAGTGGGTGGATCCAAAATCCATGTAAAAAATGCTACTTTTGAGTTGATGGTAATTCTACCTTTCAACACTTCATTAGCGTACTCTGTGCCATCAATTGTAATTGCATATGACCTTCCATTTCCTTTGGATATAAGAGTTTTTTGACATTGATCATCATCTATAACCCTTGGAATAGGGAGTTGATTGGAATTATTCCCCATTTCATTGCACTTTTAACATTGATGTGTAGGAGGTGCATTTTGTGTAGTCTTATCTTTGTTTTAATAATTAGAAATATTTATTCAATCATATACGCATTCAATTGCCAGATAAAATTCTCAAACACAATTAAAACATTTACTAGTCCCTTTACAAAACATCAATATGATTCACTCGACACTTTGTGAATAAGGGAAAAATCATTTTAATTTCCATGTGGTATTTATATTTTCGTTTGAATTCCATTTTCCTCTTCTAATAAAACTCATATGAATGATGGGTAAGTCCAATCTCAATATCAACCTAGAGAGAAAATCGAACAATTTTATTATAGTAATTGAAGTCCATTATGGCTAATTCCCATCAGAGAAATAGTTTTAATACACTAAAAAATAGATCAATATTACTCTCAGGTAGGATAAAAATTACAGAAGTGTCCCATTCAAGCCTTGAAAAATTTTCATCGTAGGTCCCAATGGATTCATAATCAATTTTTTGGGTTCAAGGAACTACTCCATATTTTTTCAAAGAATTATAGGAAATTACTTATTGAAAAATATGTTCACTAACAACTCAAATTCGATGGACTCAATTTGATCCATTTGCTTCATATTCTTGATAATATTCCACCATTGATCAGCTTCACCTTCTAAATGATATACTATTTTGATAAATTTATCATGTTCCAAAAATCGTTGAACTAAAAATATATTTTCAATGTTACTGATACATTGTTCATCCACTTGTGGATCAAAAGACCCACTGAAGGAAGTTGGAGACTGTCTCATGATAGAATCAATAGAATATTGCTCCCCCAATTTCTCATTTAAAATTCTTCTATCATTTATATCATGAGAAAGACGTGTGATCATTGATTAATGATTTCTCATTGCAGATCTGATAACATTTTTTTGATTAGGGGGACAATCATTGAATTTCCCATCTCATTCACCGTTAACGCGATTACTCCGGGTTCCAGGAATTTAGTAAAACCAAAAAGCATAGTGTGAAAAACAGTAATCATAACTAAAAAACCACAAAATAAAGAATAAAATTTCAATTTAGGACACAATTGTTTTCATCCTAGATTATTCATGGTCATTTCTAAAACACTAAGACTGTATCCTATAGTTAGGCATAACCTTATAATTCTTATTAAGGATTTATTATCCTAAATACCAAAGGTTAATTATATCTTTCCTCTAAGACCAACAATAATGACGCATACATTGCATAAATTGGTATTACTTAAGAATTGAATTAAATTCATTGAAAAATACATGAATACAATGACAAGACCATATAGGTTTAGTTTTTTTTAGAAACTAAGAAAGATAAAAAACTTGTACATAAAACATCTATATTTTCTCCCATTTATTTATTCGTAATTAGACTCCTTTTGGAATATCTTACTTAATACCTTTATTTCTGACCTGGGGAAATGAAACATATGAAACGAAGAGCTCAAATGCTCAGTAAGGGTAATCAACGGAAATATAACTCATATCATATTCATAAGAACATAACATTTGAAAATATTATCTTGTTTATAAGAGATCATAATAATATGACATGGGATAAATTATAGAAGTGACATGTAATCCCAATAGTCATAACATAAGACATGAAATGGTTTGGATTACACAAATAATCATAAAAAATCATTTCATATTAGTCAAGGCTCATTTCTATGACCACCATAGTAGAAAATGTACATTATAGAACTATGTTCAATCCTCATTCTAGGGATGTATTACTACACTGAAATTAATTTCCGTTCCATCCACGTCTATCTACTGAGATATAAATCTTTACCGAATGCATTAGAAGAAGATATAGGTCCCAGCCATCTCATATTGAAATCATTATTACGTGTGCCAAAAAAAATCATTCATCATAGCATAAACCATGATATAAAATTCTATTCTTAAACATCATTTCATAATAACATAATCCATATATGAAAAATGGATAGGATAAGAATAATTAAATAATAAAAATAATAAAATCGAAGTAATAATTGGTATAGAGACATAAAATTATGTCATATTTTATGGAAAATAATTAAAAAAACAAATTGAACTTAATTCCTGAGGAACATATTTTTTCTTCATAAAAAACATTTTCTATACTCAAAATGACATGATATTTTAAAATAAAAGATTTTAATTGAAAATAACATGAAATATAGAAAAGGAAGATTCAGTGAAATAATGCGATATGAAAGAATAAAATTTTGTTCATGATGTATAAGATTAAAAAATATTATCCTCGTTCCTTTATATGAAAAGTCAAGAAGTTCCATGTATGGTAAATAAAAGAAATATTCCTTCCATATCATGTTGTAAAAGTAAAAAATGATTAAAAATGACATCAGAGATAAATAGAATAATAGTTAAAATATTTTGAGTATTTTTTTAGAAAAGATGGACATTATTGATAAATATATAAATAGTAATTACCTATGTTAAAATAATCTCATATAAAAAAGAGATTGAAAAATTATCACATACCTTAGGTTTAATATGCTTACTATGTATCCAATACTCTTGTATAATGATATAAATAACGTTACTGATTTATTTCAGAATCATAATCATTTTTATGGTAAAATTTAGGATTATATTTTCAGACTTTTGTTTGTAACATTTCACGGTTACACCTTATTCAGGTATTAATAGGTTTAGGATCCTATGTATGTTTTGTTAGAGAAGTTATTATTACTCTTTTTAGTTTATATTAATATAATTTAAAACATGTTATTTGAATAATATATATCACATTTATTCATTGAATTCATTAATATAATCCTGGTATATTACTGATTATGTAGAATGAAACACATCGCACCATCAAGACTGTACGTCGTACGTATGCATGAGCGACAAAATCGTTATCATAATTGTTCAAGGGTTTTGAATTGGATGGTTCATAGTATTTCAGAATTATTATCATGTTATATTAATAATATGTAGTTATTATCTCAACCATTATACCCATCCATGTAAGGTGATGGTGGAATAAATTACCCCACAACTTAGAGAGGACAAGCTGTACGTACACACGTGCAGTGATTTTGTTTTTCGTATGATGGGTTGAAGGTGAAATAGGGTTGTTTCATATTTATAATAACATATAAGTATATAATTAATTCTTATGTTATTAATTTATAATGAAACAACTAATCTTGATGGAGTACGAGAAGAGTGAAATTTGAATGAATCATTAGAAATGATTACCTATTATTCAACGAGCCTCCATTAAATTCTTTATTTGGGCACTAGAGATGGTCTTTTTAGAATAAAATAATCTTTATAATGTTACGAAAGTTGTTTAGAATAGAAATTTCCAGGGGTTTTCCGATCATGATGGCTCAAATTGGAGTGAATAGGGGATAGAGGAGGTTCCCTTTAATAAGAGAGGAAATGGGAACTTTAGGAAACTCTCAAAAACAATAATTCATATTAAAATAAAACCATACATGAAAACCTATAATGTATCCCCAATTTTAATATTTTATGAGATAATTCTTTAATCTAATCAATCAATAAATTCTGTATTAACTTATTTTGTTAATTTAAACCTTATATTTTTAATTGATACTTAATTATTCTATTAAATTTTTATTTTGGTAATAACATTCTAAATATTTAATTGTAATTAATATATACTTATGGGGTGTTAATTGTCCATAAATGGATACATTATTCCATTTAAAACCATAATATTATCACTTTGATATTTTTAAATATTTTTATGATTTTTAACTAATTTAATAAAATGTTATGTTTAAAAAATGTCAATAGTGTCAATTTTGACAATATTCATTTATTAGAGATTATATAAATTTCACAAAGAAGATAAATTAGAAAAAAAATATTTAGTACACACCTATCATTTCATAGTCACCTCTAAAACTCGTTGAGATTATTAATTAGTTCATATGATATTATTGATAATATTTTTAAAACCATTTATTGGAAGTATCTTTTAATAAAATAATTTCTACATTACTATTGTGTCATAATTAATGGTAAATATATAATATATAAAAATTATAAATAAATTTATATGATGTAGGTAATTATTTTGTTTTTATAGATATTATCTATAGTCGTTTTATCTCCTATTTATCCATATATTAAAATTAATATACTTATATAAAATGAGATTGTGACCTTTTTTCAATTTCATCAGTTTTTAATACATGAAAGTCAGTTTCATAGGAAAGTGGTCATAATGTGATTCCAATTTAAAAAATAGATTATAAGGATCGAATTTAGTCACCCAATAGAATTTTTAACAGTGCTACGGTTATTTAATAATATTATTTTTACCCTTTATTACCTGATATACCTTTAACCATGGAAATACAAATTATTAACAATGTTACGATTAATAAAGCCCAAATATAAAAGTACGATATTAACATAATAAAGAGCTAATTATTCCAAATTTGGAATCCATTTTTATGAACTAAATACACAGATGGTTCAAAAACTTATTTAAAATTAATCTCTTTGTTGGGAAAATAATTTATATAAGTTAACACAATGCAAATGATTTAAATACTTTTAACTATGAATTCATGGTAAAATTAATGATAATGAAATAAATTATATTAAAGGGTAAAAATATATTATATTTTACTTTAAAACCATTAAATATTTTAATTTATCTATATAAATTATATCTGTGAAAATGGTTGTTTTTAATTAAAATTTATCGTATTTTTAGAACAGATTAAAACATGAATGTTGTAATTAAATTTATAAGAAAATTTTCCAATGTTAATTAATATATCCTGCTCAAAATTAACATTTTTATGTTTTTGTATAGAAATTAATAATGTGTCAAAATCATAATTTAAAATGGGTTCTATATTCCAAGGTGTAAAGTTATCCTTTTAAAATCTACATCAAATAGGGTTTCATTAATTACCTATGAATAAAATATCAATTGGATTAATATAAAAGATTATTTTATTAAGTTTATAACACATAAATATTATATTAATTTCATTACCAATGTAATTCACTCTAATATAATAATATCTAATTGATTTATATTTTTCATAATGCATTTTAATAAGCTACTTATAGTTAATCATGCTAATCAGATTGATTGGATATAATAGTAAATCATGATGATTAAAAATGATATTTAATTGAATCAACCAATATATTTTGCACATTGCTTTCATTCTATAAATTATAGTTAAATTTATTAAGGCCTAATTTGTATCCTCCTACTAGTGAATCAGTATGATAATAGCTTATTCCAACACTATCAATAGGCTTGTTGGCATGTTTGTCTTCTAAAACTCAATGATATAAACATACATGTCCTTTATCTTATAATAGTTTGAATCCATATAGAGGGATTCACATTAGTCAAAGGGATTAGAATAACCCTAGAGTTCACCTAATCATTCTTTGATGTATTATATGAGGCAATTGTGATATGTGGTGGTGAATGATGAGTCAAAGATGATGTTAATGCCTTCCCATCAATAAATTATTGTTAGTATCCATGGGGATAACCATAAATTCAGTGCTTTCTACCTACCCACTAAACTGTGTCTTTATCCGGATTTTTCCAGATGATATATGCTTATTACAATCGTAAACTTATATCATCATGTTAGAGTGACTCATATCTTATTCAGTTAGTCCCAGCATGGGGAGAGTTCGGGCTAGAATGAGATTGATCCTGGAACCTATGTCATCCCGAAAATGACAGTCCACCATATAATTAATATGGATGTTGATTTAAAATGGGTGGATATTCCTCGGTACATGGGAACCCTTACTATCACTATAGAATGAGGTGATGAAATGGAATTCATCTCTCTCGACTTCCTTAGCATAGAAGGTATCTAGAGACACTACTTCTTTCTAGAACTAGATGGGTCAACTCAATGGATTTGTGAGGGCATCACAAATCTCTTTTGATATGAAGATTGTATCAATGATTGATAGATCCTTAGGAATATAGTTTAGGTTCTTACTAACATTGAAATTTCATGCCGAACAAACATATATACCTATGGAAGGTTTCTATTGGGATGGAGGCATGACTTGTATATTTGGGTGAACCACTAGCTTAATACTAGTGCTGGAAATAGCTTACTGCACACCAGCTAACTCACCCTAAACCACCAAGGGTTGACTGTTGGCTATCTGAGGTATGAATATAGCAGGGAACACCCTATCTTTATGTGGTCATGGAATTTATACCCAGTTAATTAAAAAATTAAACTTTGGTATTAGGCCTGGAAGAGCGAGATGGGCTGACTTTGTCTACTGATCTATTCATATAACCTTTTATATTATTTCAGTAGCATGTGGGACACAAAATGAATCAGTAGACTGAGAATAATGGCATTTGGAAATCATCATAATGTTCATTTTTCAGGAACATTTGAAGGTATTGATATACTTTCTCCATCATCAAGAACCAAGAAGAGATCCAATAACTCGATGGTATGCATATAGTCATAAAATTGTCCATCATGAGAGGAATCGTTCTTTGTTGGTTGAAAAATTGGTGAAATTACTATCTATGTAGGCATAAAATAACTGACGGTTAAAGATGTCATTGGCACTATGGGGAAACATATTTCCCTTAGGTCATTTGTTTATACTCTTATGAGATATTATTGATGTGATTCAAATGTAGAGGTGGTATATGGATTTGGTGAAATAAATTTAAGTGGTTTTGGACTATGGGGATGGATGACGTCATGTGACCGAGCGACTATTATGTGACCTAAACAATCATCATACTTTCGAGTCATATGATTATAAATATTTTTCAATTAATGACATCCTTCCATATCACTACCATGCTTAGTGGAGTTATGTTCCACCTCTATTGGGACATGTCCCAACATGACCAAACCATTTTCCACCTTTTCCCAAAGTAGATTTATGAGCAAATAACATTTTGGAATTGTATTTACAATGATATTTTGGCAAGGGAAATGGTCCGAGTGATTTTTTACATTAATATCATATGTATTATTTCACCCTTGAATCTTCAAATTCTTTTATTCTAATGCATTATAAAAATATGAATGAACATGTGCTTCTTTAATAGATTAGTTTTGATTTATCCTATCCATGTAGGGGACTATGTGAACTTGGAAATAATTGAGGTTAGATCATTTTAAATGAATGGAGACATACTTTTTCACCTACTTGGTTGTTCTTATAAAGGATGTGGTTCCCAATGATGTTGTTTCAAGAGATGCCAACCTTATTGAGGATGCTACATTCGGGATGGCTTCAAATTGTGAGGCTCTTCTGGAAATATCTCTACTGACTATAGGTCCTATTCCTATACATAGGAATCATTATCTTTCTTTTCATTTCTCTTCTGTAGGATCTACAATATAAAATTGACCTTCCTTCTTGGATTTTTGCATGTATTTTTCTATGTGATCTGATTTTTGGGATAAATCCTAGAATCCACAATGGAAGTTCGGAGTGACGAGGTTAGAAAAGTATTTAGTATTCACAATCCCAATTCAAATACTAATTATATTCTATTAGGTTAGTAGAATATCTATTGAATATGCGGGGCCATTCTACCTTTTGAAAAAAATTGTGACAAACTAATCTATATGTTTCATACACTCGAATAAGTCATCAATCATTTTCTTTCATGTGGAATAGTTGAACTGTTAGTGAAAATTTATTTTGAGGACATCTAAACGAGATATAGATAAATTGGGTAACAATTTGCACCAAAAATATGCATGCCCATTAATTATATGAACAAAATTCTGATATTGGACACATCTACTTTCTATAGGTATCCTAACATGGGCCTTCACCTTGACATGAAGTGGTCATGACACTATAATGGGTCTCCAATCCCATTTATTTAGGGTATTGTAGGATTCCAAAAATATGGATGTTTACACATGTCATTATCCCATGATAGATAAGTATTTTCATCATGTGGTATTTCTACTTGTCTTATATTGAGGGCTTCAATGAGATTGTTGATACTGGTTATATCATCATGGTGGGTGGTTCTTTTACAATGAGGATTCATGACATCCAATGCATTGATAGCCTCATAAACATGGTAAACATGCTCAACAACTCCTGAAGAGTCCTTTTCAACAGCTCAATGTGTGGCTAGATCTGGGTCCCGAAAAAGACTATCATGTTTCTCAAGCTGATTTAGGGATGTGTAACACATTCTCATGCTATAAACTATGTTTTATACTATTTTGGGATGCATATTATTACTAGAATCAATTATGAAAAACTTGGTGATAATGAACATTGGATTCCCCTACTAACCTAGTAGAGGATGGATATGGTCCTATCGACGAGCACCGTAATATGATCACTACCCAAAAAGAATCTCATTAATAAGCCTCTTTTGATATGTTATTAATTGGATTAAGCCAGGGACTATGGGATGAGCCACGATATTCTTAGAAAAATCATATGTAAAGTGGGATTAGAGGTCCCAGTCATGTATTTATCTTTGATTATGTTTTTACAGGAAGGAAAGGATGTGTAGGGTTCCCTGAGGCCATGTTCATTACACTACTGGCGAGTACAGACACCTATGTGATGGTCCACCGAATATTTCATTCCCACATGGGATGGGTTACCTCTATAAATCCTAAATATGTGTACCCAAATTTATCTATATGGGGGAAATTCATTTTTATAATGATGGTACATGGATTCATATCCTCGATCTCACTATTTTGGTTTAGCAACCACATGATGGGGCTGAAGTTAAGGAGATACTAAATCCAAAAAACCTTTGATCTACATATATGGACATACCTCTTCAAGAATGATATGGATCACTATAATTCTATGGATTAATATCTATTGGAGGGTTAGGAGGTTGCTTGAAGATGCATGGTGATGAGCCACTGATTGCTCATCCAACATAACCATGCAACTTTGTTAGTCGATGGAATCAAAATGCTCCTGGATAAGTCAGTAGAAAATTGACAATCTAGGAGATGGAAACACATCATCCAAAGGTCTATTGAAAACATTCTAACATGTTATTAGTGATAGACCCCAGGATGATGAATCACGAAGAAAAAATTTACTAGAATACAAGTGACCGTTGATAAAAAAACTATTGTGTCCCCTGATCTTTCATATTAAAAATTTGTTGTTGACTTGTGGTTAGTTTATGATTATATTTGAGCTTTTTGGAGGAATTGGAAGTGTTGCTAGTATGGATCGGTGTAGTGGTGTGCTGGCCAGTGTAGGATGCACTGTGGGATATGACTGGTTTCAACATGTTGGGTTTTCTCTTGAGGGAAGTGAAAAGTAAAAAATTATGTTTTTTAGGGTGGTTACTCACCACATATTCATGAGTACATGCATCATCACTCAGCTGCAGGTCTACCAAATTTCCATCAGCAGAAAATTGATATTTATTATAAATGGATTGGAATGACCCATCAAGAAACAATGTAAGATTAAGTGGGTATAACATGGTGCAGACCATGAACATCCCCTTGTAAAAGGATATTATAATTTAGAGGTGGGGAACCCAAACTATTGAAAATGATGAGATGATCCTCAATAGTTCCAACAAAATAGAGTACATTCACTGAAAATATAGACTCTCTCCAGGTAAGGTGTATTATTCTCAAATGATTAGATTCTATTGTGAATATTCTAGTAAGGTAGATATGATCCCACATAGGGAATGTATTTCCCTGAAAAGAACACACCAACACCTCAGATTCTGATCAATATAAATTATTTAATGACCAGATCTTTTTCACTACATGATACCCGAGTGTAGTGCTCTATCCTCCACATTCATGGAGTTCCCCATGCCATAAAAATAACTAATGGAAATAAAAACTGATTTGCTGTTGTCTCATAGAATACCACCCCCTCTCCTTTTCCCATTCATTATGGGTCCATCGACATTAAGTTTAAATCCATTTAAAGTGGGGAACAATATAACCCTACAATCCTGTGGTAACATGACAATAATAGGTAGGTTTATAAAACTAAACAACTTCATCTAATTTTTACCTCTATTAATCAAATGAACTATGTCATTAAATAGAGACTTCATTATTACCCGCATATAAGAGATATAATTAGGTGAACCAATCCTCACATGATTCTTGGACTCCAAGAGCATCTAAATCATGAATTTTAAAATGATATACATATCATATAACCCATATCTCTACCATCTTAATATAAAAACAATTCGATAAGTAATGAATCCATATATTCATTGATCTTCATGTACCTATATAGGTAATTAGTAATTTTAGGAATATCAGCTTATAGGATGATGAATCTCACATGCAGGGATCCAACCCCAGGATCTAATACAAATTAATGGGGTTAAGGTTCCATCATAGAATCACATTCTTCGTCATATTCTGAGAAAATAATGGGATTGAACATGACTTGGGGCTTCTTGGAATCATTCCTTCAGCATTGACAATTAACCCTTTTACTCCCGGACAATTTATCAGGGTAGGAACGAGACTCCGAATTTGGGGGTGTCCATGTAGTGGGTAATGGCATGTGGAGGACCTTATATTTCATTTCTATCCATATATGAAGGTACTTAATATCATATGATTTCAGAGTTGGGAGGACATTTTATTGGACTACCATAAGACTTGGTAGGACCTCACATTGGTTGTTGACATAGCTGGCAAAACCTATTCTCTGATCGGTGGTAAAATGGGCAGGGCCTCCAATTTGATGAATAGTTTGGGGAGTACCTTATTTTTGGTGGTTTGACATGTGAGAAGGGCCTTCACACTTATTTAACTTTACACGGAGTGTAACACCATGTTATTATGTATGAGTACATGGAGAACCCCTTTAATTTTTGATTGATGCTTTGGAAGGACCTACATTGGTGGTGATAGCATGGGTTGGCTTCCATACTAATCCCTGATGAATTATAGTGGACTTACGATTAATCTAGGAATTGTTGGAGGGGGAACTTTATGTTGGGAAAGAATAAATAATGGTGGAGGGGGTTGGGGAATTCAATACTAGATGTCAAGGAAGTGGGAATGACCTCCACATTGACTAGTTCTAGGAACAATTGGAGGACCTCAATATTAAATGTGAAAGCGGGGAGGACCTATACTTTAATCGGAGATGGTACAAGGAGGGCCTCTATAAAAGAATATCATCTTCACAAGAAGAACCATAATGGCTGCTGGTAGTGCTCAAGATTTGAAATGAAATCCTTGAATGCCTATCTGGGGGATAAGGTCTCGATCACAAACAATCATCAATGAATCCATGTTCAGTAGTACTAGTGATCTGGAAAAATTCATTGGTTATGGGATGACCATTTTAGCTATAGAGGATAATTATGATTATCATGAATTTTTTTGATACTACCATAGACTATGGTGTTAGGTAATTGATATAGGGTCCTATAAGGTATAGGAATAATCAAACGATTCATCGGCATGGAGGAGTGGTCATTGTTGGTGCTGATGGGACCTAGTGGGATCCCTCATTAACACCACCCAGGTGGTGGTCTTTGTCAGGGGGGGGGCATAGGAATCACTTATCTCTTTGTCAAAGGGGAACAAGTGTAATGGTTATCTATCGAGAGTGTCTTCAAAAGAGTTTCATTTTCAGAGTCAGGAGAAATGGATCCCATCATATCCTTTTAGGGTGGTGGGGTTGATGTGGTGAAAGATCCTCTAGGTCCTAGTCGGCCATGTACCTATTTGGAATGAACCCCTCTTACTCATACAGTCATATATAAGTTTCTATCACACTTAAATAAATGATCTTCAATGAATATATGGGGAATGTGAACCCGATATTTTATGGAATAACTGATGTCAATGAAGAGGTGGTGTCATGTGGGATTTCTGAATTGATATTTCTTCTTCCACTACATCATCGAACATTAGATATTTTGATTCCTATAGAATGAGTCCTAAAAATCATAAATATTCATCAATCATTTTAGGATCAATGAAATTAATGAAAAATAACCCAAAATATTCCAATCATCCAAGGTTATAGAAAGAGATCTACACTTACGATGTCATAGACAAGAATACCCAATGTTTAATTTCCCCTTATTCTAGTGAGTTATAATCGAGACCCAATATTTTATTTGTGGGTCCAAGCACTAGAAAGATGGATCTAGTGTCACGATCGTATATTGTTGTTTATAATACTATTATACCCATGTTTAGGAGAAGAGTTTCACATCAGGTTCATGATTTTTGTTTCTGACGCTTTCACTCGAGCATTTTTAACTCGCATGTCTAAACATTGGCTTAGTGTCACAATTGTTCTCCCTCAAATCCACATCCAATTGGTGGATGGATTTCATCACATTAAACAGTAAGGATTCTTGATTCTGAGGTTATGTGACATGACTCATCCATGAATTTTAACATCAGGTTTTCAGGATTCTTGTTCTATAAAAGGAGCTCTAGTGACTTATATAATATTTCGTACAAATGTAAAATTACCATTATAATAGGATTAAAATTGGTTAGATTTTACTAGTATTACACATGAAATCTACCTAGGTTCTTCTAGTATTAGAAATGATGTGGATCGGTTATACATGTGAAGGTGGCACATGTGGGTGGAACCAACATTTTTGGGATTCTCCCCCTGGGGAAATTATGATAGATGTGTATTTAATGTAGGGAGTGTATATAATGGATTGAATGGATGGTATGAAAAATTGTTTTGTTTCTTCATAAAGGAGGCATACAACTTATCCCTATTGGTTGGAAATCATATCCCGCATAGCATGGAAATGGTTGTTGGGGATTATTTCTAAAGAGTATGCCTGCCAGGTTAAGGATTATGAATAAAAGCCTTCAAACTGGATAGACATGGTTGGTTGTTTGTGAATACACATATGAGGATGACCATAGGTTTTAGTATATGGGTTTCAAGGAAGCTAATAACTTCTAAACCTACGTGATTCATGATCAGTGATAGATACATGATAAAGAAATAGAATCGACACTCATGTCGTAAAAGATGCATTACTGAGAGATGGTGAGGGGATTTTGAATAGAAGTTTCCCGAGGAGGATATCATTCAATGAAAGAAAGTTCTAATTTCATTAAATGAGGTTTTCATTCCCTGTAATTCATTCAAGGAGCATACTATGAAGGGTGTGTAGGGAATACACATGAAAGATTCTAGTTTTGGGTGGTTTTTACCCCTCTATTAGAGGAGGTGACAACCGATGATGAGAATATAATGGGAATATATAGCTCATAACATGAGGTAAGAGTAATTTTTAACATTATGTGTAAGGTTGTGGGTACATGGTGGTTTTATGTCATTCATCTGAGAGATGTGGGGTACTCACTGCTCACCTGTTGGCCTTACATGACCATCGTACATGCAACTCTAGTCATTTAATGGCTTTGAAAATTACATATTGGAATGGATTGTTGGAATGGTCAGTCAAGAGGACCTTGTTAGCATGTTCATTCCAAGAATAAAACATAATTATAATACCTTTTTTGAGAAGAAAAAATAAAATTGGAATTTTGTGCCACACTTGATGTATAATGGACATCAAGATTGGGTGGCACTAGTCACATGGTACATGAAGTGTAGCTGGACATATCATATATGTTTATGTATTCATGGATAAATAAATCATAGAAAAGTGGTGACGGTATAAATAATGAAATATAGATTTTCCAATGAGAGTGGATTCAATATCCATACGACCACACAAATGTTTGATTCAAGAAGATGAACAGATTTTCATATTTCTGGGGATCTGTGAAGGAGAAGGATTCACAACCTTGGTGACTCTACCTTGGGATGATGTTATGGCTTTGGAATTCTGTTACTTGTGTTTGATTAATACATTGAGAAACCTCCTGTATCTAATATGGTTTAATTCCTCCATGAAGGGTGTATGCCATCATGGAAGGATTCCCCACCTTAGGTGGTGGTATTCAAGAACAAATGGAAGGGTTTTTCATGAATCATAGGTGCGTTAGACGATCTTCTATGGGATTGAGTTTTGGTTCTCATATTCATTGTGAATTGGGAGAAATTCGGAAGTCAAAGTGTTGGGTAACGATTCCTAAAATGTCAAACAGAGGTAGATATTTATAGTCATCGGGTTTCACAAAGGCAGGATGTGGTTCATGAAGAGGATGTGAGCTTCTTGAACGGTCATGGATTTGTCAGACCTGTGAAGCATTATATCAGACCATGGAATGGTCGTGAAGCACCGTCACACTGATGCAGTACTGTCAGAATCACAGTGCATACCATTAGTGAAACATGCACTAACCTAGGGATGGGTTCTTTTCTTAAGGGATTTAGGAAAAATACCATTAAGAGTATTTTTTAGTAAAATTTAGCTCATATTTTAATCTAAATGGATGTTTCCACCTTAACTAATTCCTCAACTACAATCAATTTTAATTTTATTTTCTAAAAACCACTTTGAGGTTCAGTCGGAAATGCATATTCTAAATTCTAGAACAAAAAAACTGTATCTTCAAACAATGAAAAATAGAAAACTGGAATCAAAACACAAAATAATAAAACATCACAAAAAATAACTCAAATCTATAATTTAATTTTTTTTAAAAAAATGATATTGATTCGAATGAGATTAAACCCATGCATAATGGACCTCTAGGAAAGTATTTAGCCTCTTTAACTAAACCTCCAAATACCTCTTATTATGGCATCACACTAGACCGACATAAAAGGTGGAGATGGGACATTGAGTCATTAAAGTTTGGGTAGATGAAAAACATAATATCAATCCACACTTGCATAAACCTCATCCCTTCCATGGGTACTCCTCTTTAAATGTTGACACAACTCAAACAAAATATCCCATGACTTCCACTAGAACCATTACACCAGAAAGACCTCAAATGAGAATAATAGAACCAGAAGCAAGAGTAGAGACTGTAGTGGATCATGCCTCAAAAATCCATAACATTCAGTAGTTTAAAAAAATACTTTACATTACAACCATTTGAAACCGTTGAGAAAACCAACAACATGATAAAATAGAATGAGGGATGAAAAACTCATCACCAATGATGAAAACCTTTCCACAATCACATCACGGGGAGAAAACCACCTTCCAACAAAATTCTGCAACATCAAATCTTTGGGACCCCACAAGAAGAGAGGAATGCACACTAACCTCTAGTGAAAAACATTTCCCGCTGTGAAATTAGCACTACAACTCGAACCATTCTCTCATAACAATCAGAAAATATTATATCCACGATATGAATCAACATGTTATCGATCAAAGACAAAATTAAATTGATGCTGAATGGGAGATCAATTATTGGGGATCCCGATCTACTGATAGAAACCACTCCCATTTTGAAAATTAATAATACACTCCCTTTCCATGCCTATAATCCTACTAACACATAATCATCAAGCATATGAAAATAAATGTTAGAAAATAAAGGGGATTCTGACATAGAGCTCCTGAGAAGAGCTCCCGACCAAGAAGAGGCGCATGGAGGAGAATACTCATATCACAAGTTCTAGTACTCATAGAATAATCCCAAGGAATTTATTTTAGCATTAAAAAAGGTCTATCCATAGAGTAACCAATGGAATCCATATTTCCCCATTAAAAAGATATAATCTGGGTGTCATCTACCTATAAAATTATTACATGATCCATATAAATTCTATTTGAACCCCATATTGAATCACCAAATCATTGGTCCCCGTGATTAGAATTGATATTTATTCTACATATGATGGATAAACCTCACTCTCAATAATTATTGATCAAAAAAATTCAACAGAACTATGAAAATCTAAAAATTCTGTAGTGATGGTTTATAAATATCGTAAAATACATTAATCAAATAATCTTTTAACAAAACTCTATCATATGTGAGAATTAAACTAGTCACAGTCCAAGGAATTTTCATTATTTGAAGGATATTATCATACAAGTATTCTAAAATAATTCCATCATTATTCTTAAACTATGAGTGAATTATAGGGTTCATGATCCTCAATGAATTTGTGGACATCATAAATATCTTTCCGAAGGAAATTTATTGTAACATCCTGGGACCTCTTCACATTAACCACAAAAAAACTGAAGAGTTTTTTTACTCAAGAGCACATCACATATGATAGAGGATTCAATGAATAAGTTAAGGGTTCTATAAACTAGTTCATAAGGCTATAAAGTATGATTTATGTATCTATAAATATAATGAGAATACAATATTCCAATGTAGTCAAACTAATAAAATATAAGATAAATAAAACATAAAATTTATATCAATGAAATAAATAAGAAAGAAATCTTGTAAAAATGGATCATTATACATTTCATGTTATTCATACAAATATATGCTTGAAAAACTCTTGGATGATCATTTACATGTGGTACTTAAAGTAATTAAATTTTATAAAATCACAATACTGGTCTGGATTCCTAGACTAGACCAATATAACAATTATAATTAATATCCACATGATTATCTATTCATATATGTATATTATATTTCATTAGATAGGTCATGAAATATTAAATCTTCTAGATTACCTATGATCCGGAGCATTGTGTGAGTAAACCATAGTTTGAAAAAAACATAGGTCATAGCTAAATTGACTAGAAATAATTATTGTACTATCAATATGAAACAATAATAAAATAATTAAAATCTAATGAATGAAATTTCTTTATATGGGATGATTTAACAATATCATAAATGAAAATACCTACATCGACTATTTCTAAAAAAGGGATGATTTACCTCTACTCGTAACACACCATAATTATGTGTTATTTAAAAATACCAATTCAACAAAAATGAGAAAAAATTATCAACATTAATTATTATTGTGTAAAAATTGTCTCTCTGATAAAAATAAATGGGAGGATCGATCTATCACCATTATGATAACACAGGTTAACAAAACATTACATGGTGAATGAGTTATCATGAATCCTAGGTGGATGATAGACATACACTGCATCCCAACTAGGTGGTTGATATATAATCATTCAAACATTTTAGGTTGATAAAATACGACAATACCATATAAAAATATGGATGATTAAATTCTAAGAGAACATTAATAAGCGTATAATTTACTACAATTACTGTACACTTGATTGTGGATACACCAATTATATGACATATCATGTAGTAAATCAACCATTAGGATCAAATCTGGTAAGGATTTAACAGAATAAATTTATTTCCTCGTGTGGATTAAGATCAACCATGTTTTTTCACATAGATGGATGATGTTACACCAATATGAAATAAAAATTGGATGATATTCCCCTAATTTGACATATAATTGTTGATAGGGTTCCACTAATTTTTCATGCTCACCGTGAATGATGCGTCACTTATTGACATGGGAGGATACGATACCACCATAACATATCTATTGGTGGATGTTGCACCACTATAATCCAAGATAAATTTTAATGAATAATTACTAATTAATATATTATATAGTATTTATAATTAATAAATTGTTTCCAATAGAGTTTTAGTGCTTATTGTTTTTAAATTATAGTGAATGATGTTGCAACATGTTGTTATTGATAGGGTGGATGATGTTTTTTGGAGAATAATAATTGATTGTTGGTGAAGAATGATAATCAAACAATGAAAATAGTAACCACACTATCATATAATCTTGATTGAAACTAAATGCTTTACATATAATATTACATTGGGAGATGGGTTGATGGTTGTATCCTGGCATTGTTGAACACACCGTAGGATGATTCCAATAAGAATAATCTTAACATAATATTTGTTTAATTAATCAAAAGCATGCGAGACCTTGAAATATGAATTTATTTTATACTAAAATGTTTAATAATGATGACTATGTTAACATGAATGCACAACTGTGGCTATAAATGAATTCATAAACCAGGATTTGAAAGAGAATTTAAAGATGAATAATGTAACAATATTAAAATCTAGAATATGTGATATTAAATTAATACAATTTAACACAAATAATTGAATCATGGTTGGTTGTGTAATCATATATGGAAAATACAATCTCCCGGTTTGGTCAATATCCTATTAGTTAGAATTTATTCGAAGGATTTTATACTATGATTTAGAAGGAAATGGAATAGTGGTCACATTTTAGAATAATATTGTTATTTTTAAAGAAACGTGTGATTAATAAGAGTATTTCAAATGATATATATAATAATAATTTCATGAGAACAAAACTATAAGAAATCCGCATAAAATGAATAATAATTTAGAACTCTAGACATTTATTATAAAATGAATACATAGTGATATAGTGATAGGTATGAAAATGTCATACCCTAACCATTGAATTATGTGATGTTTTTTTGGATGACTTAGATAAATATAATTTTTTGAGGGAAAGGTGTTCATTATCATGGACATGATTATCAATGTATAAAAAATTATTTATTTAAATATATTTAAGTGTATTAGCCCAAGATACATAATTCCATTAAATTGTGATATTAGTTGCATTTAATGGAATGTTCTATTGATTATATACCATGAATAAGTGTAGTAATTCATGTTTTAATATGGATAAAGTAAATGAAAATAATTCAATAGTGTAGGGTATCACATTGTAAAAAATATGTATCCAAGATATCTTAATGTCTTGTTTATTATTCATTGTAGGATTCCCTTGATCAAAATTTTTTATGTTGAATCAATTAAATTTATATATTTATCATTTTTTATTATATGGTAATCCTATCCAGATCATGGTGGATTAGAGGAATTATACAGAAAAAAATGATTGAATCATGTTTCATTGACCTGTTGAGTTTATGAAAAGAACATGTAGCTATTCTGAATTTTTATTATATATGATTATAATTCAATATCTTGATTCAAGAATTGTAATAAGTATGGAAATCCTTAGAAACTGTTGGTTCATTAATAATATTAATTTAAAATGAATGAATAATTATAAATGAGTACATTGTTTTTGTTGACATTTCTTGAGATTGAAGTAGTGGAACAATATAAATCCACTGATAGATTGCATTAAACTAGTGGAGTTAATCTTTTTTGTTAATATAAAAATCTAATCCATTATTTTATAGAATACAAGGACACTATCAAAAATCATAAAAGATTTAATGATTATCAGATATGTATTTAAATGGACAATTAGATATTTACATGATGGTATATGGATATTCACCACCCAACACCAACGCGGAAGAGAACATCATGAGTATTAAATTTTGAATAAACCCACATATATATAACCAGACTATTCCATCACAACTGTAGTGTGTAGGGGAGGAGTTTTTGGATTTACAATTAATGTGACCATATTAAAATTATAAACTATTTTAATGACTCTTTTACATTTTATATAGTAACTATGACATCAAACCCAATATCTACTATAAAGTGAATGATTTTATATTTTACTACAAGAAAAAACTATCATATGTACGATTCGTTAATTATCGCAAAATAGTGAAAAAAACAATGAGTTGCGTGGTATTCATATAACATTATAATCATTTTCTATGAATATCTTGGAGGATAGTTTTGAATCAAAAAATTCAAATCCCCAAATATAAAATGACGTGGATAGTGATTCAATTAAAAAGAATTTAAATGTAATCTTTTCAAAAATAATTATAAAATTCATACAATAGTAATGGCAGGTTCAAACTAGTTTCTAAAAAGGTTGATCAATTGGAGATCATTTACCAAGTGGATTAATTATTTATATAATATTTTTAGGAGAATAATATATTGATACAAGTAAAGCTTTATTTTATTAATGAAATTGAAAAAAATCATAAAAAGATGATGTTTTAATGAATTGTACATGTATATATTACACATAATGTATAAAATAAAATTACTATAATAAATTTACAATAATTGTGTATTATCCCTCTAAAATGAAAAATAGATTTTAGAATAAAACTAAGGGTGGACTATTGCTAATGGACTGAGGAGATAGCATCCCAATTCAGTGATATGGTTTTAAAAAATAATTGAATTCATAGAGAGAATGAAAAAAAAACAAATTAGAATAAAGTGAGTGCTCACATGGATGTATAAATATGTTTATACCATAAATTTGGAAATTTAAAATTTTTAAAAATGGAGTAAATTATTACTAATTCTGAATGATATGTCAAGAGAATGAATGTATCTACAATGTGATACTTGTGTGGCATCATGGGTCACATGATTAAGGTGTTTCTTGAATCCCATGGGCTCAATTTCGGAATGAAATATTATTTAATAACCTCTCTAATAAATAATTAATATCTAACAATAGATTATAATGTAATTTATTAATTTCTATCAAATATATAAATATAGATAGATATCGTACAATTAAATTTTCTAATGGTTCAAAAATGAAATCCATAATTACTATGAAATATAGTAAGTTGGTTTACAGAAAATAATTGAATACTAGAATTGTTATTATTGTATTGATTAAGTTTAATTGTAAGGAATAATGAAGGGTTCCCTGAACAAAATTAATGGTTTTATAATATTAATAATTTTGGAGAGAAAAAATAATACAATTTTTATCAATAATGACGATTCTCCACACGTGTTAAAAATGGATAAAAATACAAGAAACTATTCACAATGAAAAAATATATGTATGGTTCATTAAGGAAAGTCTAAAATAATAAAAATGATGTATTCACAATAAATTACAACACTAATTAAAAATGGAAGTATAAATTAATTCTAGATGATCCCTACTATATTGAAGTAAGAATGACGAAGGATGTAACATGGATTCAGAAAAGGAATAAATATATAAATAGAGATTTTTTATAAAATGGTGGTGAAGACCAAGAAAAAGTATATATTTAACTATAAGGAGTATATCTAAAATAAAATGTATATAAGTGTTGATATGTGGAGAAATACCAAATATTCATGGAATGATGTCTTAAGAAAATGGTTGGATCAATAATACATTATGACTTTAATTATTTTTAATCTTGATAACATTCTAAACACACGAAATTGATATTTAAGAAGAATGACATAAATTATAAAATTTTTATTAGAGAAATACAATTGTTATAAGCTAGTTTATGAATTGATGGGTATGATTATGAGTAATCTTATTAGAGAGTACCAATATAATTATATTACTCATCACATGTTTAATGATGAATTAATATGAAATAAGTACACAATTTTACAGGATGTCATTTTATGTATCAGGTTTTATTATATTCAAAAATGATTTTATTTAATTTCTATAGGTGAATGTTTTAATTAATTTTTTTCACTTTAATTTTTTTTCAATATTCACAATAGTTTTTAAACATTAATATCAAAATTTCCTTAGGATGAAATTTTTTGATTTTTTTAAATGAATGGTTTTTCTATGAATTCTGAAAAATATTTATTTTTCAAATACAAAAAATTACTAAAAAATGTAATTTAATAGTCCAATTAAATTTTGAATTTGTAGTAAAAGTGATGTATGATGTATTTTATTTTTAAAATTCTAATTTATTTTATTTTAATCATCAATATTAATGATTTCGAAAGAAGTTATTTTTTATATTTTAATAAAACACTTAGAAAAATATTTTCCCTTTGTTTTTAAACAGTTATATTAACATTGTTCCTGTAAAATGTAGATATTGAATATTGAGAAATATAATATTTATTTGGAATTAATAATTTAAATTTTTTTAATAGACCCATTTTATTTAAATTAATTGTGACTAATATCGTTGGTAAATATTTGTCTCCTCGGTAATGATAAAATGGGTAAGCATGGTTAAAACCGAGAGATAAAATAAAATAAATAAACAAATACATTAAATTATTACATTTTGTAGAAAACATTACAACATATACAACTCAAACTAAAATAAATATAATTTTATGCTATTTTACCTTGATAATTACATTAATATTTCTTTATTTATTAAGAATTCAAAAATATGAATCATAGGATTTAAATTTTTTTATATATTAACATACAGATATGAATTTGTTACGAATGAATATAAATGATTATTATGATCAAAATTAATTTATTTTTTATTATTTTAATTTATTCCTAATTTCTAGTAATTGTATAAATACAAGAAAATCTTATACCACACGAACATAGTTCCTGTGAAAGCAGTAGAAAGGTCAATGTACCATATTTAAAAAAAACTAGACATGATATTTTTTTATCAAAAATAATGTGGTGAAAAATAATGTATTATTAACAATAATTTTTTTTATTATGTTTAAAGTCTTCAAATTTTTTTTATTTTTTTACTGATGTATTTATAGTAAAATTAATTGAATGGTGTTAAAAATGTTACTAATGATATGTTATGAAATATAATAATTTATTAAGTTGTTTTAAAAAAATGACACTCAATAAAGTGGGTAGGATGTAATATAAATTTTATAAAATGTAATACCTTTTCCATTTATGATCTAATTTTCCACATATAACAAATATTATAAACAATTAATATTGACTATGATGTCACCGCAGTTAGGGTAAAAATTGGTTATGGAAGGTTTTAAAATATAATATAATAATTACAATAGCACAAAAATTATCATAAAACAAATTGAATGGTTTTATGTATTCATTATACTGGTCACCATTTAATATGCATAATTTTGGTTAAATTTTTTCACAGATGATATTGAATTTAATTTTAAAACCATGATAAATTACACGTTTACCACAACCCATGAATATAAAAGGGGAGAACATAAATCAATTTTTCACACCTATCTATCAAATTTTCTTTGATAACCATTCCAATGTCTCTCTAAAAAATAGTTATGAACTTTATAGAGGTATCTCTGTACCCAAAAGATAAACCCTATTGCCATTAAGAATATATCTGATGGATGTTTCTCTAAGACAAGGTAATCCTCATAACCGATCTCTTTATTTTTTAATATTCCATTTACCACATTAAATAATGTGGTGAAAATTTAAATATACTAACAAAAATGTATCCAATATACATAGATACTATTATGTTCATGTCATAATAATTATCTACATTCTTCTCCAATAAATAAGAAATAAAACCACCACTCATGTGTGTCGAATTTTACCACCTAATAAAAAGATGTAATATTTTCCATCACCACATCACAAGTATATTAATAACGATTTAATTAATGACTATATATGATAATTATGAAATTATGATGATTTTATTAATTTAATATGCCATCTTCTTCCTTACCCATTCACAATTAAAATTGATAACATCGCAAGTGTGTACGTACAATTTATCATCTTCATGTAGTGAGGTGATTCATTTTCCATTTAGAAAAATAATGAATTACTAAATGAAATAATGCAATGAATAAGTATAAAATTTATAACATTAATATAATTATGGATATTATAAAACTATATCATGTTAATAAGGTCTAGAATATCCATGAAAAAAAATTGTGAAAACTATGTAGTTAACACTACAATATATGACAATAAAGAAATATTGTTAACGAATTCCTAATATGATGTTTTATGTGATTCACATATTATTTTATACATAAAAATATGTTTATGTTATAAATATGTAACAAGACTAAATCTATTACACTTGAGATTAAATCAGGATCAACAAATTCGATTTGTGAGGTAATGTGTTCCTCAACTCAATTTCCAATCATTGGATTATTTATATAATTCATTTAAAATTTCATTCTCTTATTAAGTGTTAAAATATAAAAATATATATTATTATATATATAACTTTTTAGGGGATTTGTATTTTTTAAAAATAATCATTTTATTTATTGATATTCTATTCAATGGTAGGATATTGGTAGGGGATATCATCTCAATTTCTACTTAATTAAGACATATATTGTATTATACACCTCATTACTTTTATATGGGGTATATTATGCTCAAATTATGTATACCACACGAATATATATTTTTAAATGATGGTAATTTTCTTAGTCTGTGTTTACTCTTTTATATTATTAGAATTTAAGAGTTACCAATGAGTTATGTGTTTATTTTAAAATATAATTTTTCTAGGATTGCTTATATTTTTTATAAATGGAACATTATAACATATGATTCATAAAATAACAATATATTTTTATAATATTTATATATATATATCAATTTTATCCTTTTTTCATCATACATTTCCACTTTTTGGACTTGAAACACGAAATAAATATTTTTAAAATAAAAATATATCAATTTTTTTGAATGGGTATGTTTTTTTATCCATTTCCATAGTTTTGTAAATTGTTTTCAAACATTAATTTTTATCTACTGACATTATTTATGAAATTGACATTGAGTTATAATTTTAATATTAAATGTATCTATAACAATCACTATAATGTTTTTTGAAAGGTAAAATTTTAACATCATTAGGAAAAGTCAAACGTAATGTTACTGTTTAGAATAGAGAGTGTTATAAAAAATTTCATTGCCCACATTAGTTTTATGATATTTATATAACTATAATGTTTTGAAATGGAATTACAAATAACAAAAAAAAGGAAATAATTTGGTAATATTTTTCTTCCTTTATATTTTAATCTCTAATGTATTTGAATTTTTTACCAAACCAATATGTCCATACAATTGATAAGAAAATATTGTCTCTTAAAACTTTTTTGTTCTTTGGATTTATCTTGAATAATTGAATTTTATATTCTAATTTTTCATTAAATTTTATAAATTTATTAAATAACTAAATTATTTTTACAATGTAAATTATTACATCCAAATCAATATACACTTTCAATATATGATGTTTTAGTATTAAAAATATTTTATTGACTACATAAATATTTATATTTTGTGTCCATTAATAAATAAATAATATTTTGATAATGAATATTATTAATAAATTAAATTTATCAATAAATATATGATGAATTAATTATTCATTCTTTTAAGTGGGGGTTTTATAGTTTTTTATCTCATTTATTCATTAACTTCTCCCCCGAGAAAAATAAGTTATCTAAAAACATTTAAGGGGCTCTTAGGTCATACTACACATTGATTAAAATATATTAGAACAAATATATTATGGTATTGACAATATTATGTATAAAATCATGAAATATAATATTAAAAATTACCATAATTAATAGTTTATATATTGTTATCCAAGAAATTTTTGAATTAATATTATCTATTGATGATTTTCAATATAATTTTATTGATTAAATTGAATGTTTTTCTGATTATTTAGCATTTCATATTGTGCATGACTTAATAATGATGTATTCCACTTTAAATTACACTTACTGTATATATTATCTAATAATATTGTTTTTTTCCTTTCCTTAGGATATAAATAAGGAGTAATAGAATTAGTTCATTGATGTTGTGTATTTACTTTCACTATGTTTTTGTATTGTAATAAAAAAATTAATATAGGAATCATGATTATATATGGTATTTTAAGATTAATAACCTATAAATCCTTGGTAATGTGATCCATTATATCTTATTAAAATGTAATACAATATAAATAGCATATATGTTATAATAGCATGAGTCGTTACAATTTGTAGTGAAGAATGATTATTTGAAACATTAGAAAATAGATATAGGATAACATAGAATGTGGAAAACCCACTATTAATGACTTTGAGTATATTTTTTTGTATTTGATAAAATTATATATATATTGTGCCTTTCCATGAAATTCATCCATTTATTGATTTTTCACGTGGATGTTTTATTAGTATAGATGTATCTAGGGGTAATAACCCTAAAAATAGTTGACCGAATACTTCTCATCCAACATCTTGATACATAGTCCATGTTCACATATTGTAGACACAAATTGACACTATCATGTGATATTATTGAGTTAAATAATATATTATTTATGAAACCTTATAATGTATTGGAATAAATGATTACCATTAATGACTTATTTTAAACCTAAGGATTAATTTATTAAATAGATTATGTTATGATTTTGATATCATATAATTTATTTACATTATAAAGTTATAATGGCAATTTTATAGTTACAAATAATGAGATGTTTTTGTTTTAGGAAATTGACGAAACTGAAAGAGACCTTTTTATCCCTAAATGTGTCAGATAATGGAATGATTCTCCTCGTGATCATCCAAATTAATATAGTGTTGGAAGGAATATCATTTTTATTTTTCGAATAAACAATCATATTATATGATTGATAACCTAAATGAGATATCATGAATGGTGGAAATTCATTGAAATATCTCAGTGAACTATTCAAGGTAAATATATGAGGGTTTCATTAGAGAAAAATGAATTTATATCATCAAGGAATTCTAAAAACGACAAATCTTGATAATTACGTGGGTTGTAAAGCATTTATAGGTCATATATGAATTCATAAAAGTATAAACTGAAAAATTACATCATTATGTTAATATTTATCACAATATACATTTACATGATGTGTATTAGTTACACAATGTTAATCCATTTATCTATATTAACAAGTTATTGACATGTGTCTAGCGATAGTTACATGTCATGAAACAAGTACATGGCCTATAATGTCCCAGTCACCCATTTTCAACCCATTGTTTATAAATGGACATGAACCTCCTCTAAAGAATTAAATTGAATGGAAAATCCTCATACCATCAGTTAAAAAATTTATATATAGAATACATTAATCTGGAATAAAAATCCTTTATAATCATTAGGTCATTCTCTCCAACAAAATATATATGTCTTTGAAGAAGAGTCAGCCACCATGAATTAAATGTAATAGAAGATACCTATTAAAGATATTTTTTTTCAAAAAAGTATGTAGGGAAATACTTGAAAGTAAATTTTACATAGTATATATTTTTAATAAATCAAATTTTTTATATAGGATACTTGAATACATATGCAAGAATTCCGACGCGAGGTAAGATATATTTTTCACTTTTATTTCTATTTGAAACATTCCTTATTCAACACAAGTTTCTTTTATGTGTTGTATTTGATTCCCATGAATGTAATTGTGATTATTATTATAAAATATTAAATATCTATATATTTTTATTATTCAGGGGGAGTTTGATTCATAATTTTTGAATGTGCTAATGTATTTTTGTTACAATCTCATTATTTATAAATATTTATTTTGTTATTTTCTACATTAATTATTATATTTATATTATTATGAGATATCGTGAATTTTATTCTCTCGTAGTTATTTATTGAGAATTCTTGTTTTCATTTCATTTACCATTTTTAATGAAAACAAGGGAGAAAAATAATATTTTTATGTACAACTTCATTCATAGATAAATTAGAAATATATTCTCTTCCATAAAAATGTTATCTAATTTTATTTGAATAATGTTTAGCATATATCGGTTTATTTTTTTCTTTATTGTTTTACCCATTATGGAATATTTATAATTTTTTTAAAAGTAGACTTTTTGGTTTACCAAATTAGATACTTTTATACATTTTTTAAAAAATTTGTGATGAATCATTACTATAACATATATTGAATTAAATAATATCTTATAATTATGACCACTCAATTCTTTGATCTTCCGTTATATTTTTAGAAGGTTACATTTCAAGAATAAATCTTTTTATTATATTTCATGAATATATTTCTAAATGGTTCCTTTCAAAGTAAAATGGATATTACCCTCATGGATGTTTATTTTAAAATTTAACCAGAATTTCCATTCATCAACGACAAGAACATATGGTTTCTCTTATATTTTACTCAGGATTCAATACAATGGTAAAAAAAATTTATTTCGATATTTTTTAAATTAAGATAATTAATATATTTTTATAAAATAAAATTATTTTCCATGGGATATTTTTATGAATGTTTTTTCTATTTTAGTATTTTAAAACTCATTTTTATTATGTGGTTTATAAAATGATGATGTGATGAATGTTTAATGATTTCCTATAATACATATGTGTAGTATTTATAATGTTATGTTTGGGTCTAGAAATATGTATCCCAAAAATTTTATAGGATCATTTATTATATATCATGATATAATTATTGAATATTATCGATGTTCTTGATTAGTTATATAAAACAAGTCGATGTTCTTGATCCGATATAGGAAAATGTCAATGTCTATGGTCCAAAATCTGAAACATGGATTAATTATATACCATTATTGATATTATGTACTTATTAGTTAACCTCTATATATAGAATTTGATATATAATAATGTTAGTGAAAATGTTTTGTGACATAAACTTATTATTCGTTATTGATTTATAATGATTTCACATTGAAAGGATGCATTTTTTTTAAAAGGTTGGGGTCGAAGCCTCATTTTTATTAATAAAGCAAAGCAAATACCTCTTTTAACTGGTTAAAGGGAGACCCATTACATAGCCCGAAGGCCCAGTGGACTTGTAGGCCATTACATAGCCCGTAGGCCCAAATTTTTGACCAAATTCATATTCCGTGAATAGTAACCCGACTGCTACAGTACCGCACAGTATCGCCGCCGCTACAGTGCCCTGTCGCTGCTACAGTACCCGCCGATCAACAGTACCACCGCTGCTACAGTACCCACTACAGTACTGCTACAGTACCTGCGCCCAATGGGTTTTGAACCTCCATTTTTCATGTAGTATTACGGGGTGCTTACCACTAAGCCAAACCCCAACTACTTGAAAGGATGCATTCATTATAAAATGATTAATAATTATTTCATGAATAATGTTTTTGATAATTGATATATTATCAATTATCTATGTCTATTATGGGCATGATATCATGCCATTATTTATGTATTATTATTTTATATCTTCATTTATTTTTATATCATGTGTTTAAAAATATTGAGAATCCGAGCTCACCGTTACTTATAAATCCTTTCCCCATGTTAGGAAGAAATGTTTTATGAATTGTATGTTTATTAAAAGTAAAATATATAGATATATTTACTGTATATTTTTAATACATATCCAATAATATGTTGACTGTTTAACTAGTTTTTGAATATAGTAAAACATTACTGTACAAGGTTATTTATATAAGAATACTATACAATATTCATAAAAAATGTAATATTTTTGTATGAAAATATCGAGTCCCTATAGATGGAATCATGGTACGGATATGACAAAGATTTAATATTAGGGTTATAAGACATTGGTGAATCCGCTTGGGATTACCCTATGTATACGATTACATCCTATGGTTTTGGTAAGGATGATATTGTATGGTTTCCCCAAAAACATATCACTATCTTGATGATAAATGTGTGTGTGGTATTAGAATAAATATATATACATATGACAAAAAATAGGTTTTTTAGTATATATTTTCCATCATTATGATAAAAAATTATGTTTCCCTTACTATGAAATGGGATTCATATTCATTGAGGATATTTTAAAGTTTAATTTAATTTTCTAAATATATCATCACGAATGATTGGAATAGAGGCGGGTAATGGATGACCAAGAATTGACGTAGTTTATCATTAGTTTAAAATAAAATATCATGGTTTTGAAATCATATAAATTATTTCCCAAATTTATGATTATTGTTGATCGAATCATCATTTTTTATTCTTGTCAATGTCTATTATCAAGAAGAATTAAGTTAGCACATATTGTGATGGACACTTTAGTGAATACAAGATGTATATTGGATGATAATGATACTGTGATTATGATTAATTAGTTAATACAAGATATGACTAACAAATTACACCTTAACATACTCTAAAACTCATAAATGATTATTTTTATAGTGTTTAGTAAGAGATTGGATAGTTGATACCCTAAAGAAAAGGAGGCACAATTTATTTCATGTTAAACAAGAGAAATGAAACACCAATGAGAATTTATCAAGGGTAGATGATAATTTTTTCATTGTTGAAATAAAGTATTTATAACCACAATATTTCTAGTACATCAATGAATTATGTGTGGGGAATATGGTAAATATCCATGTTAATGTGCTAATGGAAGGGTAAACTCATATACCACGAAAGGTCCTATCCTATGATAAATAATGTAGTGGAATGGTTTCCTTATTTATGTGATGGTGTTTGTTCATTATTGTTTAGGAGTGTTAAAAAATATATATTTTTGTTACTTGAATCAGTAAATATCTATTATTTGTTATATAGTAGTAGTCTTTTAGGATATGAAAGAATATATAGAGTGGTAGGGATAAACAAGAATAATGATTTAAAGGTAAGGCTATATATAATAAAAAACATATTATTGGTGGAATGATAACACATAACATGATCTATATATTGTTGCAATAATGTTATGTTTGGATAAAGAGATTACTAGAATTAAGGAATTAAATCCTCTAATAGTGGTGATTATGAAAATTATTAGTGATAGAGTGAAATTGTTATTTTGGATAGATCTAAATACAAATTTGGATCAATGAATTATATTTTATAATAATTTAGCTATTTTTAATAATGAAATAATAAATTTTTTTAAGAATTTATCTTTTCATAAATGTTTTAAAGTGATCATGGTAATAAAATATTTTGTATATTAAAATAAGTGATAATTTGTAATGTTTGGGTGATTAAGGTTATGTTTATTTTTTATATTCACAGAAAGTATATATCATTTTATTATTTTTGAATATGGAAAAATATATTTTCGTTTGGTTTTATATAAACCCAATTAGGGAATGGATTATATTGATTATTGGGTGTAAGTGTTGTGGATTTAGAGATTAATTTATTATATAAAATAAATTAGGCCTAGCATTTCTATATTGATAATTATTTAAATAAATTAAGAAAATAGATGTCACTGTTTTATCTATCATATTATTCATCAAAATCTATTTTCAGTGCTTCAAGATTAAAAAATTCCTCCTTTATATTCATTTTGTTTGTTTAAAGAATGAAGAGATAATTTATTTAAGAAAAAACTAAATGATGAAAATATGCATATGAAGAAAATACCAGGTAAGTATGTTTTTAGTTTCCTATCTATTTTGAGAGAAAATGAATAACTCAACATTCATAAAAGGATGATTAAATAAAAATTATATACAATTATCTTAATTCCTAAGGAATTAATGGCCTTTTCTCTATTTAAAATTTATGGCCTCGTGGTCGTTAACTTCCATGTGACCATTTTCTATATCACTATATATTAGTCCAAATGAAATAATTTTCTACTCCATCTCTATATTTTCACTACCCATTAACATTATCTAACATGGAACCTTAGTTATTTGTTACTCTATTCATCCGTCATATTCCCCATTACCTCTTTAAAATAAGATGTTTTGATATCATTTTTTCTGAGGCCATTTTTCTATATTGGTATTTTGAAATATCAAAACCTAAATTTCATTGATAAGCTTCTAATTTCAATTATAAATTTTATTAAACTATGTTAAATTTTAAACCATTATATTTAAAAATAATAACATTATGTTTAATATCACATATTAAATTCACCATTGAGCTTAAAAGACCCCCAAAATAAAATATCAAATATGACTATTTAGAAGTAGTATTTTTATTGGATGTTAAAAATATCATAAAACATATCATATTACATATATATATTATTCATAATAAATAAAATTTTATTTATTTATTCAAATGAAAATAAAACACGATTTTTTAAATGGATTTTAGGCATCAAAAAATATATTTTTATAAAAAATGTTTGTTTATGTATTTTTCTGCATTGATAATATGATAATATTAGTAGAAATTTAATAATTATATTTATTATAAATATTCAATAAATTTTTAAATCATATTAAAATAATATTAGGGTGGAAATTTGATTTTTTTAGTATATTATTTATGTGAATAGTTAAACCTTTCAATTGTTGTTAATTTTTTTTATTTACACTAAATCGAGTAATATAATGTGTTAATATATTAAAAGTATAATTTATGTAAGTATATGATAAATATTTCAAAGTTATTATTATATATAATTTTAATAAATGACCTCATTAACCATTGTCAACCTATTAGTGACATTATTTACCTATAATCCAAGTACATTCATAACATATGACATAAATAATATTGGCTTTGTAATTGTATATAAATTTATTATAAGTAAAATAAATTCAATGATAATGTTGAAAAGGATTTTAGGAATTTAAATAATTAAAATATGTTTATTATTAATTAATAAGGGGACATTCATGAAAAATCAAACTCCAGGTACATGGTTTTATTACTCAATTTTCCTTAATTGGGATAAAAGATGCAATCATTTGTTATTTTAGTCCATGATTATGTGTGAATTTTTCTACGATTGTTTTATAATTCATTTACTCATATATTTTTTTCATTTAAAAATTTCAAACATAATTATATAACTAATTTATTCTCAGTCCAATGAAATGATCTTTGCACAGATTTTTCTCAACTCAAATTTATTTCAGTAATATATATTATATATTCAACCCATGTTTTTGTTGTGCGAGGTATATAAAACCAATAAAGATATTTTATTATCCTAATATATATATGTATTAGTGTTTACATTTTATTTTTTTGATATATTTTTCATTGATTTTATGGTTTTAATGTTACCAATTCAGAAATGGATTTTTGTCACAATTTTCCTTCAATAAATGATTATTTTGTCATATGTTTATATTCATTTATAAGGTTTATATAATGATCCATTGAACTGTTATATGAATAATATAATTATTATCACGACATTGTAATCTTCATTTAATGTTATTCTATTAATGGGGTTAATGATTAGAATGTTTCAAAGTTATATGGGATGATTTAGAATGTTTAATGACTATATTCCTCAAGAATGTTTTAATGATCATTTATGGGAATTTCCATTAATCAACATAAATAATCCCCATTATTACATATCCTCAAATGTTGATATTTTCAATTAATAACATATTAGTTATTTAAAATTTTGATTATATTATTTCAATGATATATTATTGGAGCCAATTTCTATTTCATGGGTTAATCATGTTTTAAAGAGAATGTTTGGGAACCCATTTATTCCATGGGTTAATCATGTTTCAAACAGAATGTTATGAATCCCACTTTTTTTAAAATTTTTAATTATGTACTAGTGTGATTTTTATAGAACTCATTTATTTCACTTGGTTTAATCATGTTTTAAATAGATTGAAATGAAATACATTACATTTCCTTGGGTGTATCATGTTTTTATGATTTTTATGATTAATGTTTTTTATTAATGGTAGTTTATAATTATTTGAAATGGGTGAGATTGATAAATATTATATAAAGGCTTTATCCCCATTATTACGCATTGTTTAACCCGATTCAAAATTATAAAATGTGTTGATCCCCATTAAAGATCACAATAAAATACTTGAAACAAATATGGCTTATATGAATTTTATTCATCATAATTGATCAATGACGTATTTATAAATTATTATTTGTTGATGTTTTACATATATTTATTCCAAATAAATGGGTTTTGAAAAGGTTTTATGAAATTGATGATTCATGTTTCCATAATTAGCATTAATTACTTGTAATGACTATATAATATTTTTAATTATTGATATTCATATCACATTTTGTTTTATTATTATATCCGTTAACTCTTTTCTTTTCTATATTTTTATATTTTATTATACATTTATTGACAGGAATGATTTCTTTTATGACCTATTAATGATCATTTATTATGTATTCATACCCTTAATATAACTTTTTTTCATCGATGATAATTGATTTTTCATGCTTCTGTTTAACCATTGTAATATTCTGATCTCACACATCATATATTTTATTTTACCAAAGGTTTATGTATGATTATAAACAATTTATATCAAAAATTAAATTTATATATATGATTATGATGTATTACTGTTAAAATAAAAAATTTGGTTAAGTTTTATAAATTATTATTTAATTTTATTTAAATTTATTATGTGTCACTTTTCTCATAATTCACAGAATATTCAAACATAAAAGGTCCCCCAAACTATAATTGACCAATGTTGTCCTTTTTATTTTGTAAGGATTAGTTGAGAAATATTGGATAAAATTATCAATATCCATGAATGAAACGTTATATTATGGATTTTTGAATAGGATCTATTTGTGTAGGTTATAGGCTATTGTAGTTGGTATCATAAATAAAAATTAAAAATTTAATATATTAGTATATTTTCTTATGTGGTTATTTTAATATTTATAGATACTCTAATAGGTTTATAATATTATGGTGGATAATATGATGAATTCTTAAGACACCCCAATTGAGGCTTTTATGTAATAATTTTTTGAGGTTGTCAAGGATGTTTTTGGAGAAATTTTATCTTATTGATCTATATGTAAATATTCAGATTAATGTGAATTATTCTATTAGACTTTGATAAAAATATTTTCGGATGAATTGATTACCTTTAATGTTTATATGATAAAAGTTATTGAGTTAATTAGAGGAACATAAGTATTTTTATATAGATAACCCCATGACTCAAATTGGATTTTGTGACTAAGTGACTATGATACATCAAAACAAGATCTATATATTTTTTTCTTGAAATATGGATAATATTAGATAATCATTCAGGTTAATGAACTCTTAAATTTTTTATTAATTTATTTTCATGGGGATATAAGATTACATAATGACTTGGTTTCATCTTTGGTTTTAATATTTAAATTTGAAAATTATTTAATATTATAAAGGTGTATTCACTTGGGGAATTATATTATGTTGTACTAACCATTTTGGGATTGGTAATGTCTAATGATAGGTGGAATATATTTACTCACAATTTTATGGTTATGTGGAATTTAAATATTTATTTTAGTGCTTTAGGTATTGAAAATTAATATTACATACATATCTTTTTGGAGAAAAAGATGATATTTTAGTTGAACTTGATTAATGGAAGAAATTATACTCATTAAGTAGTTATATTTACAATTTATCCCATGATAAATATGGTAATTGAATTATTTATCTCTGGGAAAATGATCATCAAAGAAAAGTATTATACTTTCACATAAATTATGATGATCTAATAGTGTTTTTGATCATATTACTTTTACTTTTTTGTGGGTCACATAACATTATATAGATCATTTCCTTGTATGAGTTCAACGACCTCACTCACTATATAATTATTTATTCTTTTCCTCCATTCTCACATATATTCTCCATAAATTTAATCCTAGTAATTTGTAACATCTAGTGACCTTTATGTTTCCCACATTCCTTTGTATGGGATTTTTTATTTTATTTATCATTATGATGTGGGATTAAATAAAAAAATTGAGAAATTCTCATCATCTGATAAATAAGATAAATTTCTAGGGGGAAATTCATTTTATGTGGGGAATGATGTAATATGATGATATTTAAAAAATATATTTATTTTAAAATAAGTTTCAATTATTTTATATATTATTTTACATTAAATACATAGTTTATCTTTTTTCACATGTAACACCATGATTATCATGTGTTTGAAGAAATATTGTATTGCTTTGATGGCTGTTGTAACCCAGACGATAGAGTCTTACAAGAAAGGAATATATTATTATTATTATTATGATATTTATCACCTATAAATTTTAATAGAGGGAATGAAAGAGATATATTTTTTTTTTAATTTTATAGTATATAAATTTTTATAAAATTAATTCATTGGCCACCAAATAATTACTTATAAATTTAATGTCAAATTCAATAAAAAAGTTGTTTTCATGAAAAACCAAATTTTATGATTAGAATAAAATATTATATTAATTAATAAAATTAATTACTATTAATGTATGATATTAACTAAATTTTCATGTTATATTTTTCAAAAAAAAAGTTTTTAAATTCGTCCAATAATTATGACAGTCTAAATATAAGTTGAAATCCAATTGTAAGCATAAGAAACTGCAGATTTCTAAATGGCAGTTTAACCTCCTTTTAATGGAAAAAATATTTTAAAAATTAATTTTTTACACATTTATAATTATTTATTTTGATAATGTTACTACATTTTAAATTTATTAATTCCAAAAATTTATTAATGTTAATTTTGTGTATTGGTTTAGGAATATTAATATTTACATGATTAGTGAATACAAATGAAATTTAAATGAAAACAGGTTTTTCATATAAATAATATATTTTGATATATTATATTTTCAATTATATATTATATATAATTATATAAAAATAATATCATTTAATGAAAATAATTCTATTTAAATCTATTAAACATTGAAATTTTTTATAAAAACATTTATATCATGGAACCATTCTCTTAAAAAGCCGACAGTCTAGTCCCATCTAGAAGAGTAATTTTAAATTAATTCATTCCCCATATCTTATTGTAATATTACCAAATAGATTAAAAATTTGAAAAATAAATATTTTATAATTTTCTAGAAATTTCAACATGGTTTTGTATAGAAAATATTATTGAAATCAATTACAATTAATTACAATTATTCTGGTTATGAATGATTTAACATAGTGTGTAATCATTAATCTTAATTTTCCAATTGGTGAATTTTTTGTAAAAGAAATTGGATGTAAATGAATCTAATATATCCGAAAATATCTAGATTTTATTTTTGTTACTTGAATAACATTATGTAATGGGGACCATCTAATAGCATTTACCTTTTTATATTTACAAGAATGTTACTTCCCTTCACTATAAAAAGGATCTCAGCATCTATATTTCATCAAACCTCTCAATAATTTTTCCACGAAAAAATATGTCCAAAATAATATTATATAATTATTTTTATGAATCTATAATCCCCACTTTGGGAATAATTAAATTCAAGTCATTTGTTGTAATCTAAAAAGGGTTAAATGAAATAGAGGAACATTCTTCAACAATCACTTTTGTTTTAAATCATTATTAAAATAGTTCAATAATTCTTATTCTATAATTTTATAATAAATTTATTAACATAAATATATACACTTTTTATTGTATTAACCACACCTCCACACACTTCCATCATATGTGATACAGAACCATCGTTCAAGTGTATGGTGGACTAGAGCCTTACGAACAAATGACATTCATTCTTCCATTTCCACCTCTCAGTGTTTGGAATAATGATGTAATTTTGATTTTTATATGATATTTATTTTATTTATAATTTATTAATTATTAATTTGGGATTATATAGAACAATAATTCATGTTTTTATTTTTTTGGGATACGATAACATGGTTTTTGGAGGTGGGGACTACTACCACCTCAAGGCGAAGTGATGTGTTCACCCTTTGAATGGATTATATTACGAATTAGTTTAAGAAAAATAAATGAAAATAATTAAATAGTTATGATAATAATTAAACAGTTATATATTTGTATATATAACATATATTTTTTCATTTCATTGTACACATTGAAAAAGTGATAATGTCGTTTGTGGATATGTGGACTACCTCATACTTCTAGCAATGTGAATCTTCATTTTTCATCACCACACCATAAGAATGAAATATATAATTATATATAATTAATTAAATTGGAATTTAATGTATAATTTTAATTATTTAAAGGATAAAATAATTTAACTTCTTTCTTTAATGATCACTAAAAAATTTGAATGTTACACACACGTACGATTACTTATAGTCTCAATGATTTTAATATTGGTTAATTTTTCATATCCATCATTACTATTTGATTTTAAAAGTAAAATGACTGTAAAAAGTAGATAACTATTACATGGTTATTATTATAGATATGTTTAAAGAGTGACCTAATTAACCATATTTTTCATATAAAATGCAGTTTTGACACATATACTGATTATGGTCAAAACATCTAACCTTAACCTTATTGATTAAAAATTTGTACAATATTTTTCATATTAGGAAATAAAACTATTAATAAAAATGTAAAAGGATATGATGAAAGTAAATAATTATCCTATATTTTTTATTTAGTAATATATATGACAATCTTACCAAATTGAATTCATGGTAAAGGATTTCTTAACTCAATTTCCATTTATTGGGATAAACATATATTTCATTGGTTATGTTATTCCAAAAATACATGTGAAATGACCAATAATTGTTTTATACTATATTTAATCTTTTATTTTTAGGATTTGAAACATTCATACATAATTATTTCATCTATTTATTCGTATTAAAATGATATGATCACTGTATGGGTTTCCCAATCTCACTTTTATTTTGGTGAGGTATATTAAATAATCTGCACTTTTTGTTTTTGTGTGGTGTTATACTATTAAATAATTTATTAACTGATTCTTATCCTTAAATTCATGGGATTTGACATATAAAGTTAATTATATATCATTCATGGTGACTACGAGTTTGGAGTTAAAAATTGGACAATTGGGTTTGTCAAAATTTTTTGACTTTGAGATGCTTTTTATATTAAACGCAAATCAGGTTTTATAATTACTAAATACAACTATATTGTCATTTCATATCATTAGCCTCCTTATTCTCCTGATATTTTATATTTCATTTAACAGTATTTCGTTCATGGGGTTGATTCAAATGTTTCGACGTGGTATGAGATTCTTTGTAATGTGTAAAGATTATTTTCCTTATGAATGTTTTAATAATGATATACTTGTATTATGATTATTCAATTTGGACAAAACCTTTTATTTATTATCCTAAGATTGGGTTATTTACATTTATTTCATCCTTATTATTTTATATAAGATTTTTTATTGTTTCATATATATTTTTGTTGGAGCACATTTATTTTTCATAGGTTATCCATGTTTCAAAGAGATTTATTGAGAACCAATTTATTTTCCATGGATTAATCTAGTTGAAAATTGATTTTATTGAAACCTGTTTCCTTTACTGCGGATGAATATTTTCTAATGATATAATTGTGGAACACAATTAGTTTCCATGGGTTAGTAATATTTTAATGTGACTGACATGAAACACATTTTTTCCATGGGTGTATAATGTTTTTTAATTTTAATGGTGAATATTTGTTATTTATAGTCTATAGGAACAATATGGAGTATCTTTAGATGATATGGATTGTACGATGGGTATAGTGATAATATATATCATGGGTGATATCAACATAGATTATATGAAGTGTTTATCCGAATTATAGCTCACAAAAAATGGGTGATCATTATATTGCTTATACGAAGGGTGATATTTCTTATAAATATACGATGCATTGTATATTTATATGTTTAGTAGCTTAAAATATTTTAATTCCAAATAAATGGGTTTTGAAGTTTTTATCAGTGGTTTTTGTTATACTGATTCTCATATTTACCAAAATATACTTTATTGATTGGTATGACATTATAATATTTTTAATGATCAAGAACAATATAACATGTATTTTAATTACTGATTTCATTGACATTTTCCTTTTCTATGTTTTCATATTTTATGATTTAGGCATCGATGTGTATGAGTTATTTTATGACCCTATCAAGTACATTTATTATTCCATCATAACCTTATGAAATATTATCCACATTATTGAAATTCAATTGTTAATTCTTATGTTTACACTTACTAATCGTTTTGAGATCACCCAAATTATGTTTTTTCCACTTGATTTATATAATAATGTTCAAAATGTTATGTATTGAAGAAATTTTATATGGATTTTGATGATGATTTAATTTTTAGATGAAAAGACATGTAAAGCAGGTAAATTTTCATTCAATGTAATCTGAATAGATTATGTATGATTTATCCCCTAATTATCTAAAAAAATAATCATAAAAAATAATCCATAATTTATTTGATCATTGTATTTAGTTTTATTTTTTAAGGATTAAATGAAACATTAATGTCACAATCAATATCATCAATGCCAAAGTTTTAATGTAATGTATTTTAGCACAAGATTTGAGGGTTTTGTTTTTGGTGTTGTTATAGAAGTATATTGTTATAACATATACATTTAATAGGAATATATAAATTAGAACAACTGGATAATGAAAATTTATGGTTTAGAAATGTATTTAAGAAATTCTTTTTTATCAACTAATTATAAATGATAATAAAAATGATTTTATATTAAAAGAATGGTATTTATAAAAAAATTATTTTCATGCACTATTTATGACACTTTAGTCTGAGAGTGAATCCATTTGTTGTGGATGATGCACTGCTTGTTTCCCCAAATTCACACTTTCCAAAGGCAGGTGACACCCATCACTTATTCAACGACATTTTCTACTTGATCGAAACAAGATGATGGGATGTCGGTTCATCCTTCCATGGATTCCTCCTCGGAGTCCGTTACATAGTTCAGTTATCCCTCATAGACTTAAGACGTTTTTCATGAAACAATTACCAGTTCCATGTCTTAATAGATGCCAGTTAAATACATTTCTTCTATTAGGTCTTTTCAAAGTGTCTAGTCAGGAAATAAACCTTCATTCGACGGAGTAATCATGTTGGACAGCACTGGCATGTTGGGATGCTGGAACATTAGAGTGTTTGGGATTCTTCCCCGAATAATAGGGCATCTCGAGGTCATGGAAGCCAATGGCATCCCACATAAAATGCATGGAATTATATTTCCTTAGAATGTATCTGAGGTTTTTTTTCAGCATCCCCTGATTAATATAGGGAATGCTGTGAGTTTAACGTCTAACAGAAATAGATTGGACTGATCAGAACACTAGAAACAGTGGATCAGATGGCTGCAAACCCCTGTAAGGAACACTGATGTTGGGGATAAGTCATTGTTAGTAGACCGATTGCTACTAGGTGTAGCGAGAAGTTGGGTGACATGATCTCATCATGATGTGGAGGCCTGGGTAAGAATCGGGAAGGGCACAGATTGTTGATTATTGATGGATAATGATATGGAACTACCATAAGAGCAACAATGATGTTGGATTTGAGCCTTGAATATACATCCTACATATTCCAGTATTAGGGAATAAATATTCTCTTAGTTCAGCATAAGGGCATAGAATCAGGGTGTTCATAGAGGATAGAGACCTAAGGGCATGCTAAGGATTATGTGGGGTAAGCATCCGAAGTTGTTCTGACACCAGTGAGGGGAATAGAGATCTGGGTCCCAACAAAGGGGGATTCAATGACTTACTGTCAATTTTGGATCACAATGGATTACTACTGATGGGGTAAAATGACTAATTATCAGTTGGGGAACACAATGACTTACAGTCAATTGGGGTTCCAACATATTACCATTGGTTGGGGTTCACAATGACTTACCGTCGATTGGGGAATAAAAAGGCCTACCGCTGCATGGGATTCATCTTCTAAGAGGCTACCTATGTGCCATTCCTATGAGAAAAGTATGAAATACCATTTACTTTGAAAGGATACAATTTAGCATCTAGTAGTACAAATAGTGGGGTATAGATTAATGTTATGCAGGGCGATGGTAAACCGACGTTATGTGGTCGGGATTGTTTGGTGAACTGACGTCAAGGGGGTCAGGGCTAGATTGTTTTGGGAATGAACATTAGGGAGGATTCCTACGTACCATGAATTTGAAAATTTCAAAGTCCACATAGTTCATAATGGTGGATTGTTGAACCGACGTGAAGGGGCCAAGACCTGTAGGTGTTGGGCTTGAACCTCATGGAAGATTCCAACGTACCTTGCCTTGGAAAGGACCAAAGTCCACATAGTTCGGGACATAAAAACATAAACCTGAGGGATTCTTATTATATAAATTTCCATATAATGGTTCAACGTCCATGTATATTGTAAGTGTTTGATGAATCGATGTGAATGGGTTGGTTCCAGTAGGTGTTGGGATTAAAACTCAGGGAGGCTTTCTAAGTACCTCAACATGAAAAGGATCAAATTCCTCATACACTGGGATTGTTTGGTGAACCGATGTGAATGGGTCGGGACCATTAGGAATTTTTATTGAACCTCAGGAAGGATTCCTTCATACCTTTTCCTTTAAATGAATAAAGTCCAGATAGTTTGAGATGTGTTTGGTGAACTGATGTGAAGGGTTCAGAAGCAGTAGTCATTTGGCTTGAACCTTAGGGAGGCTTCTAATATATCAGGCCTTAGAAGGGATCATTGTCCACATATTTCAGTAGGTTTTAGAGGATTACACTCTTAGGAAGCCTGTGAAGGATGTTATAGTAATGATTAATCTAAACCAATGTGAGTAATACTCATTGTGAGAAACAAGATGTATCAATGACCTGACAATCGTGGTACAGTGGTGCGACCACAAAAGGTTGGTGAATTATTCATACTCATCGATGTCATCTGGGTGCCACTATGGAGTGGAAAGAGTGAATGGGGATTAAGAATAGAAGCTTCTTTAGTGTCTCTAGTGAGTTTAAATGGTGGATGGGGCTTACACATGCATGGTTCCCATGTTTTTATACGGAGCGGCACTGGTGGATGGGGCTTATGCATGGAAGTTACCCTGGTGCTACTAAGGAACGACAACAGTGAATGAGGCTTACACAATGAAGTTGCTCAGGTCCCAATATGGTGTAGCAAATGTGATTGGTTATTAGACATTGAAGATTCCCAATTTTCATGAAGGAGCAGAAACAGTGAATGGGGATTGCACATAGAAGTTTCTCAGGTGCTGCTACGGATTAGAAATGTTGGATGGGGCTTACACATGGACAATGCCCATGTGCCACTACAGAGAGGCAATGGAAGATAAAGCTTACTCATGGAAGCTACCCGTAATTACTTCCTCAATTCTGGCCATGTGGTAATCTGAACTCACTTGTTTCTTGACACATATAATTGAGGCCTACTCCTATGCGCTACTTCCCATGTGGGATAATGCCAAGGGAGTTGGAATCAGTCCAAACAATGGGATATGGAACGTTTGAATCATAATCCCAACATTTGGAATGTGGTGAGGGTGGTATGACTATGGATGATAACATTTGTTAGTGACCGAAACACATCATCCATACTACATTATCCTGAAATGGGGATAATCAAATGATGGTTGACTATGGATAATGTTGGAAACATAGGACCTGACTCGAAGTGTTGTTGAATGTCTTACAAGGTGATGGCCTAGGACATTAGGTGAGCCGAGGATGAAAGGAACAAGGTTGTTAGGGGGTCCTTTCATACATGAATGTGGACGAGGATCCAAATTAAGGACACACAATGAATGAGGTGGAGTGATGTAATGTTTGAATGGATTCCAATGCTCTTGAAATTACACCTCTGTAATCATGGGACGAGTCATCATTTTCATTGAACATAATCCATCTCTTAATTGAAATAGGACGCATCGTATTATTGAATGATAGGGAAAGCTATAGTTTATAGTCATGTTGAGAGGAATGTTGGTAGTATATGCATGGCACGTTAGCCATCTCTTATTTGAAATAAAAGGCATGATATTATTGAATTACATGGAATGATATAGTTTTTAGTAATGTAGATTGGACTATTGGCATCTTATGCTTGGAGCATAAGGCATATGTTGTTTAGAGCCAGAGGAAACTTATATTTGTCACCTAGGGAGTACTATAGATTATAGTCATATAGATATCACTATTGGAATCTTAATTTTGGAGTATAAGGCATTTCTTGTTTAGAGAAAGAGGCATTGTTTGGTTGGCCTATAGTGTTGAGTAAAAGGTTCTCTTTTGACTTCTATATATTGTTTTGGAAATCACAAATGTCTTTTTAATCGTATCGTACTGACTCGGTTAATTGTATCGTACTGACTCTGTTAATCATATCGTACTGACTCTGTCAATTGTATCGTACTAACTCTTTCAATAGTATCGTACTGACTCTGTTAATCGTATCATACTGACTCTGTCAATCGTATCATACTGATTTTGTCAATCGTATCGTACTGACTATGTCAATCGTATCGTACTGACTCTGTAAAATGTATTGTACTGACTCTTATATTCATACATTCATTACATGTTTTATTACTTAGGCAAAAACACTTGTTTCATATGAATTGTACTATTTCCTATCATCAACATATATCTTGTTTTAACCAATACGATGTTGTTGAGTTAGTTACAAACTAATAAAAACGATGTCGTGCTTTCTGTTTCAATATGACCGTTATGATGCCAGGTGTCCAAGTCCCTCCGAGTTTTTTGGAGAAATATGACCATTGGAGGATATGTGACCGTTGGAACCCGAGGCCTATGAATAAAAGGTAATTTGAAGCTGAGAGAGATAGACGACGAATGATATTTTGGAACAACTGTGATACTCTACTTCTATCAAGTTCTAGAGAGAGAAACTATGACTTCTCTCATCTGCTTTGTGCGCCCGATCATCGTATCGAGGGCTTTCAAGTGATTGAAAGATAGAGGTGCTGATTACATACTAAATCGAGGGATGATAGGGATAGTCAGACGAACAGACCAATCATCATATCGAGGGCTGCCGAGGATAGGAAGACAGACGTTCCGATCATCGTATCGAGGGCTTCCAGGGATAGGCAGACAGAAAGTACGATCATTGTATCGAGGGTTTACCAAGGTGTTGGTGAGACAAAACTTTTATCCTAGGTGAAAGGATAACCCTTCTCTTTGGGTTAAAAGAATTGTAATTATTTTACATTTCCGCTGCTAATTGTATTAGAAAGGAAATTGTTTTTGTTTCCTTTTCTATATATTATACATTTCTAATTGTTTCAATTACATCCATTCTATTACATATTGTATTGATTGATTCTATACTCTTTAAGGTATAATCATTCATCTTTATATTACTCTGATTATTGTGTTCATCTTGAATACAATTGTTTTACATTTCATTAGTATTACAATACATCATACCATTTATATTAAATACAATTGTGGGTGTTTGTATTTTTATTAGTTTAAGGTCATTTAAACTAATCTCTTAAGTGCTAAAAATAAAAGGTTTTTAAACCTACAATTCACCCCCCCCCTCTTGTATTGATCCATCTAATAGAAATACATATGTACATATTTGATCCAACAATTGTTATCAGAGGAGGTTTTCCACTGATTTGTATTTCTTGTTCTATTTTTATTGAGTACAGTAATGTGTGGAGTGGAAATTTTTTTATTAGATGACAAGAATGAATATTGTATCAATAGACAATCTAAATACTTCTAAACCACATATCATTGATGGAAATTATTATGAGTAATGGAGAGATCGTATGAAGACATCTGCGATCAACACTGGTGTAGACAATTTTATTATGCATACTGGAGGTTACAAAATTCCTGACAAAGTAGTCAGTACTTTCACTAACCAACAGAAGCAAGAATATCAACTGAATTACAAGGTACGCAATACTTTATTATGCTCTATGACTAGGAATATATAAAGTCAGATATCATCATGCGAAGCAGCCAACTGTATTTGGAAGAAATTGGAAGTCACTTATTTGGGTACATCCAAGGTTATAGAAACAAGAAGAGCAATGCTTCGAGCAGAGTATCATGGATTTGTTTTTCCTTATGGAGAGCCAGTATGTAAAGTACGACAATGGTTTATGAAAATTGTCAATAGCTTCAAATCTATTGGAGAAAAAGGTCTTGATGATGAAGCTCTAGTTGATAAAATTATAGATATAATGCTAAATGGATGGGAGTCAAAAAGGACAGCTATTGATGAAAATAGAAAAGTTTCCCAGATTTTTCTAGATGAACTCTTTTGAACTCTTCTACAGAACGAGACATGAATAAAGAGAGATGCTGATTTCAAAAAGAAGAATAATGGGAATGGAAGTGTAGCCTTTGCATCTAATGATAAAACACCTGAAAGGCTTACAATATCTAAAGCCACGAAAGTTATATCTGATTCAAGTGATTGTGATCTTTCAGACAATGAAATAGCCAATTTTTATCAAAGGATGAACAAGATTGTGGGAAAGAAAGACATCCAATATAGATTGAAAAATAATGATAAGAAGGATAAGAAAGATTCATAGGTAACTTGTTATGAATGTAGGAAAGCAGAACATATAAGGCCTGATTTTCCATTACTGAAGAGGAACGATAGAAAGGAGAAACACTCTCAAAGAAACAAGAAAAGTTTTTACAAGACAAAGAATGTATTGAAGGAAAATGATACGTGGAGTGCAAGTGGTAGTGATTCTTCAGATGATTCTTCATAATATGATTCCTCGGGACAGAGGAATATTAGACTAATAGCCATATTACCAATTGAAAATCATTGTCTCATGGCTAAGGTACACAATGATGAAGCTATTACAAAATTTATCTTTAAATACAAATTATACTGATAATAGATATTATGAATCTTCAAATGATGAATCATCATCATCAGAAGATGATACATTAACTTCATTTGAAGAAGTATCTAGATTTTCTAAATTAGCTGAAAATGAAAATTCTAAACTCAATAGGAAGATTGAGAATGAAAATTCTTGAATTTCAATCTTGACTAAATAAGTATCAGATATTTCTAAATATCTTGATGTGAAAGCTACTGTCTTTGAAAGTATTTTAAAAACCCTTGATAAATTTAAATCTGATAAGGATAAACTTTCTAAGGATCTTGAAAATGTAATTTCAAAGAAAAATATATTAGAGCCTAACTGTAGTTCAAATTCAAATGTTTTGTAAAATAAGAATTTAGTTTTAAAACTAAAGTCAGAAATTTTTTCCTTAAAGAAATGTTTCTCTGATTTTACTCAGGGAAAGGAAAACTTCGACAAGATGTATTCTCAAATTAGACCATTGAGAAATTGTTCTGGTCTTGGGTATACTTATTCCAAACCTGTTTTTAGTAATAACTATTTTATTCCAAAAAACCACATTTTGTTCAAAGTTCCAATGTGGTGGACACTGTAGAAAAGATAGTTCTCTTAACAGAATTCAATCTTTAGGATTTCATAAAGATGATTTTGCAAAACAAATATGGATTCCGAAAAATCTTTTATCTAACCCATCTGGATCCAAACAAGTTTGGATTCTGAAAAACTAATTGATTCTTTTTCAGGAAATTGAGAAGTGTACAAATAAGAATATTTGGTACATGGATAGTGGTTGTTCTCAACACATGAATGGAAACAAAGATCTCTTTGAAAAGGTTTTCAAAACAAAAGGGGGAAAATTCACCTTCGGAAATAATTCTTAAGGAAAGAATGTTGGTATAGGTAATATCATTTTTCTTGTAAATGTTCCTATCTCAAATGTTTTGATTGTTAATGGTCTTAGGCACAATCTCATCAGCATTAGTCAATTATGTGATGAAGGTTACCTTGTTAATTTTAGAAATGATAAGTGTCTAGTTCACAATTCCAAGGATGAGTTCATTCTATCTGCACATAGGCAAGAGAATGCTTACACTATTTACATAGAAGACCTTAGGAGACTATTTGGCTTCCTTAACAGAGCAAGGATCCATTCACACTAGTCTTCTTTCCTATAATTGCTTGAAACCAGAGGCTGTTAATTTAATTAGAGGGGATGCCCTCGGCCTGCACTACTTCAGACCTCCATAATCGTGGGGTTTTTGTTTGCTGGTGCCTTGCGCCTTTTGTTGAATAAAAATTTACTTTGGATGGAAGACCAATCATGGCTATGGAATTGAATACTAAGACACTGTAATCAGAGAAAACTTAGTAAAATCTCAAAGAAAAGACTTGTGAAGGGACTACCAGATCTTAGATATGATTCTTCAAAAGTCTGTGATCCTTTACAATTTGGCAAGAAACATAAAAATATCTTTAAATCAATTAATGAAGTTTCAAATTCTAATGCATTACAGCTAGTGCATATGGATCTTTTTCGTCCTACACAAACTGGAAGCATTGGAGGAAAATACTATGTATTTGTTTTAGTTGATCACTTTACTAGATTTACATGGGGCTACTTTCTCATAAAGAAATCTGAAGCATTTTCCTATTTCAAAACTTTTAGATCCCAAGTTAAACATGAGAAAAACCTACCATTGATAATTATTCATAGTGATCATGGTGGTGAATTTCAAAATTCATATTTTGAAACTTTTTTTAGTATAAAAGTTATTACTCACAATTTTTCTTCTCCAAGAACTCCTCAGCAATATGGTGTTGTTGAAAGAAGAAATCGTATTCTTCAGGAAATGACTCAAACCATGTCAAGTGAATACTCAATTTCTAAGCACTTCTGGGCTGAAGCTGTTAGTACTGCCTGTTATACTATAAATCATGTTTTAAGTAGACAATTTCTTAATAAAACCCCTTATGAGTTATGGACTGGCTGAAAACCTAAAGTTTCATACTTTAATGTTTTTGGATGAAAAGAATTCATTCTGAATAAAAAACATAGTCTACACAAATTTGCACCAAAATCGGATGAAAGAACATTTCTAGGTTACTCCACAACTTCTAAGGCTTATAGATTTTTTAATAAAAACACTTGTACTATTGAGGAAACGGTACATGTAAAATTCGATGAAACTGATCCTTTTGTTTTCAACCAAACCAATCCTACATCGTCAGCTATGTTTTCAAAAACTTATTATCAACCTTTTATAGAAGATCTTTCTGATAAGGAAAATATTGAAGAAGATACTTCTGAAACTTTTACCACGGAATATTTTCTACCATATGTTGATGAACATGTTTTACAAAACCGAAATCAATTGTTTCTTAGGAATCATCCCAGTGATAACATCATTGGTGATGTAAACCAACCTATAAGGACCAGAAATTCCTTAAGAAATGAAATAGAACATCTTGCTTTTATTTCCAATTTTGAACCTAAATGTCCAAGTGAGGACTTAGGTGATGATGATTGGATCAAAGCAATGCAAGATGAACTAAATGAATTTGAGAGGAATCAAGTCTGGACATAAGTTGATAGACCTAAAGAAACAACTGTAATTGGTGTAAAATGGGTTTTCAGAAACAAATGTGATGAAAATGGAATCATTGTAAGAAATAAAGAATGACTTGTTGCTAAAGGCTATAATCAACAAGAGGGAAGAGACTATGAATAAACATATGATCCTGTAGCTAGACTTGAATATATTCGTATTCTATTAGCCTTTGCATCATACTTTAATTTCACACTATTTCAAATGGATGTAAAATGTGCTTTTCTAAATGGTTTTGTTCAACAATAAGTTTTTGTAAAACAACCTCCTGGTTTTTAAGACCCAAAACATTCTGATCATGTTTTTAAACTTACCAAGGCTCTATATGGTCTTAAACAAGCCCCTAGAGTATGGTATGATAGACTTATGAGATTTATTTTACAAAACAATTATACAAAAGGTACATCAGATCTAACCCTTTTTATAAAAATGAAAAAAATTGGTTTGATTGTTCAAATATATGTTGATGACATCATATTTGGATCAACTAAGAAATCTTTAACTGATTCTTTTTTAAATTTAATGAAATCTGAGTTTGAAATGAGTATGATGGGTGAGTTAACATTTTTTTTAGGTTTTAAAATTTCTCAAAAAACAGAAGAAACATATATATCTCAACATAATTATATAAAAGATTTACTCAAAAAATATGGATATGACGAAACTAAAAGTATCAGAACTCCAATTGGTACCTCGAATAAACTTGATCTTGATGAAACTGGGAAACCAGTAGATCAAACAATCTTTAGAGGTATAATAGGACGTTTGCTATACTTGACAGCTAGTCGACCCGACTTAATGTTTTCTGCATGCTTATGTGCAAGATACCAATCTAATCCAAAAGAGTCTCATTTAAAAGCCGTAAAGAGAATCTTTCTGTATTTAAAAGGAACTATGGATTTAGGTCTCTTTTACTCTTTTGGGAATGATTTTGTTTTAAGATGTTTTTTAGATGCTGACTTTGGCGGCTGTAGAATGGATAGAAAATGTACATATGGAACATTTCATTTCTTAGGATATTCTCTGGTTTCTTGGTCCTGTAAGAAACAACACTCAGTAGAACTATCCACTGTTGAAGTTGAATATGTAGCAGCTGTAAGTTGTTGTGCTCATGTATTGTGGATGCAACACACACTCACTGACTATGGATTGAGTTTCTCCAAAAATCAAATTCTATGTGATTGTACTAGTTCCATAGCTCTTAGTAAGAACCCATCACACCACTCTCGTGTAAAATACATAGATTTTAGGCATCACTTTCTTAGGGATCACACACAAAAAAGAGATATTATTCTACAATTTATCGGAACGCAAGAACAACTTGCTGACATTCTTACAAAACCTTTATCTTCTGATATGTTTGAGTTTATAAAACATAATCTAGGAATGATTACATTAAAATAATCATTCATATCTACTTTATGTTTTAAAATTCTCTTAATATTAAATAACTCCCTTTGAAAGGGGAGGACATTTCTTACTATGTTTTTTTACTATATTTATTTTTATCTTATGATCTTTAATTATTTACTCTCCTGGTATGTGTTTTTGTTTTTCTGTTTATCGTATTAACAGGTTTATCGTAATATATATTAAATTTTTTATCATATTGACAGTTTTATTGTATTATTTACTTCATCGTATCGACCGATGGTGGTAATGAATTTCTTTTCCATCGTATAGACCGATGATGGTAATGAATTTCTTTTCCATAATATCGATCGATGATTGTAATGAATTTATTTTCCATCATATTGACCGATGATGGTAATGATTTTCATTTCCATCGTACTGACCAATGATGGTAATGAATTTCTTTTCCATCGTACTGTCAGTTCATGGTAACGATATTGTTTTCCATCGTATTGTCAGTTCATGGTAACGAGATTGTTTTCCATCGTATTGTCAGTTCATGGTAACGAGATTTTTTCCATCGGCTTGTCAGTTCATGGTAACGAGATTGTTTTCTATCGTATTTTCAGTTAATGGTAATGAATTTATTTTCCATCGGTATGAAATTTTTTTTTCATACGGTTGTGTTTTTTTAGCTCTACTAAAACCAACAATTACCTTACGTTCTCCGACAGGTAATTTCCATTTTTTTTATTTTTTTCCATTTTTAATCCTATCAATTGATCTATTTTCCACTAATATTAACCATAGAAGATCAATGGTCACCCCTGTGTCTCTTATAAATAGCCCCTCCCTTCCAAAAACCACATTGGTTTTTGAGGTTTTGTGGCGAAGCTCTGCTCCACTATTTTTAAATCATCGTACGATCTTTCTTTGGCAGCATTCCTATGTCTCAGTCTTCTGTCAACACTCTTGCCGATATATCTTCAAAGGCTTTCTCGGAAAAAGAACTCTTAAGGGAAAGGTTAGTTTCCCGTGACATCTATGATTCATATGATTCTACTATCAAGAGGATTATGTTGTTTCATGGATGGGAACATTTGTATGTGGAAAGGTGTGTTTCTCAAGATCAGGTTCTCTTTGTTGAATTCTGTCAGTTTTACAAACCCGTATCATTCGACAAAGACATGACTATAAATTTTGTTGTGTACGATAGAATGAAATCTATGTCTGTGAAAACAAGTGGCACATTTTCTTAATATCCCAATAGAAGGGGATTCTTTCTATCCATCTCAAAAACTACCAGAGGAAGTAGGTACCTTTAAAAGAGAAAGTGCCGAGAAGTCTCTGTTTGTTGTGAATGAAGAGAAAAGGAAAGTGGCTCATCTCTCACCGGACAATAGTTTTGTGACTTTTTGGATGCAAGGTTTTCTTATCACAAGGAAATGGGATAGAGAATCTTTGAAAGATTCTGATATTTTTATGCTTGACTATCTAGTAAATATGAGAAAAGTAAATCTCATGGGATATGTTTTCGAAACAATTAGGAATGTGAAGTCAGGAGCAATCAAATCTCATTTGATTATGTGTCCATCCATTCTTACAAAGTTTATTCTCGAGAGTATGAAGTTTTTCAACATTCCTTTGAAAGGAATGTTGATATATTTGATGCCCTCCTGGATTAGGAAAAGTACTATGAAGAATTTTAATGTTTGTTTTGATCAGAATTCAGAACTTTATGTCAGAGATGTAGAAGTTGAATCGGCTCAGAATCAATCGGCACCTATGCCAGCCAAAGAAATTCCTTCTCTTATTGTTCCTCAGAAGTCTGATCCTCAAACCTGCACAAAGCCAAATAAGAAGCCATAGTACAGTAAGGAGGTTGTTTCCAAATGGAGAAAGGATAAGGAACAGAGAAAGGAAGGTGATCCAAAGTTCGGTTTTGAACCGGTTGAGGCTTTTGTAGAAATAATAAGGGTAGAAGAAACCCTTAAGGATGAAAAGAAAAAGAAAACTGTTATGAAAATAAAGGCTCAAGACATTGATTTATCTAATGTCTTGAAAATGGTTGAGGATGCTAGTGCTCAACTGACGGAAGAAGTGCATCAAGAACCCATCGTACAGAGTCTTCCTGAAAAAGAAAATGGAAAACAATTGATGGAAGAAATAAAAGAAGTTGAATAAGAGGAAGAATATTTTCTTTTAGAATTCCTTTAGAGTTCAATGAAGGGTAGATAGGAATCATTTCAAAAGCAAGGTGAAGATATTCAACATGTTCCTTATGCCGATCAAGCACGAACTCTGGATATAATTTCAGCTCATGAAAATCAAGGTGCTCAATCCTCTCACAATGATAAAGTTTTTGTCATTAGAGATAAAATGGAGGAAGAAATAAAGCAGAAATAAAAATCAAATGGAAAATAGCCAGTTGTAGATTCAAGCCGATCAAATGAACTGGCTTCGTACGATGAAGATACTGATTCAGAACATACAATCTCTCTCAAGAAGAGTGATTACACTATCCATGTTTTAAGAAGGGTTGAGAAGACCATTCCATATTTCCCTAGGCTAGAAGAGAAGATTGAATTTATTAATGACAATCAAATGATGATGTTTGGTTCTATAAAAGAATTAAGAAAGAAAGTTTTGTCAGTTGAAGCTAATTTGAACGTTCATTCAGAAAGTTCGGTTGCTCATAATATGGCCTGCAACAAGATGATCAAGTGGTCATACAAAATAGAGAGCTCAATCAAGGATCAAGAGATAGAAATTTAATATATAAGAAGGTTTTCAAATGAGTGTGAAATTTCTTTCAATAATCTTGACAGAGAAATGGTTGAAAGGTTGAATCTTTTGTCTTCCCAACGAGCCGATGTTCCTTCAGTAAATGACTAGTAGAAGAGAATGAATTCCTTTCAGGCTGAGTTTTTGAAAGTGTCATATTTCAAAGATGAAATAGTTCTCATTAAGAAATAGAACTCTGGGTTATCTAAAGATAAAATGAATTTTCAAGATAGAATTGATTCTCTTGAAGAAGTAATTAGAGTTCAGGAAGAGACAATCAGAAATCAGGATCAACTCTTTTCCGATCAACAAGACCTTCTCAGGTCTCAGGGTGATGCTCTTTCTGAAGAGAAGAAGGAGATAAAAAAGGTGAAGGTAGTTCTTCATGAGTTGATCAAAAAGGATAAGGAAAGAGAAAACAAGTGACTTTTATTTGTTCTCATGTTTAGTGTTGTTTGTTATCGTAATGAAATTTCTTTAATCCATTGTCTTGTGTTTATTTTCTAAATCTTTCAGACAATTCATGTTTACCCCTTTCTTTTTTTAAATCACAGAGGGGGAGAATGTTTACAAAGGGAGAGAATGTTTACAAAGGGAGAGGATTTTTATAAAGGGGGAGACTGGTTTATAAAGGGGGGGTATGCTTTACAACACTCTTAAGGAAAACATATGAATAAAATCCTTAGGAAAGTACACACCTAAGGGGGAGTTAGTTGAATTAAAATTCATATTCATAAGAGTTTCCATTAACTCAAGGGGAGATAAGTATTTCTTATTATATTTACTTTGTGTGATGTGATTTCCAAAAAGGGGGTGATTGTTTATGAAGGACCCCGGGACACCCTGAGAGGGGAGGGGTGAATCAGGGTGACCACTTTTTCTTTTAATTTGTTGGATCTTGTTCCCACGTTGGTAGGAACTTGTTGAACCTGTATGATGATTACGATCAAAATGAAAACATTCACATGCACAGAGAAGACACAGTCATTTTTACTTGGTTCACCACTAAGGGCTACGTCCAAGGAGCATACGCCAACAGGTTGCCGGTCGTACCTAAATCCACTATGCTTCACTAGCTGCGGATACAAAAGTTCGGGTACAGACACTCTGTCCCAGGCTCACTGCCTTTACAATAGTTCAGGGATAGCTCACTGCGTCCCTCGGGTCACTCCCATTGACTCCCCCTGGCTCACTGCCGTTGGTGAAGTCCCACTCAGTTTATAGACGTGTAGGTCTCTTCTTCATTTGCATAAGAGTGCATCCTTTGTTGAATGTAGATGCTCTATTGAAGTCCGATTCTCACCAGAAGAAGAATATCACTTTTCCTCGAATGAACCGAGTAGTTTCTCGGCTTCCGTGCAGCTCCAGCAAGGCAGGCGTGCTTCAATAGTGTCAATGTCTCCTTTTCAAGCCCGGCGCGCAAGTCTCCCGGCGGCGCGCAAGTCTCCCGGCGGCGTGCAAGTCTCAGGCGCGCAAGACTAAACTGGCGCGCAAGTGTCACTGAAGCACCAGCGCGACACTGCCTTCTTGAACTAAATACTTGCGCGATCCACTTCCTTTCTCTTCCAAACTGCCTTGGGAGAATAGCCAAACACCGGCGCGCAAGTTCTACTTGCGCGACAAAACAACCACCTGCGCGACTCAACCACCTGCGCGACGAGAGCTCGAACAATCTCTCGGCCTTGAACTCCGTTAAAAAAGAGGAGGGGTGGTCCAGTATTTATAGGCAAACTGGACCCCCTGCGCGGCGGCGCGCAAGTCCCTAGACGGCGCGCAAGTCCTGTCTCCAGATCCTCTGTCGCGCAAGTTACTTGCGCGACCCAACCAACACTTGCGCGACCTTCTTTCCTTAGCCAAATTTTGATGTTCTGATCCTCAAAAACATATGGAGCGCAAGTCTTTCATCCTCCAAGAGCTCGGCGCGCAAGTATCTTTTCCAAAAACACTTTACTTTATTTACGGATTTTCAGGCCCAAAAATTTGGCAAACACTGGGAAACAGCGCCACCTTCACTACTATTTTCTTCCTGAATGGTATGATCGCTTTGTTGGTTCACACCCTGAACTTCCACTGAGGATTGACAACAAACACAAACCATACACCAAATCATGCTTTGATGAACCTGGTTCCAACAATCTCCCCCTTTGGGATTGTTGGCAATCATAAAAAAATTCAAAACGCAAGAATCAACTCAGCTAACACTCTAAGTCTACGTGAGCAATGCTCGGTGTAGAAAACAAGAGAGAAAGCTTGAATTGGGTCTTAGTGTGTTGAAATCGTACACGAAATTCTCCATCCCGATGTAGCCTTATTAAACTTCTCATCACAAGCTTACACTTCTCATCACATCCTTATTAAACTTCTCATCACAAGCTTACACATCTCATCACAGAAGAATTTCTTGCCTTGAATTTATTCCTTTCTCCCCCATTGACAATAAAACCAAAGACCGAAAAGTTTGTTCAATGTTCAGCTCAAGCCATACTCCCCCTGGATAGTATCTCCCCCATAAACCTGCATCACAGCCATAAACAGATAAAAACAGTCAAAACACACGGGGAGAGGGGACTTCCGGAGCCTCCTTATGCAGTAGGAGGTGGTCGAACACCGAGGTTCAACCGATGCTTCTCGAACACAACCGCGGACAATGGCTTGGTTAGGATATCAGCCACTTGCTCATTAGTTCCAACATGATCCATTTTAATCACGCCTTGTTCAACCTTTTCTTTGATAAAATGATACCGTATTTCAATATGTTTTGTACGAGAATGCTGAACCGGATTCTTCGTAAGATCAATTGCACTTTTGTTATCACAATAAATCACCATTGGTTGCTGCACCTTATCACCAATATCTGTTAGCTGCTGCTTCATCCAAAGAAGTTGAGTACATGCTTTTGTGGCAGAGATATATTCATCTTCAGCAGTACTAAGAGAAGTACTTTCTTGTTTCTTGCTCAACCAGCCGACACATTTCTGCCCAATATAGAAAGCTCCACCACTAGTGGACTTTCTATCTACGACATCACCAGCCCAGTCAGCATCAGAAAATGCTGATAATTCACTGTCCCTGCCTGCAGCAAAAAATAACCCGAAGTTATGTGTACCTTGAATGTACCTCATGATTCTTTTTACTACTGCCATATGGTCCTCCTTTGGATTACTCTGAAAGCGGGCCGCAAGGCATGTTGCAAAGACAATATCTGGCCTTGTCGCTGTTAGGTACAGTAGGCTGCCAATGATCCTCCTGTACATGGTGGGATCAACAGAGTTCCCATCCTCATGCTTTCCAAGTTTAGTTCCAACTGCAATCGGAGTTGACATTGGTTTGGAGTCTTGCATATTGAACTTCTTCAGCAGCTCTCTTGCATATTTTTCCTGAGAAATGAATGTGTATTCCTTCTTTTGAATCACTTGGAGCCCTAAGAAATATGTGAGCTCCCCAATCATAGACATTTCAAATTCTGATTTCATGTGGTTGGAAAATTCATCCACTGATTTCTTCCTACTGCCACCAAATATGATATCATCAACGTAGACAAGAACCATGAATTGATCTTTTGGAGAATTCTTCACATAGAGATTGTGATCAACTCCTCCTCTTTTGAATTCCAACTTCTTGAGATATGAATCTAGCCGTGAGTACCACGCCCGTGGTGCCTGCTTCAACCCATATAGAGCTTTCTTTAGTTTGCAGACCTTTGTTTCATCGGTACCCAAGACAAAGCCCACTGGTTGTTCAATGTAGACTTCTTCTTCGAGTACACCATTCAAGAATGCTGTCTTGACATCCATTTGATAGACTTTATATCCTCTTTGGAGTGCCATGGCAAGGAATAGCCTGATTGACTCCAGTCTAGCCACTGGAGCAAAGGTTTCTTCAACATCAATGCCTTCAATCTGAGAGTATCCTTTACATACCAGTCGTGCCTTGTTTCTGATGACACTTCCATGCTCATCAAACTTATTTTTGAAGATCCATTTGGTACCAATCACATTGTGACCTTCGGGTCTCTGGACAAGATCCCATGTCTGATTCTTATCAATCTGATCTAATTCATCATTCATGGCTTTCACCCAAGATTCATCTTTTGCAGCTTCTTCGAATGAGGATGGCTCTACAACTGATAGAAATGCAGATTGCGTGGTATTCCTCATCCTTCTGGTTTGAGTGGGTGCACTCCTATCCCCAATTATGTTGGATGGATCAATCTCAGCTCTTCGATTTCTCCTGCGAGGTTCAGTAGTATTCTCTTCAGCCATAGTTTCTTCTTCAGATTCTTCTTCTGAGTCAACATCATCATGTGATTGATGAGTGTTTTGAACAGCTTCCTCTATTTCTGCATTTGTAGGTTCTTCATGTTCACATTCTTCATGACTTTCTATCACATCAGCATATGACGTCCGTGAAGCATTTGTGGGTTTCTCTTCAATTATCTTAACATCATTGCTTTCCACAATCCTTCCCAAACGATTGTTGAAACATTTGTAGGCTTTGCTGTTCATTGAGTAACCGAGGAAGATTCCTTCATCTGCGTTGTCACCATATTTCCCCTGATTTCCTTCTTTGTTCCCGATGAAGCACTTACTTCCAAAGACACGAAAGTATTTTAGAGATGGCTTCCGTCCATGCCACAATTCATATGGTGTCTTAGTCTCACCCATATAAAGTCCTGTTCGATTATGAATGTACACTGCAGCTTGAACAGCCTCTTTCCAGTAATGTCGTGGAATACGACTCTCAATCAGCATAGTTCGTGCCATGTTGTTCACCTGTCGATTCCTTCATTCAACAACTCCATTTTGTTGTGGAGTTCTCACAGCAGCTACCTCATGTTGTATCCCATGCTTCTCCAGATAATTTTCAAATTCAATGGACGTGTATTCTCCTCCATTGTCAGATCGCAACACTTTGATTGTTCGTCCAGTATCATTCTCGGCGATTCGCCGATATGTTTTCATGCAGTCAAGGACCTGTCGTTTCCGGTGAATGACCATCACACATGCCATTCGACTGTAATCATCTATGAAAAGGACAAAGTACCTTTCTCCATGAGTCCCGGCAACATTTATTGGACCACAAACATCTGTATGAATCAGATCAAGAAGGTGAGATGCCATTTTCTTCTTTGGCCGATATGAACTGCAGACCAGCTTCCCACGAATACAAGCATCACAGGATTTTTCAAGCTCACGCTTCAAGTTGGGGATGTCCATGACAATTCTCAATTTTGATATTTTCTCCATGTCTTGTTGATTGATGTGTCCCAATCTCCGATGCCACAAATTGTTTTCTTCTTCAACAGTCATGTAACATACATTTTCTTCACTATCAACCTGATACAAGTTGCCTTCTGTTCTGCATCCTTTCATAAGTGAATTGCCGGTTTTTCCCTTGATGGTGCAGCCTTTCTGATTAAAAGTAACTATAAGTCCTGAGTCACAGAGTTGACTCACGCTAAGGAGATTATGGCGTAGGCCATCTACGTAAAGGACTTCAGTCTTCTTTAGTTCTCCATTAGCTAATTGGGTACTTCCACTTCCTTTGATTTTCAGAGCCCCATCATTACCAAATCTCACTGTGCCGTCAACATTCTTTATGATATTTGTTAGTAGGTCGGCATTACCCGTCATATGAGATGAACAACCGCTATCCAGAATCCAGGTACTGTTGTTCTTTGTAGCTTTGAGGGCTACCTCTGCAAGGTTCGATTTCTCAATCTTCTTCCTTTCCTTCCATGAGACATTAGATTGAGTATATAGGACTGATGGCCTTTCAACTATCTCTTCCGCATACCCAGGTTCTTCATAGTCAAAGTCTTCTGTGAGAGGTGAGAACCTGTTTAAAAGAGCAACACTGTCTTGCTGATGAGACTTGACTTGTCTTGAATTTCGGTATGAGGTGTCTATGTCTCTTCTCTGCCTGCAATTAACGGCCTTATGACCAAAGTTAGAACAACAAAAACAATATCCATAGAAATTATTTCTTCTATGAGAATTAGGATATGAGATTGTTCTCCTTTGTTGAGCATCTATATCTTCTCCATTCAGATAGCTTCTTGCCTCTTCACAATAAGACATGGTATGGCCCAGATAGCCACAGAACTGACACTTCATGAGAGGAAATGTCTTCTCACTTGAATTTCTCCTTATACCTTCCTCCTTAGGAGAATAGTAAGAATGTCTGTCATTTTTGAATGTTTGAGGATAATTTTCAGGTCTCCATTTAGTTTGGATTGAGGGTTCCTTTTTCAGCACTCTAGGTAACATTTCTTCATGTTCAACTTTCATCTTTTCTTTCTTTTGGATCTTTTCACTTCCAGCAGTTGATGACTCAGCCTCACAGCCAATTCCACTCTTTCCCATGCAAGCGGGTCTTTGATCACTCAAGACTTTTTCAACCCCATCAGAACCACACTTGGCTCTTGCAAGTAATTCTGCATCTGAGAATCTTCCGAACTGTATTTTCTTCCTCGATTCTTTTGGAACTGATTCTGTCTCCATTTTACTCCTTAGAGTAACTACTTCCTCCTCAAGACCCTCAACAGTCTTGGATTTTTCATCCAGTCTGGATGTGAGGTCATTGATGACCTTTGCCTGCTCTTCAATTCTCAGCTTCAGATCAACTGCATCATCATTGCTTTCAATTATTTTAGACTGTACCTTCACAAATTCTTCCAGTCGTTCAATTTCAGCTTCAAGTTGATCAACATATTCAGTTGATTCTTCCACAATTGATTTCCACTTATTGCAGCTCTTACATTTAATCTTAAGCTTACTAACTGCATCCTTAAGTTGCACCTCAGGATCTACACAAGTTCTCAGTTGTTTTTCACCATCAGTATCTTCTGACTTTTCAACAGTGGCCATCATAGAAGCATGGTTCCCAATTTTGAATTCTGGTTCTTCTTCATCACAGAATTCATTGTCATCTTCTTCCTCTTCACAGACAAAACTCTTCTTTTGCATTTTCTTACCAGATTTGAATTCTCCCTTTTTGAAGAACCTTCTTTGAGGCTTCTTGAAGTTTTCATCTTCACTGTCATCATCATTGATATTCTTCAAGCACTGAGAAGCAATATGCCCAACTTTTCCACAACGGAAACATGCGAGAGGTAACTTCCCTTTGAATTTCCCTTTCCCCTTCTGGAACTTCTTTGCAATGAGAGAAAGAATTTCTTTCTCTTCGTCATCATCACCGCTACTATCCTTTGAGATTTTCAATTTATCCATGGCCTTGAATGCCATTTCCTTGCTCACCCGAATCGTAGCATCTTCTGGTTTGACTCTCGTTTCATAAGCTACCAAACTGCTCAGTAAGTCATCTAGAGAAAGTTTGGAAAGATCTCTTTCCTCAAGAGCTGACACCTTCGCATTATACAGAGGTGGAAGTCTTCTTAATATTTTCTTTACAATATCAATGTCTTTGATTTCTTCGCCCAGACCCCGAATTGCTCCAACCACTTCAGTAATTCGATTGAAGAAAGAGTCTGCATTCTCGTCTGGATGCATCTTCAGATCATCAAACCAATTGTGTAGCACTTGTAGTTTCGCCTCCTTCACTTTGCTATCACCTTCATAAATATTCTCAAGTTTATCCCACATAGATTTTTCTGAGGTGCAATTCATCACCTTCAGGTAAATCTGATCAGAAAGGGCTGCAGTGAGGGCATTCTGTGCTTTAGCATCTGCATCAAGAAGTTTCCTGTCTGTTTCAGTCATAGCCAGACCTGTTGGATCAGTGACATCTATTCCTTGAACAGTAGAAAAAAGGACTTCCATTCCAAGAGATCTTAGATGAGATCTCATTCTGTTCTTCCAGATCTGGAAATTGCTTCCATCGAAGTGAGGGACTCCCCTGACATTGATCGCGTTTTCCATGACGAAGAAGGTCAGATTCAACGCCAGCAACCTTTACCCTCTGATACCACTTGAAGGACCCCGGGACACCCTGAGAGGGGAGGGGTGAATCAGGGTGACCACTTTTTCTTTTAATTTGTTGGATCTTGTTCCCACGTTGGTAGGAACTTGTTGAACCTGTATGATGATTACGATCAAAATGAAAACATTCACATGCACAGAGAAGACACAGTCATTTTTACTTGGTTCACCACTAAGGGCTACGTCCAAGGAGCATACGCCAACAGGTTGCCGGTCGTACCTAAATCCACTATGCTTCACTAGCTGCGGATACAAAAGTTCGGGTACAGACACTCTGTCCCAGGCTCACTGCCTTTACAATAGTTCAGGGATAGCTCACTGCGTCCCTCGGGTCACTCCCATTGACTCCCCCTGGCTCACTGCCGTTGGTGAAGTCCCACTCAGTTTATAGACGTGTAGGTCTCTTCTTCATTTGCATAAGAGTGCATCCTTTGTTGAATGTAGATGCTCTATTGAAGTCCGATTCTCACCAGAAGAAGAATATCACTTTTCCTCGAATGAACCGAGTAGTTTCTCGGCTTCCGTGCAGCTCCAGCAAGGCAGGTGTGCTTCAATAGTGTCAATGTCTCCTTTTCAAGCCTGGCGCGCAAGTCTCCCGGCGGCGCGCATGTCTCCCGGCGGCGCGCAAGTCTCAGGCGCGCAAGACTAAACTGGCGCGCAAGTGTCACTGAAGCACCTGCGCGACACTGCCTTCTTGAACTAAATACTTGCGCGATCCACTTCCTTTCTCTTCCAAACTGCCTTGGGAGAACAGCCAAACACCGGCGCGCAAGTTCTACTTGCGCGACAAAACAACCACCTGCGCGACTCAACCACCTGCGCGACGAGAGCTCGAACAATCTGTCGGCCTTGAACTCCGTTAAAAAAGAGGAGGGGTGGTCCAGTATTTATAGGCAAACTGGACCCCCTGCGCGTCGGCGCGCAAGTCCCTAGACGGCGCGCAAGTCCTGTCTCCAGATCCTCTATCGCGCAAGTTACTTGCGCGACCCAACCAACACTTGCGCGACCTTCTTTCCTTAGCCAAATTTTGATGTTCTGATCCTCAAAAACATATGGCGCGCAAGTCTTTCATCCTCCAAGAGCTCAGCGCGCAAGTATCTTTTCCAAAAACACTTTACTTTATTTACGGATTTTCAGGCCCAAAAATTTGGCAAACACTGGGAAACAGCGCCACCTTCACTACTGTTTTCTTCCTGAATGGTATGATCGCTTTGTTGGTTCACACCCTGAACTTCCACTGAGGATTGACAACAAACACAAACCATACACCAAATCATGCTTTGATGAACCTGGTTCCAACAGTTTAGTCAAAAGTTCTCTTTTGACTTCTAATTTTTTTTGGAAATCACAAATGTCTTTTTAATCGTATCGTGCTGACTCTGTGAATCGTATCGTACAGACTCTGTGAATCGTATCGTACTGAATCTGTCAATCGTATCGTACTAACTCTGTCAAACGTATCGTACTGACTTTGTCAATCGTATCGTACTAACTCTGTCAATCATATCGTACTGAGCTTGTCAAATGTATCGTACTGACACTACTATTCATACTTTCATTACTTGTTTTGGTACTTAGTCAAAAAAAATGGTTTCATATGAATCGTACTATTTCTTATCATCTACATATATCTTGTTTTAACCAATACGATGTCGTTGAGTTAGTTAAAAACTAAACAAAATGATGTCGTGCTTTCTGTTTCAATATGACTGTTATGATGCCAGGTGTCCAAGTCCCTCCGACTTTTTTGGAGAAATATTACCGTTGGAGGAGATGTGACCATTGGAACCCAAGGCCTATAAATAGGAGGTCATTTGAAGTAGATAGAGACAAAAGACAAATGAGATTTTGGAAGAACTGTGAAATGGTACTTCTATCAAGTTCTAGAGAGAGAAACTGTGACTTCTCTCATCTGCTTTGTGCGTCCGATCATCGTATCGAGGGCTTTCAAATGATTGAAAGACAAAGGTTCCGATTACCTACAAAATCGAGGGCTTCCAGGGATAGGCAGACGGATGGACCGATCATCTTATCGAGGGCTGCCGGGGATAGGCAGACAGACGTTCCGATTATCATATCAAGGGCTGCCAGGGATAGGCAGACAGACAGTCTGATCATCGTATCGAGGTCTTACCAAGGTGTTGGTGAGACATACCTTTTATCCTAGGTGAAAGGATAACCCTTCTCTTTGGGTTAAAAGAATTGTAATTCGTTTACATTTCCGCTGCTAATTGTATTATAATGGAATTTGTTTTTGTTTCCTTTTCTATATCTTATACATTTGTAATTGTTCCAATTACATCCATTCTATTACATATTTTATTGATTGATTCTATACGCTTTAAGGTAGAATCATTCATCGTTATATTACTCTGATTATTGTGTTCATCTTGAATGCAATTGTTTTACATTTCATTAGTATTACAATACATCATACCATTTATATTCAATACAATTGTGGGTGTTTGTATTTGTATTAGTTTAAGATCATTTAAACTAATCTCTTTAGTGCTAAAACTAAAAGGATTTTAAACCTACAATTCACCCCCCTCTTGTATTGTTCCATCTAATAGACATAAATATCTACATATTCGATCCAACATATAGGGTGTGTTACATTTTATAGTCATGTAGAGAGGACTATTGGCATCTTTTTCATGAAGTATATGGAATATATTGTTTAGAGAAAGATTCATACTATGTTTTTTATATATGGTGTACTACACATTAATGTCATACATATAGGACTATTGGAAAATGGACCCTACCAATGGTTGGTTTTGGGACATAACAAAGAGTGTCCCATTATATTGGATCCTCGCATAGGAGTTAGGTGATGGGGTTTGGACGAGTTACATGATAAATAGTTTGACTAAAGGTAATCGACAAATTGATGTTGAGAATCTCAATTCACAACATGTGAAAGGATCTGTGAGGAATATATGGACTCATAGTATTTCATGGTGTTTGGTGGATCATCTTGAATCATGGTATTCCATAGGTGGAAGGTTGATGCCCGTAAGGGCGCAATTGAAAAGGCCAACGCACTGGCCCGAAATTTTTTCTATGTTAAAATTTTTTTTTCATGGGGGCCAGTGACAGATGTCAAGGGACCAGCCCATAGGGCTGGAACGTAGCCCGACAATGAACCATAGTGGGGGTGCAGGGGCGCAGGCCTAGTGGTATGGACTGGTGGGAATGAATGTAGGAGATTCACAAATGATAGGTTTTCACAATGTAGCTATGAGGAGGAATGGTTCTGGCAGAGCATCAGGTCTCCCCAAGAATCATTACAAAGAAAATTTCATTTCAGAGCATGGGGTCTCATGGACCACAAGATCTCATGGAGAGAAGAGGCTCATATAGAAAAGGGGATCGTAGAGCAAAGGGAATCATGGAGTAATGGGACTTGTAGAGTAAAGAGGATTGTAGAGCAATGAGTAACTCAAAGGAGCTCCCCCATTCGTAATGTGTGGAGTGCATTGCGAAGGGGATAACATCATGGTGCTCGGGAGATCCACGAAATGGGAGATCATCCGCCCATGGGTTTCACGACTATTCTTATGAATGGTGGTTATTTGTATCATTATAGGCGATAGTGGTTGGAAGAGAAACCTATAATGAGAAAATGTGTTCTGTGAAGTGGAAATCACATTGTAAAGTAAATCGCCCTCCTTAATCGGAGGGAGTTCCCTCAAGTTTCACGTAACTGTGAAGACGATCATCATCGACCTTTGTGGAACTCACGAATGCTCTGTTCAAGTTCACTCAAGTTTGTCATAATCACAGAGTTTACTATCATCAACCTCCACAGTGCTCGCGGAGGATCTGGTCATGTTCCCTCAACTCCGCGATCGCGGAGGGAGCTTCGCGAATGGGCTCCGCGTACCCGTTTTCCATCCCAACATCAAATGTCCATACCTTCTAATCTATAACTCTGTTCGGACCCTAAAACCTATAAAATATAAGCTTGTGAAATGTGATACGATATTGTATCATGTATTGAAGCATTTAAAATAGTTGGTGCTTGCATTTTTTGGTGCCAATATGTACCCCACTTATTTTTATCTAAATAAATTCAATTGATCCTTATAGGTTATTTCATTATCAATTTATATATTATATATTAAATAAAATATTTTATAATTCATCTAATATTTTTTTATATTCAATGGAAAATAGTAAATCAAATTTTATTCTTTTATTATAAATTTAAATAAAATAATGTTTTGTCAAGTTTCTCACACTTTTTTTAAAAGTTGTTATTTCTAAATTTTGAAAATGAATTCTGAAAAATAATATTATTTTTGTAAATTATATTTTAAATATTATCTTCCAACAAATATTTTATAAATTAATGAAATAAAATATTTTCTGATAAATAGTAATAAATATTATATTATTAAATTTATATTTTTGTTTAATGAATTTAGAAATATAACTTTTTTTGAAAAATATTTTTAATGTATCATTAGTTTTTTTATATTTATAGAAATTAAAAATAGTTTATTGGAATAAATTTTATATTTAATTTCTATAGAATAATTTTTTACTAATGAGAACGTTTTTTTGGAACACCACATATTCATCACACATATATGTTTCATTTAAAAATATTTTTTTTTTCAAATATGATAATTCAATTAATAATAGAGGATTTTATATTTTGAATCATAATTATAAATATTAGTTAATATAGCCACTATATTTTTCATACATAACGAATTGTTGAAATAGTAAAAATTAATTACCCTGTTATGGTTAAAACATGATACTTAGGGAGTTGGAAAACCTAAAAAGGATAGTTCAGCTAATTAAATGTGGGTAAACCTTATAGAATGTCTATAATTTTAACATAATCTATCAGAAAAATGAATATTTTTCCATTTTGAAACATTTTTCTACTGAATTACTTACTAATTGTTTATTATTTTAAGAAATTTCCAAGAGGGTCACCTCCCCCATTTTTAGTGGACGCCAATATTCATATATGAAACAAATATCAACTAATTTTTTGGTTTTACAATTTTTTCCCAAATACCTTCATTATATTAATAACCAAAACATATATTCCATGGATTGATCAAAAAACCAACCAATGAAGAATTAATTTGTAAACTTATGTATGTTTTTTGAAAATTGGAAAAGGTCATAACAATGCCTCTTTATTTTAATTCCACCATATTCTCATCAATTAATCTCCAAATATACCAAAATAAAAAAATTGTTACATGCAAATAAATTTTATTATGATAATTTCATAACATATATTGATCCCCACATCCAAAAAATGTGAAGCAAAATCGACGATTATATGTACGACAGACTACTACCTTAAGAACTGAGGTCATTCATTTTCGGTCAATGACTATCACAGATATATAAAAATATGGAATTAATATATAAGTATAATATTTATGTTATTATCATACTTAATAAATATATATATAAATTCTACCATCTCACCTTTAAACCATTCGGAAGATTATAACATCCCTTGCACGTACCTATAGACTATCACATCCACTATATGATGTGATACATTTTTCATATTATTATAACATTTACGGCTATAGGGATATATTTAAATAATATAAATAATATATATATCATAATAATTATTATTAAATGATGACTAAATTTTTATAATTTTTATGTTCTATATATCAAAAGAATTATAAAAAACACTCATGATTAAAAACGACATACCATCCCCATGAGTATGGTAATTTGTTTTAATGTCTCTAAAATTTAGGAATTACCAAATATATATATATAACGAATATATATTTTATTTATATCAATACTATAATGATCAATATTATCGAACCATGATCAATGCACAATGACTAGACCAAAAAAAATTGAGAGACGAAGTACTCATTAATACTAACAATAATTTTATCAATGAATGATTAATAAACCAATTTTAAACGATTATATGTAAATAATATAATGTATTATATACCTGATAATGGTTATGGGAAATATTTATAATAAATTAATATTTATTATACAAGTGTTTCAGACACATATTGATGGAATATTAACTAGAGGTATTTCTTAATTTCCCAATCTCATCATTATTTATGAGTATTTATGTTTATGTCTTCCTTAGGGAATTTGTTTGAAATTTATATATTAAATTCAATATATTTTTCTATAAATATTTTTATTACATTATTTTTTACCAATATTAGTACACAACCTATACTAATAATAATGTTTCTATGACCCCTCATTTCAAATAATATTCCATTATATGTAAAAAAATTATTTTCACATTAAATTTCTTCATTAAATTGAAATATATATTCTGAACTTTTAATAAGTTATTTTAATGTGATATTTTATGTTTTATTCACATTTTCCAACATTCATTATATGATATTGTGCTTAACTAGGGATTTACTATTTTGGTACCAGTGACTTTATTAATAAGGATGGTTTTTTTATGTTAATTGAATGGAGAAATTATTATCATTTGATATGTTAGTTTTTCTAGAAAAATGTTTATGTTGATATTGTTTGAAACCTTATACATGATGAATTATTTGGACATGTTAGTGACGGGGAATGACTACTATAAAACATTAACACATCAGCAGGTCTGATGATACCATTTAGATTGGTTATATTTCTATGATATTAGAATTTTTGTTTGATTTCGTGAAACAAGGCCTCGATGAAACATTTATGATGCATTAAATTATTAAATAATTAATTATATAACCAGATATTTTATCCATGAATTTTGTTATATTATCATTTTATCAATGTAAATAGTATAATATATTTTTTGTATATGAAATATGCTTTATTTCATTATTGTCTTGGGGATACCATTCATATTTTATTTACATCACCAAGAATATGTTTTATGCATTACTTTATAGTGTATATTATATACGACATTTCTTATGTATCAATTTACTTGGATTCTAATAAGTGTATACTTATTTATATATATGGAAATTCAACTGTGAATAAATATTTCCTATTAGAAAATACTATTTTATATCCTATGATATCATTGGTAATTTGGGAATGATGTATTTATCATTGTTTCTAAGTATACTAAACTATTTGGACCATTAGGATGTAATTACTAATATCCTATGATAATGAAAGAATTTAACATCAAACATTTGTATACTAGTGAAACACCCCATGATTTTATTCTTTTTACCTTTTTCAATAAATTTGGCACACTTGACAGCATGCGTCGCATGCAATGCCCAACTTAAAAGAATAATAATATATTATTAAATACTATTATTTTAAAAGGTCTATTATATGTGAGTTTTTTAATTGGCTGGTTTTAATTTAAATAATTATATTATTGAATATAGATGAATATAATATTTATTTATTCATATGAAATAGACCCATTTTTTTTATAATATTTCTTTTATTGTACAAATATAGCATTCTTTGAAACAAGTGATTTTGAGTTCATTGTATATAAAATAATCTATAAATAATTATTGACTGATTTAGAATTTTTTTTATAAAATTAACTTCATTTTAATTTTATAATTAAATATTTAATATATTGGTTTTGGGTATTTTTCTAAATTTTTTTTAGTTGAAAAATGAATAATTGAAATTTTTACAGAACATTATTTTTATATTAACCATGGAAAAGTTAAATTTTAATTTGTATCAAATATTAAATTAATTTTATTATATTATGAATAAATCTATAAAATTAATAGGAATCAATTTTAGGTTATAATTTCTTATAAAAACATTTTTTAATTTAAACATAATTTTTTCATAAAAACCATTTTTCATTGTGTATTGCTGATTTACTATTAAATTAATTCTACAACATATGTGTTTTGAATTTTTAAAAAATTATTCCATATCTTGAATCATGATATCCAAATTCAGTATATATTTTCCATTTATGTTTGGTTAAAATGAATCACAAACCATGTAATTTTTGTTTCCATAAGTAAGTGTAAATTTGATAATTTTGGGTAAAAAATATATGATATGCATAAGAAAATTACCCTATAAGTTGTAATAATATTATTTTATGAGTCTTATCCAAACATAATGGGTCTAATTTATATCCCACTAGCGCCACATATATAACATTTTTTCCCTAGTGGTATTAAATTTTAAGAAAAGTCAGACATGTCAAACTATTATTCTTAATAAGATTAAAATATTTAATATACAGTAATCAAGAGGAAATAATTCACCATAAAATGTTTTTACATTTAAAATATTTAAATTTATCACTTTAATTTAGTTTACATTTTAGTGAACAAATAATTACCTCCAATTCTTTCACAACAATGATGCAATAATTATCCAATTAATGGAAAACCAAAATAAATGACATTAAAAGTAATAAAATAATTATAATTTGAGATATATATGGAGATATACAATTTATAGAGATTAATATGTCATATTATAGATTTATTTATTTCATTTTTGGATGTTATCTCATTACCATTTTATTCAAAATTTTAAAGAAATTAATATTATCAAATTTGAAAATAATGATATTTTTTGGAAATTATATTTCACTAAATTTTCTAAAATAAATGTTAAATAATCACTAATGGGATAAAATATGATTGAAATATTAATATTTTATTAATTTATTGTCCATTTTTATGTCTTTCTATCACAAATTGATATATAATATTTTAAATTTTTTATAAATTATGAATGTTCCCCTCACCTCAATTTTAAAAAGGGTACCTCCTCCCCCACATCATTACAACACATTATGGCCCATAGATAAACCATACTCTTCGAAATTATCTTAAAAACTCACTTATCCATTTTCTGGAGGTTATTATATTATCATATGAAATTTACTAGTGTCCCTAAGAGAACATCCAATTGAGGATTCATTATGAAAATGTAATCATCTTTATTGACTCTTTAATGTTTATTTATTCTTATACATAATATTCATATGTCATTGAATGATAGTTAATAAATAAAATATAATAAAAATTATAATATGCTATTATGAATATATCAAAATACTATATTCCACTATTTAAATGTCTTATGAAAAAGAAAAGAAGTATACGTACTTAGGTACGACTTACCATCTCCACAATGTGGTGTAATTAGTTTTTGTCACCACATTAATTGGATGGTTATAATGATGAAAAAATGGATATATATGATAATGATAAACTTATATGATTTTTTTAAATGTATTTTATCATTTAATTCCTTAGCTGTTCTCCCATTAATTGAATGACATCGTCGATCAAGCAGGCGTATAGACAACCATCTCCACGATGTGATGCAATTAATTTTCCTCATTCTATATTTATGAATTTCTTTAAAACTATATTAAATTATTAAGTATTATATTTATAACATTAATAAAATTCTATAAATTATGGATCTATATCGAAATTAAAATATAAAATTAATTCATGAAAAAATAAATAAGTAATAACTCAGAAATAATCAACTTAAAACATGAAATTAATGAAATGTTATTATTGAAAGTAATTTAAAATGTTATAAAAGGATATTATAATGTATTATGAATATGAATATGTAATTTAATATATTAGTAATTATCTTTTACCAATTTTATAGAAGATTAATGTATCATTAAATAGAAGGAAGTGTGAGTTATGTGATTTCTTAACTCAATTTTCATTCATCAGGTAAAACATCTATCTCATTTATTATATAATTCTATGGACATGTGTTAAATTAATTTTTATATATTATGTTGTGCTTAAACTAATTTTATGTGGACTTATAGATGATATCTAAAAATTATCCTTTTGATTAATTTTATGATATTTTTATGGCATTTAATCTTAATTTCACTTAACAAAGACATATATTAATATAATGCACATTATTTATTTTATACTTGGTACATACTCTCAAATTGAATTATTTATGATCAAAATTAATTGAAAATTAAAATTATCTTAAATATCCATGTTTCTTCTATCCTGGATAAGATTATTTAAAAATCTATATAATATTATTATATACTGTGTTTACTTTGAAAGTGATTTTATTAACTGGGGAAAAATTTGAAAAATCAGTATATGTTACTCAAAAGGGAGATCTTTTATATGAAATATTGATTGATTAAATAAATGAAATATTTGATCTATAACTAATTCTTTGTAAATTAAATAATTTTTTTGGTTCATATATATAAAATCTCGTCAATTCCTTGGTTGTCTCATTAAATTAATCAGTTCCACATATTAAATGGGGGAGGGTTAATAATAAATATTAAACATCCATATTATTTTCATGATGGTAAATTTAACATGTTTCATTGAATCTTGACAACCAATAAATAATAATTTACTTCATTAGGATTTTAGACTATATTTCCCATGATATTTTACAATAGTATTTTCTCAGGTTAAATTTTATTTTCTGTTCATTAATTAATTTTAATGTGATTTAAATTTTTTACCATTCCATATTTATGTTCCATATTTACTTATTTAAATAGAATCTATGAATAATTATTTACTTTTTCATTTTTATTGTGCTTATTTATTCTAGATACATTCTGATGTAGGCTTACCTATATTGATAATTTGATTTTTTCCATTTATTATTTTTCTATTTACCCCACATTACAACTATGTGTATTACTGATTAATAGGAATTGTCTAACTAAGGGGAATAATGGAATTCTCAAATAAAATTATATGTGTAGTTTATTATTTAAAATGTATTTTGTATTTTACATTTGTATCAATTTTACCAGGATTACTAAAACCCTTGGTCATGTGGGATGTGATTCCATGCATCTTATGCTAATATAAAAATGTTACCACTGACCCTGGGTTACTAGGTTTAGGTTCTTTAAGTTTTTTATTGAATCATTTTTGGTAGAAACCATAATAACTAGATTTTGGATAATGTAGATTATGGAACATGACCCTATAATGAACTTTGAGAATTTCTATAAGAAAAGGGTATAAACTTTTAGAATTTTTATTGACTTTGGGTATCCATGGTTAAAACCAAGGATTCTAAAATTATTAATTTTTAATAATTTATACATCCTATTAATGGTTACCTGTGACAATGTGATTTAAAATAATTATTTTATTACACACACTATGTTTTTTAGTTTTAGACAATGGATGGAACCCTAATGATTTTGGAGAAATATGAATGTGATATAAAATGTTTTGATGAGAAAAAAGTGGGGTATTGACTAGAGTAACAAGTAATATGATTATTAATATCCTATTCTCATGATATATGGTTACAAAAATGAATCATAACCAACTGGCAGAATGACCTATGAAGAGAGGCATAATGTTTTCTCAGATATCCTATGGTATAATCTATGGAGGAATGATGACATAGTTTCTCATATTCAGATTATGCGAGAAGAAAAACTCAAGTGAATTTCTTAGTGTAATGGGAATATTTTATTGGTTTTTGATATAAATATACAATTTATGTAATTAGTGAAGAAAACTAGAAATATTTGTTAATAAATAGGAAGTGAATAAATCCCACCAAAAGAAATTATTGACAATTTATTGTTATGAAAATCCATGTACGTGGAGGAAATCTTGTGATGATAATTTCAATGGCTATATGATTAATGGTTATATCGTTGTTGCTGTTAAAGAGTATATAAGTGAAAAATGAAAGGTATGATGTATTCAGGAATAATATTATGATTTCTAGTTAATGTTTCATAATTTAGTGGAATGATTAATGTGATTAAGTATTTGGAATCAAGAATTACTGTATGAATGGTGATCTGGTTATAAGATTCATGAGGTATATAATGATTTTACCATATTATGTTTTCATTGTGGATTTGGATTCATGTAATAAATAATATGCGGAACCAAGAGAAAGGAATTTTTGGAATGTTTTTTTAAAAATAAATAATATCTACTAATGAAAGTAAAAATATGTATCTGATGTTTAGGTAATAATGATAAAAAGAAGTTTCTGGGATTGTACTAGAAACCATGATGGTGGTTAGTAAATTAACAGTTTATTTAATTTTGTTTGGGATTCTTATATGTTTGTATTAAAATATTTTATTCAAGAACCTGAGATTTTATTTTTAGAAAAATTCATGTTTTTATTACAGTTTAGCATTGATCAATGTATTAATTTATTTTTTTTGATAAAATAAGAGATGTATTATTTTATTGGGGGGAATCTAATTTTATGATGATTTTAGAAATTTATTTATCCTCGAAATGCATTTTTTGGACATATGTATTTTGGAGAGTCTTAAAGATAAATTCATATAGAATCAATTATGTTCAACATTGTATATTATTGATATAGGTTAATGTATTCTTTCTCATATTGTTAACCATTTTATAATAATTTTTATTTATTTAAATATGAAAATAGTGATATAATATCTTATAGATATTTTCATTAATGGGTGTGTAGAATAAATTTAATTATGTAATACCCATCTACAGACTTGACAATTGATGGGAAAATAGATTGATTAATAACCATGGGATGTGATTATGTCAATGGATGAAATCATGTATGTTTCATTTATAATGTAATTTATCTACATAGTAAAACAATCCCTCAACTATTCGAAAATTATTTTCAAAAAAATCCATTATCTGTTTAATTTTTTTAAAATAATTAAATGGTTTTTTAACCAATTACAAATTTACAGTTTGGTGATGGATAACATTATAAAGACATTTTTCTATATCAAAATCCATAATAAATTTATATATATTTATATTACATGTTCATATTATCACTTCTCAATAATATTCTCAAATTCAGAATCATAGTTTTGATGTGACCTTTTAAATTTTCCTTTCCCTCTTTATAATATAAACATTAATTAAAACTTTTATATTTTGTATTTAACAAAAATGAATTTTAAAATATCAACCATTTATTTTAAAAGTTATATTTAAAATTAAATGGATAAAAATAAAATAAGTAGGAGATAATATACAATACCAATATTTTATGGTATGTGTTTTTTAAATAAATTTTATTAATTCAATAGATAATGTTTCACACAACATATATATTTATCAAATGATTTAATAAAATTATTTTTTTTAAAATTGATCATTATGACATAGTTTTTAAATTGTAGAGTTTAATAATATTTAATATATTATGAAATATATATGATTTTCATATTCATTTATTTTTTAAAAATAGATACACAATTTGTAGTAACATCTTTTTAATCATCATGTATAAGTTTTAATCAGAATTTGATTTTTATTCCATTCTTTGTGAAAACAACTATAACTAATTTTTGAAAAAAATAGAAAACATATTTATTAAAAATAAATTCAATTTTTAAAATTAGTCTCTCAAAAATAATTTTACATTGACTTTTGGTTATTTTTCATAAAATATTTATTTTCCCGTGAATAGCGATAAAATACATAATGTTATTAAAAACTAAATTTTTATTTAAATGAGTAAAAATTACTTTATTATATTTTATTTAATGTAAATTTATATATGTACTTTCATAATAATACAATTAATTTAATTGGATAATACTTTTTTTTGATTTTTTAAAAATCATTTTTACAGTGAAAATACATTTTTTAAAAACTATTTTGTGTTGATTTTTACAATTTAATTTAAAATTAAACTATAAGAATTATTTGTTTATAATTTTAAATATTGGATTCTTTATTTATAATAATAGTGAAAAAATTTATAAAATGTTTATATTTTATTTTTGGACAACAATAATATAAAAGTGATTATTTTTTTGTTAAAATAGTTATGGATTAATCAAGTAAATAATGGTCAATGTAATACGACAAAGGTTTGAAAATTACCAAAACACTTGTCCTAGTTTTCTTTCATATGTATTTTTCTTCAAAAATATTTCATACGCAAAATTTATTATGCTTTAGAGCCACTTGGATGACATTAATTCCCTTATATTATTTTATATTATGAAAACCCAATCCGGTTAAACAACTGTTTTTAATAATCATTAATTTTATAATACATGTACATACCAATGATATGTTAATCTATAAATAGTATTTTAAAATATAAAATATTTTACTTCATCATTGTTATTGATTTTTATTTTTATTTCATGGAATTATTACCTCAATGAATTCCATAACAATGACTAATTAATTATTCAATTTTTGGAAAAATGAAAAAAATGTCATTAAACATATTAAAATAAATAGTGTTTGATATATATAATGTGATACCGGAATTAAAAAGAAATATATAAGACATTTGGGCTATATTAAGATTAATAGTTCTAATATATCTTGTTATCTGGATATTCGCTATGTCAAAGTAATCAATAGTTCCAAATTTGAAAATAATGATATTTTTTGGAATTAATAATTTGTTAAATTATTGAAAAAATAATAAAATTTTGAAATAATCATAATGTGGATAAGAAAAAAAATTAAAATGTCATGTCATATTCAATTATATGTAATTTTTATGCCCTTGGATCTATAATATCTTTGTTATATTTTAAAATATTGACAAATTATAAATTCTCCCCTCATGTCAATTATAAATTAGAACATACTCCAACACATCTTCACAACACATTGACCTATATCTCTCATCCAAACCCCATGAATTTCAACTTTACAACTTCCTTATCCATGTTTTTGAGGTTCTCGTCAACATCAAAAGAACTACCCTAGTATCCCTAAGAGGTTATACAAAGGAGTATTCTATATGGGAAATTTATTTTACTAACTCTTCTATGATTATTTCTATGTATACATCATATTCATATGTTTTTCAATGATAATATAATAAGTCAAGTGACATATATATTGTTAAATTATATTACATTTATGTGAAAACCAAATTCTTCCATTTATCCATCTTATGAAAAAAGGAAGTCACCAGGCGTGAGTATGTATGGTTTACCATGCTTATATTATAGTGTAGTGTGTTATTCATCACCACTATTATTGGATTTTTATAATGTTGAAAATAATGGATATATATGATAATTATAATTTTATATAAATCCAAAAAATATATTACTCCATCCACTTCCTTACAGTTTCACCAATTAATGGAATGATATCATCAGTTGTGTGTACGTATGTCCTACCATCTCCACGATGTTATGCAATTAATTTTCCATTTTTATCATTCATTTATTTTTATAAAAAATAGAAAATTATTATTAATGACATTTATAACATTTATATAATTCTATAAAGTATTCGTCTATATCCAATGAAAAAACAAGCACATTCATGACAAAACACACATGTGAAAACTAGACAATTAAGGCATGAAACAATGAAAATATTGAAACCTTATTAATGATCATTTGGTTAAATTTTATTTAAGGAACATATTGTATTATAAATATGAAAATGAGTGTAAAATAAATTAATAAAATTCAATAAACCATTTATAGCGGGTTAATGTTCTCACTACTAAAGAGAAGCGTGATGTATGAAATATCTTAAATGAATATTCATTATATGGGTTAAATAACAATTTCATTGATTATTTCATGATATGGTTATGTGTTAAGTTAATTTTTCAATAATATATTTTATTTCCACATGTTTTATATTTATTTATAGTAGATATCTATATTAATATCATTTGATTAATGATATGATCATTGAATTGTACTTCATCTCAATTTAACTTCATTAAGAATTTTTCTAATATTATACAAAAAATTATTTTCTATGGTGTATATACATTTCCATTGATTAATTAATGGTAATCATTAATTGATAAATTTGTTTCTCATAAATATAAAAATATCTATATCATGGAAATGATTATTTCCCAGTCACTATACCATTCTTATATACGGTGTTTATAATGAAATTGATTTTATTAATATAAGAAATATTGTAGAATAATTTTTTTACTTAATATGGATATTTTTTGTTAATTAATATTCGATCATGAATTAAATTGATTATTAGATTGTTAATAAATGATTTTTATATTCAATAATTATTGCTGAGAGTATATAGAAAATCCCCTCAATACATCAGTAGTCGAATGAGATGAATAAGTTGGCCAAAATAAATGAGATCCTACCATTTTAGATTAAACTATCTTATAAAAGTTAATGATGGTAATTTCATCCTGTGTGTGAGAAAAATGATGTCGAAAAATTGTGATTTTTCTTCGATTATATTTTTGTTATTTTTATCCTACAGATCATCACTATGATACTATCCTTATATGCATTTTATTTCCAATTAATTGATTAAATGGGATCTTTTTTCAATTATTTACCATTCCAAAATGATTTTTTTATTATCATATATTTTGAATAGAATGATTTCTATATTATTTTCCTTTTCATATTGATTATGCTAATTGATTCATGATACTTTTTGTTGTACACAATCCATTACTGAGAATCTGAGATCACCCATTTCGTATGCTTCATTTTCCCCAGGTTACATGGTAACATATTCATTATTTATACTTAGGTCACAATATAGATAGTAATGGCATGCTAAATGATTATTTTTGAATTAATATTTTAAAATTTTATTTTAATTGTAGGAATATATTTTGTTTATAAAGACTAATTTACTATTCAGTCGTATCATATGTGATTTCTTATATCATATACTAATGTAAGATCGTAACAACTGACTCCAAGTTACAGTACATGAGGACATTACAACTTGGGTAGGGGTCCTTACAGTCAATATCAGAAAATGTTTTGTATAAACCCCTAGAAATATATTTGGGAAAATATATATTTTGGAATACAACACAATGAATCACATTGATGACAAAGCTATGTATATGATAACATCACAATGAATTTCTATGGTAGAGGTTTAATGGTTTTCCTAGTAATACATTCGTTCGTGGATTCTATAGGTGGAGTTCGTTTTCACAAATATTTATGTAAGAGTAATTGAGAAGTAATGAGTTTGTTTGAGTATATTATTGACTCTATGTTAGTGAAAAATTAGCGACACCTTACATTGAAAATGGTTTGTGACATTAGATGTTATATCCAGGGTTAAATTCATATTTTTTTATAAAAATTATTATTATTTAATTGAAAATATGTTTAGAAATATTTCATTAAGATTAAAGTGTTTATAATCTTAGTTTTGATATGCATAAAATTTTCGATTAATATTAATTGGTTCACTATTTTTGTAATTATAAATTACTATTCATAATGTTTTGATATTGTCACGTGTGTCACATTTTTTAGAAATAGTGGCTAGTTTAAGGAATTAGAGCATTTAAATTCGAATAATACATGTTGGTTTTTCCCTATTATGTTTATAATGAAGATAGTCCTGGAGTTATTGTTGGAGATGAACAATTGTAACTATATTAGGGGAAGACACTAATTTTATGACTAATATCAATACCCATTAAGAGGGTGAATTTGAACCAATATACAATAAAACCATTTTTATCCATTAATGATTTAGGAACATACATCATTTCATGATAGAAAAAGTTAATTAATTTAAAATAAGTTGATATGTTTCATTGAAATTTTTATCCACACTATTTTAAATAATGATTATGATAATGCTTTTAGGTAATTTTGTCATCTCAAAAGAGATGCATATCAATTAATTTCATTTATTAAAAAAACTATGTTTACTGTGGAAATAATTTCATGTTAATGGAAATAATTTAATTTACACTTTTGATAAAAAAATATATTTTATTCTCAAGAAATGATAGAACACGGAAATAATATTTATGTGTCTGAGACAAATAAAAGATAAAATTATTTCATTGTATGATGAAAATTTTATGACATTATTAAGGAATTCCATAGACTATTTATTAATTTCATTGAGTAGGATTAACCATTTCAATGATTTGTTAATTCCATTCATTCAAAGAGAAATGGTCTAAGAAGCCATCTTATCTAATAAGGTAATAATAGTATGTGTTATCAAGATAAATGAATAATTTTATAAGCCTTATAAAACAATAGGATAAAAAGATAATAATATTACTACTGAGCACTCTAGAAAATGAAATTTATGAAAATGTGAGAGGGGTACGGTGAAATTTCCAAAATGATTTTTTAAATAAACAATATAGAACATGAATTATTGGAATGGGAGTTAGCTACAAATTTAGAGAGAAAAGTCCCCCCGATCCGGATTTCATATATAAAAATAAATCTTTGATTGTTCAGTGATTCATCTTTAAGGAATGAGGCACTATGAAAATGAATTTCTGATGCATTAAGAGGATATTCTCTAGTAAATACCATTGGATAATTACCATGAATGTGTTATCAAAATAGATTAGGTTTATATTCATAATAACGTGGTGGAAGATATTTTAATCAAAACATTAAATGTAATTGATAGTTTATTTGATTCTATTTCTTCACACTCATCAATATATTTTATCTTTACTATTAAAAGTTTATATTTTCCATGTTCTATAAGAAAAAATATATCAGTTAATACTCTTAGTTTATTTATAACTAAAAATTGACGTGTTAGTCAGTTTCCATTATTGATAAAACATTCCTTATTTACAATGCTCAATATTATACACTTTGTTGATTTTGATATAATATTTTATATAGAATATCATGAAAAATATATTGCAAGCATTTATTGAAATGAGATGTAAATAATGATTATTTATGATGTTATGGAATTTCTAATATTTATATATGACACAAGGATATCAGGGAGACGTCTAGATCAACCCCTAGTAGCACTTTTAAATGATATACCTTGGGAAGAAGAGGAGACAAAATATATGGATGGAAAAGGTAATCATATGATTTTTGGTGTAAATACCCTATTAAAATAAATTAATGTAATTATTATAGAATTTCAGGGACATCTACAAGATAGTAATGTATATTTATGAATATATTTAATCCTTGATGAATGTATAATTTTGACGAATCCATATAGAATTGATGCTAAAAAATATGATGAATTGAATAAACTACAATAGGGTTTGAGTAATAACAGAATATATTTTCACTAGTTTTTTAACAGAGGGAGTTCTTGTTATTTTAATTTATAATATATACTTATCAATGATATTTTATATAGATGAAAGGGAAATTTGTTTCATTACAATAAATAATATGTATCATCTACCTCAATCTAATTAATTATTTTATCATCTTTATAGAGATAAATATTTTTATAATACTGATGACCAATTTGGGTATTAATAATTTTTGGAATTAATGGATGAAATAAAATGGAAACATTTCTAATGTGGTATGGACATTATTAGTTTCTTGTAATAACATTTTTATTAACTAATTCATCCATTGTTTTTGTATTTAATGAGTATATTATACAAGGAATATCATCAATAGTGTTTTTCATAATTATTTATTATATCATTATGTATTATGATGGATATGAGGATAATTATAAAAATTTTTGGATAATTATTACAACTCTTATAAGAAAACTATTATATGGAAAACATATAAATTGTTAATTTTGGATTACTAATGCTTCTTTTATAATAAAAATTGACTCAGTGTATGGAATATTAGTTGATACCTTGAAGAAAAAGTGAGTCCAAGAGTGTCCTACTTGAATTAACATAACTTGTTTATTATTTTTATTTTATTATAATTTTATTATTAGTTATAAATTAAATGTTACTTTCACATTTCTATCTCATTGTCCAATATTACTCTTAAAGGGGTTTTGTTCATATAAAAAAGTTAATGTGAAGAATGTTTTGATGAATTGAGGAAGAGATAAAGTTATTCTATTATTTAGACTCTACCATCATGATATGATGGTTTTGTGATATATAAAAATTCTTTTATTAATATACATGGTTATGTACATATGAAGACTAATAAATTTATTTCATATACATCACGGTTGAAAAGGATTCATGAAAAAAAACTATTAAACCATAGATCCATAGTTAGAGGTTGCAATATTTTCATTTATGATATAGAGAGATTATCTATTTTGAAAAATATGAGAGACATGTATAGATAATAAGTTTCTAAAATATATCATTTTGTAGGGAGAGTTAGAAATTTGGAAAATGATATGGTTTAATCATCTATAGGATTTTTATTTCTCAATACCCTACAACTTTATGTAGGAGATAATGTAGAGGATGCATTTCTTAGTAATGATCATGGAGGTATAACCAAAGTTATGATTGAAATGGATCTTATATTTATGGATATAAAAATGATGGATAAGGTAATTATTAGAAAATGGAACATATCCCGCTATTTTCATATGATTTCCAAGTAGTAATTTCCTAAAAATATATTTTTTAATCGACAGGTATTTGAAAATTATAAAAACATAATTAGTGATATGAAATATGGAAAATTGGATTATTTCATTTTGTGAATATGGAGTTGTAAAATATTGAAATATATTATGTGTTCCTACAATACATGAACTGATTAATTGGTTATCGGATTATTATAAAAGATTAAATTTCTCTATAAAACCATGGTAGAAAAAACAATTACACATATTATATTGATGTTCTTTTGTGTGGTTTAATCTTGCGGGATATTATTGGTTTTATGTCAATATGTGTGTTCTGATTGTTGGGGAAGTCTTTGAAAAAGCATATATGATATATAGAACATATAACATTTCGTATTTGGAAATGAGATGACATTATAATGGAAATTGTCACTATATTTCAAAAAAATCTGTAAAGAAAAGATGTAATATTGTTAATTATTTTTTAACACACCAAATATACACATTTCCTCAATGTTAGAGGGTGTTTAAATATTGTTCACATTGCATGGATATCTATTTATTATTATGTATGACAAAATGATGCACGTTATTAAATTGTGTATGATCATGATCCAATATTGACATTAATGTAATAGAATATATTCTAAAATTCTCTTGAAATTTATTAGATTTTGAGCACAACATATCACCCTCATATATAAAAGGCTATTTGAAAATTAGAATACATGTTATGGTCCTGACATATTGACATTTAGTTTATGTGAGATCATTATTTTCATTTGGTAGAGATATCTTATTAAATTAGATTTCATTCAAGAATTCACGTGGGATCAAATGAAAGATTATACATATTGATATGCAATAATCTTACATTTTTTCATGATGTTAGTCGAAGGATTCTCGTAGTCCCATAACAATTTGAAGAGACAACAGAAAAGGTAAATAATATTTAACAACTTTTCCCTGACACTCCAAGCTATAAAACAATTCATGCCTACAATCAGTTATATTATTATGAATTTCATATGGGATTTAACATTTTCATGAATGTACCTCCATATAAAGGTGTTATAACAGTTGGTATCAATGTCAAACTAATCCCATATTTTATCAATCATTTTTAAATAATGGAATGAATTGAATTTGTGGCTTACCATTTATAAATAAATCCACAAATATCAAATGTAAATAATGTGTTCTATATATCATTGATAATGAAGTACATGTCACAACAAACACAATTGATCACATAAAAATAAATATAATTATAACATGATCGATATTACTTCAAATGGCCTATAAGGATTCTATACACTAGAGACTACATGTGGATGAACTTGATTAACCAGTTGTAATGAGACTATGGTTAAATCATATGTGAGAAGATAAAATATGGGATGATGATGAAATCATGATGATTAACTACCCAAAACCATTCATGAGGTGACATTATAGAAATTTTGAGGTTGAAATTTTATTAAAGGAGTTCTGATGTAAAACTATACTATTTTATGACATATTTCATTAAATTAAATCTACTTAATGACATATGGTATATAAATTCATGGGTAAAAACGAATATTAATATAATATAACAACAAAAATAACCTCTTAAATTGGTGTCTTTAAACACAATTAACTATATTATGAAAATAATATGGATTATAGATGTATTAAATAAAGTTTATTGGTTAACAATTTATTAGAAATGAAAAAACTACAATGTAATGCATTTTCATCTAAAATAATTAAATTAATCCATAATGGGGAATTAAAATTAAATGTATATACTAAATATTCTACAAATTATTTTTCATTCAACGAATAATTTTCTCATTATGAGAATTGAGTAAATTCAGTATAATGAATCGTTCTCTATTTTTTTAAGGGGATCCTTAAAATTTTATGCAGTTATATGGAAAATATTTTTTCTAATTTCAGTAATCATATTTTAAAAAATATTATATTTTTAATCATCATATTGACAAAATTATCTTAGAATAAATTTTTATTAGTTTCTAAAATGGCGAAGTTTACAAATGAATATTAAAATAAATTAATTTATATTAAAAATTTCCATTATAGTTAAGGAAAATGTAATGCTAATTTTAGTTTGAATTATTATTTTAATGTAAAATTAGATCAATACTATAATTATTACTAAAATTTATATTATTGGAATCAATTTTATGTTTTATTCTAAAATAATTTATTGTTTAGTGAAGATTGATTTTGGGAAACATAATTTTTCTCGTGGTTGAGGGTTTTATTTTATATAAGATTATGAAAATTATATTAATCAAATTTATTAAATACTATTTCGTAATTATAATCATAAAAATTAATATTATTTAATAATTTAATCATATTTTTTTCTCAATATAATATTAAATATAGTAAAAGTAAATTTCCCAAGTAATTATTAAATCTTGTTTAGGGGGTTTAAATAAAATAGTAGGTTATGATTTCTAATTAAAAATTTATAAATCAATTTTTTGAATGATTTAGTCAGTATTGTATCCAAAAAAGGAATCTATGTACATTATGACTCATTTTAAATGTGAATAACTTTGTCATTTTGTATTTATCTAGAAAATTTATATGTGGGTCCCCTCCCCACTTATAAAAGGACACAAATATACTCTCTTATCCATATATAAAGAGTCATATGGTTTAACAAATATATGTCCATACACCATATTACATCTTACCCATAGGAAAAAGTGTTTTTGTATTTAATTTAAATCCATCCTATGATCAATTTTGTTATAAACACAATGAATTTCTCTCAAGAATTTATTGTTCTTAACATTGCATCCTCATTGAATTTCTTATTCTACACCTATAAAATCATCATTAACTATTATAAAATAATAAAATATATATTTAACATATGTTGAGATTTTTTTATGTTAATCAAATATCATATATCCACCCCCTCTTATATCTAATGTGAAATGAAACAGTCAATTGTATGTATGTCGTACTATCACCTAGTGGAATAAAATAAATGATTTTCCATCACCACCAACTACATATGGATATAATAATGGATTCAATTTGTCTCTATACATAATTACAAAAGAAATGATATTGTAATAATATTAAAATTATAATATAACATCTACCTTCACCCCTATCAATCTAATAGAAATCGATAATGTTGCTCGCACGTAGAAATGTACTATGACCTCCATAATGAAATTTTGTACAATTTAACGCATATTATGACATTTATGTTAGTAAGGAAAATTTATTGAATTTATCTGGTATAATAATTATCCATTATTGTTTAATTAAATGTTAAATTAATTTTTCCATTCATTGAAAAAGGGTACAATGTTTATCGACACTTACCACCAACTATATCCATAACGGTTGTTATTAATTTTGTATCTATAAATTTTATGGATCAACATAAAAAATTTATAATGAATATATTTTATATTTATCATCTAATTTTAATTTGTTTTTATTTTTTGAACAATTATCCATTTAAAATTATTTATACAAAACATATAATGAAAAAATACGTTATTTTCCAAAACAACAATTTTGACTAACCATTATTAATAAATTGGTAGTAAAATATATTAAAATATCATATATGGTTGGATTTATATGATTTTAGTACTGAGATAAATTACTATTAAATTTATATTATGTATATCAAATGTTTGGGAACATATAAAGGAATTCAAACTAATGGTAATGAGTTATATCATAAAATTATCATTATTTATGATTATTTATGTTTAATTCATCAATATATGAATTTATTGATATTTTCATATTAAAAACAATATAATTTATTCACATTATATTTTAACTACAAATTTAATTTTTTTATTTTTATTTACGCACATTATTTACTCATTATACCAACATAACTTCTTTTTGTATAATTTATAATTTTTTCTACTCCACATAAAATCCATCTCATACAAGATCATTTTCTCCTTAAAATATTTAGATTGATATTTTTATCATTATAAAATTAATTTTTAAGGGATTATTTAACATTTTTTAGCTTTATAAATATCCCTATAGAAGGGATATACTTTTTATTTTCAATGTTATGGGATTTACGAAATTATTACAATAGTGTGAATGGAATGTTTTTAATGAAATTTATGGAATTACCCACAATATTGAATCCAATTTGATTTGAATGTTATTTTACATGTTTGAAATTATTTTTGTCAAAAAAATTATTCTTCATAGTATGAGGTTTTAATTGTAGTCTTAAAATAACGTATTTCGAGGTGAAATGGTATTTTCTTCAAGGGTGTTTCTAATGATATTTTTAATTTACATTCTTCAATTTCAACATTCTTTGGTGAATATTATTATTTATATGAAATATTATATTTTAATATAATTTAATATATTACTATAGATGGTTAATGATTATGATTGTTGATTGGATACACTATTAACACCAAATATTATAGTTTATCAATATGAATTTTTATTTTCATTTTGTTTCACAACATTAATATGTTTTATGAATTAGAATTTTAAATTGATAGGTTATTCCCACCAGAACCCCTCGATGAATGAATGGATCCCAAGAGAAGTTTTTTTGTATTTGGATGATGGGTTTCCCATTTATGTTTGATTTATTTCCATTATTCCATAATGGTATTTTAATTATTTCCACCATTACGAACTCAACTATTGTAAAACTATTTACTATTTTCTATGTTATTATTTATGGTGTTTTTATATCCATGTATTTACTCCCTTATATTATGGGATTATTCATGTGGAATATTTGATTATTATCTCAGATATGTTATTCATTTTTTATTTATATAATGCCAACTATATCTGTGAGCGTAACATTAATTATCATATGATCTAACCCACTTTCAAATGTTTTCTTTCACCACATTTTCATGATGTATATTATGATTAATATTTTTTTTATAAAAAATTGTAATAATGATGCTCTAAAACAAAATATTTTGTTATATATTAATATATTTCTGTTAATTTGGGAATCATGTATGCATCTATTTTTCCAAGGGAACTAAAATATTTGGTCCTTCGAGATGTGATTCAATATATCTATATCCAATGTAATAATTTAAAGACTAGCTCTAGATTATTTTTGAAAGGTTATTAATATAATTAGAATTAATAATTGTGTTCACAAATTATTTTGATTATTATATCATAAATGGTGTGTTGAAAGGTATATATTTGAAATCCACCTTTGTAATAATGTTTTTAAATTCAAATTAAATAAATAGTGAAAATATTTTCATTTATGATATTTTATATAAAATACGGTATTATTAAATACACTAATATTCATTAAAAAATATTATTTATGTCCACATAAAAGGGGTGTGGTTTATAATATCAACCATTGTTCATTGTGGATTGTTTGTCCTTATATATTAAATTGTATTCCAATAAATAGTAAATATAAGAATACCATGGTAATTGTAAAAAGATGTAAAAATTGATAAAAATAAATAGAAGTAGAAAAATAATATAAACATGTTACTTTTTATATATAACTGTATTTAAACACACACTCATATTATTTTCAAATCTGTTTAGTATTGAACATTTTAATTTTAAAATAAAATTATATTAATTTAATACTTTAAAAAATTCCATGAGTTCCCCCTCCAAACTCTTATAAACATGAATTGTAATTTCCAAACATCAGAATCCTAGAGGTAGGGAATTTCTTTATGGCATTATAATGATTAGAGGGAATAAAATACCAAAGAAACAATCCATTTAGTAGTATTGTAAAGATAGATTACTGAGAATATTCCAATTATAGGTTAATATATATTAAATTATAACTTGATTCAAAAAATAATGAAATAGACTTCATCCTTTAATGCTTATTCAATCATTTCATCTTCAAACCCTAAGAAAGGAAACATAATAAAGGTGAGCTCAAATGATCAATAAGTGTATGAATATCAATGTAATGACCCGGATATTTCATGGAATTTTTTTTCGTAATTTCTTTGTAATTTTACATGAATGAATTTTCTGACGGTGCCTGATTCCCAGGCCCGGTGTGCCTGAAATTATTTTATGAAGTTTAGCTCAGGTACATTCAGTGAACGAACGAGCAGGTTTTTCCATAATTTTAACCGGTGCTCAGAATTGAAATTTGAGGGCACCGATGAACTCACGACGCCGATATTCACTTAAGGGGGGCGTTTACAGCAGTTGCATTTTGATGTATGTGGTAGTTAAAAATTTGGGGATTCAATAAGAATTAAATATAATTGTTGTGAATCAATTTCATTTATGTTGATGTTTTTCCCACTAAATGGAAGTTGTAGGTGGGGCTCACACCCCACCTAACTTCCCATGGAAAAATATCTAAGGTTGGTGGATCCCAAACGAGCCCCCATCTTTTCACATTCCCTCAACACCATGAAAACCCTCTTTAATATCCCTTTTAATTAATTGTGGAAACTCTTCCTCTACCTCTCTCTTCCACTTTAATGTTGCCAACACATGTTAATCAATGAATTCTAACTATTTAATTAATTAATTTAGTTGTATGAATTTTGAATAACTTGGGTGATTAAAATAATGGCTTGGCCATTATATTATTTTGGCACTTGTTGTGTTGGGATTTTGGGGGAAGCTCTAGTGAAATTGAGAAGGGTGTTCGTCTCTTAAAACTAAGAACACAGACCATCCAATGAGGAACATCTTCACCCGGGGAAGAATGCTTCACGCCCTTAACTCTTCTTCTTCCTCCGCATCAAGGGAGAAGACATCGCTAGTGAGGAGAATCGTCTACAACAACGACTCCTCCTTCGACAACGACGGAATCGACACCATTCTTCCACGACACCCAACTACCGCGACGTTTGACTTCCGCGACTCTACGACGTGCAACATCCATTTCGAGGTAGGGGATTTATTGTTTTGTTCTTGAATATTCGAGCGTTCATCGTAATATTAGTTGCTTTCTATCGAATACCGGGATGGGGCCGAACCGCAGAAACACGACCGACCCCCTCCCTTAATTCTGTTGTTGACCTTGATGTGGTTTGGAATGGATATGGAGTGGTGTCGTCACATCGCGCGGGATCGTGCGACAAGGATGTGCGGCGCCGTCGCGCCGCACCGGAGGACCACAAAGGCACCGCGGCAGCAGCCGGCTAGAGCGGGCCAGCTGGTCAGAGGAGGAGCCGGGGGATATGACCCCCGGCTGTCCGGACAAGAGCTCCCCACCACATGGGAGTCATGGTTACGAAATTGCGGGGGGGGGGGGGGGGGGGGAAGCCCCCCCCCCCCCCCGCACCCCAAACAGTGAGCTATTTCGGCTAAGCCACCTAGCCATCGGCAGCACAACGGGCCGAGCCACCAGGCCAGGCCGGGCCGCGCCCAAGCGGGTCGGATCTGGACCCGGTTCGGGCCGACCCAGGGGGTCTCGGACCGGGTCGGTCCGGGCCCGAAATCCCCACTTCCGGACCTCTTTCGGTCTTTTTCCCATAACATGGGCTACGAACCTCCGATCAACACACTGTCAACTACGATGTGGTTCTTGGATCGAGAGAGTCGTTTCGGTATATTACACTCAAGGTTTCGGAGAACATTGGGTTCAGCCGGGTTGGTTCGTACATGAAACCAACCGGGCCCTCGGACCGAAAACACTTATAACATGAGCTCCAGACGTCTGATTGATGTTCTGTCGACTTTATTGGATTCGTCTTGATTAGATAGAACTTTTGTCATAATATGCCTGATATTTGGACGCAGTTGGAGTATGGCCGGGTTGGATTGTACCCGAAATCCAAAAAGGTCCCCTAGAACGGAAAAGCTGATAACTTTCGGACTGGACGTCCGTTTGACGAACCGTCAATAGGGATGGTGATCACGTTGAGAAACAGTCCCTTTTAGTATACCCTATGAGAGTTCATGGTACAGTGGAGATACGTCCAGGTTGGTTCGCACTCGAAACCAACTAGGCCCCTAGGATGAAAAGTCTAATAACTCACAGACCGGGCATCCGACTGACGTGCCATCTATTGCGTTGAGACCCCGATGACGAGGCGGTCCTTCGAGATACTTTATAATTGGACTTTGAGATATTTGGAGTATCGACTAGTAGCTCCTGGAGAGGACCCTCCCAAAGACGAGCGTGCGGAGTACGAAGACTGTGTAGCCGACTGAGACATGACGACTGCTTGACCGACTCGACTTTGAGTGAGTAGACTAGCCATGTGGACGGAGCACTACTTTTTTTGGGTGCAGACCCATGGCGGATGGAGCACTACTGAGTTTGGGTGCAGACACATGGTACTCGTCCGGAGAGTACCTCTGCAGGCTATTAGGGGGGATGCACTACTGTTTTTGGGTGGCATACCCCGGCGGGACGCACTACTGTGTTTCGGTGGCTGAACCGCGGTACTTCAAAGGAGGATTACCTCAGCAGTCTTAGGTTAGTGAGCAGTATCTCGGAGTTGTGATAGGTTCAATGTACACTCCAGATATGGGACTCTTCAGTAGTTACACTTTCGATAATGAAAATCCTGGTTTGAGCTCAGTCTATGTCCTTTGTGTTTACCTCATCATTGAGATGGGTCACTTTATAACTTAGGTATATGTATGGGCATATTCCTAGGTAGTGTTTATCCGTTGATTTCATAATATTTGTGTTTCCTCATGATTGAGATGGGTTACTTGATAACTTAGGTATAAGTATGGGGTTATACCTATGAAGCGTTATCGGTTGTCATTATTCTTTGTGGTTATCCTTGTTGGATTTAGAGAGACCTTGAGGGTCTCGGGGTCCCTACTGAGTATCGTTATACTCACCCCTACACGGGCTATACCCGCACCTCATTGTGTTGGTTGCAGATGACGGGCAGTGCTGATGGAGGCCAACTGTTCAAAGACTGGACGGTACCAGGAGGTGGACCTCATGACGAGTCAGTATCCGAAGGTGGACTTCATGACAAGATGATACTCGGAGGAGGTTGACGGACAAGTGCGTTGTGGAGGCTATTTGTACCTACCCTTCAGGTAGGATCTGTGGTGGACGATCCAAGAGATGTTCTATTTGTACCTACCCTTCATGTAGGATCTGAGGACGACCCATGAGCTACTTCCTTTCTTCCAGCTATTGTATTTTTCTTTTGTACTTTTGTTCAATTGTAGCTATAATTTCGATTGGGCTTGTATTCTGGCCCATTTAGTTTTCGTCACATCCTTTTGTATTTTGTGTATTACTTCCGCTTGTAATATTTGGTGTTTTTTTTACTTTTATAAAGGAAATGCCTTCCCAGTTATTGGGAATTAAGCCTTTGGTGCAAGTCTCTTGCCCCTAGCCTATGGAAGGCGGGCTTGGGGTAGTCACAGCACGGGCTCTGAGGATGGGTCGTGACAAATTGGTATTATAAGAGTTCGGTTCTACCATAGAACTAAGGACTCTGATCTTATTCAATATGAAGCAATAGTGTTAAAGGTACCGAGTGTGGTCTTCAGTTTAGGGAGTTCAGTGTTGGTGTGGCGGCCGACGTATCCGTACACCAGGACCCTGACAACAGATTTCCGACTTTATACACGAAATCACTGATTGCGTGTGTGTTTCCAAAGTTTTAATGTCAGCTCAAACCAGGTCATCTCACCAGGTATAAATTGTGGACCGTGTCGCATCTGTTCAGGATGTCTCCACACAGACAATCAGTTGTAGTTCTGAGATATTACACGATGACGACCCACCGAGCGACGAGGCTCTGGTGCATGGACCTTTTTACTATGTTGGAACTCTCGGGTGGTGTACCAGCAGCACCACCACCTATTGGGAAGAATGTGCCACTTTCCATACTAACAGATGGTGCACGCCGACAGAGCTCGTTTCACGAGTTCCAGCAGCAGAGGCCTCTAAGGATACGAGGTGAGATAGATTCCCAGACAACATAGGACTGGCTGGAGGTGATTTTTATATTTTTCCGCCAAGCTGAGACATCAGTAGAGTGTATAGTGGACTTGGCTTCTAGTGTTTTCCAGTGAGTGACCATGAAGATGATCCACATAACGATGAGGCTTCGGTACGTGGACTGATGCCTGAGGTAGTGCCTTCGGGTAGTGTGTCAGCTATACATCCCTACATGTTGGTCAGCAGTTACAACCAGCGGTACGAGTAGGTGACACATGTATGCTTACCGCCTTACACGTGTTCCAACATCAGATACCCAAATGTTCTGAGGCGAACCTGACTCACAAGTGGCTGAGGACTGGCTTGAGGAGGTGGCTGAGATTTTTCAAAGAGCACAACTTCAGGCAGCAGAGCTCCGGAAGCAGGTGGATAAGAGCAGAACTAGTGGATGCTTTTTTGTTCTTGGTACTTCTAGTTCCATGTTGTTGTTGAATTTTTCTCTTGTACTATGAGCTGCAATAATAAAAGACACTTATATTCGTTATGTTTACTTCTTGTCCTTTTTGTTTGGATGATACTGAGAGGTCCTGGTTAAAACTGATGACTTGACCCTCACTTTCGAGATTCCTACTGGAGGAGACCCAGAGACCTCACGATGATGTTGACGGCATGAATCGACCCTTAGAGGTGAGAGTGACGGTTGTATCTCTTGGTAGTAACGCTGAGGCCCTATAACGTCATCCATGGCATTAATGCATAATTCATGACAGGATTGACTGTATTAGGCAATGGGTGTGGTTTATCCAGGGGATGAGACTGAGTTTCTCGTTTCATCAATGGATAAATCATATCAGGTCAAACAGATCGTAGGCAAAGAAGGATGGACATTGACTGACATTCCATATTGGAAGTCTTCCTACTGACCAGAGATGGTATGAGTTACGATGGGGAAGGTGCAGATCATTCAGTAGCAGATGAAGACTGCACAGTGCAGTAGGAAACAAGAAACTGTCGCAATTCTCAGGGACTTGGGTGTGTTAAATGTTTCAAGAAGAATGAGTGATAAGGATAGGTGAATCTGCAGAGCAGCAGACATGGAGGCAGAGCTAGGAGAGCAGCATGAGGTGGTGTACATTTCAACAAGTTTCAACCACCCGCCTTGTTATTCCCTCCAGGCATAGGGAGCTGGAGAGCAGGGGAAGACAGTAGCTTCATGCGGTCAAGGAGTGTGACCCAATGTCTCTATGAATGATTCAAGGGACAGTCTATGACCCCTACTAGCTGTCGTAGTAACAGACGTTGATAGGAATCATTCCTTCCTTCCACGAATCTTTTCCCATACCTAGAGTTTCCAGTTTAAACTATATACTTGACCCTCACGTTTGGAGATACCGTGAGAGGGGACTCGATAATCACAATTACGCCTATAGTGTGGTCTGACCCTCGAGGAGAGAGTTTCGGTTGGAATCTCTTGGTGGCAGCGTCGTGGCCTTACGACGTTGGTCTGGGTATGGATTGGATCCACAGTTCATACACAGATTGACTGTATTAGGAAAAGAGGTTGTGGTTTATCTAAAACGTTGGGATGGGTATTCCTTGTTCGGCGAGAAGGAAGCCCCAGGCAGCACAGGATAAACTCATGCACATGAGGGTGCGACCGATCACTCTTATGTCAGTCAACCTTACCCTCGTGGCAGCAGTCGTTTTGAATTTCATTTCTAACGGGAATTGGAGACCTCTAGAGTTCAAGGATGACGATCACGAACTTATACAGGTCACACCTTGACAAGGTATACAGAGATGAGGCTAAGGCGACAAGTTATCTCCGAGGTTAATCAGACCTTTTTCATGGCCTCAGTACGGTAGGCAAGGTGGCTGACCATTTGACCCATTCACCTCAGTTGCACCAGGTGCACGACGACTTCCACGTATCTCAATTGGGGAGATACGTGCTTGACCCGAAACATATCATCGACCATGGGGAGCTGGACATTGGCGATGGGGTGACTTTTGTGGGGTATCAATAGAGGTTGAGGATCGACAGGAGCGGTCCAACGAGGATGGTTGATTCCTCTTGTGCGTTTTTGTTGGTAGCACGGAAACCTCCAGGTGAGCACATGGGAGCAGGAGGCTCAGATGCGTGATTAGTACAACTTTTGTTTCCCTAGTTTGTGTTGTAGCTTTATGGGGATGTAAAGCTCTGAGTTCGGAGTAATGTAAAGACCAGGAAATTTCATGGAAATTTTTTTCTCAATTTCTTTGGAATTTTACATGAACGCAGTTTCTGACGGCGCCTGATTCCAAGTCTCGGTGTGCATGGAATCATATTCCGAAGTTGAGATCGGGTACATTCAGTGAACGAACGAGCGCGTTCTTCCATCTTTTTAAGAGCTGCTTGGAATTAAAATCCAAGGGCACCGATGAACTCGCGGCGCCGGTATTCACTTAAGGGGACCTTTACTGTAGTTGCATTTTGACATTTGTGGTAGTCAAAAAATTAGGGATTCAATAAGAATTAATTATAAATTTTGTGAAACAATTTTATTTAAGTGGATGTTTTCCCTCTAAATTGAAGTTAAAGGTGGGGCTCAAACCCCACCTAACTTCCCATGGAAAAATATCTAAGGTTGGTGGAGCCCACATGAGCCCCAAACATTTCACATTCTCTCAACAACTTGAAACCCCTCTTTAACATCCCTTGTAATTAAATGTCGAAAATCTACATCTCCCTCTCTCTTCCACTTTAATGATTCCAACACATGTTAATAAATGAATTCTAACTAATTAATTAATTAATTATGTTGTTTTAATTTTGAATAACTTGGGTGAATAAAATAATGGCTTGTCCATTATATTATTTTGGCACTTTTTGTGTTGGAATTTTGGGGGAAGCTATAGTGAAATTGAGAATGGTGTTCGTCTCTTAAAACTAAGAACACCGACCAGCCAATGAGGAACATATTCTCCCAGCGAAGAATTCTTCACTCCCTAAACTCTTCTTCTTCCTCTGTGTCAAGGGAGAAGACACCATTAGTGAGGACCATCGTCTAGAACAACGACTCCTCCTTCGAAAACGACGGAATTGAGACCATTCTTCCGTGACACCCGACTACCGCGACGTTCGACTTCCGCGACTCGACGACGTACGACATCAATTTCGAGGTAGGGGATTTATTGTTTTGTTCGTGAATATTAGAGAGTTCTTTGTAATCTTAGCAGCTTGCTATCGAATAACGGGAGGGGGTCGAACCGTACAAACACGGCCGACCCACCTCCCTTAATTCTGTTGTTGACCTTGATGTGGTTTGGAACAGATAAGGCACATTGCGGTCGCACCGCGCGGGATCGTGCGACAAGGATGTGCGGCTTTGTCGTGCCGCGTTGTTGAAGTCAAAATTGGTCGTGGCGCCGTCGCGCCACCCCAGAGAACCACAAAGGCACCGTGGCTGGAGTGGGGCCTCGGCGGAGGGGCGCGACACCATCACGTCGCGCCAGAGAGATCAAGTCCATGGCGGAGCAGGGAGCGGCTCGGTCGGCGCCAGCGCGCCGGACCGAGCCCCCAGGGCAGGCCGCGCCCAAGCGGGTCGGACCCAGACTCGGTTCGGGCCGACCCAGGGGGTCTCGGGCCGGGTCTGTCCGGGCCCGAAACCCCCACTTCCGGACCTCTTTCGGTCTTTTTCCCATAACATGGGATACGGAACTCAGATCGATGCACCGTCGACTGAGATGTGATTCTTGGATTGAGACGGTCATTTTGGTATATTAAACTCAATGTTTTGAATAATTTTGGGTTCGACCGGGTTGGTTTGTACATGAAACCAACCGGGCCCTCGGAGTGGAAACACTTATAACTTGAGCTCCGGACATCCGATTGACGTGTCGTCGCCATTGTTGTATTCCTCGTGATAAGAAGGAACTTTTTCCATACTTCGCCTGATATTTGGACGCAGTTGGAGTATGGTTGGGTTGGATTGTACCCGAAATCCAACCGGGCCCCTAGAATAGAAAAGATGATAACTTTTAGACTGGACGTCCATTTGACGAACCGTCAGTGGCATTGGTGATCACATTGAGAAACAGTCCCTATGAATATACCCGATGAGAGTTCGGGGTACAGTGGAGAAATGGCCGGGTTGGTTCGCACAAGTAACCAACCGGGCCCCTGGAAAGAAAAGGCTAATAACTCACAGACCGGGCATCCGATTGACACACTGTCTATTGCGTTGAGACCCCTATGACGAGGCTATCCTTTGAGATACTTCTTCATGGGAAATTGAGATTCTTAGAGTATCAACCAGTAGCTCGTGGAGAGGACCCTCCTAAAGATGAGCATGCGGAGTACGGAGACCGTGTAGCCGACTGAGACCTGACGACTCTTTCACTGACTCGACTTCGAGTGAGTCGACTAGCCCAGTGGACAGAGCACTACATTGTTTGGGTAGAGACCCATGGCAGACGAAGCACTATCGAGTTTTGTTGAAGACCTGCGGTACTCGTCCGTAGAGTACCTCTATAGGCTATTAGGGGGGATGCACTACTGTGTTTGGGTGGCATACCCGGCGGGAAGCACTACTATGTTTGGGTGGCTGACCCGCGATACTCGACAGGAGGAGTACCTCTGCAGTCTTAGGTTAGTGAGCAGAACCTCGGAGTTGTGACAAGATCACTGCACACTCCAGATACAGGGCTCTTCAACAGTTACTGATTCGATAATGAAAATTCTGGTTTGAGATGAGTCTATGACCTTTTTGTTTACCTCATGATTGAGATGGGTCACTTGATAACTTAGGTATATGTATGGGCATAATCCTAGGTAGTGGTTATCTGTTGATTTCATAATCTTTGTGGCTCCTCAAGATTGATATGGGTTACGTGATAACTTAGGTATAAGTATGGGCTTATACCTAAGAAGGGTTATCGGTTGTGATTCTACTTTGTGGTTATCATGGATGGATTTAGAGAGATCTTGAGGGTCTACGGGTCCCTAATGAGTATCATTATGCTCACCCCTACACGGGCTATGCCCGCACCTCATTGTGTTGGTTGCAGACGACAGACAGTGCTGACGGAGGCCGAGTGTTCGAAGACTGGACGGTACCCAGAGGTGGACCTCACGACGAGTCAGTATCCCGAGGTGGACTTCATGACGAGACGATACTCGGAGGAGGTTGATGGGAAAGAGTGTTGTGGAGGCTATCTGTACCTACCCTTCAGGTAGGATACGTGGTGGACGATCCAAGAGATGCACTATCTGTACCTACCGTTCAGGTAGGATCTGAGAAGGATGACCCAAGAGTTTCTTCCTTTCTTTCAGCTGTCGTCTTTTTCCATTGTACGTTTGTTCAGTTGTAGCTATACTTTCGATTGGGTTTGTATTCTTGCCCATTTAGTTTTCTTCACTTACTTTTGTACTTATTGTATTACTTCTTCTTGTACTTTGTTGTGTTTGTTTACTTTTATAAAGGCAATGCCTTCCCAATTATCTGGAATTATGCCTTTGGTGCTAGTCTCTAGCCCCTGGACTATGGAAGGCGGGCTTGGGGTAGTCACGACATGGGCTCCGAGGATGGGTCGTGACAATCAATATCAATAATGAATCAATTAGAATAAATTAACATGACAAGGTAAATGGCTAATAACACATTCCATTCATGAATCTAGATAATTCAATGTAAATATGGAATAGTAAGAAAATGAAAAACATGCCATTTTATCTATGAAATAAAAATGAAAGGTATCCCTAGAAACGTTGATGAAAAATCTCATAGTTGAATAATAATTGGAACTAAATTAGGTAGTTTTTTGTAATGGAATTTATGTATGAGGCATATGAAATCCTTTAGGACAAAGGTCATTCACAAGATGCTTTAAAACTATGGACTGAACATTGTTTCATTAGTCCATCTTAATCATCTAATTAGAACTTATCGATGCATCAAGGGGCTACATAAATCATGGTTCCCAATGATCATAAAAAGTCAAAATAATTCCACTATTAAATTAATAAAATATATAATACCCCTTATCAAATATCTATTATTAATTATGATTATGGATTTGTCAATAATTCCACAATTAATAAAAAATCTATCAATGTGATCACCGTATGTAAAAATGATATATTGTTTTGGAAATACTAATATCCATTGTATATGAATATGGATATTTAATTAAATATCAAATAAAAATTATTAAATTAATGTGATTTTTTCAAATATAAATTTTAAAATCAGAAAATGAAGTTGTATTTCAAAGATAATTATTAAGAACATTCTTTAAGGGAATAATTTTTAGACATTACAATGTGTCCCATTCCACTTTGAAAGATATAAATCCTAATCCTCGGAATGAAATAATATTAAATGAAAAATATAATATCATTATATTGAATAGATTCATGATATAAAATATTAAAATTCATTATGTACACCATATAAAAGAGAACTAGTGAAAAATATCAAATAATTCTCAATGGAATGTAAAATGAGACGAAATTTAAAAATGTACACCTTCATTTTTTGTTTTCTATATATCCTCTTTTATAAAGGTTTGAAATATGTAACTATCGTATAAAAAACCATAAACATGTTTATATTATTATATATTTGCTTTTTATAATCAATTTATTCCCCTTTTTAACACTTTTTCATTATTTATCCAATTTCAAATATTAAATGGCTTATTTTATGATGAATGTTTGGACATGATATTTTTTGTTACTAATTATTAGATCATGATTTAATTGTCACAAATATTTAATCCTTTAGAAAATTGTCTTATATTTTTAGTACATATGTATTTATACTATAGAGACCCGATTTTTTCACTATAAGACTTTGTAATACTTCTACATATATTTCCAGAGCTAGGAGCTAAGACAGAATGTTATTCCAAGGCCCGGTGTTCTAGGAATAAATTATACAAAAATATTAATTGTTTTTATACTATGCACGTATAGGGGTTGTGTTTTCTCCTTAATGGTATCTCAGATCAGAAATCTGAGCGCACCGTTGCGTCTGGAGTGTGTCGTTTTCCCTAGGGGTGGTGTTAATGTTGCGGGCATGGGCCTACTAAGAGGGATGTCACCCAGGGAAAAAATCATCATTTTGAAATACTAACATAGTTATTTTTACCCTTTTCATTATTTTCATATAACTATCAGAAGAAGGCTCGGAATGAAAATCAGAGACTTTCGTTGAGTACTAAATGAGTTTTTTTTTGACAAGGTGTGGTATAAAATAGGCAGGCATGGAGGTTTCGAAATTCTTGGACGACAGTAGAGTTTTAGAGATTGTATATATATTCACTTATGTGTTGGATTTAAGGGAAAGCCAAAATTTTCCATCATCTCTCTCTCTCCCACTCTTTTGTTCTTAGAAGTTCTTCGTTGTTCTTCACTATATTGAGGAGAAAACTTGGGTGGATCGAAGTGGTATTGCAGTGGGTGTGTCGCCAATGATGAACGACCAGATTGATGTAGTATTTTGGATGATTTTCTACTCCATTTTCAATTTTTTGTGTTTTTTCAATCCTTCATTTTAATTATATTCTTGTAAAACTGGGACGATGGCCAAATGAACATGGCCACCATCTGAGTCCCATTTTAAATCCAATCTTCTACGCGTTCTTCATCATTCTTCGTCCAAATTTTTGGATTTTCCAATCGACCATTCGATCGTTGATTGGCGGCATGCACTGTGAAGGCCTCATCCCAAGGTATCAAAATCCACCTTCGAGTTCGAAATCGGGCCACCAGAGTCATTTTTACGGCCGATGGAATACCTGGATCTGGCAAATAATGTGGCCGGAGATTGGGGTGGAACAACGTTGGAGCCCGCCAGAGGCATTCGGTGGGGTGCGGTAGGCCGAGGCAGAGCCCAGAGGGCCGGCAGGCGGTGGCCGGTTGACGAGCGGAGGCTGGAGGTGTTCGGATGTCGGGCGCAGAGGAGGCATGGGCGGCCGGTGTGTGGAGGTATCAGGTGTGGCCGGAGCTGCGGGCTTGGGTGGGGCCGAGCGGAGCCATTTTTCCCAGCTGCGGCATGGAGTTGCGGGGATCGGAGGACCCGGGCTATCATGGCGGTGAATCAGGGAGGCCAGGCGGTCACGGCGCAGTCATCCGGTTATGGCGGTGTGCTCGTATGGCGTGATGGCATCACCCATAGCTTGTCGCTGTCGGGAGGAACCCCATGGCGCTGACCTTGGGGGAGCAGCGGACAAGGACCCGCTCCTTGCGGGTCCTTCTGGTGAAGTGCGAGGACAAAGTGACCAGCCGCTTGGCCGGTTGGTGGAAGAACCAGACCCTTGTGGTCTGGAGGTTTCGAATGGGCCGTAGCCAGCAGGCCGCAGGGATCTGGGCCAGACCCGGGGCTGGGTCGCGGGCCGTCGGTCTCGACTGACCCATTTTGGGCCCCCTTTGTTCAAAGGGGTGTATCTCTTAAACGACATGTCTGTTTGACACGCCATTAATGTCCTTGGGTTCGTCTCAGTGAGGTGGAATTTTTGAAGTGGGTTTCGAAAATTTTGAGTTCTAATCTCGAATGTTGGTGACCAGAAAATCTTAATGTCAATAACAATAAAATTATTATTAATGTTTGCAGCTGATGTATTCATTACCTGAACAACTGTTTGACGGGCCATTGGAGGCAATGGGGTCCTAGTGTTGAGATAGACCTTCGAAAGATAGTTTGGAACCTTTACAGTTTGGTTTCATTGCTCGGTGGCATGAAACGCTTAATGGGAATAATTAATTAATTAATTAATTAATTAATTATTCTTGCATCAGACCTAACTCTTGTTTGGAATGTATTATTGATGTGTCGTCAGTGTCAGCATGACCCTTATCTTCATAGGGATATTTTGAGACACTTTCCAAAGCATTCAGGTTGGAGACAATGGTCGAGCCACACTATTCATGGTTCACACTTTTTACGGTGAAAAGCCACTTTTCACCCGGCATCCGTTTGGGGTGTTTGAGCACTTGTTTCATAGTGTTCTCTCAAGGGGATTGCGACGACGCAATCCCCTCTACCTAAATTCGGGTCCGAGGAATGGGCCCCATGAGGCATCATTCTGACATCGACTGAATTTTTACGACTTAGGCTTAATGAGTCCGTTCAACGAAAATGAATAGACTATGCCTCATGGTTATCTGCAAGGAACTCAATGGTATGATCTGCGTGACGTGTTTCGGGGTCAAGGTGTGGGACCCACATGGCCCCGATTGCATAACATGGGGAGTAGAATCTTATTCATATAAAGTACATTTTAGGTGTCGTCAATGGCGTTGTGACCCAGGAATCGAGACGATGTTAACAAGGGTGGTTTCAGGCATTGAAGCCAGAGTTGAGGCATGTGCCCCACATGCTGTCTTTTTATCTGTGTGCCGCATACTGTGATTTTTTCATCAGACGTCCGTTCAGGGTGATTAAATAGTCTATCATGCGTGTTTTTTGAGAGGATTGAAAATGTGTAATCTGTTTGGGCTTGAAGATCCTATTTTAAGATCTCATTAAATGTGGAAACATGAAATGTTGTTGGTTGGAGGTTACATTGATGCACTCCGAACCAACGCCTGGTAGCGATGTTAGTGACACCCAGTGAGGGCATGAGCATTGCAGAGTAATCGGACCATTTCCGAGTTTACCCTCTAGCAGGGCTGGGCAGTGCGCTACCCGTTGACCTTAGGGTTTACCCTCCTATGCAGTTGGGAAGTGGGTTACCCAACGACCTCTTAGGGTTTACCCTACAGTGGGGCTATGCAGTGGGTTACCCATTGAGCTCAGGGTTTACACTCCAGCGGGGCTGGGTAGTGGGTTACCCATTGACCATAGAGATTACCCTCCAGCGGGGCTGAGAAGTGGGTTAACCTTTATCTTTAGGGTTTACCCACTAGCGGGGATGGGCAGTGGGTTGCCCATTGACTTTAGGGTTTACCCTCCAGTGGGGCTGTGTAGTGGGTCACCCGATGACCTCTTAATGTTTACCCTCCCGGTGGGCCAGGAGGGGGGTTACCTGACGACTTCTTTTAGACTCATATATTTTTATGGGACTATCTAGTGACTTTTCTTCGTGATTACCGGAACGAGACCCTTGGTTGTACGGTTCAGTGATTAGACAGCTTTGGCGTGAGGGACTTCTGGGCATCAGTGATGGATATCCATAAAACAATTGGAGACTCTTCTCGGGATGAGCATGGAGATAGAGATCCCCTTACACACTCGTTCGGGTTTCTTATTGAGCATGTATATATATATATATATACACTACATTTGTTCCAACTACATGGGTTCAGCTACTATCTTTCTAGGAGGGGAGATAACGCGTGGGGTATGCCACATGCTTTCCGTGTCTAGATTATCTTGGATTGGAAGAGTTTACTTTCTTTCTTTTGATGGGTTGAGCTGCACTCTCTCTATTGTACTCTTACACTAATCATTGTACTGTCTACTTCTCACCATTTTAGTACCCCCTTTGTTGCTTCCTTGAGCTTTCAGGGCATCCTACTGTGTATCTTTATACTCACCCCTACATGGGCTTTTCCCGCACATGGTGTTCCCTTGCAGACGATAGACAGGTTGATCAAGACTATAGAGGAGCGTAGAGGACTCTGCAACATAGGCTGCATTCAGGGTTCGTAGTAGTATTTTCTGGTGTGAGACTCACCAACTGATTAAGTTTGTTTACCTGTTGCCGGGTTGTGGCACCATTTGGGTTGGGCGCAAGTTTTTCCCTTTTTCTGTTCAGTTATCTTGTGAGTACATTTTATGACATTACATGTTCTAATTAGAAGTTAATGCATGACTGTGTTTGGGATACAGTTGTTTGGCCTTTGATATTATTCTTTACTCTTTACTTCTGCATCAGGTGGGCTGTGTGTGTGTACGAGTACTTAGGTGAAGGCCTCCCCGAGAACTTTACGCCTTCAGCACTTGTCGCCAGCCCCTGGCCTATGGAGGATGCCCTGAGGTAGTTACGGGTCGAGACCGGTAGGGTCAGGTTGTGAAATATATATTTGCATAATATTTGGATATAAGAAATGAAGTTCTCCATTCATGGCGGCGGTGTATCCAACGTACGCATGGAGACTAAATTCAATTCTTATTTATATTAAAAGAATAAGAAATAAGTGATACATATGGATATTATAATTTCAATATCATATATATGTTTTGTTATACATAGTTTTATTAAAATAATAATTAATACATTCAATGTTAATCTTGAATGAATTAAAACGCTCAGAGGGGGTGGTTGTTCACACTTCCTCAAACAATTTTATTATGTAAATAAAAAATATAAAGTATTAAAGATATGTAGTATAAATTTATAATAGATGTATAAATAAAAAATTAATATCATATATATCATGTTTAAATAGGGTGTACAACTTAATTTCCCCCATTCCAGGTGGTAATGGAAAAATTAACAATCATCATTTTATGATGTTGTAGTTCACCTACAGATTCACAGTATGTTAATTACCCATTTGATGGTGGTGTTTGTAAGTGTATATCAATAACATTACATAAAAAATAATAGCATATTTCATATACTACTGTCTTATATAATCAAGTAAAAAATAGAATTTTTGTGGTGGAGAATAGAAATTAAACTAGAATGCAGGAGAGAAGACGTTTCCTCTTAATCGGGAAACTTCTTTTGGATTATAACTAAGAGCTTCCTTATATTTGATTTTTTCCATGGAGTTGATTATAAAAGAAACATATAAATTTTAAAATATTATTTTGATTTTATTTTCCATTCATAAGTGGTTTTTTTATATTGGGGAGGTGGGAGAGGTTGTTGTATTTTATCGAGATAAAAAATGACTCTCTTGGTATTTTTGAAAATAATATAGGTGTACCCAAATTTTTACCTTTTTTTTTGAAAACACAAAAAAACCTGAATCAAATGTGTATAGATGCATTATTTACAAAAATTGGGTGTTGGAAAATATCATAGGTCATTTGGCCCCTTTAATTAATGGGTTTTTCCTTTATTAAGCTTAATTTTCCTGTTATAATTGTTTTTATTTTTAATTACAGTCACTAAAAGATTTGGTCAAACAAAATTGGCCTTATTAGAAATAATAAATTATTAGGATTCAAAATATGGAATAAATTATATTTATTTCATTCTCATATGTGTAAAAATATCATTAAAATTTATTCCCTCAGACGGGACGACAATGCAGATTTTTATGGTAAAGATGTCCAAAAGTTTTATTTATTTTTATTGTTTGTTTCAAAGTGAAATGGATTACAATGATATAATTTTTATTAATTGATAATTTTATTAACTAATTAAAAATTAATACCAAATAATAGTATAATTTATCTATATAACTAAATAAGATAAAAAAGTAGTTTTTAATTAATATTAATTATTTTTAACTATTATTAATTAATGAAATGTTTCGTAAAATTAAAAAAATTTAAAAACAAAATAACTTTTATTCCTATATTTCCCAAAATGAATCTTATTTTGAAATATTAAATAAATTTTAAATTAAAAATTTATATTTTATATGGTATCCCCATTAAAAGGTTGTAAAAGTGACTTTAAGAAATATAGGTTTTTAAATGTAAAATTTTGATTGTTCTAATATTATGAATATAAAATATATTAGATGAACTACAGAATATTCTATTTAATAATATATTTTACATATTACATTAATATCACCCTCTAATTATTATTAATTAAATTTAATTGGGAAATAAAGAATTATGATATTAATAATTTTTTATTTTATATTCAATTGGCATTCATATTATATTTTAATTAATTTAAAAACCATGAATTCATTTAAAATTTGTTTAAATAATTGGTTTTCATAATTAATTACTCTTTTTCATATATTAATAATTTAATTTATATTTTATATATTATTATATTTAATAATGTAATTTTATACATTAAAACTTGGTCTTGCATGTAATACAATATTTCACAGTATGTCGATGTTGATGGAAATAGAAGGTAACTCAGTCTCGTGTAAATAACTAAATATAGAATATATGAAATATTTTTAATATAGTAAATAAATTATAAATTATTTGGTTATTATTTTTCCTTATTCTCTTGATATTGACTATCATGCACACTATTTAATATTTTGTGTTTACTTTATAATTTCTTGGTGACAAATTCTACCCACATTAATTAAATTGTGTCATTTACAATTTATAATTGATCTTGGAAAAAATGAGAATTTAAATCATAAAATGTTTAATTATTCACATCATAAAAATTTTAAATATCACATATTATTAATAAAAGAGAAAACACACCACTATGGTCATGTAAATATGGCCTTAAGTAGGAGAACATAGGTGAGAAATAGAAACATAAATAGAAACGAAAAAAATCCATCAATCATGTTATGTATGGATGTTCTATGGAACATGGTATGGGGAATGATATCGAAAAGAAGGATATAAATCCATTATTATCATATGAACATTTGTTTCATCAAAAATGAATTTAATATGATTACATTTTTTGTTTCAAGATAATTTTTCCTACAATTTAGTTATTATTTTTCTATCTAAGAATATAATTAAATATATATAATAAGTTTCTATAAGAACAATGATATCATTTGGTCATTCCATGAAGAATTTCTACATTATATCTTAGAACAATATTCATCGTATTGTGATGTAATATATCAGTATACAAAACCACATTAAATGTCCGAATTAAAACATTTCATCAATGGTTAACATTTCCAAAATATTATGATCTGAAACATTAGAATAGAGGTCATAGAATTTCCAAACTAAACATATCATTAGACTTTAATTATCATTAACCATCTATAAAGTTTCACATTATAAATATATGAGTAAATCCATCTCATATACTCTTGAAATATCGTAATAATTCAAATTACCATAAAACCATATTATAATCCTTCATTTAAACTTATTCATTATGTTAGAAACATGTTATTTTATATATTCCCTATATCCAAAATTATTGTAAACTCTATCAAGGATAACATAGACCCCATGTTGAAAAGTCATTAATCAGTTCAAAGGTGGTCAATACATGGTAAATATAAATCTGTTATTTATCATTATATCAACATAATGAACATATGAAAGGTTTTATTTCCCTCAATCATGTGTTTTATAAAATTATTATCTTTCTACGTAATATCTTTTCTTGCTACCTTTCTGGATAAGATTCTAAACTCCTTAAAGAAGTAGTTTTATAGTAAAATACATACATTTTAAATAAATCATATCCTAAGAACATCCGAATAAAAATATGATTAAAAAATACTTTATCTGTAAAAATAAAAAATTAAATCAATAATTCTATGTCAGTAATGAAAGTTAAATATTCAGGACAATGAACCCATATCTTCTTCAAAGGTACTTTCCCATGACACATGGGGAATTTATTTGCATATTACCCTATATCCTTGTAGTTATATCATTAAATAATAGTGTTTCCTTATTTCCATTCCATTATATTGCATGGTTACATTTTTCTATACACTAATAAAAAACTCCCAATTTATTCATTCATTCTCCAAGGTGATTATTTAAACCGTTATCAGAAGTTGAATAATCCTTCTTCTCCTTAATATTCCAATTCTAAATACATTATTTATTATTTTTATATGACCTCTTCATCTATTGGTTTCTTTTTAATACATGGTACATGTGTAATTATTTCTCAATATTGATTAAACTAAAAAGAATCTCTTTTTATAATGAGAAATTATTTTAACAAATGCTCATTGATGATTTGGATTAAGGCCATCAAATAATTGGACAATCATGACACTAGTTTTTTTATGGAATCTATAAAATACCATGAAACCCTTATAAATGTAGAATCATAATATGCAAAAATATCTTCTTATTTTTTCTTTAAGTAATGAAACTACCTCTTCATCAATGTTTGTTGATAATGACAGAAGTATTTATAAAACAATATATCCTTAAAAGTTAAAATATAATCAATTAAATTTCACATTAACCCCTTGTATTTTGGATCATAGAAAACCACTATTAAACATCATATTGGTGATAATAGACTACAACTATAACCTTTTCATTTTTGATGCATTCCAATACTGTAAAAATATTCTCTAGAGACTTAATCCATTTACTAGATATAATTATAATAGTAGTCCCACTTAATGATTAGGGATTCAATTGAAAATAATGATCCAACACAGGATATTCTATCTAGGTAACATGTTTATCCATTCTATCATGTTTATTTGTTATAACCTGGCTAAGATACCCTGATATATCCTTAACATTCTTAGTTGAAAAACTAGCTACATAGAGTTACTTAGTAAGTAAATATCTCTACTTTACATGAGTATTGATAACTTTAAACCTTCTAGTTTCAATTTATAATCAATTACATGTACTATAATATCTCACAATATCATTATGTATAATTATAAATATGGAATAGAAGAAAACATAAATTTATGCATTGTAAATAAATTTTTATTACTGTGGAGAAATATTTACTTTCAAATCCCTCATAATTGTATGTATGAAAAATATGAATGCTACTGAGAGTATTCCCCAAGAGTGTCAAACCAGGGGCATGGTAAGTCTTATTGAATATACCAGGTTACTCTGATTCGGGCACGAAACACCATTTTAGTGTTTTTAATCCTCAGTACATCTGTCCTAGAACCATTTCCACTTGTAGTATCCAGATAGAGATGTATTGTTTGAAATATATACATGATCTCTTCCTAAAAACAATTATAGGGTCTACTTTTATTATTAAACTAAATTTATATTTAGGGTTGTTCCCCCTAATCTATTATATCTTAATATATTTTAAATGGTTTCTGCTAAACATAATCTAATAACAACTATAAGTTTAAAACCCCATAAGAACTGAGTCAGTGCATTACATTATCACATTCGCATGATTACATGGAATCAAATCCCATGGGAATGATCAGTTTAGGAGTCATGGAACAATAGATTACATATATGATACACATAATATGTTGGGAAATTAAATATTCAAATATGATCCATAATAAAATGAAATATACTATATCATTGAATTCTTATTATAATATTTCTTCTTCATAACATGGGGAAAGGAAACCTATTAAGGGCGAGCATAATTGATCTATAAGGTTCAGTAAAGTAGAATAAATATTTATCAATTATAATGAATTACCATTGAACTATAAATGACTAATAACACCTACAATTAAAATTACTATATAAGGAAAATTCAACATGTAAAGGTAAGAATCTAAAATACATTCCATTTAATTAATGAACTGATAATAAAATATATCCATAGATAAATGGTAGAAAAATATAATAGATGAATAATATTTTTAAATGAATGAGGGAAATTCTTTCTAAATGGTTGTCATGTCTAACGAACATGAAAAACTATACCATTAATACCTATCATAATATGCTTCAATTATATGCATAAAAACCCCTTTAATTTGGCTAACTTATTCATCTCATGATAACATATCAATGCATCGACAGGATATATAATGTATAGTCCCCACCGGTAATTACCTTTTCAAATAATTCCTCATATAAATTAGTCACATATATAATATTCCATGTCAAATAACCATATTGAATAATGAATATGAATTTATCAATAATTCCCCAGGTAATCAAGAAGCAATCAAAGTGATCACCATTTGTAAAAATAATATATGATGCCAGCAATATTAATATTAATTGTACAACAATAGGGATATTCATGTAAATTTACAATGAAAAATGATCAAAATAGATTGACTATTTCCTATAGAAATATAGAAATCAAATCAGAAAGTGATATTTCAAGGATAATCATTTATATCATTCATTATGAGAATAATTTATTAACATTACAATGAATCCCAAACCACACTGAAACATTTACATCCTAATAATTTTAAAGTAATAATTATAAATGAAACTTCTAATATAATGATAGAAACTATAATCTTTATATTACATTTTAAAAGGAATCAAATACAACAAATAAATGTTAGTTGGTATATAATAACAAAAAAAGTTTCAATGGAAGTTAAATTGTGCCGAAATTCCCTTAACATAACCATCATTTTATGATTTAAAATTATCCTCCATTATATTATTTTATATTTTTTAATAAAATAAAAAAAATGAAAATCTTGTGTATAGTATCTTAAATTAACATTTTATAATATTTTATAACCCCTTTTTCAATAATATTTCATTATTTTAGCTATCTCTGATTTCAATTTCCTAGTATTATCATATATATGGTGACATGTACCTTGTTGTTCACATTTCATAAATAATTACTTAATATTATAAATAATTTCAACAACTAATTAATTATATGATATATATTTTATATACACGTTTATAATTGACAGAAATATTTTGTGATATGAAATGAAGTGCACTGTTTTTCGAGATAGTAGGCCATGTGTATGCCTAAAAACAACTTTCTTTTTATTTTCATAATAAAAAAATGGAAAAATAATAAGTAAATATATTATATTTCCATTACAATATATATTTTATACATGTTAAAATGTTTTATTAATATAATCCATAATATTTTCAATGCATAACGAGAATGAATCACATCGTTTCGTGGTGGTGGTAGTCCACACATCCTCAAAAGATGATATCGTATTAACACACAATGGGAAGTATTAATGGTATGTGTTATAAGGTGGTGAAATAAGTTTAATGATAAAATAAAAATCATTTATATCATATATGAGAATATTTCTGTCATAATTTCCTCCATTATAGGTGGTAGTAAAAAATGAGCAGTAATAATTTCATGAGGTTCTAGTTCACCGTAAAGAGAAACAGTATGTTTGTCACCCATTAGATGGTGGTGTGTGTTAATTTAGTCAAACACTTTACATAAAAAATACAATATTGATGATAACTGTTTAGGTTATATAACCATGGAATTATGATTCTTTGGTGGTGTATAATGGAAATAAAACTAGAGATCTTTAGAGAAGTCATTACCTCTGAATCGGCTACCATCTTTTGGTTATTACGAAATGAATTACTTGGATTTATTTATTCCCAAAGCGATAATATTAGAGTAATGATAGTGTTCTCAGAAGACTATTAGTAGGATCTGGGCTGATAATATGTGGTTTGAGAGGCATGAGGAATTTGGAGAGGTGGTGTCCTTTTATTGCATATGAACACGGCTTACTTGGTATTTTTTAATTGAAGTTAGGTGCACTAAAGTTTTTACCTAAAAAAAGTATTAAAAACAAACCCAAATCAGTAGTTCATGGAAAATGGAACACATTAATTTCTAATGGGTGTTTTATATGTTTCTAGGACATTTAGGCCCTTAAAATGATGGTTTGGTCCATTTTTAATCTAAATTTTACCAAAATAATAGTAATTAATTTTAATTAAAAAATATTATTTTTCATAAGTGAGAATTTTTTAACTTCATATACATTATAAATTATTATTATTCAAATAATGGAATCCATTCATCAAAATTCTAATTTTCTAAGTGGAAACAATTATTTTCAATTTAATCTCGCATGGGGGGCGATAATGTGGGTTTTCGAGTAAAAATTGTCCAATATATTTCAACAGTTTTGTAGTCAATGTTAATGTGAAATTGATTCCATTTTAATATATTCAATTTATTTGTAAAAATATTATATAAAAAACTATAAAAATAATTAAATGTATAAATTATCCTCATAAATAAATTATATGAAATAGTAGTTTTGAATAAAAATTTAATATTTTTAACTATTCATTAGAAATTGAAATGTTTCAGAAAAAAATAAAAAAAATATTAAATTTAGGATATTATTTCAAATATAAGGTTTATTTTTACATATTAATCAATTATATAATCATTATATATTTTCAAAATGGGTTCTCCATAAAAATGTTGCAAAAGTGAATTTATAAAAAATATAGTTTCATAAGTGTCAAATAGGGGTTGTTCTTATCTAATGTATATAATATCTATTTTTTTAAACTAAAAAAAATAATATTGAATATAATATATATATCTATAATATTAATACCATCGTATAATTTGTATTATTTACATATTTTATGGTAAAAAGCATTGAGAAAATAATAATTTTTTTATTTACATTCAATCTGTTTTAATAGTAATTTCTTATTAATTTGTAACCAAAAAATTCATTTTCAATTTATGTATAATATATATTTTCATAAATCAGTCACCCATTTTCATAAATATTAATTTTATTGAAAGCTTATATCTTATTCAATTTAGTAATATTTTGTTTTTTGGTAAAACTCGGAATTATCTTCAATGTATGTTTTTGAAGAAGGCCTCTCTTGATTGTAACGCAAGGTAACTCAGTGTCATTTTCTTTACCCAATATAGAATATATCAAATATATTTTAAATATTAAATATATTTTCAAGTATCAGGGAATTTTTTCTCCTGCACATTGGTTGTCGTGTTCCATTCATCATATCGAATATAAGTTTTGTACATTTGAGTATCATTTTATTAAAAAAATCTGAAATGTTTTTTCCAAACATAACACATATTTTTTTGAAAAAATCAATAAATAAATGAATTTATTTGTTACCACGCCATGAAATAGTTCATTTGTTTATTATAAGACCATTCTTGATAGAATTTTATTGTAATCTGAATGTGGTTATCTAAATAATTAATAGCATTTTGACAAAGCATTTCTATTTGATTTTCTATTCCAACTCCATAAAAATTTATTCTAAAATATTTAAATAATAAAAATGGTATATTTAATATTCAATGATGTTTTTATTGTAATTTTTTTCCTATATCCACATCCTCTTCTACCAAATGTGAAACGAATCCATCCATTTCATGTATAGAGGAATAATGCATCACGAACCGATGTAACCTATTTCATTTAATACATTCTAATGAATAGATATACTGATGGATTTATGGGGTATATATGATATTTATAACATAATTAAACTAATTTAATTTTGATATCAAATCTATCTTTTTACCATCTATTATTTGGGGAAATGATAATGTCAATCGTGCGTTTGTGTGGACAGCCACCTCCACAAAGCGATGTGATTCAATTTTCATTTATATTCCACATTGATTGTAATAAACAAAGATTAAATGATTATATATGATATAAATGATATAAAAATTATTTTTAAGGGATAATATTAAAATCTCTTTAATTCCATATATGAAAATGTCAAAATAATATTCATGCATTCATAAAGTCCATCATCACAATAATGAGTGAAATTTATTTTTCTATATATATATTTTATGGATTATTCTATTTTTTATAAATTTATAATAAATTATATTAATAGAATTGTAAATATTTTTTATATTATTTAACCATTATCTCTATAGATAAAAAACCAAACAAAAACATAAAAGAAAAATAAAGCTGTTATCATCAAGAATAGTGATATGTATATTGAATTATTAATTAAAATGTTATAAAAGGATATATATAAGTCATATGTGATATTATATATATATATATATCATTTTTTATATCATTACATTATATATGCATAATAGATAAATATTTATTATAGAGGGGTTTCGAACACATATGAAGAATGTCGGATCTGAGGTAATGGATTTTCATATCACATTTATTTCTATGAGACACAATCTAGGTTCTCAAAATATTTCATGTATAGGATGTATATACTAATAAATATTTTATTTTATCATGTTTTTTAAAAAACTAATTATTATTTAAATGTCCATCTAGATTTATGACTATAATGGAGCTTAATATTCAAATGTAACCAATGTCGTACGAGATATAGGTTACAATCCCATAATTTATAGGTATTGTTTTTTAATATTCTTATGATGATGAAATTTATTGATATAATTATATAGAATATCAATAATTATATTATACTTGTTTATTTATATAAAAGAAATATTTTAATTTCATTTCCCACTCTCTATTAACTAAATAGTCAAAATGAATGTTTTTATAGAATGTTGAATTTATTTCATTGATTGAATATACATTGTCTTCTATGCTCAAATTTTCTAAAAATGATTTCAAAAAAGTTTTCACTATATGAAAATGATGTTTCTATTAAATTTCTAACAATGATATGATATTTTAAAAATGGATTATAATTAATCATTATTTCATTTTACGATTTGGGGTACTTTTTTCTTTATTTACAAATATTTTTAAAGGAATGTTTATTTTATCATATATTTCATAGACAAGTTTAATCTCTATAGATAATGAACACAGAATTGAATCATCATTTATGTGTATATAGGTTTATTTTAAATGAAATTTTATATTAAGAATAATTAATTAAATTTTTTAATCATTTTTTCATAAAGATTAAATTAAATTTATTTATAGATTTATTTATTGATATTTTATAGGTATTTTTATTCATTATTGTAAAAAAAAATTGTCGCTTACATTTTTTTATTGTATTATTCAATGGTACCATCGAAATCATTTCTCTATATGGTTCATGATTATAATAATTAGATGTTTTTTTAAACCATTTATTTCGATCCGGTATGTTTATAAAACTTGTTTTATTTTCACTAGATATGATATGATGTTACGGTGAATTATTAATGATCTTATTGAACACTTATATATAGTTTTAATTATGTTATTGGTGTGGCCAAAATTATACATCTCTCCAATTAATCAGTAAATTAATTCTATCTCATGTGAAAATTATGGAAGAAATGTCCTTGTGATAGAAACATAATGAGATAAAAGTTATTATTCTTGATCCACTATGAGAATCAAGACAATGTTTTTTATCCCATGGGAGAAAAAGATAATTCACTTGATACACTCAATAAAATAATTACTAATTACTAATCCTTTATGATCTAACGATCAAAGAATTTATTCTTCTAATTTTTAATTTGATATGTACTTATATGGTTGACACCCATTTTTGACATATAAATATGGTTTTTGGTTGATTTATAATGATTTCTCACTTTTTTGATTTAATTATTTTAAATGAATAAGGTTTATTATCATTGAATGATTAGGGTTAAACGTTTTAATTTATGATCGTGATCTCATAAACATATTCATATAATATTTATTCATATTATGATCCATTAGTATCTCCCATGTTTTTCTTTATTTATAATATAATATCATAGTTTCTTAAAATTTTAATCCAATGGTTATAAAAATATATTTTAAGAATTGTATGTTAATAAATATTTCTAAATAAGAAGAAAATGGTGTGTTAGGTTGAATATATTTCATGACATAAGATGATTGATACCTAGTCTCCAAAGATGTTAAAACATTACACCACTTCGGTGGTATTTTATGAATTTTATTTTGTATTCAACTACTATGATTTAATATTTATATATGAAAATAAAGGGTTACTATAATTAATTAATTTTCATTATTGAGGAATCATAAGGAAAGGGATTTCAATATTCCATTTTCCTTCAATGGGTTAGAATATTACTTCCTTGACTATGTTATTACAGGATTACGTGTAAAACAATATTTGATTTTATTAATTTTTTCTTCCATGAGTTTTTTATCTATTTAAAAATTTCACAAATAATCATTTCAATGATTTATTAACAAATTCGTAATTCGATCGTATTGTGAGATTTTGTCTCAAATTCCCCTCTATTGAGAAATATATATTATTAACAACAAATTGATTTTTAAATGGTATATATACCACCATACTAAACTGTTTAACAAATATATATAGTTTTTTATGATTATTATTGTTTTAATTCATGATCACATAATCATTGGGATATAATTTATACATTACCGAATATGTATGAATTTATTACACAGTCCCATTTGTCATGGATTTCATTAATTTTTTTGATGATGCTATCTTATAATATATCTTTCATAAAACACTTCTTCATTCTTATCATATTTATAATTATGTATTTTAATTGTTTCATTGATATTTTTCCTTATTTCTCAATTTATTTATGAAAATTCATTTTTAAATGAACAGTTAATCTATTTTCTATTTTTGATCATCACTATGATAATTTCATGTCAAAATGTTTAATAATAAATCATCAAGAAGTCATTTTTATCTTTTAAAATGACATAATAAATAAATTTTGACTTCTAATTCCATGTAATTTTTTTAAAAGGGATATATATTTTCATTAAATGGTTCATTTTCAATAGATTTTAAAATATGTTAAAGGGGTTGTTTCTTTTTAACATATATGATATAAACATTATTTCTTTCAAACATAAAAATATTATGATATATAGATTATTCTACATGTTTTTATTTTTATTTAAATAAAAAAATGTAATGAAAAAGAAAATTAATTTTTAATTTCCATTATAATTATTTTCTTTAAAAGTCATTAATTTAATACAAAACACATAACATTGTGGAATTAATTTCCATAATTTATATTTTTTATTTTTTTGGTCATTAGATTTATCTGCAATAATTTATTTTTATTCAATATTTTTTTTGAAATTAAATTTCTCTTATATATCCACATTATTTATTTGATGGATATTATTATTTCAGAAATCATATAACATTTTAACATTCCATGTTTTACTATATATGTTATTTTATTTATTAAGTAAATAATGATATTCAAAATTATTTAGTCAATAAGTATGTTTATTGATAAATATTATTATTCAGGAATTAAATTGATTGTCTAATATATTAAAAAAACTTGTAAATGTTTTGATATGTAGGGTCTAGAATTTTATAACCCCATAATGAATCAAGATGACTCTTCAGACAAACAAGGTGACTGATGTTATATAGTGGATTTTTGTGTATACCTACCAATCAATTATGATATCTTGGAATGTGGAATTAAAATTAAATGAATTATGATATTTGAGAGTATGACATCCAATATTCAGAATTTCCATAATTATGAATTCAGTAATTATTATCAATGAGTTTATTTTAATGATATTATTTCTGGATGCATTTCTCTATCGAGCTACTGATTAAATGGAATATGTTTAATGATATTTACATTTTTTATATTGATTATTTATAATTTAACCAATCTATGATCTATTGTGTGAAAACATTATTAAGAATTTGAGATCACACTATTTGTTTCTTCATTTCCCTAGGATATGATGAATGAGTCATTTATTGAATTTTGGGATTCATAATACTTACTTTAATATTGTTTATATATTTTATTTTATTAACATCATGATTTGATAACTTTTATTTGAAGACAATATACTATTTTTGACACTGAATATAGTTTACAAGATTTCGAGATATTAAATTTGGTGTCAGATAAAGTTTATTAGAAACCATGGGAGGTAGATTTTTTAAAACAATTGATTAATGAACATAAACCTATGAATAAATAACGATATGTCTATCTATATTATAATATCCAAATTTTCATGTAAGGTATAAATTTTATGATTATTATATAGGTGAATCCCTTTTAAGATATTACAAGTGTGATTAGTTTTGGAATAGATGCATCATGGTATAATAACCCGACCATGTTATTCAAATATTTCTAAAACATCATTCAGGAGTATGGTGAGTTCCACCTTACCATGCATCTAGTTTGATACTTTTGTGTGATATTATTCAGTTAACTAATATTTTATTTAGGAATCATTATGAAGTATTTGAATAGATAATGACCATTAATAACATGTGTTAAACCTAATGTGTCATATATTTAAATAATGTTTCACAATTTTTATATCATATTCATGACTTTCATGATTATGGGGTTTTATTCTATGATTATCATGACTTATAAATTTTTTGCTGGTCCAATCAATGTATGGAACTAAATGAAAAAATGTTAATGATTTATTTGGAGGATATAGTAATGGTTGACCTCGTGATAAAACAAATAACATAGTGGTAGTAATGAATATACTTTGCCACTATATATAATTATTTATCTTTTATATAATTAATAATCATAAAATGGGTGAGATTCCTGACACACTGAATATGAAAACACACACCAATAATTCTCATTATTTCTTAATTTATAACAAAATGGAACACGTAATAAAAATCTAGAGGACAATGATAATTGATTTATTTGAGAAATTTAGAAAATGGGATGATAACATAATATATAATAACATAACCAATATACAAAAAAACACTTAAATATTATATTATATTCTATTTATAATCTTAAATTGAACTTGATAACAATTGGATGTACATAAAAAAAGAGGTGAGATATATATATATCAGTAGGGGTATTTGATAATCATAACAATATGAAAGTGAAAATTGTGAGTAAATATGAATAAAGATAATACAAAAAAATATGTGAGAAACATGAACATTAGTATTTATTTACAATATACACTGTTAGAAAATCCAACATAAGAACGAGGAATCACAATAAGTCATTAAATATGCATATGGTAATGAAAACTTCCATGAAAACATCACATGGTAGACTAATCCCCTATACATATTATGTTTATTACCGAATATGATACATTACATCTCATTGTACATAATAAATTAACCAATACATTGGAAGGATATATATTTTTGGCCCACCTATCATATAAAAAACATTTACATACATATAGGGGACACATAGATCAAACAACATAAGTATGTAAATTAAAAATTATAATCCAACGATTATGGAGTGTGAGTAACATACATGGAATACAAAAATTAATTATTTACATTAATATTTAGGGGAATACACTTGAGTGGAAATGGGAAGAGTTTTTAATATACAATTATTTTGCATGGAAAATGACATTATAATTTTTGGAATCAGAATTGGTGTTCATAAATAATAATGGAAGGGTTTAATGAGAGAAAATGGTTCTCTCAGAACATGTACATAATAACTAGAGTAATAGTTTTGTGTAAATATTAATTTCATCAAGACCAATTGGAAATCAAACATCAATATAAAATGATGGTTGTAAAATAAATACGACAATGAGATTATCCAATACTATGAGAGGGAACTTCTAAAAATAATGGAGTAGAATCTTAACAGATTTGGGGAACCTTGAGAGTCCTATAAAAGTACAATAAAACTACAATATAGAGAAATTTTATATCACTATTTTTCAAAAAAATATTCCATTTTAACTATATTTTTTGTGACAGTTAAAAATATTACAAATTTAATGTAGGTATATATTCAAAAAACATTGGTAACATTGTCAAATTTAAAAAAATATATGGCTAACAGATTGACATTTTTGAAAAAGGATTAAAATTTATTGACATCTAATTTTGTTTTCCAAATTGAAAAACTTCCACATTTTACAAAAAAACACTAATTTAGAAATATCGTAAAGAAAATGTATCTAATTTAGTGATGTTTTAATATTTTTAGTATATTTAAACAGAATTATTAGAAATATATTAAAAGAGGAACAATTATATAAAAATAACGTTTTTTTAATTTTAAATAAATATATATATATATATTCAATCGTATTTTGAAAAATTCATTTATATAAATTTATATTTATATGAAAACATATTAATATATATCTAAATATCATATGATATATATAAATCCTCACACACACATAGATGTAAATATATATATATCCCTCAGTGTGCATCTCAATGGTAACTAACCCCATGTGTCTCGGTGAAGTCTCATGCTCATGTTTTAATGAGTTCTTCCCTACATTGGTTATATTATTGCATTTATTAGCAATGTATCCCCATTACCCACATAAATGTAAATATATATATTTATATATATATATAACACACACAATATATATATCTATATAATCACACCAAATTTTTAATTTTATACATGTTTTTAAGAAGACGTTCATATTTTAGTGACATTTTTACTTGTTTCCTAAAACATGGATATATATGTATATATATTAATTTAAATAAATATAAAAATAAATATTTAAAATTATAATTATAAATAAATACTTATATTATTTTATATGGATATACAAACACATTAACAAATATTTTAATATAATGTAATATATGCATATATATGACATATGCATACATATATATATATATTCCTATATAAACACACAAATATATATTCACAAAGTAATAAATAAATACAGATATATATATATGTGTTTATATTTCCGTGTCTGTGTGTGCGTGTGTGTGTGCATGCATGTCTTTAGACACACACACACACATATTTATAAACATATTAATATATATGTATATGTATATATTAAACATATATATTCATAACCACACAAAAATACATATATATACAAAATAAACTATTATTTAATACAAAAATTTATTAATAGATTTATTTAAATAATATATATTTGTATATATATAAATAATCATAAAATAGATATATATATATATATACATATATATAAGTAATATTTATATGAATATATATATATATCGTATTTATTTTTGAGGGTTGAAATATTTTACATGTCTCTAAATATATAATGTTATAATACTATTATCAGGAGATCAATGTGTGAGTTTTTCTGATGGATTTCCACGTGTCTGCCTCCTAGACATTCAAATCCTACTGGTAGAGTGTTTATAGGAGAGGAATTTTCTAGTCGTATGACATTATTCATGTGGGCTGAGTGTTAAGGTAGTTCCACAACATTGGGACATTATTTGGGCTAGTTGAAAATATTTTGAGAGACTGGTCCAGGAACAGTGTAATCTTGTAAATTTTTTAAAATATGATTTTTTTAAAAATATTTTATATCATGATTTTAACAAAAGTATTAATACTTTTGAAAAAAATATTTCAATTATGTTTAATTGACCATGTTTTTTAAGAAGTTTTAGAAAACTATCCTTGGGGGTATTTCCCACAGTTCATTCCAAATATGAGTAGATTTCATTATTTCATAATGCCAATAACTGATATAATTCTGATAATACCATTGGTGATGTAGAATTTATTCATGTTTATAATGAATAGATTTTAAACCCATAAAATAAAATTTATATTTTGGAGGATCCATTTAGGGTTTATAAAAATAATAAATTAACATTAAATAACATTATTTTATAGAGGAAAAACAATTCATTTCATGTATACTATTTATTGTATTTATTACACTAATTTTGGTAATTTTGAATGTCCTAATGCATATTATATATTTAAACAATATTTATTTTATACCCAAATATTTTTTATAGTAAAAAATTATGTAAAATCTAACATTGGATTATTTCAACATTTTTACATCAAAAAAATATTTATTTAATCAAAATAATTATTTAAATATAATTATTTACACATTCAAATAAAAAACTCTAATTATTGGAATTTACATTTTTTGTCAATAATTACTAATTGGCATATATAAAAATTAAATTTGAATTCATAAAATAATATTTCCATTTATATTTAATAATTATAATTTAACTATAACATTTTATTAAAATCTAATTTATGTACAAATATTATTGAATTCTTCATAATGAGTGACTTTATTTAAACTATATATTTTGAAAAAAATACAATTTTTATTTCATCCTTAAAAAATATAATTGATAAAATTTTTGATATTTAATAATTATAAAGTTATTAAAGATAAAAAATACCATTATTTTATAAAAATACTAATGAATCTTACTATTATGGTCCATATTAATTTCCCTTTCGTATATCACTGAAATCTAAAAGGTTATTGTATTTGATTATATGATTTTCATTGGATTGTTAGACATACATGAGTTGGTCTATGATCTCAATTATATTGAATGTATCCCATTAATTATTTCTATAATGATTTAGTTGATGAATTTATATATGGGATTGATCAAAGTAAAATAGATATATAGTTATATTTGGAAAAGGCTCTAATAATTGGGCATCATAGGGTATGTTCATACTGGTTGAGGCCCTCACGTTGATTATTTGGGTCTATTAGATTTATCATAACCCTATATATAAATATAATTAAACCAATTTGTAAGATATAAACTATCAATAGTTATGATTATTAATCGTATTTTATGTCTATCATTATATAACTTATAATGGTCCAAACAACAATTTGGTAAAAAAAATTCTCAAATTTTATTTTGAATGGGTATGTTGTTCATTTATATGGAAAATATCATTATTAAAATTTTGGTTCATTAAAATTTTCTCCCAATAAAAAAACATAACCTCAAAATTATCATTTCATCATTAAAATATATCTAGGAAATTATTTTTCATATCATCTTCTAGATGCCCTGTTTTTTCCTAAAACGTGTTTCTCTCCCAACACACTTTGACCAAGTGAGTATCTATTTTTGTGGTACTATATATCCATGATATATAATCATCAATATATAATATTTGTATGATAGTTCATTTTTATACTGTACAACATATGGATTCCATACATGTGGGAGGGTCAAGTATATACTTTATCAATAATGATGCATCGAATCCAAGATGTACTTGAGACAGGTTGGGTGATTTTTCAAGTCAAGAGGATGCCACTATGATTCAATCAATGATATAAATGGTGCTAATGTCTCGTGTATTGATCATTTCAGTCTTCTCCTAACTCTTGAAATTCTCTTGTGTAGATATATAAATGAACACTTTATCTCTGACAACATTATAAAAGTCTCATCGAGGGTTATTCACTTATATTTTATTTTAACATTATCTGGATTTCATATGTCACTAAATGGTTCGAACCATCGATAAAATTTCATTTATAATATCATGTCCCATCAGATTCCCACCTAAAATTCATTCAAGCATATCAGATTCAGATACCACATCCTATATAGAGCCTTATAAGAATATATTTGAGTGAGATAATGTTAACTATATTCATATGAGATAACATTTAGGTGAATTTTTTGATACCAATGTTCATGTTAATTCATAAAACATGACCACATGATACCCTTTAGAGTTTTAATGGGGGTTCAAGACTAACCAACCCTTTGATGGTGATTATTATTTATGAAGACCAGTTAAGCATATAATGTTTTATACATGCATCGCTTAAAAATAGAGATAAAAATAAAATCATGATTTGATACAACCGTTAGTGGAACACTAGATAGTCTCAAAACTTCCCTCATATATACCATATTGAGTTAGTGAAAAGGTAAATTTTTCTTTATAAAATTGATGTGTGGTGACAATTTACAGTGATCGGGTGCTACCATGACGGTGTTATTCCTTTTAGGTGTCTTAGGGAGGCCTGTGATTAAATCAATGGTTATTGTTTCCTATTTTAATAGATATATAATTATGGTTCAATCATATACATATACATCTATGATTCCACATTTACTTATTTTCATCCAAGACTCGAGATAAAAATTGGGTAGTATTTGTCTTCATATTATCCCAGTAGAAGTTCTACATGAAATGTCTATAAAATATAGTGATTCCTAGATGAATATATATAATTATTATCTATATACATTGTCCATATTTTCCTGATTAATTTATACTTTTTAAAGGACACATATATATATTTTAAACCTTTTAAATTTATCTTTATAAAGTTTAGACAATAGAATATTTATTACCTTAATCTATATCACCTAATCATCATTATGAGACGACTTGATCCTCTCATGTATATATGGTTGAGAATTCATTTTTTATATATAGGATTAAAATCCTTTTATTAATCCTCTGTCTTTTCATAGTATTTCCATGAATATTGGATCCCTATAAATTCTCATAGTGGATATAGTGGCAAGATAATCTATATTTAGGTAATTCTCCACTTTTTTTCTTCCATTTATGTTATTAGATTGATAAGTTTTTAACATTGATCATCTATACCCAAACTCTTATATGCATATTAAGCTCCCTTTTCTGAAAATTTATGTGAGTCTTTTATGATCCATACATATTAAGAAAATATCTCTATTGATATAATGTCTAAAAATATTTTAGGGTAATATCACATTAAAATATTCTATATCATCTATTAGGAAATTATTCATATGGATGTTTAATTATTGGGGAGAATTTGTTATAAATTTTTCATCTTGCGGGATTACATATCATAGCCCTTTTTGGATGCATCACTTTATTTCACAATTCATACCATACTAGTGTGTAATGTGAGAGTATGTGTAGTGACATACCTCTTCATAATATCATTTAATAATTCATCACATATATCAATCTAGAAAAACATCACCCCTTTATATTTTTATTTGTTAGGGGGTTAACATTAGTGAGAAGTTTCTCACAGATCGATGATAGTAGAAATATAATCCTTCGAAACAACAGATTTCTATGATGGGGTTTGGTTTGGGACATAATTTCACTACAAATATATTTAAAGGATCCAAATATATCTTGTTTCCAGTGATAAGAGTCCCAAGTAATTTTACATTTTGTTGGTAAATAAATTGGATCTCAACCTATGGTTTACATTGAAATCTAAGGAATTATTAATGGATTACATTATCTTGTAATGGGAATGCCATCAAAGATTACATGTTACTCAAAATCAATCATTTTAGATATATATGAATTCTCAAGTAGAAATAATATAAATTATTTGGATGATGATACCAACATATATTCAGCATCCTTCTTTAAATTTTATATTATCTAAGGAAAAATTTGGATACATAGGGTGATCTCATTTTCTATATATTTTTTGGTTCTATATAAAAAATATAGTCAATGATTACAAAACATCAAATTCCACAAAAGGAATTTCCAAAATGATATTTTTCAAATTCATCCCAAAAAATTTAATTAGGATGAGTTATATGATGAGGATGAAATAATTGATCTAATTTTCATCTCCAATGATAACACAACATAATTATTTTCTAGTGGTGTTTGAGTAGTTCTACTACATATTTGTGATATGAAAAATGTGTAGAACCATGAATGATAATCCTTACTTTCACTATTTTATTATAGTTTTAATAATATACCTTATCCAAAATATACATAGGGATGATGAAATTTTTAAAAATTAAACACAGAAAATGGAAACCATTAACATCTATGTGATATCCCATAAATGAATTATATTCCCTTTCATTGGAATTTATATATTTAAATATATGTTATCTATGATTTATTTCCTAATATAAATTATTATGATCATTTTATCTATTCTTATACACTCCTAAATAAAATTGGAATTTACTAAACCATTTCCCTTGGGAGTGTCAATCAAGGTGTGCAACAAGTATCATTGTCATGAACTATGTGACAATCAATTCAAGATCAATGTGAACATTCAAGGTCATTATCCCTATGTATAACTATACCATATCCACATCTAAATATAGAATATATATAGGGATATAGTTTCATTGAATACACAAAATCTATACTTTACCATTATAAAATGAGGGTTTCCTATATTAACTATAATCTCGTAGGATTTCAAAAGATTTTTTTAATATTTATCCAAAAAAATAACTACAATTTTCTCATAATCAAATAATGATAACCTATATAGATAATAAACATCATTTCATGATTTAATAACTAATGATACACATAATACATCCCAAGAATATTCTGATGCCTAATTTTTATGGGACATTAGGTATATAACATGATAAAATAAAATATGGTCACATCAACGTTATTCTAAAATCTATGAATCATTTCCATAGTTTCCTTTGATCTCCCAAAATTTCATGGGATAACCAATAGATATAAATATGTAATTGTTGAGATATAAAGTACAGTAATTAAAAAAATTTACCATGCCATATTGAATTTTAAACCTGAGAATCCATAAGAATGTAAAGATCACTGATATTATATGGGAAACATAATCATGATCATTTATGATTGGTATACCTTGATAATATGATTGCAATATAGGAATGTGGGAAAAATACAAAACATGACACAAGACTAAGTCAATGAAAATTTCCATGACAACATCACATGGTGAAAATAATACAATATTGGATTATGTTAAATCCCTAATCCAATATTTAACATATCCAGAGAAAAAAATAATACCCTATACATGGGATGGATATTTAATGTTGGGATCACCCTCTACATTAATTGCATGTACATACATATTTATTCCTTTCTGATCATACCAAATATTGATAAAATTAATAAATTTTATCCCATGATAATGGAGGGTAATTTAAATACAATTAAGTCAAAAATATTTGAAATACATGTACATATAGGGGAATAAAATTGAGTTGAAAAGGATTTGGGTTTTCACTGGAATTTTTTTTCTGGAAAATCACATGATAATTTTGTCAGCAAAATGGGTTTACAAAATGATTCTTGAAATATAATGATATTTTAAATAGTATTTAATAAAATTTAAATACTAAGGATATAATTAGGAATGTTTAAAAACATATGAAAATAAGAAAAAATGGAAATCAAAATTAAAAATTCAATGAATTTTATATAATAAAGATGAGAAAGAGAAGAACCCTTAACTTGAGGGAACATTTCTGAATGCTTGGTATGACACTCTTAGGGACATGGGGTCACATTGATATGACTCTATAGAGGGAATCTGAAAGTTTCATTCTTATTAAATGGTTTTAAGTTAATATAAATGAGGGGTTTTATGTGTTTATATAGAAAATTCATCGAAATTATAAATTAATTTCAAAACACTAATTTTCGATTCAACATGATTAATTAATTAAAACAAAAAACAATATATATATCTTCCCAATGATTATAAAAAATTATAGATTTTATTATTATTAAATAATACTGAGGACCAAAATCATTAAAATATAAAACTTTATAATTTATTAATAAGATATGATTATAATGAATTTATATTTATACATTAAAGATAATGCATGATTTAGAGGATTGATTATAATTTTATAAAATATATAAAATAACTTCAAAAAAATTATTACAATGGGTAAACATAATTTTTCTATATATACATATAAGGCCCAAGCCTTAAACATTAAGCAATCTAGAGATGAGGGAATAATTTGACTTTAGTTCACAATGAGTATGATTTTAGGATTAATGCTTCATTGAATTAGGTCACACATAACCACATAAATATTATAAGTACAGACTTCTACTCAATACCAATTTGTTTCATAAATAAATCATTAAAAAATAATGAAGTCATCATTTCATGATTTAACTGTGTAATTTCTCCATGATCCCATCCTTGAGTATATTATTATGTATGACTTGTGAAAATAAATTATATCTTCATATGATAATAAATATCTCAATAAGAGAAACAAAATGATATAAATCTATCAGTTATGGGATAAAATGAAAAAATTAATACCTTATCATAATGTAACAATTTTTATCCCTAAGTAAAAGTAAATATAATTCACTGAATATAAGCTCATTCCTTACCCTTTTGGTAAAAAATTGATTAACATAAATCCTATAGAAAGAAACATATACATTATAAAGGTAACTTTGTACATAAACATACTTAAATGGAATAAGCATATTGTCGAATACCACACATATAACAAAATTGAATATCCATATATTCGATATTAATACCGAATACATTAGAGGTTGTAACATAACCACCTATCATTGGATTATCGTAGAACCACCCATCATTTGATTTACCACATAAACAATTTTCATTGGATTATCACATAACCATTTGTCAAATGTCCAAGTACCATTAAACAATAATAACACATAAAATATTGACAATATCAACATTTCACTAATAAATTTTAATTTGAAATAACATGAAATAAATTCATGATATTGAAATACTCAGTACATTTCAAACCCCCTTTTCAAAACCAAAACTCCAAAAAGGGAATAAGGGATTTAATTTCCTTTTAAAAACATTAAGTCTTAAAAAATAATCCAAATATCAAATAATGGTCATGGTGACAAAGAGGTAGTTATCGCCAAATATGTTAAAAACATCCCTTTAGTAATTTAATAAAATGCATCATAGAAAAAATATTCCATTTGAATAAAATTAAAATGAAAAGGGGTTTATTATACAACATATAAAATCAAGAGGTGTATATTATAAAAATGTGCCTCAATGAAAGGATATTGAGATGAAGTTTAATACCTTGAGTCCAACTTGTAATGTATTTCCCTGTTCATACTAAATAATAAACCTATATTACTTTATACATGATTTAGATCCTTTTTAATTTTTTATTATTATTTTTATATCACTTAATACCATTTTATATAAATTAGTTAATTATTTGAGTTCATATATATTGTTTTGTTGATATTTGGTTCTTGAGTAAAAAATGAATTTGTTATTATATAAATTATTCATGTATTCAAAAGTTAATCTTCCCCAAAATTATATTCATGATTTTAATATCATATATATACAGAATATATGTATTTATAATTGTGCATAACATTTTTAGATATTAAATGAAATTCATCATTCATGGAGACATCAGGCCACACGTACAAATGAATGCTACATTATTTTATTTTAAATACTAAATGAATAAATATAAATAGATATTAATGTATATTATAAATAAATTATTATATTTATGTCATTTATGTATCGTATGTTTAATAAAACCATCCTTTGTTTGTTCCATGTATAGCATGAATGAGTAATATCACTTAAAAGGGGAGGTAGTCCACACTTCCTCAAATGAAATTATTGTATTTACAAATCATGGAAATCATAAATGTATGTTGTAAATAAAAATTTCAGAATCATAGAGAAAATATAAATATAATTTATATCATATATAAATATAGTTCCATAATATTGTCTACCATGAGAGGTGATAGGGGAAAATCGAACAATGATCGTTTCTAGAGGCTGTGGTTCTCCATACACAAAAACAATATGTTCATATCATTTTGAGGGAGGTGTGTGTTATATTAGTTATAATGCTTCTTATTACAACATACTATAATATTTTGGATACTTTTATGGTTATTTAATAAATGAATAATAAGGTCATAGGTAGAGATGAATGAAAATAAACGAAAGGATCATAAAAGACATTACCTCTAAATAATTCAACATATTTTGATTTGAGAAAAAAGGATTTATTGAATTTACATCATCCCAAGTAAGGCTTCTAAGAAGAATTTACAGATGATGTGATGTTATTGGATATGATTTTTGATGATCCATGGGGAATGAGAGGTGTGATTAAATGGGTATTGGTTGGGGTCTTTAATAAGATGGAGGAGGGGAATTTAAGGGTAGTTTGAAATGTTAATTTATTATAAATTCAATTTCAATTCAAAATTGCCTAAAATACTTTTAATTAAATGATAAGATAAAATTGGTTTGAATACCAATCATAAAAAAAATTTAGGCATGATTTGAACATTTGTTTTATCATTAAAATTTTGTTTTAACCCTTATTTTATCCGGTTTAATGATACAGTGATACCACTTTATTTACACTTTGTGGGTCAATGAAATTACCAAATCGGATCAAATGACTCATAAAACATTTTATTTAAATATTTGGACTTATCTGAACCATTTGGATGAATCTTATTTTTTTATAAATTTAATATCATTTAATAAACTATTTTATATTTTCATTGATTAATTATGTAAATTTTGGAAACTATTCATACTTGACATTTTTAAAAACTCATAAAACCATATTCCTTCGAACCAAATGAAATAAATCAAAGATAATATGTAAATATAATCCATAAAATTCTATAATGACATCAAAAAAATTAAATGACATTTATTTTAATATTTTTAATATCATTTATTTGAATCCTTTATAAATGAATCATTCCCTTCATCATCATTGCTTCAAATTTAAATTTAGTAATTTAATGTATAAAAACTACAAATTAAATATTACGATTTATTAAATGTTTTTAAATTTCTAGAGAATATTTATAGTTGATGAAATAACTTTTGTAACTTCATATAAAAATTGTTTTATAAAATATATATGTTATATTATATTTCTGTTTACTTTAAATTAATTAATATAACATTTCATTATCACTCCCATGTGGATCATTGGGGTACATAAAAAGTCCCAATGATTCCCATGGTCATAAATACCTCATCGAATAATATAAGGATACAATTGAGGGCCATATTAATATTATTGAAACATTATTTTTTTCTCTTATTTACCAGATTTACCTTTTAACCATGGAAAATGAAATAATTACTCAACTTACTATTCATAATGTCTAAAAATAAAAGTTACCTATTTACTCAATTTGGACCATTTAATTCAAAATATGGAATCCATTTTACCATATTCCAAACAAATATTTGTATGAAATAAATTTGAAATTGTTTTTCAAAGTCAAAACCAAATAGCGTGTTTCTTAAAAAGTCAAAAATGTAAAAAGATTGACATCAGTATTTATCCAACATAAAATTGAAATTACATCCAATGAACATCATTACACTAAATTATTAATATATAATCCAATTACACATAAAAAATAAATTAATAATCGATGTATATAAATAAATTAGATGAAAATGATGTTTGGAATTAATATGCATCATATTTAACTATTTATAATAATACAAATTTTATCAGAAAATACGAAAATTTCATCAAAATTAAATTTTGATGTTCAGATTACAAATAAGATTTTTTTTGATAAAATTTAACATATAAGAGTGACAAAAACTATATATAAAAAGGGTTTTCCATCAAAAGGCAGTAAGAAAACCTTTTCAAATAATAGAGTATTTTGTGCTAAAATTGGACTCATTATCATTTTAAGCCTCTAAAATTTATTATATAAATGATTTTTTTTAAAACACATCTATAACTATATCATAGTTATTTCTTCTCATTCCCACAAATATAAAATCTCGTCATTAGTTACCATTTTATATAATAATAATATTTTTCTAATATTTATTGTTATAACTCAATTTTGTGTGAAACGTAAATTTTCAGAGAAACACATTGTGGCGTGTCGAGTATGCCATCATAAAAAGTGTCCTATTTAATGTAAAATTAATATATTATTTTAAAATATTAATAGTTATTAAAAAGTATTATTTTATCAATACCTTGGATGCTATATCATTCCCAACATTTGGTAATTAGGTCCATGTAATTTAATTAACTTATTAAAACAATTATGGTATTTATGTCTCATAACATTTTCATATTCTTTCGTTGCCTGAGGCATATTGTTTTCTAAAAAACCATTACCTTCATAATTGCCTTATTCCTTAATAATTTCTCTCTGAGGTCAAGAATCTATATAGGTTATTCCACTGAAGAAATTTTCTCAACCAATTGAACTACATCTTGACTCAAAATATGAGATGGATCCTGAAAATAATTTATTTACATTGAAAAATGAAATACATATTGTATCTAGGATAAACATGGAGGTAAAGCCACCTTGGAGGTGACTATCTGACTTTTCCATGATTTCATAGGGTCTAATGAACCTCATTTTGAACATTCCCGTTTTACCAAAACACATCACACTTTTCCATAGAGAAAAATTGAGAAATAAATTATCACCTACCTCTATTGAATGATCCTTTATCCGGTTATCGGCAAAACGTTTCTTCCTAATTTGTGCTGCCCTCATGTTCTTTTGAATAAGATGAATTTCTTTTCCATAAATTATATGAATTGGGGTCCCATCAACTTCATTTTACCTACATCATCCCAAAAAGATGGAGTTTGAAAACGCTTTCATTATAATGCTTCAAATGTTCCTGTCTGTATACTATAAGGAATAATGTTATTATAAGAAAACAAATCGAAAAAAAATTTCACCCTACATTCCACGGTGGACTATTGAACATGCATGGAGAATATCCTCCAATTTCAAAATTTTTCATTCTGACTGCCAATATGATTGATGGTGAAAATGTTTACTAAAATTTAATTCTGATTCCAATTACTTCTGAAGGCCTTTACAAATGTTATAAATTAACATCTTATCAATATCATATACAATGGATAGAAGAACACCATGTAATTTGACTATATATTTATATAAAATCAAGAAAGTTTATCTTGAGAATGTGTATCTCAAATTGGAAGAAAATGATAAGATTTAGTCAATCGATCAAAAATAACCCAAATTGATTTATTACCTAAATATTTTGTTGGTTACCCTACAAAAAATCCGTGGACACGTTTTCAAATTTTCAATCTGGCATTGAAAAATGACGAAGCAGCCCTTCTGGTAATTACTACTTTACCATAACATACTAAAAATCATACAATTTATAGTAAAGTAAGATATATCTCCATTCATTATATCCCACTATAAATACACCTGAATATCTCTTTACATATTTGTACTGCCATGATAACCAGAAAATGAAGAACTATGAGCTTCATAAAAAAATATCTTAAAATGTGAATCACTGTCACACATATTCTATTACCGAACCTCAAAACAAAATCATTATCAATGATAAATTCATGTAACATACCCTTTTATCCAATTATACCTTTTTTTAAAACTCATTGTCTTCTTTCAACACAATATTAATTCTTTATGATAGAGCTGATTTCACTACCACCTAAATCAAATTAAAGGAGTTACCTACACCCAGAACTTCCAATCCAAAACTCATCAATTAAGAAAAAAAGGATCGCATTCAAAATGTAGCATGGTTAATGTAGCATTACTCTTTCCACTCAAAGCGTAATACACTTAATTATCATTTCTCGGATGGTAATGGAGCATGCAATAATAATCGTTGATTAATTCTATCCAACTCATATATCTCATGTTTAATTGTTTTTATGTGAACTTATACTTAATTATTTTTTGATCAGTATATATTCCACCATTTACACCATACAAATGAAATCTCTAAATTTTAAATGCAAAATATATCAGATAACTTCAAATCATGTATAGGGTAATTTAACTCATGAGGTTTCTACTAACATGATGCATAATCAATTACCAGATATTTATGACTTAGGAAATAACCATGTATTTTAAATGATGAATCACTGTAGATAATAAATTCACCATTCCTGGAAGGCAACGGAAAAACTTGATAATTTACCAATATTATTTTTGGTTCATGAAGACAATCATCACATTGATTTTTCCAAATGATCCTTACTCTCTTATTTGTTATCTTAGTTATTGGGAAAGATAACTGAGTAATGTATTCAACAAACCATCAGTAATAACCCTATAACCCATGAAAATAATAAATTAATATCATATTGGTTGGTTTTAGACACTCTTAAAAAACTTTTGTTTTAAAAGAGTCAATGTTTATGCCATGTTTAGAAAAAATATTACCATGGAACAAAAAAAATTCAACCCAATTTCACTCTTAGTAAAAATTCAATATATTTTAATTTATTTTATATTTTAAAAAACAATAACTAAGTGACCTTCATGTTCTTCTAATGTTTTATAATATAACGAGATATCATCTATAAAAACAACAACAAACTGATCCAGAAAATGGTGAAAGACTCAATTCGTGATATTCATAAATACACATGGTGTATTAGAAACCCCAAAGGGAATAACTACATACTCATAATGCTCATATTTCATTTAGAATGAAATCATTGGAATATCATCCTCCTTCACCTTTTACTAATGGTACCCATACCTCAAATCAATCATCGAAAAATTATGAGCTCCCTGGAGCTGATCAAACCAATCATCTATATGAGGAAAAAAATAATTTTTCTAAATAGTGATGTTATTCATGGACGTGTAATAAATACACAGTCTCGTAGAACAATCTTTCTTTAAAAAAAATAAAAACAGACAACCACATGGTGATGATATAGGCCTAATTAAACCTTTATCATACAATTCATGCAAGTAAATTTTATTTCTACTAGTTCTATTTGAGATATTTGATAAGGGGATTAAGAAATAAATTTTTCATCTTGCACTAAATCAATAGTTAATTCATCTTCCTGAGTGGAAAAAATACTAGGAAATACATTAGGACAAATATAAATGAATTCACTCACTACTGGAATGTCCCAAATCAAAATTGAATCTTTCATTTCAACAATGTGAGCTATATAACATTAACTAAAATATTTAATCAATATTTCAGATTCTTGATATGTTTTCAAATGTATGAAATCATTGAATAAAACATTCGTGGATTTACATTCTATTTTAGCATGTTAAACTGAAATGAAATACATACCCGAAATGATATTAAATTCCACTATGGAATGTTTACAATGATTTGAAGGAAATATTATCCCTCTAATGACAATAAGAAAATAACTATAAATCATGGTTCTTTAATACTTCCACCAAGAGTTTTTACCAAATTTTCAATATCAATTTCATGAGGTTATATATCTAATTTTATTATAGAGCACTAGAAAATGAACAAATGTGAAGATCCAGAGCCAATAGAGTGTTGGAATATTTGGAAGAAATATGTATAATTATTGTAACCACTAAATTTTATGGTACCACATCAATAATTGTTGTTGAAAATGATTTTTCAATTCCATTCTTCTTTCTATCTTGCAGGATTCCACCCTGGGTAATCATCCTTGTACACACATTGGCATAATGTCCTATCTCAATGCAACTAAAGCATCTTACTGTTGGGTTTTGACGCCCTCTCTGATCATCTTTCGTACGGTTGTGAGTCATATATCTAGTCTTACCACATAATATGCACTTCCCATATATTAATAGACATTATATTGGATGATTTTTACCACACTTCTCACATGTTGGAATATGGTTACATACATACCAACTTATTTGTTGAATTCATTACCCTTTCCTTCAAACATGATTGCATCATTAAATTTCTCTCATTGAATACTTTCTCTTCATAAAACATTATTTCTACCATCCTTGTAAATCAGACTAGTTTTTCATAGGCTTTGAACTCATGTGATGCTAATGTCTTTCGATATTTCATCATCAATCTTGAGTAAAACCAATTTTTCTTAAAATCGATATGCTGGATAAAATTTGTGATGTACCTTGACAAACATGGGAAATTTTATTCATATAATGCCACAAAAACTTCCTCCATTTGCATCAATTACATGAATTGAATTTACATCCTATGTTGAATAACCTAAAGAATATATTTATCGAGGAATATATTCTCAAATGCATCACATTCCATGGAATCAATCACTTCACTTCCTTTGATATGTTTAATCATTGAACTCCACTAATCAGATTCACTTTCACAATGATAAACAAAAAGACTAACCATTTGATTTTCTGAACAACCCGTCACATCAAAAATATTTTCTAATTCTTTAATCCATCCTTCATATTTCATAGGGTTAGATTATCCTCTGAATGGTAGGGCAAATTGCCTCATGATATTCTCTATGATCTACATATGCCTCTGCGGTTGGTCCGGTTAATCACGTGCATGGACAATAAAACTATTTATAGCCGAAGTCAAATGATATATTACTACAAAAAATTATTCAGTTACAATTGTTTCCATCTTATTCTATTGATTTGGATGGATATTTCACTCTAGATTCCCTCCCAATGCAGCTTTAATGTTTCCACTACAGAAAAAAATTCATAATAAAGATATCTTAGAAGAAGAAATGTTGTAATCTTCGAAAGCTATATCATTTCATTTTGAACATAATGTATAAATATTTTATGGATATTTTATTAATAGTATTCTAACAGCTTAATTTATCTAAACTGACCTATGACACGAACTATTTGACCCCATGAATTTTTCAGTACTTATTCTCAGGAAAAGTCAATAATTTGACTTCTATTCAAATCCAAGATCTTTTAATGTAACGATGTTTAGATCATTAGGTCATAAGTTTTACATACCAACCTGAATAATAAAAATAGACACTTCTACTAACTATCCATTTTTTCATAAAACAAAAAACCTTTAATAAAGAAACATGGAATCCTTTCACGTTTTGATAGAATAACATTTAATTGCTCCTATACATGGATCAATTCACCATTATGTTCTGGGAAAACAATTTCTGAACAATATATGACTATAAAGGAATTAGTAAGGGATAAAAAATGATTGAAATATATTATTATTGGGATAACAAGAAAACCAATAATACATAATCATAATTAAATACTTATAAACTTTAAGAAGTAGTAAATATACTTCCTTGAATATATTCTCATTGATTAAAATTTTTTTATCCAAAATATTATTATAGAGACAATTGAGAAAAACATATATCATATAATGGTAACTTGGAACATAAAAATATTTAAATGGAATATTCAAACGACATATGTCCACACATATCACTAAATGAATAGCCATACATCCAACTCCCAAAACAAATGCATTGGAGGTTATAATGTATCCAACTATCCTAGGTTCATCAAAGAACCACCATTAATTTGGTTTATCACATAATAAATCTTCATTTCTTTATCAAGTAACCACCCTTCTTATATCAATGTACAATTATATAATCCTAACACATAAAATATTTAAAATATCAACATTTCACTACTAACATTTCTTTTTTAATATCAAGAATTAATTTCAATATATTAAAATACCAAATCCATTTAAAAAAAGTTTTGCAATACCAATGCAACAAAAAGGGAATAAGGGACTGATTTTCATTTTAAAATAATTAATGATTATATTGAAATCCAAATATTTTATAATGGTTACGGGGACAGAGTGGGCATTGTCACCACATATGTTAAAAATATTCCTTTTATATATTTTTTCAAAGACTTCATATAAAAATGATTCCCTTTGAATGAAATTATGATTCAATGGGGTTTATTACACACCGTATAAAAGGAGGATTATATTATCAAAATATGCCTTAATGAAAAGATATTGAGATGAATTCCCATACTTTGAGTCGGGTTCTTCGTGTATGTTCCTATATCATATTTAATAATAAACATTACCTATGTCATATATATCTCACGGGTTTAATAAAACCAACAATTATACGTTCCATCTATAATAGGAACGAGTCATACTACTTTGAGGGGGTGGTAGTCCACACTTCCATAAATGAAATTATCGTATTTACACATCTTGTAAAGCATAATGGTATGTTGTAAATAAAAATTGCATAATCATAGAGATAATATAAAAATAATATATATCATATATAAATATATTTCCATTATAATGGACTCCATGAGAGGTGATATGGGAAAATAAGACATTAATCATTTCATGAGGCAGTAGTTCACCGTACACAAAAAATAGTATGTTCATATCCATTGAATGGAGGTGAGAGTATGTGTAGTTTAAATACATCTCAAAAAGAAGTCCTATTATATTTATGATTCTTTAGCTTTTATGTAATCAAATGATAATAAAATATTTGGGTGTGAAGACAGATAATAAATGAAGGGAACTTCAGAGAAGACGTTACCTCTAAATAGAGTAACTTATTTTTATATGGGACAATATGCTTTATTTAGGTGCCTTCTACCCAAGGTAAGGATTATATGAGGAAATTATGGATTTGGGAGGTTATTTGTGAATAATTTATATGATCCAATGGGCTTGATAGGTGTGATAATGTGGGTAGAGTTGGTGGAATTTTATAACTTGGAGGACGGGCACATTAGAAATGTTTGAAATTTTAATTCATTATAAATTCAATTTCAATTTAAAATTTTCAAAACACATTTAGTTTAAAGATAAGATTATAATAGTTACAATTAACAGAATCCAATTGTGTTTAGACAACTTTTTAATATTTTTTTGTCATTATCGTTTAGGATTAAACCATATTTTTTCCTTTTTAATCTTATAGTGATATCAGGTTATTTACACATTGTGGGTTAATATAATTTACATATCATGTAAAACGACACATAATATAAGGCCCTAGCCTTAAAACTTACTTAATCTTGAGTTATTACAAGATTACACATTGAGGATCTTTTCGGGTTTAGAGTTTTAGAGAATTAGATCATAAAACATGCATTACATTCCACATATAAACAAAGTGGTTACATAAAGATAGTATTCTTATTTCCCATAAATGGGAACATATTTAAAATAAAACATTGATTATTTCTTGACACTTCCTTGACACTATCATCATATCATGTACCTTTCCCTTGACCTGTGAAAAACATTTCAAAAAAACTTGGGATGAGCATAAAAAGCTCATTATGGGTTATATAAAAAATATGGAAAGGAAAAATGAGTTCATATATACATAAGAATGAAATCATACTTTACCCATAAAACATAAGAACTTTAACATACCTCATAAAATCATGAAAAAATCATAGAAATCATAAGACATAAAGGTAACTTGAGGCATTCATAACATTCTTACGTAGGGAGTAACCCTCTTGGTTGCGTTTGGAATACCCATCACAATATATTCCCTAAATCTCTTTGAGGAAACCTTAACGTTTCACTCCTACGCATTACCCAATGCATTGGAGAGATATATCGGGCTCACCCCCCCTTAGTTTATCACGGTACCACCCTTCTTCATAATAATTCCCAAGAACCTCAACATAATCGTATCACATAAAGCATGCATAAAGGAAACATAACATTTCCACCTTTCAATCACAAGATATCAATACAACACATTGATATAAAAATATTATGAAAACCATTTTCAATACCAAAATAAAAGAAAATTATAACATGGTATTTCTTTTTGTTTTAAAAAATAATGTATGGCTTGTAGAGGAAGCCGGAACTCAAATAACGGTCACGGTGGCGAAGAAGTCGTTGTCGCCGCATACGTACGACAAAAACATTCCCTTTTGCCGTTTAGTAAAACTCTTCATATAAAAAAGATTCTGTTTGGATAAATTTGAAAGTCAATGGGGTTTATACACCATATAAAATAAGGTTGTGTATAAAACAAAATATGCCTCAATCAAAGGAGATTGTGACGAAGTCCCATACTATGGGTCCGACTTGACTCGATTGTTCTTTAATGTCCTGAATAATAAACATGAGTTAATTTCTACTTCTTTAAGAACCTTTTTAAAGTTTATTATTCCTTTTATATCACTTATTGCCATGTCATGAACACTATGTAATTATTTAAGTTAATAACGGTCGTTTTAACGATCGTTGATACTTGAGTCAAAAATAAACCCTTTACAATTTCATGTTGTTCATGTATCCATTATATACAGAATTATAATAATTATGTATATATCATATATATCCATTATATACATTCATTTATAATATTACATAATCATTTAGAAGTAAGAAATGAAATGCACCGTTCATGGAGACGGTAAGCCGTGCGTACGCATTAACGCTACTTTCATTTCTATTTCGTATTTTATAGAATGGAATCATAATTATATATAGGTATATTATAATTCCAGTATAATATCATATATAATATCATAGTTCCATCCTTTATACATCCCACATATGGTATTTAACGAATCAAATCACTTTGAGGGGGAGGTAGTCAGCACATTCTTAAATGAAGATATCGTGTTTACCCATAATGGAACCCATAAAGGTATGACCAAAATGAAAAAAACAGAAGATTAAGGAAAACATAAACATATTATATATCATATATAAATATAGTGACATCTTAATGGCCACCATTGAAGGTGTTAAAAGAATGTGGAACAATCATCGTTTCGGGAGGCATAAATTCACCATCCACGGAAACAATATGTTCGTTAACCATTAGATGTAGGTGTTTGTATGTGTAGCTCGAATCATTATTATTAAAACATCATAGTATATTGAGGATACTATAGTTGTTACAAAATAAAAGAATAAAAAGAGTTTAGGGGGTTGGAGAAGCAAAATAAAACAAAAGGACTCAAAAGAAGACATTACCTTAAAATCGGGTAACTCCCTTTGGTTTGAGCTCAAAGGCTTCCTTGGGAAGACTTCTTCCCAAAGTGAGGCTTCAATGTGTAAGAGAGGGATGTTGAGAGACAAAATGGATAGGTTTTCGCCGAGCCAAAGGCTTTGGGAGTGTGGGTAAGGAGGTAGAGTTGGGGGGCCTTTTATAAGAGGAGAGGAGGGGCACTCTTGGAATGTAAAGATAAGTTACATTATTTTAAAACGAGTTTCGGATTCAAAAGCTCCGACATTGATATAATTATAGTATATGGTGATATGGGTTATAAATCCACTCATCCAATTGGTTTTTTACATGTTTAGGTTTTAGATTTTACATTATCTTTCCATTTTAATTCAATCGTTAAATAATGAGGTCATCACTGCATCATCATGATGTCATAAATAATTTAATTTATTTAAAGTCTAAAAATTATAAAAAAAATACTATGATGTAGTAAATATTTTTTATCTTTCTAATGAATATTTATAGTCAAAAATATTATTTTTATAACCCCATATAAAAATTGTTTTAGTAACATAACTCATGCTTGTGTCATTTTTACTTTAACATCATATAAAAAGTTATTTATGTCATTTCCAAAACAAAGTGGCTCCATGGGGTCCCAAAGTTGACCCATGGCCTGTCTTGGTCGGCCATGACACAACCAATGAGTGTAGGACATGTGTAAAGCTCATCTCATACTATTAAAACATTATTTTTACCTTAAACTACATTAATTACCACTAATCGCGATTAAGAACTTAATAAATTACTATTCATCAAAAAATTATTTTAATCCCATTGAACCACATTTTACTTCTTAATGACAACCATATATGTCGGATTTTTGAAACTCAAAACACAATGATGGCAAAATTTCATTTAAATGGAAAAATCATTTTTTATAAGTACCACTTAGTGGTTTAACTATTCATCAAAAATTGATGTTTTTCAGAAAATTACCAAAAATTCACCCTAAGCTATATTTGATATTCCAAATTCAAAAATGAAGTCTATTTTAGAAAATTCAAAACATATAAGTCACATTAACTAATTTAATAATTAATTCCCGATGTCATGACAAAGAGCAGGTTTTTTTGAAACAATATCTATGAAAATATTGACACTAGTTTAAGTCCAAATTGGAATGGAAATTGATTCCAATGACCACCATTGGATTAAATGGTAAAAATATATTGTAATTTCAATTTAAAACCAATTCAAAAGATAATCTAATTGTATAAATAAATTAGATTAAAATGATCTTTTGAATTAAAATACAACATTTTACAATATTCATTAAAAAATGAACATTGTCAGAAAAATACCAAAAATTCACACAAAGTAAATTTTGATGTCCCAATAATAAAGAATAAGTTTATTTTGACAAACATAGCTTATAAAATTGTCAAAAGATATATTTATAAATGGTTTTCCATCAAATGGCAGTAAAACAATCCTTTAAAAAATATTAGTGTATTCCATGCTTAAGATTGGATTTATTTTCATTTTAAGCCTCCAAAACACTATCTAATTCATTAATAGTCATAGATAAAAAATATCAATTATTCATTATTTACTTGTGATGTTACATCCTTCCCCCCTTTAGAAAATTTCATCCCCGAAATTTATTTACTTATCAAATAAATGGGGGTACTTATCCCTCATTGAATTTTTATATTCCCTTGTTGCCTCTTCCATCATGTGGTTTTTCCACGAAACCATTACCTGATTAATCACCTTATTTTGTAACACTTTCTCAATGCGATCAAGAATCTAGACCGGTTGTTCCTCATAAGATAGGTTCTCTTCCAGCTGAACTACCTCTGGACTCAAAACATGAGATGGATCTGGCATATATTTTCTCAACATTAAATCGTGAAAAACATTGTGTACCTGAGATAAACTCGGAGGTAAAGCCACCTGGTAAGCAATGGATCCAACTCTCACCATAATTTCATATGGTCCAATGAACCTTGGACTCAACTTTCCATTCTTACCAAATCCCATCACACTTTTCAATGGGGATACTTTGAGAAAAACATGTTCACCTACCTCAAATAAGAGATCCTTCCTCCTGTTATCCGCATAACTCTTCTGCCTGCTGTGAGCTGTTCTCATGTGTTTCTGAATTAGCTGAACTTTTTCTACCATCTCTTCTACCAATTCTGGTCCCATCAACTTCCTTTCACCCACTTCATCCTAGAAAGCTGGAGTTCGACACCACTTCCCATATAATGCCTGAACTGGTGCCATCTGTATACTGGAATGAAAACCGTTATTATATGAAAATTATACCAAAGAAAGATATTGGTCCCAACTTCCCTGATAATCCATAGAACAAGCTCGTAGCATATCCTCCAAGGTATGAATTGTTCGTTCTGACTGCCCATCTGATTGAGGATGAAAAGCTATACTAAAATTTAATTCAGTACCCAACAACTTCTGAAGGCCTTTCCAAAAGTTAGAAGTGAACCTGGGATCACGATCAGATACAATGGAGAGAGGAACTCCATGTAACCTGACTATCTCTTTATGATACAAATGGGAATGTTGATCTAGGGAAAAAGTATCTCTTATAGTAAGGAAATGAGCAGGTTTTGTCAAGTGATCAACAAAAACCCAGATTGCATTATTACCTCGAGATGTCTTCGGTAATCCCACAACAAAGTCCATGGATATATTCTCCCATTTACACTATGGCACTGGTAAAGGCTGAAGCATCCCTTTCGGTAACTACCGCTCTGCTTTAACATGCTGACAAGTCAAACACTTCACAGTAAAATCAGCAATATCTCTTTTCATTCCATCCCACCAGTAATACTCTCGCAGATCACTATACATCTTAGTACTGCCAGGATGAACTGAAAACGGAGAACTATGAGCTTCACATAACAACTCTCTATTCAACTGTGAATCACAAGGCACACACAAACTCTTCCCAAATCTCAAAATGCAATCACTATCAATGTTGAATTCAGGCAACTTACCTTTATGAACCAGCTCTACCTTTTTCTGCAACTCACTGTCTTGCTTCTGTGCTTGCTTGATTCTATCTGATAAAGATGATCTCACTGATACCTGAAACAAAATAGAAGAACATCCTGCACCAACAACTTCTATGCCAAAGTTCATCAAATCCTTAACCAAAGTATCACGTTCCAAACACAACATTTCTAATGAAGCATTACTTTTTCGACTCAAAGAATCAGCCACTTTATTTGATTTTACCAGATGGTAATGAATTGTACAATCACAATCCTTGATTAATTCTATCCATCTCCTTTATCTCATGTTCAATTATTTCTGAGTGAATATATACTTTAAGCTTTTGTGATCGGTATATATTTCACACTTTACTCCATACAAATGATGCCTCTAAATTTTTAGAGCAAAAACAACAGAAGCTAATTCCAAATCATGTGTAGGGTAATTTACCTCATGAGTTTTCAAATGTCGTGAAGCATAAGGAATTACCTGATCATTCTACATTAGGATGCAACCAAGTCCATTCAATGAAGCATCACTGTAGATAACAAACTCACCATTCCTGGAAGGTAGTGCCAAAACTAGAGCATTCTCCAATCTTCTTTTCAATTCCTGAAAACAATCATAACATTCTTTTTCCCCGGTAAACATAACACCCTTCCGAGTTAGCATAGTCATTAGACTAGAAAACCGTGAAAAATTTCTAACAAACCTTCGGTAATATCCTTCCAAACCAAGGAAGCTACGAATCTCAGTTACATTTTTGGGTCTTGGACAGTCTTCCACAACTTTTGTTTTTGCAGGATCAACATTTTTCCCATCTTTAGAAACAATGTGACCATGGAAAGAAATTTTTTGCAACCAAAACTCACACTTTATGAATTTCCCATTAAATTTCTTTTCTTTAATGGTTTGCAAGATAACCCTTAAATTTCTTTCATGCTCCTCTTTACTTTTAGAAAACACCAAAATATCATCCATGAAAACCACCACAAACTTATCCAACAACTCATGGAAAATTCTATTCATTAAGTCCATGAATACAGTAGGTTCATTGGTTAGCCCAAAAGTCATTACTAAAAATTCATAATGGCCATATCTTGTACGGAACACGGTCTTCGGAACGTCTGCTTCCTTTACCTTCAGCTAATGGTACCCCGATCTCAAGTCAATCTTTGAAAAATACTGAGTTCCCTAGAGCTGATCAAACAAATCATCGATATGAGGCAAAGGACATTTGTTCTTAACAGTGATGTTATTCAAGGCTCTATAATCAATGCAAAGTTTCATCGAACCATCTATCTTTATAACAAATAATATAGGAGCACCCCATGATGATGTGCTAGGTCGAATGAAACCTTTCTCTAATAAATCTTGCAATTGTTCCTTCAACTCTAAAAGTTCAATTTGTGCCCTTCGATAAGGGGGTTTTGAAATTGGCTTAGCATCAAGAACTAAGTCAACAGTAAATTCAACTTCCCAACCTGGTATTATTCCAGGAAACTAATCAGGAAAATCATCAGGATACTCATTTACCACTGGCACATCATTAATCTGAACAGTTCATTTATTTTCAATGATGTGTGCAAGGTAACATTCATTTCCATCTTTTACAAGTTTCTCGGCCTCTTGATAAGTTATCAACAGTAAGGGTTCATTCTTGTACACAAACTGAAAGTCTTTCTGAAAAGAAAATTATTTAGCTCTACAGTCAATCTTAGCATGGTAAATAGAGAGCCAATCCATACCCAGGATAACATCAAACTCTACTAGAGGTAGAACAATAAGGTTTGCAAGTAGGTTTTTTCCACAGATAAGGATAGTAAGATTCTTATAAATTCTTTTTGACTCAACATTCCCCCTAGGTGTTTTTACCAAAAGTTCAGGAGTCATTTCTTGAGATGGTATTCCCATTTTACTAGAAAAGGTTTCAGAGATGAAAGAATGTGTAGACCCCGAATCAAACAACACACTGGAATAATCTAAAAAAACAAACAAAGTACCTAACACAACTTCATTTGATGGCCTGACATCTGCTGAAGTAGTTGCAAAGGATTTCACCACCCCTTTCTTCTTGTAGTCTAACTTCTTTACATCACTCAAACACTTTTCCGGACACTCATTTGCATAGTGACCCATCTCATTGCACTTAAAACATTTCACTAACTGTAAATCAAATTTGGTCTTACCTTCACCTTGATCCTTTTCAGTGAAATCACGAGCCTTATGTCCCATCTTACCACATCGGTAGCACTTTCCAGAATTCAGAAGACATTCCCCAGCATTCCTTTTGCCACATTTATCACAAACTGGAAACTTAGTTTTCTTACGATCAGACTTTTTTGAAGAATTCTTACCTTTCTCCTGCCACCTCGGTCTCTTCTTCTGTTGGTTGTTATTGAACACTTTATCATCGACAAACTCCATTTCCACCTTATCATCACATCGAACAAGCTTTTCATAACTTTTAAACTCATGAGAAGCTAATGCCCTACGATATTTTGGCCTTAATCCTGAGTAAAAACAATTTATTTTACTATCAAGGTCTCGGATAAAATTTGGAGCATACCTTGCCAATCGAGTGAACCTTTCTTCATAGGTAGCCACTGAGTCTTACTCTTTCCTCAATTCCAAGAATTGATTTTACTTCCTAAGTCCAAAAGCCTTAGGAAAATACTTCTCATGAAACATACCTTTCAATTCATCCCAGTCGAGAGCATAAATCTCATCAGCGTCCCAGATATTTTTAACCATCGACCACCACTGATATGCTTCACCCTCCAAACGGTAAATAGCAAGACTAACCTTTTGATAATCTGAACACCCCATGACATCAAAAATCTTCTCCAGTGCTTTAGTCCACCCTTCAGATAACACATGGTCAGATGATCCTCTGAATGATGGGGGTTGTTGCCTCATGAAATGTTCCACCACTAACATGTTCCTCTGCGGTTGATCTGGATGATCTCGTGTATGGATACCACCGCCATTTATCGCTTGAGTCAACAGCGCCATTACTGCAAAAACCTGTTCAGTTCAAATTCCGACCATCTCAGGATGCGGATTCGGAAGGTTATTTCCTTCTGTATGCCTTCCTAGCACTGCTTCCCTATTTCCTCTGCGGAGAACCATTCTGAACAAACATGTCTTAGATGAAGCGACATGGTAATCTTCAAATGCTATATCATTTCAAAAAAACATATTTTTGGATACACATTTAATAGAATTATAACTCCTAATGTTATCTAAACCGACCTCTGATACCAACTATAAGGCCCCAGCCTTAAAACTTACTTAATCTTGAGTTATTACAAGATTACACATTGAGGATCTTTTCGGGTTTAGATTTTTAGAAAATTATATCATAAAACTTGCATTACATTCCACATATAAACAAAGTGGTTACATAAAGATAGTATTCTTCTTTCCCATCAATGGAAATATATTTAAAATAAAACATGGATTATTTCTTGACACTTCCTTGACACTATCATCATATCATGTACATTTCCCTTGACCTGTGAAAAACATTTCAAAAAAACATGGGATGAGCATAAAAAGCTCAATATGGGTTATATAAAAAAAATATGGAAAGGAAACATGAGTTCATATATAAATAAGAATGAAATCATACTTTACCCATAAAACATAAGCACTTTAACATACCTCATCAAATCATTAATAAATCATAGAAATCATAAGATATAAAGGTAACTTGAGGCATTCATAACATTCTTACGTAGGGAGTAACCCTGTTGGTTACATTTGGAAAACCATCACAGTATATTCCCGAAATCTTTTTGGAGAAACCTTAACGTTTCACTCCTTCGCGTTACCCAATGCATTGGAGAGCTATATCGGGCTCACCCGCCCTTAGTTTATCACGGTACCACCCTTCTTCATTATAATGCCCAAGAACTTCAACATAATCGTATCACATAAAACATGCATAAAAGAAACATAACATTTCCACCTTTCAATCACAAGATATAAATACAACACATTGATATAAAAACATTATGAAAACCATTTTCAATACCAAAATAAAAGAAAATTATAACATAGTATTTCTTTTTCTTTTAAAAAATAAGGTATGTCTTGTAGAGGAAGGCAAAACTCAAATAACGGTCACGGTGGCGAAGAAGTCGTTGTCGCCGCATACGTACGACAAAAACATTCCATTTTGTCGTTTGGTAAAACTCTTGGTATAAAAAATGTTCTGTTTGGATAAACGTAAAAGTCAAAGGGGTTTATACACCATATAAAAGAAGGATGTGTATAAAACAAAATATGCCTCAATCAAAGGAGATTGTGACGAAGTCCCATACCTTGGGTCCGACTTGACTCGATCGTTCTTTAATGTCCTGAATAATAAACATGAGTTAATTTCTACTTTTTTAAGAACCTTTTTAAATTTTATTATTCCTTTTATATCACTTATTTCCATTTCATGAACACTATGTAATTATTTAAGTTAATAACGGTCGTTTTAACGATCATTGATACTTGAGTCAAAAATAAACCCTTCATAATTACATGTTGTTCATGTATCCATTATATCCATAATTATAATCATTATGTATATATCATATATATCCAGTATATACATGCATTTATAATATTACATAATCATTTAGAAGTATGAAATGAAATGCACCGTTCATGGAGACGGTAAGCCATACGTACGCATGAACGCTACTTTCATTTCTATTTCGTATTTTATAGAATGGAATCATAATGATATAAAGTTATATTAAAATTCCAGTATAATATCATATATAATATCATAGTTCCATCCTTTATACGTCCCATATATGGTATTTAAAGAATAAAATCACTTTGAGGGGGAGGTAGTCCGCACTTCCTTAAATGAAGATATCGCGTTTACCCATAATGGAAACCATAAAGGTATGACCAAAAAGAAAAAAACAGAAGCTTAAGGAAAACTTAATCATATTATATATCATATATAAATATAGTGACATCTTAATGGCCACCATTGAAGGTGTTAAAAGAATGTTGAACAATCATCGTTTCGGGAGGCATAAATTCACCATCCACGGAAACAATATGTTCATTAACCATTAGATGTAGGTGTGTGTATGTGTATCTTGAATCCTTATTATAACAACATCATAGTATATTTAGGATACTGGAGTTGTTACAAAATAAAATAATAAAAAGAGTTTAGGGGGTTGGTGAAGCAAAATAAAACAAAAGGACTCAAAAGAAGACATTACCTTAAAATAGGGTAACTCCCTTTGGTTTGAGCTCAAAGGCTTCCTTGGGAAGACTTCTGCCCACAGTTAGGCTTCAAGGAGTAAGATAGAGAAGTGGAGAGACAAAATGGGCAGGGGTTTGCTGAGCCAAAGGCTTTGGGAGTGTGGGTAAGGAGGTAGAGGTGTGGGCCTTTTATAAGAGGAGATGAGGGGCACTCTTGGAAAGTAAAGATAAGTTACTTTATTTTAAAATGAGTTTCAGATTCAAAAGGACCCACATTGATATAATTCTAGGATAAGGTGATAAGGATTCGATATCCACTTATCCGATTGGTTTTGGCCATGTTTAGGTTTTAGATTTTACATTATCATTCCATTTTATTTAAATCGTTAAATAATGTGGTCATCGCTGCATCATCATGATGTCATAAATAATTTAATTTATTTTAAGTCTAAAAATTATAAAAAAATACTATGAAGTAGTAAATCTTTTTGGTCTTTCAAATGAATATTTATAGTCAAAAATATGACTTTTATAACCCCATATAAAAATTTATTTAGTAACATAACTCATGTTTGTGTCATTTTTACTTTAACATTAAATAAAAAGTTATTTATGTCATTTCCCAACCAAGGTGGCTCCATGGGGTCCCCAAGTTGACCCATGGCTTGTCTTGGTCGGACATGACACAACCTATGAGGGTATGACATTTTCATGCTCATCTAATACTATTAAAACATTATTTTTTACCTTGAACTATACTAATTACCACTAATCGCGATTAAGAACTTAATAAGTTACTATTCACCAAAAAATTATTTTAATCCCATTGAACCACATTTTACTTCTTAATGACAACCATGTATGTCAGATTTTTGAAATTCAAAACACAATGATGGAAAAAATTCATTTAAACGGAAAAATCAGTTTTTTTAAGTACCACTTAGTGGTTTCACTATTCATCAAACATTGAAGTTTTTCAGAAAATTACCAAAAATTCACCCTAATCTATATTTGATATTCCAAATTCAAAAATGAATTCTATTTTACAAAATTCAAAACATATAAGTCACATTAACTAATTTAATAATTAATTCCCGCTGTCATGACAAATAGCGGGTTTTTTTTAAACAATATCTATGAAAAGATTGTTACTAGTTTACGTCCAATTTCAAAGTGAAATTGATTCCAATGACCACCATTGGATTAAATGGTAAAAATATATTGTAATTTCACTTCAAAACCAATTCAGAAGATAATATAATCATTTAAATAAATTAGATTAAAAAGATCTTTTGAATTAAAATACAACATTTTACAATATTCATTAGAAAATGAACATTGTCAGAAAAATACCAAAAATTCACACAAAGTAAATTTTGATGTCCCAATCATAAAGAATAAGTTTATTTTGACAAACATAGATTATAAAATTATCAAAATCTATATTTATAAATGGTTTGCCATCAAAAGGCAGTAAAACAATCCTTTAAAAATATTAGTGTATTCCATGATTAAGATTGGATTTATTTTCATTTTAAGCCGCTAAAACACTATATAATTAATTAATAGACATATATAAAAATATCTATTATTCATTACTTACTTGGAATGTTACACCTAAAAAGATATTTATGATATAATTTTACATATAATAACAATATTCCATAATATTATATTTTAATATATTAATATCATTTAATAAATTATTTTATATTTTAATTTATGAATTATGACAATTTTGGATGCAATTCATTCATGAATTTTTTACAAATTCATGAAGGCATGATTCCATAGAACCAAAGGAATTAAATCAAATTTAATATTTCAATATCACCTATAAAATCCATGTATGGTATCAAAATAATAAAATTACATTTATTTTTAATATTTATAATAACATTTATAGAATAAGTTTTTTAATTATTCAATCACTAAATCATCATTGTATCATAATTACATTCATATATTTAATGATTAAAATTTATAAATAAAATATCATGATGTGGGATATCATTTTATCTTTCTAATTACTACTTATAGTCAAATAGATCAGTTATAAAACCCAATATAATTTTTTTATTAGAATATATAAGTTTATGTTATATTTTTCTTTAGTTTATATTTATTTACATAACATGTCATTATCAATACCATGTGGATCCATGGGGCCCGTAAATCGACCCAAGGAATCCCATGGTCTGAAATATCTCATCTAATTTAATTAAATAAAATTAGTGTATATTTAATTTTATTATAATATTATTGTTTACTCTTATTTAGCAAATTTACCCTTTAAACATGGTAAGTAAAATAATTAATGAAGTTACTATTAATACTTTATAAAAATAAAAGGTAACTATTTAAAAAAATAATACATTGTGATTACAAATATGGAAAACATTTTACCAAATTATTGACACATAATTTGTTGAAATTAATTTAAAATTAACAATCGATGTCAATACCAAAAAGATTGTTTTTAAGGAGTAAAAACTATATAAATAATGACATGCGTTTATGTCCCATTTAAAAGTAAAATTAAATAAATTGACCAATATTGGATTAAATGATTAATATATAATCCAATTAAACACTAAAAAATTAAAAAAACTAATAAAACAAATATAATTTAATTACATGAAGATGATTTTTTGAACTAAATTTCAGTATTTTTCACTATTCATAAAAATATGTATTTTGTCCGAAAATTTAGCAAAACATCCTCCAAAGAATTTTTTTTTCTTATTATAAAGAATAAATTTATTTGTTCAAATTGAACTTATAAAAGTGACAAGAACTATATTTAAAAAAATTCTCCATTAAAATGTTATAAGACACCCTTTAAAAATATGAGACTATTTTATGCTTAAAATTTGATTCATTCCCATTTTAAACCTATAAAATTTCATTGATAAATATAAAAACATATAAAAAATATGTATAATCATAATGTAGTTATTTGTTTTCATTCCCGCTAATACAACGACTAGGCGTTGATTACCATTTAAAATAATAATAATATTATTCAATTATATTTTAGCACAACTCAATGTTGTGTGCAATGTATGATTTTGGAGAAACCCGTTGTTGTGTGTCGAGTACGCTATCTGAAAAAGTGTCCAATTTAATGTAAAATTAATATGTTCTTTGTAAATAATTATAGATATGAAAATGTATTATTCTATAAATACATGGGATGCTACAATAAGCACTAATTTTATTATTAAATAACTTTTGGAATTTTATGATGTCATAATTCATACTGTATATTTATAATATATTTAAATTTCAACCAAATAATATGATTTCTCATACATTTATAAAAAATCCATTTTTGGATAATTTACATCAAATTATTTCAAAAATAATATTTATTTTATCAAAATAATTTCATACATATGATAATTTAATAAATTATATCAAAATTCCCATTTATGGAATAATAACATGTTTTAACAATAATAGTTTTATATTCCATATAAAAATATTTTTTATTTTGTAAAATTATGTTATCGTTTTTATTTAGTAATCATTTTTTAGATACTCTTTTTAATAAAATAAAAATTATTTCAAAAAATTATTGAAATCATCAAAATGAGGGTGTTGATTGAGAATATTAATTTTCTAAAAATACTCTATTTATTTCATGAAGACAAATTTTTTTTCAAACATCTTTTTTTTCATTATTAATTTACAAAATATAATTACTTTCATTATTTTTTTTAAAAAAAATTCAAATTCTTAGGATCAACATATAACAAGCATTATTACAAAAGTAAATTCCCAAAGGGAATGGTGTGTGATGGTATTATTTTGATGGTGTGGTATGTAATACATCCTTTGGATCCAGATCTTTATAATCTTGAATACGCCATATAAATAATTTCTCTCATTCATTAGTTGTTGATTCCTATTATCCTCCAGGTTAAGGTAAATTCTTATTCATTATATCTCCCTCAAATGTTCTGATAAATGGGAATCATAGTGTATGATCATACTAGTCAAGGTCATCACTTTGATTGTCTTTTTCAATTGAATTTATCATAACCATACATATAAACATACCATATAACTAATATATAGAAGTAATAATATCAATAATTTTAGTGATTAAAATTATTTAAAATATTATGTTATAAAAAAATATACTTGTTCAATATGTATAGATGTTCATATGTTTTCAATAATTTGATATCCCAAAAGTGGATTTAACCAATTAAAAAGAAAATTCCATTTATAAATGACTAGTTCATTACATGTAATAATAGAAAAAAGGGGTTTTAGGATGACCATTGAGAAAATAATATATAGTGTTCTACATGTAATGTATATGGGTAGAAGAAGTATTGAAAATGTCTCAATCGAATAAGAATTTGATTTATGTGTGGAAAGTAAATTCATAAAGAATTTAATTTCCTATGAAAAAAATAGTTACATGGAGGGATAACAAGATCTTACAAAAATTATATGTAATTTTCAATATATTATGATTTATGAACATGTTTTTCATATAAGTGAATTACCTAATCCAAGTGTTAAATCCTAGACCATGGAAAGACACATACATTTTAAATTATTATTATGAAAGAATTTAAGTGTTTATATATTTTAATTACATAATATTTTATTATAATTGTTATACAAATGATAGTTTTGAAAAAATAACAATAAAAAATCTCTGTAATAATCCAAATTAGCTATTAATTAAGTATTTTAATACATATGTTATAAGATACCAATAATCTTGAAAATATATTTCCAGTTATGGATATATTTTTCCTAGACATAAGATGAATGGATTGATAACAACTAATATGCTCATTATGCTAGGTAAATAATTTATTATTGGAATAAAGAGACGGTTGACAATGATGTTGAAAAATAAATATTATTTTAAACCTTTTATTAATTATTGATTTTATAACAATGTGATTAATGCCTTCATTATTTATGTGTATTTTATTATTTGATTTATGGAATCTATTTAATAGATTATGATTTTATTTGTGGAATGTGAATTGTGGAAAATTATGAGGCATATATGTTTTTATTGATGATCAATAGTGAATCTTATTATAAATATTTTTTAAGAGAGTATATTATATAGTTATTCACATGTTTATTTTTTCACATTATGAGCTAGTTTATTTTGTTTAATGATAACTATTTGATCAAATATTTTGGTTATTTGGGTTTTGAATTTGTTCAGACATATTTTGGAAGAGTGTTGTGGATAACTATTTATATAATAGATAAGGTTAAACATTGGGGGTGTTATTAATGATGTTTTATATACATATTTATTATATTTATCCATAATAATAATATTGTAAACATATTGTTCAAATTTAATATGTAATTTAGGAATTCATTATTAGTATATCATTTCATGTTTTTATGATTATTTATATATTAGTTTTAATTATTCAAATATGAAAAATTCATCTGGAATATTTCTTCCTTAGAGTGATATTTTAAGTGTAAATTCATCTAACCAAAACCATATGATGAAACTATATAGAATAAATATAATTAATACATGAAATTATATTTTCTCAAGTTCACTCTCATGAAATTAATAAAATAACTCACCATTAGGCTAATGATCATGAAATAAAAATGATATGATTTTGCATACATTTAAACTAAATATATTGGGTTTCACCCCTCATTGATTTATGGTTTTATGGTAATTATATTTCTCATCTCAATGATCTCTATCCATCTTTGTGATATATTGGATGGTAGCTTTATCCTATATGTAAATATTATAACATTATACTAAAATTGTTATCTATGATCACAAGTGTGTGTTATTTCAATTACTTTTATCCTCCCAAATTCCCCTTATTATAATAAGTTGATTATACATCTATATTATATAGAATTTAAGTTATATTTTCATCAAATACTTCCCAATTGATACACAAGATCGAATTTTTGAGGTTCATTGAATTTAATTGTGCGGGGGAGAATGTAACAACGCAAAAATTTCTTAGGTTTGATAGTTTGAGTAATATTCTTCATATAGATTCATACTGATTGAGATATATTGTTATCATTTACTAATTTAAATGTGTTTTTTAATACCTAGATATTGAAATTTTTGGTATGAATATGTGTAACCAAATTTTAAATTATACGAATAATGGTGTTATTCAATTGAAACATACAGATCAATTCACAAAATATATGAATTCAATTTTTTGTGATGTCATTTTATGTTCCACTACTTGTAAAAAATACCATACCAATGGTTGAGAATCATTGGTATATATCTCCACGGAATTGGTATTTCTTATATATGTTGTTTGTACGGTCATTGGCTATTCTGGTGTTGGTATAAAACTCCGCCTAGACTCTTGGAAAACCCATTGGTATATTTCATAGGAAAAACCACTAAAAATTGTTTTTAATAACCAATGGTATATATAATTTAAAAATAAAATCTATTGTGGTTTTGATCCCAGTACCTCCCATTTATATTAAAATGACATGAGAAAATCTATGATGATTTTTGTGAATGTAATTATATATATATATATATATATATAAATTCAATAAATATATATTTGTATGTATTTAATGAAACTTGAAAAATGATCACATAAATAATATGGTTACCTATACCAATGATTATCAAAACCATTGGTGTAGACCTATAACAGTGATTCCCCTAAACATTGGTACTCGTACCCTAATTTTTGGAGCATATACCATAGATTATATAAAATATATTATTGTTTTGTAAAAATAGTTGGTATATGTTCTCAATAAATAAACTATAAAAATGATATTGGAATAACCTATAATTACCATTATTTTGATATGTAAAAAAAATTCAAGGTTAATTTAATTTTTTTTCATTTATTTCATGGGTCTTTTTTAAAACAGGGTTACAAAATGAATTCTCAAAAGTTGAAACACTTTAAAGAGATGTGTTATTTTTAAATAAATTTAATATAATTAATTTCAAAACAAAATAAATTTGAAATGAGTAAAATGGAAAATAACAATAATCACATTTTTTAATAATAATAATAATTTTATTTATTTATAAAAATATTATTCAGGTTAATATCTATATGTTTAAAATTTAATTTTATAATTAGATGACGTTTTTAGAATTTCCCTAAAGAGGTATCCTCCCTCACCCCCATATAGATCCTGATACCCCTCCCATGGCTGAACCCTCGTTGTATGACATACCTCCCTCATAACCATCGATCCTATCGAAATTATTCCCCAATTACCTCATGTTTCGCAATCGATTAGTCGAGGTAAGATTATCTCTCCAACACGTCTACATTAATTTGGATGTTTTTTTCTATTTCCTTACCCGTTTATATTATTTAGAACCCATGGTTAGGGTTGACCTGATTTTTGATATTTCTATCAGTTTCAGGGTTTGTGTAGGACATCCCGTGACTACAAAGTATGATTTCTGACATTCACTACAAAAGGAGATGAGTTTTGTTTTGTTTCGGGTCATTGCCACCATCTATGGTGAGGTATTACTCTTTCAAATTTATCTCATATAGTTTTATATGTATCATTAAGTGTTTCTGACTCCCTAATAATTTATCTATAGTGCATTGGACTACTACATGAGGTTTTAGATTGATTTTATTCGCCAAAACCAACAGAGATAACAATTTATACCTGTTGTTTGGTTTCACCATTAGTATATTACATCATTTGGGTGTTTTTAGGTAACTAATATGTATTTTATAGGGAATTGGACATTTCTATTTGATTTAGAGTCACCTTAGTCAAAGGCAACATACCTGTGTATTTATAGGCACACACACACACACATGTGTATAATAATAGGTTCCCTTTTATCTGTAAATGATTTCATAGAAATGAATATACACGTATGTGGCCTAGTGTAGCTATATATATATATATATTCATGCGTAGGATATTCGAGACATGTATATGTATATAATCAGAATTGAAAGGATCTCCATGTACATGATCATGTCCATGTAGGTGTGTGATCATGAGATAAGATACCTTATATGTATCTGAAGGTGAGTATTCTCAATGGGGGTAGCATCAACATCTATTTTGAAATCACCAAGAGATGAAATGATTGGTTTGGTTCCACCCTGAGGTTGGATCCCTATCAGTTTCTTTAATAAATGATTTTATTAAATTATTTACTTCCTGAAATTCATTTAGAAATTTATTTATGCCACTAGATTTTTAGAATATGTTTTTTTGTTCTGATAATTGTAAATTATTGACAAAAAATCAAGGTTTTTTAATGAAACCCCTCCAATGGAGGTGCACTGTGTACAAAAACACACAGTGATTTTTTTTTATTTCACATGCTTGGCATTGTAGCTTATGATCTCCCTAATTTCTTAATTTTATTTTCTAGATTTATGGAATTCTTGTACATGTCCCTTCTTAGTTTTTTCAAAATAAAATAAATTCCATTGAAATTTTTTGGATCAGCCAAGTAATAACTTAATTATGTGTCAAAACTATTAATTTTATTAACCAATGTGTGGGGTCTACACTCTTCTCCTTATATCATTGTTTTTTTTTCATGATGTTATTCCACTCTCCAAAAATTTTATATATTCCTTGTTATATCTTATTAAATTTTTTAGCTTATTATATCATGTTTTGTGGCCTTCTCATACATAGAAATCCATTTTGGGTGTTCAACTTGCCTCTTTGTGACCCCTTTGTTTATTGACAACTTAAATTGCATTTTTTCCTAATGAATTGAGTTGTGTTTTACCTTTGGGTGAGTTTGTGGTATCATTGAACAGTGTTTTAAATTAATAATATGATTTAGAAATTAGAATTTAACTATCTACAACACCTTCGAGAATGCATATTCCTAGTTCTTATTGTTTACCATTATGATTATGCTTGTTTGTGAATATCGTTTTTTTCCAAAGAGGAATCACATGGTTGAATAAAATATATGGTCCAAGTTGATAGCAAGAGACTTTGACACATTTCTTATGAAATATGCATAAAGGCCTGCCGACTCCATGTGACTCTTGTTTTATTTCTTTGTTAGGGCTTATTCCTTATTGTCATGCCTCTTTATCGAACACTCCTTTTTTAATGCTTATTACATTGGGATCTTAATTAGATCCTTGGTTAAATTTTTTGATAAATTCCTTATTTCGTGTTGATGTTTTTGATTTATTTAACTGATAACGTGAATTTAAATTGGCTCATAATGAAATTTTGATCACATGATATATGTATATGATTTCCTTGTGATTTATGAATGGTTTTTTTATTTCAAATGACCCTTGGAAACTATGGTTCACCAAATATGGTCTGAGTAATAACATGTGTTCGATATTAAGGAATCATTGATCGAATCCCATGCTAATGTGGTCATACCAAGACTCACCGGGGATGATTTTTTATTAGGATCTCTATGAAAGGGATCCCCTTATTATTCTATTACATTATTGGCCGATACTCGTTCCCTAATGGGAAACCGTGGATGGACCCATTAGAAAGATGACTATGATGTGCCTCAGGTGGTACTCAATCCCTTATGTTTCATACCCGATATGAACTCATTTATGCTGTACTGAGACGATATTGGGGCCATCAAAAGGACCTCTTGGGACAAGCTCGGTGGTATTAGACAGTTTGAATGGATTTACCAAAGAGATACAATAGGGACATGCTCAGACTCCACTACAAGATTTGATGATTTATTTTTTATACATTGATTGATTACATGGGTTAATTCCTTGTTCTATACTTGTTTCTTCTATTTATATTAGAGAATGTACATGTGACTATTTTCTCATTCCTATTAGCATACTTATGTGATGACATGTGAGTTAGACCCCAACCCAAATAACATGGTTGTGGGTCCACATCAATGAGTTTCATTGTCACCATTATCCTTATTACACATATTATGCTTGCAGAAGTTCATATATTATAATTTTTGGCTTATGATGAATCTTTTTGTATAGGATAGGTGTCTATTAGTTACCCAGACTATGTTGCTATTAAAAATTTCATAACATTCTACTTTTATTTTATAATGAATAATTATTAATTTATATTTCAATGTCTATATTTGGGTAGACATTGTGGATGGTATCCTACTGATATTTATACCCCATACTCTACTCGGGTAGACATTATACCTATATAGACCTTATAATTACATGATCTAGTTTGACTGTTGTATTTCTTTTACCTGGGAGTAAGGAGAAAATGATCGGGCTAGATCTCCCAATGCACGTAGAGAAAACCCATGGATATTTTTTGTCATTTATTTATTATTTTACTGTGCTTTAAATCATATCTTATTTTTTCTTTGAATTCATTTATTTATCATCACCATAAAAAGAAATAATTTGTTATATAATTAAGCATTGGCCACGTTTATTAAATTTTTAATTATTGTCATCCTATAATTTGTCAATTATTTAATATTGTTTCTATTGGTATGTTTTTTTATTATGAATCTTTTATATATTATATATTGTCACTTGTTTTTTATATTTTTATAGATGATGACATAGACTCCCCACATACACACCCTAGTCCCTCAGTACTAGTCATCAGGCTCTGTCACTAAGAGAGATATTGATGAAATGATATGGGACATTACAATGCGGTATCATAGAATTATATTCCATTATTTTGAGGTTTTTTTGTAATCATGATACTAGTAATGTATCAATTCATGGTTAATATCCCTTCCTGTGAATAATAACCTTGATCATAGTAAATGACTATACGGATAGGGATATGAATTTATGTTCATGATTTTTGATATTACAGTTGATATGACGTCACCTTAGATGATTGGTGAAATTTTCCATGCTTATGGATTTATAGTGTTTATGGTATTTTACCGTTATCCTATTATGGTAAGGATGAATCATTACATGAATAAATATTGTCACATTGGGATTCATATGTCATTCATTTTCCATTCCATGTAGCTAAATTCATCAGTTTCTTACTGATATGATTGAGTTCCTTGAGTTACATTCCTTGTTGTTCTATTTATTAGCAGGCATGTTTATATAACCTCCATAGGTTTAAATATTCCTTGATTTTATTCCAATAGAATTTCTTCCTTATGTTAATTGATTGTGTTAAAATAATAGTTCAGTTGTTATATAATGTATTTCATTGGAGAAATTTATTGGTTGCAATTAATTGTGAGATAAATGCCACCTGTAAGGTGTATGATAGCTTTATGGATTTATAGTTGTCCACCATTTTCAATGGACCGTTGAGAATATTCATGTTATATTATCAAGGGGTTTTAATTTAAAGGTATAGTAAATGAAACCATTGGTGGTGATCTTTATATAAACACTCTTGTAAGGGTAGTTTAATGTTTCTCACTAACTTACATTGTAATGGAAGCATGGTAATTTTTTGTGGGGTTTCATTCTTTTTAGAAATGACATACCTAGTGGAATATTGATCTTAGTGATTTTTATGTTGGTGCGAACTAGTTATAGGTTCATCAAATTTTCTTTTTTTAGAGGCTAACCAATATTCTGTAGCACCATTTGATATTAAATTCATTGATAAAATCCATGATATTCTTATTATATGGTGTTTTCATCCCTAATCAGACCCCCTTTCCTTCAGAAAGACATCCATGTTTATATGGGTGGTAATATCATTTTATTCATTTTATATGGGTATGATAATTGAGTAATATTTTTGTCTAGCTAGTTAGACATTCTATAAGCATGGTTAGTTTTCTGTTAGGTCGCGTGACACACTAATCATCTTATGTGATGGAAACATCATTTTGTTGAGTGCGATGGGGGTTCATCTCTGGATTGGAGTGACCTAGGAATAACTAAATTATGTTCTTACAAATTATTTGGATGGATTCCAATGACTCTTGTTTTTGAAAATGTTGATCGATTTGGTTTTACTCTTCACGATTTTTTTAATGTCTGATTTTTTTCGAAATCATTACCTGGAACACATTTGAATGGCTACTCTATTTATTAATTTTGGTGATTAGGAAACTCATGATATGGGTAGTTTCATGTGAGTTCTTTTAAATGAACGTACATTCGAGTAGATGGAACACAACCAAAGAGGACCATTATAGATTGGTCGGTCTAACATTAATGTTATGTGGCTTGTGATCATTAAATTTTATTGGTGATTTCTCAGAAACACGATATTGGAGTGGTTGGAAATGTCTGAAATGGTTTTTAAAATTCATTGGTTTTGGGTGGAATTTGGTAGTTAATATTAAATGATCTTAGGAATCCATGGGCATTAAAGGATCAATGATCAGTTAGTGACTGTGCTTCGATAGATGATGCCAAGATTAGTAAAATTCAAGTCGACAAGTTATGGTTTGTCTGGTTTTATTTATAGCTATTGGGTGTGTTTGACTAGAAACCATTTAATCCAGTTTTTTGTACTCATATAAATATATTATAATTCCACTATCTTAACATAATCCTTCATAAACTAAGAATTTTTTCATACAATATGATGTAGTTTGAATGCATTTTGGTAGATTTAGTGGCCTCCTAGTGTTTAACGATAAACACATGATTCTTATTGTTTCGTTGTTCGTATTGTGTGACCCTTGGATTATAATGTAAGAACACCTCAAATGGATAACATAACACCATAAAAATTATATCACTTGACCACCATGAAGAAGATTTTCTAGGATTATTCAATGTTCTGATGTGGGTTTCATTTCTTTGTAACAACATCCCACACGTGAACATGGAGTATAGACTACCACGTGTTAGTTCTTTTCACTATAGTCATTCCAATATATGGATATCATGAACATTTTATAAGGATAATTTATTCCTAATTCAGGTAAATTTAATAACTGTTAGGTATGTAGGATTAGGTGGACGTGTACATGGTGAATTTGAGATACCATGGAATAAGGGATCACTATTTAGTTTAAAAACATCTATTGTATATGTTGTGTGTCTTCTTGAACTGTTGTATAGTGTGGCTCGATTAGTTTCATATAATGATTAATCAAGATATCACAGAAGGATCGTTTATATCATATCGTTAGATGTAATGCACATGTTTTGTGTCTGCGACAGATTTTCAAGGATATTTTGATTGACATTGGATTTCAGGTCAATGGGGGAATCAACCAATATAACTATTTTCAAAATCATGCATGAACTATCACTAAAATTTATAAGAGCCTATATTGTAGAAAATTATGATGGTGGAAGGTGTGGTGGATTGGAATTTATCCCATTTATATCATTATAGCCTATGTTGGTTAGTAACATTAACCAAATATTAAACAATATGATATTGTCATAATTTCTCTAGCTATATAGGTTAAGGTGAGTGTCATCTCAGTGTTTCGGTTGGAAAATGAGAGTTGCCTCGGGCTTTTACAAAATAGGTTTTGTGTATTTTAGATTTTCTAAAAGCTTTATTGGATGTTGAGAAACACAAAACAACCGTTCGAATAAGGCTTTATAACCCCTATAGGCTCAGTGAAGTTTTTTTTGCCCACGTTTTTATTCTGAAAGACATGCTTAAAGATAGGAAGGTTGTAACATCTCGTATTATAAACCGGAAGAAACATTCATTTGGATTTTAATAATTTTTTCATTAATTGCATTGTCCATTTTAAATCTGGGTTTCAGAACGAATTTCTGAATGTTGAAACACATGAATGCGATGATTTCCATTTAATGAAATTATAATAAATTAATTTAAAATTATGATAAATGTCAAATTGGAAAAATAGAAATTAGAAAATATATATCTATTTATATAATAATTATAAAAAATTTAATATTATTGTTATTGATGTTATTATAATAATAATAATTATTAATATATTTATTATTAAGTATTAATTTTATTATTGGATTATTTTTTTTATAATGACCCTATGGAGGGATTCTCCCTATCTCCTCTGTAGATCATGCGACCCCCTCCTTCGGCCATGTCCAAGGAGTGCGATGCACCCCCCCTGACCACCACCTCTCCTCTCAATGGTTCTCTTTGATTCCTTCACTATTATCCGTTGATTATTCAAGGTATGATTTTATCCCCCAATATTCTCCACCAATTTGACGGGTCTTCTCTGTTTTGTTTCCAATTTAGGTTCTATCAAACCCTTAGTTAGGGATGACCTGATTTTCATTGTTTATTCTTGTTATAGGGAGTGAAAAAGACTTCGTCAATTGACATGGAACATTTTCCAATATTCACCATTTAAGGTGATATGTTTTGGATAGTTTTGGGTAATTATCGACATATGAGGTGAGGTTATACTCTTTTTGATTTGTGTCAACTAGTTTTATCTGCGTTCTACAAGTTTTTTTAATCCCTAATAATTTATATGTAGTGTATTGGACTAATTCATATGGTTTCAGTTTTATTTGGTTCACCATCACCATCTAGGGTAAATATTTCTAATCACTAATGTGTCTCTATTACCATATTGTTTCCTATGGGTTTTTAAGGATCCTAGTATTTAATTTGAAGTGCGCTGAAGCCTAATGTGTGGTTTAGAGTTTCCAGAGTCTAAAAACAATTACCTATGTATGCATAAGTAATTTTATATATGTATGTATGATCCCCCATCATGTGTGTATGCTTCCATGGTAGTGAATATACGTTAATAACACTATGTCTACCAATGTATTTATATATGGAAATCCATACGGAGGTGAGGGTTGATGGATATATGCCTATAATCATATATGTATGGATACCCTTTCACATGATCATGGATATGTGGGTGTGTGCATAATGGATATGTCACGACCAGTCCTTGGGGATTGTGTCGTGACTACCCCAAGCCCACCTTCCATAGGGCAGGGGCTGGAGACTGGCACCAAATCGTAATTCCTGATCAAAAGGGAAGGCATTACCTTCATAAAGCAAACAAACACACAGAGTAAGCAAGTAGAAGTAAACATTGGGTACAATAGTAAGTGCATAAAAGTAAGTGGGATAGAATACAAACCCAAACTGAAAGTAATGTACAACTGGAAAAAGATGTACATCAACTGAAAAGTAAATCCGCAATGTCAAGTCATCCACTGGAAGTCCCACCTGAAGGGTGGGTACAGATATTCCCCACAGCTCCACGGGTCCAGCCGTCCGCTCCGTGTATGTCCCGCCCTGTGGTCTACCTCCAGGTATCGTCTCGCTCCACCAGCCTCATCCGCGATCATCGCTGTCTATCATCTGCATCCAACACAACGTAGTGCGGGCATTTCCCTTGCAGGGGTGAGTATATGCTACTCAGTAGGGACCCCAAGACCCCCAAAGGTCTCCCATAACCCACAAAGGATAATCCACAAAGGAAAGATGCAATCACGAAGTAACATCTGACACTACATAGGTATATTCCCATACATATACCTATGTCATCAATTCCAGTTCAGCTCCAACATCTGAGACCAAGTACAACCCAGTCCACATATGAAAAACCTAACCCATTACACATAGGAATTCCCAACCCAATACACACATGAATGCACAACGTAATCCACAAAGGATATCAAGTCAATCTTATCGAAGATAAAATTGAATGTCAAGACACATCTCACACAGGTATTTTTCATTGTAAGATGATAGAGATGATCTGATGTAGCCACTGATTCATCTAAGCCATCAGACCCACACAGGATCGATATGTACTAACCCCCGCAATGACCCACATAAGAACTGACCCACACATGATCGTTATGTGTTGGCCCACACAGGACCGCTGAGCGCTGAGCTACATAGTATCTGATCCACATAGGATCGGTAGCACTAATCCACACAGGACTTCAAAGTGTTGTAGTCACCGCTGTCGAACCCACGGAGGATTTCTGTATAGTCATCATCGTCGTCACACTCGCAGCCAGCTATAGGGTTCCTGCACACAGCAAGCTCATTTGTGGAGGGTCCGCTCCACGATCCAAAGGGTATGATACATCATCTGACACGATGTCTGGAGTTGATGTATCCAAAAGTTCCGTATTGTCAATAAGAACACAACGTGACAGACGACGCGTCAATCGGACGCCTGGTCGGAGAGTTATTGGATTTTTCGTCCGAGGGGCCCTGTTGGGTTTTAATTCAAAACCAACCCGGTCATACTACAACTACTTCCAAACCTCTAGAGACGTAATACGAAAGGTCTGTCTCACTAATAGTAATCCATCAAAGTTTATGGCACGTCAATCGGACATCCAGAGCTCCAGTTATAAGCGTTTCTGCACTGAGGGCCTGGTTGGTTTCGTGTTCGAACCAACCCAGCTATACCCAATGTTCAAAGGAACCATGACTGTAATATAAAGAAATGACCGTCTCGATCCAAGGATCGCATCATAGCTGAAGGTGCGTCTATCGGAGGCCCGTAGCCCATGTTATGGGTGTTTGAACGGATCTGTCCAAAAATAGGGGGTTCAAGCCCAGTCTGACCCGGCACGATACAACCCCCCCCCCCCCCCCCCCCCATCGTGATGACATGAACAGGGTCTGGGTCTGGACCATTAGGGAGCGGCCCGGACAGGTGGGTGTGTCCCGGCCCGGCCTGGCATTCTCGTGTGGCCCGCATGGCCAGCTCGGTTGGCCGAGCTGAGCGGAACGGGGGGGGGGGCACTGCCCCCCAGATTGAGTAACCCCCCAACCCCCACATGGGGGCCGCTCTTCATTCCATCTGGGGGTTACGAAACCCTGGTCTCCACCCTGAAACGGCCTGCCCGATCCAGCCCGCCTATTACTGCCATCGCGGGACCGCTGCGGTCCCGCCCTCCTGCTCCGGCGGCTTGAGATTCCGTCAGCCGCAGCCCCATTCCGACCGCCATGGCCCCATTCCATCCGCGACCTCTTCTAGGTTCTACGGTGCAACGCCGTGGGTTGTTCGGCCTCAACGGTGCGACAGGACGACACCACACTTCTTCGCTCGTTCTTAATTGTTTCCGCACGGTGCAACGACACCACGTTGTCTTTTATTGTGTTGTAACAAGTTCAATCAACCAAAAAAGGGGGAGGATGGTCGGCCGTGTTCGTGCGGTCCAACCTCCTCTGGTTATTGCAATATCAGGCGGCCTAATTAGAAAATAATGAACAACGACGAAAGTATTCGTGAAGAATAAAATTAAACCCTACCTTGATAACGAGATGGTGTTCGAGGAGCGTCGTAGAAAGAGGCGTCATGGGGGAAGATGATCATCGGTGTCGCGGTACACGGCATCACATCTTCGATCTCCGAGGATGTTGTCTCTCACCGGCTACGGAGAGGGAAGAAGACGGTTAGACAAACTCCCCTTTGCGCTGACGGAGTTTTTCATTGATGGCTCGGTGTTCTTTGCGTTTTTCGACGAGGAAGAAGAACTTAAATACTTAGATCTTTCTTCCCCCAATCCTCTCTCGACAAGATAACCAAATTAAAATAAGGTCACCCCTTATATTAATTTTTTATTCCATGTTTTTAAAAATTAAAAATTTCAAAAACGAAACCACTTAATTAATTAATCTTATGTTGACAAATTAAATTGAGAGTTAAGGGGGTTAGGGAATAGGAAGATATGGGGGATCGTGTGGGTACCACCACCTTAATAACCTCACAGGGGAAGTTGGGTGGTTGTGGGCACCACCAACATGTTCCCATGAGAGAATTAAACTATCATGGATAAAATAAAATTGCACACAATTTATTTTACCTAACATTTAATTCCAAAATTTTTATCAATTCCTCCCGAGCAAAATCAACTCTAGTAATGGACTTCTTAAGCAATTATCGGTGCTACGGTTTCATTGGTGCCCTCATATTTTTATTCCGAGAACCAGTTAAAAAGTTTGGAAAACCCGCTCGTTCGTTCACTGATCGTACCCGAGCTAAATTTTGGAAAATTATTCCGGGCTCACCGGGCCTCGAAATTAGGTGCTGTCAGAAACTGCGTTCTTGTAAAATCCCAAAAAAAAATTAGAAAAAATTTCCTTAAATGTTATGGGTCTTTACATTACTCCCACCTTATGGCTTTACATCCCCGAAAAGATACATCATAAACTAGGGGAACAAAAGTGGGTATTGCGCACGTTTCTGAGCCTCCCGCTCCCAAGTGATCTCCTGGAGGTTCTCGTGCTACCATCTGATGAAAACTAGGGGAATCAACCATCCACGTAGGACCCGCTCCTGTTGATCCTCGATCTACACCGGTACCTCCACAAATATTTCCCCATCATCAATTTCTAGCTCCCCACAGTCGATGATATGCATCGGGTTGTGCACGTATCTCCTCAGCTGAGATACGTGAAAGACGTCATGCACCTGGTGCAACTGAGGTGGTAGTTCCAGGAGATAAGCCACCTCTCCAATCTTACTGATGACCTAGAATGGTCCGATGAAGCGCGAAGACAACTTTCCTCCTCGGCCAAATCTCTATAATCTATGTCGAGGTGAGATATGTAAGAAGACGTGGTCACCATCCTTGAACTCTAGTGGTCTCCGACTCCTTTCAGCATAAGTCTTCTTCCAGCTCTGAGTTGTCCTCATCCGCTCCTGGATGACCTATTCCTTCTCCATCGTGGCCTGGACTATCTCCGGTTCCACATGTGCTGACTCCCCAGGGTCTTTCCTGTACAACGGGGATCTGCATGGCCGGCCGTAAAACGCCTCGTATGGTGCCATCCCGATGGTGGAGTGGTGGCTATTGTTGTACTCAAACTCCACCAATAGTAGGTGATCCTCTTAGCTATGACCAAATTTGAGGACACATGCATGGAGCATGTCCTCGAGAGTCTGAATGGCCTTCTCCGTCTGACCATCTATTTGATGGTGAAAGGCGGTGCTCAGACGTTGCTGCGTCCAGAAAACCTCATGCAACCCCTTCCAAAGCTGGGAAATAAAGCGAGCATCTCAATCAGAGATGATAGATGATGGAGCACAATGAAGCTGTACAATCACCTGAACGTAGAGGCCTCCCATGCTCTCCACTATGCCCTGCTCTCTGATGGGTAAGAAGTGGGTCGTCTTGGTAAGTCGGTCGAAAATCACCCAAATGGAGTCGTGACCTCTGTTAGTGTGTGGAAGTTCAGTCACAAAGTCTATAGATAACTTGTCCCACTTCTACTCCGAGACCACAAAGGGTTGTACCAAGCCTGCATGTACCTGGTGCTCTACCTTCACCTGCTGGCAGGTGAGTCATCGAGAAACGAACTCCACTACAGTCTTTTTCATACCCGGCCACCAGTGCTATCATCTGAGGTCTTGGTACATCTTCACCTCTCCTGGATGTACCGCTAATGGGGAAGTGTGAAACTACCTCAGTACCTCCTCCTGTAATGAAACTGGTACCATGGTACATCCACTAAAAATGATTTCATGCTCTCCTCCCACAGAGAATCCGTCATGTGCCTATCTTGAGGATATCTGTGCACGCCACGTCTCACAGTCAACATCCCCACGTTGTGCCTCTTTGACCTACTGAAGAAGTGGATGAGTGACTGTGACTTACTGTAGAAAGGCTTCTCCATCACTATCCACGAAGGATATCTGCAAAGCGGCTAACTACTCTGTCACCTCCCCAATTAGCTGAATGCTCGTCCTCCTGCTGAGAGCATCGGCTACTACATTCACCTTTTCCAGTAGTATAGAATATCTTAAAGTAATAGTTTTGGAGGAACTCAAGACATTGCCGTTGTCTCAGTTTCATGTCCTTCTGTGAGAAGATGTACCTAAGAATCTGGTGGTCAGAATAGACTGTAAAGTGCTCGCCCATTATACGGTGTCACCACATCTTCAGTGCAAAGACCACTGCTGCTAACTCTAGTTCATGGGTAGCGTAGTTCTGCTCATGCTGCCTCAAGTGATGTGATCCATGGGCGATCAATGCCTACTCCTGCATCAGGACAGATCCGAGTCTTGTCCCTGATGTATCACAGTAAACTATGTACTCTACTCCCTCTTGCGGTAGCCTCAAGACAGGTGTGTTGGTCAATCACTGTCTCAGCTCCTGGAAGCTCTGCTGACATCTGTCTGACCACATGAACGGTTTCCCCTTCTTTTTCAAAGCTGAAAGTGGTGCCGAATCTATGGAGAAGTCTGGAAAAAATCTCCGGTAGTACCCAGCTGGTCCCAAGAAACTCCTCAACTCCGTCACGCTCCTGGGTGGCTCCCAAGCTAGCACTGCCTTGATCTTCGTAGGATCCACCGCAACTCCCGCCTCAGAAATGACATGTCCCAAGAAGTGGAACTCACATATCCAGAACTGACACTTTAATAGCTCACCATAAAGCTGGTGCTCTCAGTGTGTGTCCAGTACAACCCGCAAGTGGTAGGTGTGCTCTTCCTTAGTCTTCGAGTATATCAATGTGTCTTCAATGAAGACCATGTCAAATCAATCGAGGTAAGGATGAAAGATTCTGTTCATGAGGACCATGAACACTGCTGGAGCATTGGTTATGCTGAAAGGAGTAACCAAGAACTCATAGTGGCCATACCGACATCTGAAGGTCGTCATCTGCACGTCCTCATCCCGAACTATGAGCTGATGATAGCCTGACCTGAGGTCTATCTTCGAGAACCACCATGCTAGCTTGAGCTGATCGAAGAGGTCGTCGATCCTCGGTAGCGGGTACATGTTACTCACGGTCACATGGTTCAGGATATGATAATCGACACACAGTCGCAAGCTTCCGTTTGCCTTCTTGGCGAACAAAATCAGGGAAGCCCAGGGTGAAACACTAGGTCGGATGAATCCCTTACCCTGCAAGTCCTCTAGCAGTACCCGTAGCTCTTGAAACTTAGCGGGAGCAATCCAATATGCTGGGGTGGATATCGGGGCTATCCCGGGGTATAGGTCAATATAAAATTCTACCTCTCTATGATGAGGTAGTCCTGGAACGTCGTTAGAAAAAAACGTCCGCATACTGATCCACCACTACAGGTAAGCTCGGACTCCGCACGACAACATATCCTAGGATGAGGCAAGCCAACTGATGAGTGATGGGATGTCCTCTCCTCGGCGTGAGTCCATCCTGTGCTGCAAAGGCTCCCTTCTCACCGGTGAAGGTGAACCTGCTCCCATCGGTGCGAACACATTGCACCTTGCGCCTAATACAGTCAATCTGAGCATGGACTATAGATAACCAATCAATTCACATAATGACGTCGTAAGGCCTCGACGCCGCTACAAGAAGATCCCATCCGAAGCTCTCGCCTCCTAGAGTAACCTCACACTACCGTCACCAGTGATAAATCGTCGAGTCTGCCTCCGTAGAAGTCTCTAGCCATAATGATCGAGTCAACGGATCCGTCGGAATCTCCGAGCTCCGAACAAGGGCAGCGGCAATGAAAGAATGACTCGATCTTATGTCTATAAGAACTACAACAAGGTAGGAATATCCACAGATAGTACCTCGAATCATCTCGGGCACGTTGTGGTCATAGGCCTCCGCTGCCTGAAGTTATGTATGTCTCTACCCGCCAGCTCCCTGTGGTCGGGGTGGACCTCTTGGTGGTGGTGGTGGTAGAGCCTCAATGCGTCGCCCACCATATGCTACTGGGCCATCTCCTCTGCCTCATCCACCTGATCCCTGTGGACTGACACGATCGACCCTCTGCCTCTTCCTGGGTGGTCTCTCAACCATCTGATGCTTCTCTTCATTGTGGGTCGGGAAGTCATGAGCCATGTGGCCCTGCACGCCGCATGTGTAGCACTGTCTGCCTCTCGTAAGACTGGCTCTATGCTGTGTGCCCTGCACCTCTAAGCCAGTGTCCTGAGGTCGTCAGCCTGAGGGTCTGGTCTGCCTGGACCAATGTGTCATCCGTCGACTTCCAGCTACAGAAGACTCTTCTACGTCCCGCCCTGCGGTAGGTCTCGCTGCTGTTGTAGGCTCTGCAAGAAAACTCTTAATGATAATGGCTCACTCTAATACCCCTGCCTGTGTCGGAATGCTGAGGGAGATCAGTGATGCCCTGATCTCATGCCTCAATCCTTGCTCGAAGGTCCGAGCCCGGAAAAATGGGTCTCGTAACATTCCATCGAATAGCACGAGAGATAGGTAAATATCGTTGGGTACTGGGCGACCATCATGCTGCCCTACCGCAGCTGTAGAAGCTATTGGATGATCACAGCACGGAGGGTGGCTGGAACGAACTTCGAGCGGAAGAGTCTCTCAAAGTCCATCCAGAGGAGTGATGCCTCGTTGTGCACCTAGAGCATGAAGCTCCACCATCTGCCTGCTGCCGTGTGCAGGAGGCTCGCTATGAGGATCACTATGAGGTCAGCTGGTGTCCCCACTAACCTGAAAACTCTTACAACTAACTCCAGGCAATCCCCGGCTACCTGCAGGTCCGTCTCCCCATAGAACCTGGGCGGTCTCTGACGCTCAAACTTTTGCAGTGCACCAAGGCGACATGCACTCTCAGCGGCTGGGGATGGTAGCATCGATGGCTCGGCGGGTAGTGGTACTGTCGGTGCCTCCACAGTAATAGGGCCTTGCACCGAGGTCTCATCGCTCGGTGGGTTGTCGTCACGTACAAAACTCAGAACCCTAACTGGATACCATCGTGGGGCCATCTTAAAAAGAAACAGGTGTGCCAATGTTAATACAGTATACCTGGTGAGATGAAAGAAAGTAATCACAATGAAAACATGAAATGCAAATGCAATAAATGTTTTCATGCACTAAGTCGGAAATTAGAAGTCAGGGTCCTGGGGTACGGATAAATCGGCCGCCGCACCAACACTGGACTCCCTGGACTGATAACCACACTCAATACTCTTTACACTATTGCTTCACATAGAAAAAGATTAGAGTCCTGAGTTCTGCGGTAGAACCGAAATCCTCTGATACCAATTTGTCACGACCTGTCCTCGAGGCCCGTGTCATGACTACCCCAAGACCACCTTCCATAGGACAGGGTCTGGTGACTAGCACAAAGGTGTAATTCTTGATAAAAAGGGAAGGCATTGCCTTTATAAAGTAAACAAACTCACAGAATAAGCACGCAGAAGTAAACAATCGGTACAATAGTAAGTACAGAAAAGTAAGTGGGCCAGAATACGAACCCAAACTGAATGTAATGTACAACTGGAAAAAGATGTACAACAATAGAAAAGTAAAGCCACAACGTCGAGCCATCCACTGGAAGTCCCACATGATGGGTGGGTACATATAGTCCCCAAAGCTCCATGGGTCTAGCAGTCAGCTCCGTGTGCGTCCCGCCCTGTTGTCCACCTCCAGGTACCGTCTCCCACCATGAGCCTCATCTGCGATCAGCGCTATCTCTCATCTGCATCCAACACAATGTAGAACGGGAATTTCCCGTGCAGGGGTGAGTATACGCTACTCAATAGGGTCCCCGAGTCCCCCGAAGGTCTCCCAGAATCCTCAAAGGATAATCCAAAAGGAAAGATGCAATCACGAAGTAACATCCGACACTACATTGGTATATTCTCATACATAAACCTAAGTCATCAATTCCAGCTTGGCTCCAACATCTGAGCCCAAGTACAACCCAGTCCACACAAGAAAACATAACCCATTCCACATAGGAATTCACAAACCAATACACAAAGGAATGCACAATGTAATCCACACAGGATATCAAGTCAATCTTATAGAAGATAAGATTTATAGTCAACACTCAGCTCACATAGTTATACTTCTTCGTAAGACGATAAAGATGATAAGATGTAACCACTGATTCATCTAAGCCATCAGACCCACATAGGATCGATTGGTACTAACCCCCACAATGACCCACATAGGATCATTACGTACTATCCCCCGCAATGACCCACACAGGATCGATATGTGCTGGACCACACAGAACCGCTGAGCGCTGACCCACAAAGGATCCGATCCACACAGGATCGGTAGCACTAATCCACACAGGATCGCAGAGTGCTTTAGTCGTCGCTGTCAAACCCACGGAGGATTTCTGGACAATCATCATCGTCGTCTCAGTGGCAGCCAACACTAGGGTTCCCGCACACAACAAGCTTGTTTGGGGAGGGTCTGCTTCATGAGCCAAAGGGTCTGATTCATCAACTTGTAGGAAGTCCGAAGTTGAAGTATCCATAAGTTCTGTATCATCAACAGGAACTCAATGTGACAGATGACACGTCAATCAGATACCCAGTCTGAGAGTTATTGGCTTTTTCGTCCTAGGGGCCCGGTTGGTTTTAAAGTCAAAACCAACTAGGCCGTACTTCAACTGCGTCTAAACGTCGAGCGGAGTAATCCAAAAGGTCTGTCTCACTAAGATGAATCCAAAAAAGTTTAAGACACGTCAATCGGATTTCCGGAACTCATGTTATAAGCCTTTCCGCTCTGAGGCCCCGGTTGGTTTTGTGTTCGAACCAACCTGAATGTACCCAATGTTCTCATAAACCTTGAGTGTAATATACCAAAACGACCGTCTTGATCCAAGGATCACATCGCAGCTGACGATGCATAGATAAAATTTTTTCATCCCATGTTATGGGTTTTTAAACGGATCTTCCCGAAAATAGGGCGTTCGGGACCAGTCCGACCCGACCCGATACCCCCCCCCCCGGGTCGGCCAGAACTGGGTCCGGGTCTGGCCCGTTAGGGCGCGGCGCGGCCTGGGTGTGGCCTGGCCCGGCCGGGGCGGCCTTGCTCGGCCCTCACAGCCTGGTAGCCTGGCGCGCTCTGGTGGCCCGCGTGGCCATCTCGGCTGGCCGAGCTGAGCGGAACAGGGGTGGGCAGGCACTGTCCCCTGATTGAGTAACTGCGGCCCCCCAAGTGGGGGCTGCTCTTCGTTCAAGACGAGGGTTATGAACCCCAAGTCTCCCCCCTGAAATAGCAGGCCCGGTCCGGCCTACCGGTTTCTACCGCTGCGGGACCACCACGGTCCCTCCCTCCTACTTCGGCGATCAACAGTTCCAGCCACTGCTCCCCATACCTTGAAGGCCATAGGCCGCGGTCTTGTCTGATTGGCGCAGCGCGACGGCGCTGCGCCCCTCTGCCACGGCCTTATTCCGGCCACGAACTCTTCGAGGTTCTCTAGCATGGCGCGACAACGCCACGGCTTGTTCGGCCTCAACAGCGCGGCGCAACGGCGCCGTGATTCTTCACACATTCTTAATTGTTTCCACACGGTGCAACGACACCGCGATACCTTTTCTCGTTCCGTAACAAGTTCAATCAACCAAAAAAGGGGGAGGAGGGTCAGCCGTGTTCGTGCGGTCCGACCTCCTCTGGTTATTTCGATATCAGGCAGCCCAATTAGGAAATGATGAACGATGAAGAATGTATTCACGGAGAAGAAAATTAACCCCTACCTTGATAACGAGATTGTGTTCGAAGAGCGCCGCGGAAAGAGGCATTGCGAGGGAAGATGATCATCGGTGTCGCGGTACATGACGTCACGTCATCGATCTCTGAGGATGGCGTCTCTCACCAGCTGTGGAGAGGGAAGAATACGGTAAGACGAACTCCCCTTTCCAGTGACGGAGTTCATCATCAAAGGCTCGACGTTCTTCACATTCTTCAACGAGGAAGAAGAACATCAAGACTTAGATCTTTCTTCTACCAATCCTCTCTAAAAAATCTATCCAAATTAAAATAAGGTCACCCCTTATTTTAATTGTTTATGCCATGCTTTTCAAAATTACAAAATTCAAAAACGAAACCATTTAATTAATTAAACTTATGATGACAAATTAAATGGAGGGTTAAGGGGGTTAGGGAATATGAAGAGATGGGGGCTCGTGTGGGTTCCACCGCCCTCATAAACTCACATGGGATGTGGGGTGGTTGTGGGACCCACCAACAACTTACCATGATAGAATTAAACTATAATGGATAAATTAAATTTGCACACAATTTATTTCACCTAACATTTAATTCCCTAATTTTTAATAATTCCTCCTGAGCAAACACAACTCAGGTAAAGGTCTTCTTAAGCAATTACCAGCGCTGCGGTTTTATCGGTGCCCTCATATTTCGATTCCGAGCACAGGTTCAAAAGTTAGGAAAACTCGCTCGTTCGTTCACTGAACGCACCCAAGATAAATTTCAAAAAACTATTCCGGGCTCACCGGGCCTCGGAATCAGCTGCCGTCAAAAACTGCGTTCTTGTACAATCTTAAAGAAAATTTAGAAAAAATTTCCCTTGAATCTTATGGTTATTTACAGGATAGGTGTCCTTATAGGAATGTGAAGGTTTATAGGATTAGTTGGTGTAACATCATCTTCTAGTTATAAATTTCCATGAGCTGAAATGTTTTATTTGGTTCCTCCATTAACATGGGATCCTTATCCTTGCCTTTAATCTATGACTGAATTAAATTACTCGAATCAAGCACATCATTTGAATATTTATTTATGCTGCTAGATTTTTATAAAAAGTATATAGTGATGATAAATGGTTTTTATGATAAAAAATTTCTGGTTTTGAAATATATCCCCACCAACGGAGTTGCGCTGTCTACGAAAAATCATATTTATAGTTTATTTTGTATATTTTTCATTTTAGGAATTGTTTCATAAATTCATCAGTATTTCTTAATGCCTTTTAAATATTTTTTGGCATGACTATACATGGACATTTTTTGTTATTTCTAAATTATGTTTCATCATATAAAAAATGATAGACAAGACAAAGAAAATCCTAAGAGTGTAGCCCATATTTTAACTAGATTTACCTATATAGTTCATCAACCCTCTTCCCCTTACATAATGTTTTTCATGTACCATTTTTGTGATACTTATAGAAACCATCCAAGGATGGCTTATTATAACTTATTAAATGTTTTGGTTTGTTACATTAATTTTGAAACCTTTTCTTATGGATAAACTTGTTCGCTTTGTTCACCTTGACTCTTAGACATCCATTTATGTGTTCTGAATGTAAATGGTATTTTTTCCTAATTCCTTTAGATGACATTCACCGTTAGGAGAGTGTGTGGAACCATGGACTAATTTTATAAATTTATAACATGATATAAAAATGAAAATCAAACTATGGAATGGGCCTTCAAAAAAGAATATGACTAGTTATTATTATTTATCCTTGTTATTATTATTGTGTATGTATATTTTTTTTAAGAAAGTGGATTGGATTAGTATTATATAACACATGGTAAATCATGATTGCATGATACCTTCATATCTTATTGATGACATGTTGTTAAAGAAATGATATTGCAATCTGAATCTGGGATTTTTGTATTGATGTTTTCCATTAATGTTGTTATAGTATTTATGTATTGAATATCCATGGGATTTATGAATTAATGTTTTCCATTCAATGTTACTTGAACACCACACTTCAATTAACTTGGGCCATGTGAGAACCTGGGTTTCATATTAAGAACTAATTTATGGACTTTCTTGCTTGGGGGGTTATAACAAGACACATAGACGAAGCAGTGTTTTAGAATTACTAGGCAAGGGCTCCCCTAGGTTTTCTATTATACAATTCGGTGAGATATATTCCCTAAGGGTAACCTAGGATTGACTCATTATCATGATGGGTACACTAAGCATCGAGTGAAACATGGTCTAGTATGTGTGATACCCGAGACGGGATCATGGTTACAATTCCACAAGCAATACTTGGACCCTCTAATGGATCTCATTGGATGGGCTTAGTGTAATTGAATATTTTAGTGGATGTAACGTAGTGATACATCAGGAATGGGATCAGACACCACTATTGGATTTTATGGATTATTTTAAATGCAATGATTGATATCATGTGTTAATTTATTGTTCCATACTTGTTTTTTCTATTTATATTAGACCATGTACATGTGACTTTTCCCAATTCCTTATTATCAAACATATGTGTTTATATTTGAATTTGACCCCAATCCTAAGAAAAATCTTGGGGTGCACCTCTTTGAGATTACATGTTAATTTTTCCACGTGTACACATATTATTATTTCAAATGTATTTTGTTTTTAATATCTATCTAAAGTCAACGAAGGTGGTATGGGATGTGTGTTGAATAGGATCCCAAACCTTGTGTTGTTTATTTATTTTTTATAACATTGAATTTATTTTATATGTAACACTTCATTTTTTAGGTTTCATTGTCTGGATTTGGCTAGACACAGTTTTTGTCATCCTACTGTGATTTATATCTCACACCATACTTGGTTACCCTTAGAACGTGAGTTGACCTTATAATTTATCTAACAATGTTTAATGTTTTATTTCCCTTACTATCGAGTTACAAAGAATAGATCAAGTTAGATCTTATGACTATAAGAGAAATCACCCATGGGGATTTGTTTTCATTTCATTATTATTGTAATGTGTTCTAAAGCATGATGTATAATTTATTACATTAAGTTATGTATCATCACCATGACATGCATTCTTTTTTTATTAGTTGGAATTTGTCACATTTATTAAATTGTTAATTATTGTCATCTACTTCACTGACAATTATTTATTATTGTTTATAATAATATTTTTCTTGTTATGCATCTGCTATCTATTTTATATAGTTTAAAACAATAAATTCTATGATTTATGAGAGGATAATCTCCCCACATAAACACCATAGTCCCTTGCTTATAGTGAGTAGCCTCTTTCATTCGAGGAGATGTGCTTTTAAGAATGTGACCCATTGGTTCGACCACCGTCTTAGAGGTAAGCCGAGCCGGTATTTTACCAAACCATTTGTTTGAAATCTCTACAAGAGAAATATACCAATTGTTTTTGGAAAAACAATTCATTGGTATAATGTCTCTATAGTTGACATATACCAATGGTTTAGAAAATATGTTGGTATATGGACTCTAAAAGGAATCTATACAAACATATTTAGGGAAACCAATATTATATGGTATATATAACAATGTTTTTCTAAATAGTTTGTATATAAGAGTTGATATACATCTAGTTTCTTTTAGTTTTTGAAAACAAATTATCAAAAAAAATTCATTTTTTCATTCGGTTATTGTAAATTTTAATTAATATATACAACTATTCGAAAATTTATTTAATAATGAGAACAATATTTATTTTTTAAAAAAAAATCCAAAAAAATATATCATGAAAATATAGGTGTTACAAAAAATTATTGATTTTATAGTGAATGTGGGAAAATTTGATTTTCATATAATTTAATTTAATAAAGAATAAAATTTTAATGTTCCATCTATATTTTATTTATAACTGAAATTAAATATGATAAATTTGTAAAATAATAGTTCAATTATTTTTATATTAATCATTAGTATTGACAATTTCGATATATCATTTTTTTTTCTTAAAATAGATTTATTTTCGAAAAACAATTTCTCATTATGTTTTATTAATTTATGATAATGTTTAATTATTCCAATTATAGATCTCAACTAAATAAAAAAAGGATAACATCTTTTTAATTATTTTGTTTAAATATGGTAAACATGGCCCTTTTATTTAAGGTCATTAAATTAGTAAGAGTGGTATATATTTCTAGCCTTGATAATGGTAATCAAAGAATAATAGGGATCAAACTATGATATAAGGTCTCAAAAGAAATATAATATTTTTCTTTATTTCATTTTATCAGGTACATTTCACCACATCCATCCCAAATTAAAATATATATTATTTTGGGGACATATATCATTGATAAGGTCATTTATAATATTTTAGTCATTGAAAATTCCAAAATGTTACTCTCTTGGGTTATATATCTTATATATTTGTACATAGGGATAAACATAACTTTTAAATTAATATAAATATGTTTTTTTACCAAAATTAATTAATTTTATGTTTTTTTTATTTAAATTTTGTGTAATGGTGTAATTACTATAAAAACATATAGGATGATGTCGTGGTTTCTATGTAAGGACTTTTAAATCAATGTCAATGATTAAAAAAAACAAAAGTCATAATTTTTGGGATAATTAGTGTATAAAATGAACATTATGGGAAATAATAATGTATAATTTATGGTTAAATAGTGTATATTCAAATTATTTTTTATCTTGATTCCTATAAATTCACATTATGTAAATAATTTAAAATAATATTTAATGATATTTGGTGAAAAATAATTATTTATTTCAATATTTTAAAATAATAAAAATATAATAAAAGGAATTTATGGATGATAAATGATTTATATTTTCATCACTTGTACCTTTATGAGACAACTAATATAGTAAAATTAAAATTATAACCCTTTATGATCCCCAAAGTATTTTACTATAGTTCATGATAAATATTGTTGATAAGGGGATAGACCAAAATATATGAGTATGATTGAGATAAAAATAGTCACAAAAAAATTTATTTCATTATTTAAATAATATCATTTTAACATTTAAATATGACTAATTTTATGTTTTTTTCACAGAAAGGGGCGTAATGATCATTCAAAACATTAAAAAAATACAAGTCTTCCACTCTCATAAATTATAAATCACAACCTCCTCCCCTCACATATTCACTCTAATTGATTAAATTAGTTGCTAAAAACCATGTAAAAATATTATTTCAAAATCTGTATCCATGTTCTGGATGTTTTGGTCTTCTAAAAATAATTAATCAATAGTCTATATGAATATATCTAAATTAGGTTTCTCAATGATAAAGTAATCATATTAACTGATAACATTATTTTTCAATTAGACACTTGAAACATTCAATTATATAAAAAATTTAAAATATATAACAATTTTATTTACCAAATAATTGAGGTTAATTAGTTTATTTCCTAATATGTATACATTACCATTTCTAGTAAATTTTAAAACCCATCCTTCGGGTGTACAACATACTACATCTTCGCAAATTGTTGTAATTTTTCATCAATCACCACATAAAATGGATATTCATAGTTATGGAAATAATTAATAAATTTAATAATTAGGAAATAATATTTATTCCGTAAATTTAATATACCATATAATTATATACCCTTGTACAATTAAAAAATTCATACATTGTCCATGTGTATATATGACCTACAATATATACAATGTAAAGAAAATTTTGATCCCAGATCAATAATTCAATAATGATTCTAAAAACTGATATAGTGAATAAATATAAAATTCATAACAACAATATCAATATAGATATGATTAAATAATAAGTAATTCTAGTGAATTTTTTAATCCATTATAAAAAAATACAAGGAAGACCTAACCATTTAACAAATGAAACAATGAAAAAAATGAATGGTAATTGATGAATGAGTGATAAGATGTAAAAAGTGGATGACATATGTTATTATAAATTTTAATGTATATATTTATGAATCATAACTTTTTTAAAACCATTATACAATAGGTTAAATATAATTAATCTATTTTGAATAATGATATATGGGGTTTCATAACTCATTTTATATTCAATGGGTTATTCATCTATTTAGGTTTATATGTGATTCTGTGATTATGTGTGAAATTAACTCTGATTGAATTATTGTTTATTTAATCATTATTTATGTGGATTTAATGTTTTTACTCATAGTCATTTCATTAATTAATTCTAACTTTATAGTGATATGATCCTTGTAAGAAATTTATTATCAGTTTCTTCTCCATTTAGATATATTCGATATTATGTACATATATAATTATATATGTATTTTATAGGAAAAATATAATGTTTTTTACATGAATTTATATTTATTAAATATGATAATATTTTCGATTAATGTTTATGATTTCATGGGGTTACCATTTAAATGTTACTAATAAGTTTGAATTTATATTATAATCCCAATTTTTATGGGATCACTTATATTTTTATGATCAGCTAATTTTATAATCAACCCTTTATACAGTCCATATATTTTCATATACTATGGATATTTATGTGTTTTTAAGTCTATTCCAAAATTTCCTTTATTTGGAAATTTAATCATGTGAATAAATATTTCAATTAATGTTTAATAATTTATATATTTTATATATTGTATATTTCACTAATATGTCTACATTATTCAAACATAATTTACAAAAGCCAATTTTAATTAATTTATTTTTTAATGATATTTTTTGTTATCCTAGTTATTTATATAGTATTAAATTAATCATTATAATATGATTTAATTATTTATTTGTTTTACATTGATTAAAAAGCGTAAAATGTATTTTTTCAATGTATACATGATTAGTGTAAATTTCTTGAAAAATAACTATTTTATGATATTAAAATTAATATAAAACAATTAAATGGATATTCAAATAAAAATACATAATGATAAGTTATTTTAATTCTTTGGATCAATTTTATTCTATTCACTAACAAGAATGAATTTTTTAAAATGGCAATATTTCTAATTAAATGATGGCTATATTTTATGTCTTGTTAATTTTTTTTTAATTTTTTCATCTTAAAATTTTCACTTTATTGTGATCATTTTTCATTTTATAGTTAATTTATCATATTTATCCATATTATTTTAATCCTTGATTTCAAAATTTCATAAAATTTATACAATTTCTATATATTCACTCTTACTAGGAATGTTATATTTTTATTAGTGAGAACATGATATTATATATCCTTCATTAGAATTTAATATTTCATGATAATGAATATTGGTAATGAATTATGTTAATTATTCAAAAAATTTAAAATTAATTGGAGATGCAAAGACTAGGGTGACCTTGAAATATATATACCCTCAATTCATATATATATATATATCAAGAGAACAAATAGTCATCCAATCATTTCAAATGTGGTTCTGGTGTATACCTACCAATATGTAAACCATATATGAACAAAGAAATAATTGTAATGATATAATTATGTTTGAGATCATGACAAAGAACATTATTAATTTCATTCATCTAGTATATAGTTATTGTTATTAATGATATAATTTCATTTTCATTTTATATGGATTCATTTTGTGTTAATGTAATTGAATATCATTGATTTTTCTGAGTTATATATAACTCCATTTTTATTATTCCTTATTTACGTATGATATGATCCATTTTACATAAACCTTACTATTCCATAGATCTCATAATTTATTCCTTTATCCCTAACATAAATAAAGAATCCACAAATGATATCATGGATGCGCCATGATTAGTTTTACAAATGCTTTTATAATTTATTAGAAATGTAAATTTGGAAAAATTATTGCATCTTGTAGTTTATGGATACTAATAGTAATAATTTCTTTTGATGTGATACGTTTTATCATATGAAAATTTAATTAATTAGATAATGAAATTGGTTAATAAGGGATGGGGTTGGTACAATGATCATCCATGTTCTCTACATGATGATGGTTTTGATGATCCCCTCTATCCATGTACTTAAATGATTTTAAAACTCAATATCTATTATAGTTTTGGAATATGGGATATTAAATACAAGTGGTATGTACCTGAAACAATTAGATTCATATTTAATATTGTTCTAAATATAGATAAGTGCAATATGTAGAGACTTTTTTATTTTCATTAATAATTTTTATCGGGGAAAAAATATATATATATGGTAATACATATCTATCTAAATACAAAAGTGTTTTCATGAAACAACTATTAATATTATAGTTTAATTTATATTTCCATTTAATGTTATAAAGTATAAATTTTATAAAGAAATTTATTTTATTAATGTCTTATAAAATCATTACATATATCCCATGTTTTATTAATCTGATTTTTGGTAATCAAAAATTACTATCAAAAATCATTTAATGTGGTTCTATAGAAATTAGAAAGTGAAGATAAATCATTAGGATAATCCATTATGCACTTTAAATTCTTGTTTATTTTTTTGACATGACTATCTAAAATTTTATGATTATTTATTTCATAATAATAATGGTTTCTCAAAGGAATTAATTTTTATATTTATAGAGTATACTTATGTGGATATTTTTATATATATTTGGTTTCAAGATCTGAAGAATATAAATGGAGTTTTTAATAAAAAATTAAAGTATAAATTTCATAATATTGGAAAAGATAATCATTTTAATGATTCAATGTTAATGGAAATCAATTAATTTAAAAATTTTATAATAATCATGTTTTATCAGAACGATGAACATGTGGTGTAATGTCCCAGACCTCTCTGGTCCATTACATTGTTGAATTCTGGTGTTGGAGGTGTTCCAGAAGGTCAAGGTGACTTATCCCCAACACTTTGATGAATTTCTATTTCTGTGAACAGTGTTTCCAGAACAGTAACCTTCTAACTGTGACCTTCCAACTATAGACTTTAACAGTGTTTCCAGAACTATAACCTTCTAACTGTGACCTTCCAACTATAGACTAGAACAGTAATTACAGAACAGAAACCTTTTAACTGTGACCTTCCAACTGTAGACATGAACAGTGTTTCCATAACATTAACCTCTTAACTGTGACCTTCCAACAATAGACTTGAACAATGTTTCCAGAACAGTAACCTTCTAACTGTGACCTTACAACTGTAGACTTGAACAGTGTTTCCAAAAAAGTAACCTTCTAACTATGACCTTCCAACAATAGACTTAAACAGTGTTTCCAGAACAATAACCTTCTAACTGTGACCTTCCAACTATAGACTTGAACAGTGTTTCCAGAATAGTAACCTTATAACTGTGAGCTTCCAACTGTAGACTTGAACAATGTTTCCAAAATGATAACCTTCTAACTGTGACCTTCCAACTGTAGACTTGAACAATGTTTCCAGAACAGGATCCTTCTAACTATGACCTTCCAACTGTAGACTTTAAAAGTGTTTCCAGAACAGTGAGGTATAACGGTGACCTTTTCTTTCCTTTGCAAAATTTTGAGTGTGTGAATAGTGTTTCCAACGTCTTACAATTTCGCCCCTTTGACGTTTCCTTTGACGTAAAATACATTTAAAGACTTGTTTTAAGGATTCTAAAGGCTGATTCAACTGCCATAAATCCTATATTAATTATTCCTATGGCTCAGGATCTTTTACTTGGTCAAACCGTGTGGGTTAATGCGATCCTCTTTTAATGGAGAATTAAATGTATCTTAAACTGTCGCCCATTAAATCTTCAAAAGGGACGAGATATCATTCTCCCTTGTTCTTCCTCTTTGTTGTCAGCTATGAGATGATAGAACCTTCAAATACTTCACGTAGGAGTTTCACAATCAAACTTTACTCCTAGGATTGGTTCTGCTCTGTTTTGATGCATCTGAGTTGTATCGATCAATCTTCCATATAAGGTATGTTGTATAATCATTAATTGGGGTTAATTTTCTCATTTTCTCCTTTCCATATTATAGCATGTAATATCCATACTTATAATGGGGTTTTCTTTAGGTTTGGTTGGTGTTGTCGTACTGTGGCATCTTTGGGTGGATGCAGTTGTCGCGAGAGGAGGATTGTGACCCATTGTGTGGATAAAGAACGTCAAGAAATATTAAGGTAGGGGATTCATGGATTCTCTAATTCTATATGTTCAATCATAGAATTAGCAAGATTTATCCATTTGGATCACAATGAAATTGACCCAATTAAATACATGAACCAGATTAAAAGAATTGGTTGATCGCATGTTGTTTCTTTGTACCGTGATTACGGTTTGCCTCATGTTTTCCTAGATAGAGTGATATCAATAATTTCATTGATTTTTTGTTCTTTCATGATGGAAATTGATAATGAACATAAATCCAGAAATAACTTTTAATTATTTCGCTAAAGATAAAGAGGCATGTAAATGAATCTGGTTGATATCGTTGTTATTGTTGTTCTAATTTGATGTTAATCAAGTTAGGGAGGTAATCATGGTTGTTTAATTTTGATAGATTACTGATTAGGTCTCCCGTAATTGGAACCTACGAATAAAAAATCTTTTAATTCAATATGGATTAAAGAACAGATTGTGTGACAATTTCGTAAAGGGTTCTGAGTTACCCTCTTGATTGTTTAAGGGTCAAGATCTCATTGATGTGATGTTGTGTTTTCTTGCTACTTGTGATGTGATGTGAGCCTGGATGGCTGTTGTGATATGTGGAGGAAAGGGGACTTGTGGTTGTGGCAGGGGATGACGCCTAGGGTGGCGAGATGCATCAGATTATTCATGTGGGTGTCGGGGAGGACACCACAGATGATGGTATGGGATGGATGTGATGGCTGGATGATGGTGATTTTGTTTGGTTTTATTATCTTCTTTACTTTCCCCACTGCTCAAGGCAGTTGTTCTTGCTTACCCCCTTCCAAAGGAGGTGAAGACACGTGGGGTACGCCACTTGCTTTCCGTGTTTAGCCTCTCGAGGTAGAATGGGTCTATGCTCTTGCTATATGCGGAAAAGACTCGACGGGTAGTATATCTACTAACTGTGTTGAGCCCCCTTTGTTTTTAGTAGCATAAGATGCCTTTATATAATTCCTGGTAATATGAGAAAGTAATTCTATAATGAATTTTTGATTAAATGGTGATAATCCAATGGGAAGGAGATACTAGAATTTCAAGGTGATGTGAATCTTAAAAGGAGTAGTTGATTTTGAATGTGATGCCAATTCAGTTTAATGTGGAATTGTTCATGGTGAATTAATGTTTGAAGAAATAATTAACATACAGTAGAATTGATAAAATTAGAATGGAGTTATCTTATAAAGATCTTCAAATGTTTGTGTACTTATTGGATACCTAGTCTTAGAAGTAGCAGCATGGAGTCTGAGAGACGTTAGCTGCAGTTGTATCTAAGACTATGTAATGCCCATAATGAGAATTTGAGATATATATATATTATTTACTTTTTGTGTTTCTATAAGCATTTCCACCCTGTCGGTAAGGCAAACTGACACCCCGGGGATTCTGAGCCCTGGGGGGTGTTTTCCCCAACATTATGATGGGAGGTCGAATGTCTGACTACCCCCTTTGGCCCCACTCTCTTCTCTTGGTAGATACATGTGCCAACAAGAACACCAGTTAGTTTCCCCATATATATTTGTAGAGGGATGTAATGGCTTGTGGTTATTTCACACACATATATTCTGGATATAGTATCCTATGGACTACTATAGGTGTAACATGTATAGGCTGTGATGGCTTGAGGATCCCTACTCGGTGTATGGGCTATAATGGCTTGAGGTATAATAACTGATGTATGATACACATTATGTGGGTTGTGGTGGCTCCAGGAATGTACCTGGTTACTTTTGGTTGTGAGGATGTTGTGGTGCTTTGCCCAAGTGTCTGTGGGCAAGGCTTTGTGGTGCACGAGGTATAGATTGTGGAGCTTCGCCCAGGTGTCTACGGGCAAGCCCTTGGAGAGATATGCACATGACGTATGTCGTTGGGGAAAAGCAGAAAACCAGTGGGGAATTAGTAGCGGGTTACCCATTATATTCATTACTATATGCTATATTCTTGTATGTGTTACTTTGATAGAGTATCCATGGTGAGTTTTGGAACTTATTATACATGTTTAGGTGACGAGTTAGTTTCACTTGTTGTTCACTGGGATTTAGCACGCATTCTTTACTTTTTCTCGAGTGTCTTGGGGAGGATCCTACTGAGTATACTATTATACTCACCCTAAGTATATATAAACCGTTTTTCAGGTCACATGGAGTAATTTGGAGATCAAGATGGTTACTACTAGCTTGTGGTCGGAGGAGCTGTTCGGGCTTGTGGTTGCTGCCGTTTTTCATTCTTTTGGGTACTTTTAGTTTCCCCTTTCAGATGTTTTACTTTTTGAATGAAATTTCATATATGTATTTGTGTTTCTTTTATATTTTAGTTATGATTTGGAGTTGATTGGTGCCTATATTATCTATCACTTCTGCATGTGTTCACATAGAGGTTCATGCCTCCCATTTGTGTGTTACTATACCCTTAGTGCTAGTCGCCAACTGGGGGCCTACTGGAGGTGGGACTTGGGGGGGTCATTATCTCCCTTCTCACATTTCCGCCCAGTAGGGGTACACTTTGTGGGGAGGGGGTCGTGACATAGTCGTATTAGAGGTCAGGTTGAGGGATAGGATGGAGTTTGGAGTTAGGCACACGTGAGGTTGCATGGGTTGGTAAGGCAATAGTGCCATTCATGCTTAGCAAATAAGCTAAACGCTGGAGACCGGTTGGGACATAGGATTTTAGGGCCCCCTATGATCTGTTGCATAGACCTTTAAGTTTACGATGGCTACTAATCAAAGTGAAATTGGTTGCAGGGTAGAGACCTAGGAAAGGATCATGCATCATTCTTACTTGTTCATGTTTTTGAATGGGTAGACCTTGGGATAAGTTAACCTAAAATTAATAAAACAAAACAATTAATTAATTATTGTTGAGTCTTCCATATTCCAGGATTAGGATCTATAACTGTTGTTATTTTACAGGTATGGCTCCAGGTCGACGTCCTCGTCAGGTTTTCACAGAAGATGCCCAACAGGCTGTTCAAGCAGATCATCATCGGGTAGAGGTTAACGACGATGACACTGGGAGGAAGACACTCCGAGAGTTTCAGCGCCAGAGTCTATAGAAGTATGACATATCTGTTTTGGATGAATTCATAGAAGACTAGTTGGAGGAGGTTGAGATAGGCTTCAGTTCGATTTATGCTCAGAAGGAACACTGGGTGTCCTTGGTTGTGACGATGTTGTGTGGAGCAGTAAAGAAGTGGTGGTTCTTGTTCCTCGGGGATCATGAGGAGTCAGCGATCTCATGGGATGAGTTTTGAGACAGGTTTAGAGTCAGGTTTTTTTCTTCGACTGCGAAGGCGTCCAGTCGCCAGGAGCTTCTTACCATTTGACAGGGGAGCTCCAATGTTCGAGAGTTTGGAATCCGTTTCAGGAACATTCTACGATATGCTTCAGACCTGTTACCATATGAGGAGGCCAGAGCGATGCATTTCGAGGAGGCTTTGTGACCAGAGATCCAGCGTCAGGTCACCCCATTTATGCTAAGACATATCTTGTGGTGCTGGAGAGTGCAGAGGTTGTTGAGAGGACTTTCACTAGGATCGGATCGTCACGAGAGGGGAATCGTCATGATTCCTCATGAAGAAAAGCTTTGGTCTAGGGATCCCGGTTTTCAGGGCAGAAGATTTTCCGTTCACATGGGGGTAGGTCCCATCCCTTCCCATCTCGTTTCTCCGGAGGCAACAACTATCATGCGTATTCCAAGGAATTAGGTGCTTTTTTTTTCTTGTGGTGGTTGTGGTCAGCAGCAGCGGGAGTGCCCGAGTTTTCATATCAGTCATCATGCACCGGGCCCTCTACTCTAGGTTCCTCCGTTGAGGCAGTTCTATCCAAGGAAATAGTAGTATGTTTCACCAGCTTTAGATCACCAGAGTGCAGATGGGGCAGGTAGAGGACAACCCCATGATGCTCCTCGTCCTTAGACAAAAGAGCGTGACCATGGTGGTGGTCATCATCAGGGACAGAGAGGCCGTGGAGGAGGTCGTGGTCAGCATTGTGCTCAAGCGTTACCAGCCCCAGGTGAGCCAGATGTCGTTCGAGGTACCATTTTCTTGTTTTCTACATTGGTGTATGCCTTTTTTTGATTCAAGAGCAATAAACTCCTTCATATCACCTACCCTTGTCCCTGCTTTGGGACTTGGGGTAGAGAGGCATCCAGTACCCTGGGCGTTGACTACGCCAGTTGGAGGTCGAGCTGACATTTTTAAAAAATGTAGATAATTTGAACTAGTGTTGGGGAAACAACGCTCTTGGGGATATTTCCTATGTATACAAATACAAACATATGATGTCATCCTCGGCATGGATTGGTTGTATTCGGTGCATGCTATTGTGGATTTCCACAGGAAGAAGGTAGTTTTCATTGATTCATATGGAGAGAAAGTGGTGTTTGTTGGTGAGCAAGATCCTCGGATGAGTCATACACAAGTTCCATCCATATCATCCATGATGGCTGAGATGATGCTGAGTTCTTCAGAGGTTCAACAGTTGGTGTTTCCTAGGGTCGTAGAGGAGTACCCTGACGTCTTTCCAGAAGAGGTTGTAGCGTTACCCCCTTGATGAGAGATCGAGTTTGGGATCGAGCTACAGCCAGGTGAATCTCCTATCTCTATGTATCCATTTAGGATATCCCCATATGAGTTACGAGAGCTACGTATTCAACTTGATGGTCTATTGAAGTGCGGTTTTGTTTGTCCATGTGTGTCACCATGGGGTGCACCAGTTTTGATTGTGAAAAAGGTTGATGGAAGTTTGCAGCTGTGCATCGATTATCATCGATTAATCAAAGTGATTATAAATAACTGATATCCTCTCCCATGTATTGATGACTTATTCGATCAACTGAAGGCTGCAATTTGGTTCTCAAAGATCGACTTGTGGTCAGGATATCATCAGATGCGTGTAAAGGATGTGGATATCCCGAAGAGTGCTTTGCATTGTCGTCATGGGTATTATGAGATTGTTGTAATTCTATTCGGCGTGACGAATTCTCTAGATGTTTTCATGGGGTTGATGAATGCGGTGTTCCGTGAATTTCTGGACAAGTTTTTTGTGGTTTTCATCGACGACATTCTTGTGTACTCCACATCTGAAGGAAAACATGCAGAGCATCTACGGGCAGTTTTTGGAGCTCATCGCCAACATCAGTTGTTTGGAAAGCTGTCGAAGAGTGAGTTTTGGGCATGAGATGTTCATTTATTGGGGCATGTTGTGTCCCAACAGGGAGTAGCTGTGGATCCGTTGAAGATAGAAGCAGTGGTGTCTTGGGAAGCCCCCAAGACCGTGTCAGAGGTGCAAATTTTCCTTTGTCTTACAGGATATTATAAGAGGTTTGTAGCCAATTTTTCCCGATTTGCAACTCCACTGATAGCTTTGAGTAGGAAGGATCAAGCGTTCATATGGACTGATCAGTGTTAGGTAGCTTTCGAGTATCTAAAGGAGAAGTTGGTAAGTGCTCCAGTACATTGTCTTCCAGCAGAGGGAGTCTAATTGGATGTTTTCTGGGATGCTTCCCATCTAAGGCTAGGCTGTGTTCTCATGTAGTAGAGGTCAGTTTTTTCTTATGGGTCTCGGCAGTTGCGTCCCCATGAACGCAATTATGCCACCCATGATCTTGAGTTGACAGCCGTGGTTTTTTCTCTGAAGTTGTAGAGACATTACCTCATTGTTGAGCACTTTGTGGTTTTCACCGATCATAATATTTTGACGTATGTTTTCTCCCAATGTGACTTGAACTTGCGGCAGCGTCAGTGGATGGAGATCTTGCAGGAATACGACATTGAAATATCATATACACCTGGAAAAGGGAATTTTGTAGCAGATGCACTAAGCCGAAAGTAACATAATGATGTTGCGCGTGAATCTGGTGATTCCTGGAGAGTAATGGAGGAACTGTTAGCTTTTCATCTTGATATGGAAGAGGTGGGAGGTAGAGGTTGTCTTTTCCAGATAATGATGCAGCCATCCCTGATGCAGAAGGTGGAAGAGTCCCAGTTGGGTGATCCAGATGAGGATGTTTGGAGAGACAAAGATGTTGGTGGTGAGGCCCCTGATAGTTGGTCAGAGGATGAACAACACCGAGTGTTGTATCGTGGAAGGATTTTTGTTCCCATGGTGATGCGTGAGACGGTTCTCCGAGTGTTCCATAGTTCACCCTTGGAAGTACATCCTAGTGTGACAAAGATGTACCAATCCTTGAGGAGTTAGTTTTTGTGGCCTAGGCTGAAGCGTGCGGTTGCAGAGTGTGTGTCTCGATGTTTAGTGTGCTAGAAGTTGAAGGCCGAACATCGTGTTCCTGGTCGTCTTCTCCAGCAATTATAGATTCCTTATTGGAAGTGGGAGGACATATCAATGGACTTTGTTACCAGTTTACCTCAAGCTCCGGGAGGACATGATTCTATATGGTTGGTAGTGGATCGATTAACAAAATCGGCCCACTTCATAGCGATCAAGGATTCGAGGTCAGTGGATGTTTTGTCGAGGAAGTATGTGGAGGAGGTGGTGAGACCTAATCGAGTCCCTAGGACGATCATTTCGGATCGAGATCCACGTTTTTCCTCCATGGTGTGGAGGGGTCTCCAACATGATTTTGGTTCTCAGTTATGCCTTAGCACTTATTTTCATCCTCAAATGGATGGTCAAACAGAGCGAACCATCCAAAATCTTGAAGAAATGTTGTGATCTTGTGTTATTGACTTTGGAGGTTCATGGATGAGGCACCTACCCCTGGTGGAGTTTTATTAAAAAAATAGTTTTCACACCATCATTGGTATGGCACCGTTTGAAGCCCTGTATGGACGGCCTTGACGTTCACAATTGTACTGGACTGGGGTCGGAGAGTCAGAAATCCTCGGACCGGAACTAGTGCAGAATACAACAAAGATGATTCAGGTGATTCATGAGAGGATCAAGATAGTGCAAGACCATCAGAAATCGTATGCTGATCAAAGAAGGAGACCCTTAGAGTTTAATGTTGGGGATCATGTGTTTCTGAAGTTGATTCCCCATCGTGGGTAGTGTAGGATTGGTCATGGACGTAAGTTTTCTCCCCGGTTTGGTGGGCCATTCGAGGTGTTAGCTCGTGTTGGAGTTGTGGTGTATCGAGTAGCACATCCCCCTCAGATGAGTCAGATACTTGATGTTTTCCATGTATCACAGCTCCGTCGTTATCTTCATGATGAATCTCATGTTATCAATTGGGGAGAGATCAATATTAATAATGACGCAACCTTCGAGGAGCAACTTGTGGAGATTCAAGACAGCAAGGAGAAGGTGTTGCATGTGCATTCTATTCCATTGGTTTGTGTCTTGTGGCGACACGGTGGCATAGAGGAGAGTACCTGGGAACGTGAGTCGCAGATGCGTGTCCAGTACCCAGAGCTGTTTTAATTTATTGTGATGAGTTTTATTTATGTACCTTTGATGTGATGTTATGATTGAATTTTTTGGATATGGATTGTTTGTTCCCTTAATCTCGGATGTTGATGTTTTGTTCCATCTTTCGAACAACTCATTGTGGTTTTCCCCTGAAGGGTATCTTATGTGGTGGTTGTTCGGACCCCTCTTTTCTTCTGGGTTGGTTTTTAATTCTCGAGGACGAGAATGTTTTGAGAGGTATCTAATGTAATGTCCCGGACCTCTCTGTTCCATTATATTGTTGAATTGTGGTGTTGGATGTGTTTCAAAAGGTCAAGGTGACTTATCCCCAACACTTTGCTGAATTTCCAGTTCTGTGAACAGTGTTTCCAGAGCAATAATCTTCTAACTATGACCTTCCAACTGTAGACTTGAACAATGTTTCCATAACAATTACCTTCTAACTGTGACCTTCCAACTATAGACTTGAACATTGTTTCCAGAACAGTAACCTTCTAAATGTGACCTTCCAACTGTAGAATTGAACAGTGTTTCCAGAACAGTATCCTTCTAATTGTGACCTTCCAACTGTAGACATGAACAATGTTTCCAGAACAGTAACCTTCTAACTTTGACCTTCCAAATGTAGACTTGAACAGTGTTTCCAGAACAATAACCTTCTAACGGTGACCTTCCAACTATATACTTGAACTGTGTTTCTAGAACAGTAACCTTCTAACTGTGACCTTCCAACTGTAGACTTGACCAATGCTTCCAGAACAGTAACCTTCTAACTGTGACCTTCCAACTGTAGACTTGAATAGTGTTTCCATAATTGTAACTTTCTAACTGTGACCTTCCAACTGTAGACATGAATAGTGTTTCCAGAATAGTACCCTTTTAACTATGACCTTCCAACTGTATACTTGAACAATGTTTCCGGATTGGTGAGGTTTAACGGTGACCTTTTCTTTCCTTTTCCAAATTTTGAGTGTGTGAACAGTGTTTCCATCATCCTATAGGTTCGCCCCTTTGATGTTTCCTTTGACGTAAAATACATTTAGAGCCTTGTATTAAGGAATCATAAGGCCGATTAAAAGTCCATAAATCCTATATTAAATATTTCTATGTTTCGGGATTTTTTACATGGTCAAACCGCGAGGGGTAATGCGATCCAGTTTTAATGGAGAATTAAATGTATCTTAAATTGTCACCCCATTAAATTTTCAAAAAGGGACGATATATCATCCTCCCTTATTATTCCTCTCTGTTATCAGCTATGAGATTATAGAACCTTTAAATCCTTCTTGTAGGATTTTCACAATCAAACATTACTCCTAGGATTGGTTCTGTTCTGTTTTGATGCAACCGAGCTGTATCGATCAATCTTCCATATAAGGTATGTTGTATCATTGTTATTTGGGGTTAATTTTCTCCTGTTATCTTTTACATATTATAGAATGTAATATCCATGATTATATTGGGTTTTTCTTGGGGTTTGGTTGGTGTTGTCGTGCCGTGTCATCTTTGGGTGGATGCAGTTGTCGCGAGAGGAGGATTGTGACCCATTGTGTGGATAAAGAACATCAAGAATTGTTGAGGTAGGGGATTCATGGCTTCTCTAATTGTATATGTGCAATCATAGATTTATCATGATTTATCCCTTTGGATCACAATGAAATTGAACCAATTAAATACATGAACCAGATTAAAATAATTTGTTGATTGCCTGTTGTTGCTTTGTACCGTGATAACGGTTTGCCTCATGTTTTGATAGATAGAGTGATATCTAAGATTTCATTGATTTTTTGTTCGTTCATGATTGAAATTTATAATGAACGTAAAGTCAGAATTAATTGTTAATTAATTGGCTAAAGATAAAGAGGCATGTAAATGAATCTGGTTGATGTCGTTTTTCAAGTTGTTCTAATTTGATTTTAATCAAGTTAGGAACGTAAGAATGGTTGTTTAATTGTGATATCATACTGATTAGGTCACCCGTAATAGGAACCTACGAATAAAAAATCTGCAATTTCATTATGGATTAAAGAACAGATTGTGTGAGAATTTCTTGAAGGGTTTTGAGTTACCATCTTAATTGTTAAAGGGTCAAGATCCCATTGATGTGTTGTTGTGTTTTCTTGCTGCTAGTGTTGTGATGTGAGCCTGGATGGATGTTGTGATATGTGGAGGCATGGGGACTTGTGGTTGTGGCAGTGAATGATGCCTAAGGTGGCGAGATGCATCAGATTATGCATGTGGGTGTCGGGGATGACACCAAGGATGATGGTATGTGATCAATGTGATGGATGGATGTTTGTGATTTTGTTTGGTTGTTTATCTTCTTTAATTTTCCCAACTTCTCAAGGCAGCTGGTCTTGCTTACCCCTTTCCAAAGGAGGTGAAGACATGCGGGGTATGCCACACGGTTTCCGTGTTTAGCCTCTCGATGGATAATGGGTCAATGCTCTTAATATATGCGGCAAAGACTCGATGGGTAGTATATCTACTCACCGTGTTGAGCCCCATTTGTTTTTAGTAGCATAGGATGCCTTTCTAGAATGACTGGGAATATGGGAAAGTAATTCTGTAATGAAAGTTTGATTAAATGGAGATAATCCACTGGGATGGAGATACTGGAATTTAAAGGTGATGTGAATCTTAAAAGGAGCAGTTGATTTTGAATGTGTTGCCAATTCAGTTTAATGTTGAATTCTCATGGTTAATTAATGTTTAAATAATTTATTAACGTACAGTGGAACTGATAAAATGAGAATGGAGTAATCTAATAATGCTCTTCAAATGTTTTTGTGCTTATAGGATACCTAGTCTTAGAAGTAGTAGCCTGGAGTTTGAGAGATGTTAGCTTTAGTTGTATCCAAGACTGGGTAATGCCCATAGTGTGGATGTGAGTTATATATATATTCCGTACTTTTTGTGTTTCTATAAGCTACTCCACTCTATCGGTAAGGGAAACTGACACCTCAGGGATTCTGAGCCCTAGCAGGATGTTTTCACCAACATTATGATGGGAGGTCGAATGGATGGCTACCCCCTTTGGCCCCGCTCTTTTCTCTTGGTAGATACATGTGCCAATAAGAACAACAGTTAGTTTCCCCATATATGTATATAGAGGACTGTAATGGCTTGTGGTTATTTCACACACATATATTTTGGATATAGTATCCTATGGACTGCAATAGGTGTAACTTGTATAGGTTGTGATGGCTTGAGGATCCCTACTCGGTGTATGGGCTAAAATGGATTGACGTATAATACCTGATCTATGATAAACGTTAGGCAGGCTATGGTGGCTCCTGGAACTTACCTGGTTACTTTTGGTTGTGAGGATGGTTTGGTGCTTTTCCCAAGTGTCTGCGGGCAATGCTTTTTGGAGAATGAGGTGCAAATTGAGGAGCTTCGCCCAGGTGTCTGCGGTAAAGCCTTTGGAGAGAGATGCACATGACGTATGTCGTTGGGGAAAAGTGGAAAACCAGTGGGTAAGTAGTAGCGGGGTACCCTTGATATTCTTTACGATATGCTATATTCTTATATGCATTACTTTTTGAGAGTATCCATGGTGAGGTTTGGAGCATAGTATACCAATTTAGGTGACGATTTAGTTTCACATGTTCTTTACTGGGCTTTAGCATGTATTCTTTACTTTTTCATGAGAGGCTTGGGGAGGATCCTACTGAGTATACTGTTATACTCACCCTATGTATATAAAAAATATTTTTGAGGTCACTTGGAGCAGGTTGGAGATCAATCTGGTTACTACTAACATGTGGTAGGAGGAGATGTTCGGGCCTGTGGTCGCTGCCGTTTTACTTTCTTTTGGGTACTTTTAGTTTTCCCTTTCAGTTGTTGTACTTTTTTGTATGAAATTTCATATATGTATTTGGGTTTCTTTTAAATTTCAGTTCTGAGTTGGAGTTTATTGGTGTCTAACTTTTCTCTCTCTTCCTCATGTGTTCTCATAGAGGGTAATGCCTCCCATTTGTGTTTTACTATACCCTCAGTGATATTCTTCATCCCGAGGCCTACTGGAGGTGGGACTCGGGGGTCATTATCTCCCTTCTCACATTACCGGCCCAGAAGGGGTACACATTGTGGGGAGGGGGTTGTGATATGTGTTATAAATAAAACACATGTTAATTAAGTATTCATTCACGTATAATCATTTATATGTGTGATTTATACCTCAAGGAGATTTTATTTTTTGGGAAAATAAAAGATCAATAAAATATTTATGTGTTTGTGTTAGTGAAATTGATAGAATTTATGTTGCTACAAAAGAATCATGTAATCCTCTTCAAGTTCTAACTATAGTTGATAAAAATATTATTTAATGTCTCATTAACAGGTAGATAAATTCACTTACTAAAATCATTATATAAATGAATCTAAAAGAGAAAGTGTTCTTGTGATTGAATGAATGAAAACATGAATTGTAAATTTGGTGGTTTAGATGGATCCTAAAAGATATAAGTTCCAAAAAAATAAATGATACAATATTTTATGTCATATATGAAGTGTATGAATGATCCAAATATTTTAGAATATATTTCTTATGTGGTTAACATTGAATTTTGATTTGGATGTCAACTAATGAAATATAAAATTGGACATAAAGGATATTCCTGAAAAAAGATGAGTAAGATCACAATAATTATTGTATAATATTTATCCCATGAAAGGGGAGTAACATTGATAAAGACAATGATATATAATTCTATAATTAAGAAGGTTAAAAAGAAAAATGAAATACATATTGGTTGAAATTTGAATAATAATATAAAATAAATTATCGATAAATATATACATGTATATTGAATTAAGTTTTTTACATGATGGATATATATTTATCATAGAATTTATAATGAAATTTCAAGAGGGTCAATAATTCGACCTGGGATTTTGGTTTATATTATTTTTCATAATTTCAATTAATGATGTTTGTCATTTGTTAAAAATAAGGGATCAAATTGACCTGCGTATTCATATAAGACATTGATATTAATTTTTTTATCCAATGATTATATAATTTAATGACATGATGGTATTAATTTATGGGATACACGTTTAGTTAAAGTGAATATGGATTATACTGCTATATTTATGTATTTGAAGAATGAGGGGCTCTCAAAAAGCTATTTAGACAAGAATGAATGTTTTATTATATAGAAATATAATACCATATTAATAGTAATAACAATAATGAAATATCACAATTCGAAAGACTAAATGTTTCATCACATGTGAACATTAAAAACATGTATGATGGTTGTGTCAATCCATAGTCAAACTTACTTCAAGATGTGTTGTGTATGCTTAATTTTTCTTATATTTATTTTTATATCAAAATATGTTTTTGAGACTATTACACTTGAATATATACTGCACCACTATAGTGTTCATTAATGAATATGAAACATCAGAGTTTCAATAGTAGTTATATATGAATAAGAGAACCTAAAAATGGATGTATAATGTATCGTGAATAATTTAACCAATACATAATATTGGATTCATGAGATTACATTAATTTAGAATAATATAATACTATGATGATTGATGTGTGGTTTCTCTATAAATAAGCATACCATTATGTAATATACCATATTCTTGATTAATATAAATGTGGTGAGTGGATGTTTTCCCATGAATTAGAGGAACACACCGTAAAAGGTAAAATAATATAAACTATTAATCAATCATATAACCACATTAGATTAATATTTGATGATGAAAGGGGAAACTTAAGAATCATTTATAGGGAACCATAACTTAATTGAAGATAAAAAAATATTTAGAGGAATTTTAATAATTTGCTTTCGGTAATATGCCACACCATCAAGATAATGGGGGTGAATATTAGGATTTCCAATAATATGAATAATTTGATAAATCATTCCACAATATATGAATGATATCATAACTGGTAGAGAGGTTATAAGGGCCACAACATGATATTTAACTTTTACCAGGTGATGTTTTTTATGATAATATATGTATAAATATTTATTAATGGGGAAACCAATATATATTCTATAGAGAAGGATATAATGAAACCATAACTATAAATTTTAGTTATACTTAAGAAGATCACACTGAGATCGGAATGATATTTAAATTGAAGGAGTTAGTGGATTTTTTGGATCTAGATATCAAATTAATACAAAAAAATTGAAGGACATCACAATAACGAATAACAATCATTATGTAATATCAAATCATATTAAAGTGTATCACCTCATGATCTATGTATGTTAATATTATGTTGATGGTTATGTTTGAAATTAAAGAGGAATAACCAGGCCCAATGTTTTGGACTTTTACGTGATATTTTAGGACATATTTGAAAATATATAATTATGTGGAAGACAAATTATTATATTAGAGTATTATATAAAGTTTATTTATCCCCACCATTAAATCATGGTTTGGATATTAGGAATGTTCATAAAAAACTAACAATATTTTAGAAAATGTAAATAAGATATTATATTAATATAACTGGTTTTAAGGCTATAATGTGGAATAAGGATCCAAATAAAATAGATTTATATTGATTTGATGTGATCTGTTGGAATGATGAAGGACCAATCAATATTTATTTTATATTAATATATTCATCTATTGATAAATGAGTGAAACAATATAATTCTAGTATGGGATTTTCTCGATCAAGTAGAATTTTACAGTAACATGTTCATGTAGATTAAAATGAGTTGATTCAAATAATAAGAGGGAAAACTAACCAATTCATGATGAGTTTGGAGATTACTAAACCTATACATAGAATTATTATGTATCCATACCTAATTTTCAATGGATTTCTATCAACATAAGTTAATCTGGAAGTCAGCTTCATTTTTACATGCTTCTGATGTGATGCTTGTTGTCTCAATATATAAAAATCAAGTGGGCTTTGAAAGGAAGTTAAAAATAAATAATATAGTTTCTTTATTACATAAAAATGATAGTAGTTCAAAATTTTTACTACCATAGATGATCAACGTATAATAATGATCAGCGTAGACATACAGTAAAAAATATACTTGTCAATATATAAAACACAAAACTAATTTTAGAAAAAATTCACAATAAGATCCATAATGAAGAAAAATGAATCAAAATTTTTTATAATAATCATTAATCATTATTTATGGTAATTTAAAGTATTTTATTGTATAATAAATGAAACTATTATTTTATTTCCATATACCAGGTTGGTCATTATGTAGAACAATGTAATATTTTTTTTATACATTTAACATCTTAAAAAATATAGATGAATAATATTATTCATCATAAAATTTTTGGAAAAAACCATTTTAGTGGGAAACATTCACACTAAACAATACATTGATCTGCATTATTGGATGATTCGCATGACCCTGAACCCAGTAGCAGCGAGCCTGTTCCTTCATTAATACAATGGCATAAGACACAAGGAATCAAACCTAGAATTAAAAACATGTTTATTAGTATTTTTAAACTAGGAAAATTCATGGCCCCCATAATAAATTTTATTGCAAAAAATAAAACATCATTTTTTCTAATAATATCTATATTTCCACTAAAATATTAATTAGTATATTTCATTGTAGAAATCATTGATTGTTTTGAAAGGAAACAAAATAATTGTGATTTTAAATACCCCATAAGGGATATGTTCAAAAGAATCTGTCAAGAACCAACAATCCTAAAAAATATTGTAATATAAATATATTAACATAGATGATTGAAATCCACAAATTAAGATGTAAGTGCATACAAAGGTAAAATAAATTTGGAAATATGTAAGGACCCATCCTTAAAACATTACATAACATTGAATTAAATCAATAATTTATATTGAGAAGCTTTTCTGGTTAAGAGTTTTAGATAATTAGGACAAAACAATTACAACTCAAAAGATTTAAAAGTAGACACTTCTATACAGTTTCCATTTTTTTCATAAAATATAAAATCATGAAAAAAGGGCCATGTCTACTTCCAGGTTTTTAGATAGCATGAAGTTTCCATGATCCTATCATTGACACTATCCATACTATGTCATGTGAAAAACATTTCAAAAACATGGGATAAGCATAAAAAGCTCACTAAGGGATAAACAAAGAAGGGAATCTGTTAGTTTTTCAAAACAATAGGTAAACCATGAATAATTTATCATAAATAATACTTTTCACCTTTATGAATTAGTAAATATTCCTTACTGAATAGAAGATCATTACTTACCCTTTTGTAAACAAAACGATTACCATAAAACCCATATAAAGAATACATAACATATAAAGTTAACTTGGGATATAAATATAATTAAATGGAATAACAATAAGGTCGACTTCCACACATATCACTAAATGGAATATCCATACAGCTGACATCCATACCCATTGCATTTGAGGTTAAAATATAACCACCCATCCTAGTTTTCATGGCACCACCTATCATTTGGCTTATCACGTAACCACCCTTCAAAAGTCCATGTACCATTGTAAAATTATAACACATAAAACAAATATAATGGAAAGAAAACATGTCGACATTTTAATCACAATATATCACAGAAATATATTGACATAAATTAATCCTTTATAAAAACCATTTTCAATACCAAAATACCTAAAAGATTATATGGTATTTATTTTCATTTAAAAAACTTATGGCTAGTTGAGGAAGCCAAATATAACATAATACTCACGGCGGTGGAAAAGGTCACTGTCACCACTTATTTTTAAAGATACATTCCTTTTTTTCATTTAGTAAAATAATTCGTATAAAAATATTCCCTCTGAATATTCAAGGGTGTTTATACAACGTATAAAAGAAAGTCGTGTATTAAAACAAAATATGCCTCAATGAAAGGAGGTTGAGACGAAGTCCCTTACCTCATGTCCGACTTGACTCGATCATTCTTTAATCTTCTAAATACTAAACTATATTTAATTTATAAATTCTTAAGAAAATTTTTTATGTTTATTATTCCTTTTATAACACTTATTACCATGTTATAAACATTATGTAATCATTTGTGTTAATATTGTTCGTTTTGTCGATATTTGGTACTTGAGTCCAAAATGTACATCTTATAATTATATGTTGTTCATGTGGTAAAATATTCATTATATCTAGATAGATATTAATGATTTTAATATCATATATATAATATATATCAAGCATATACATGTATTTATAATAGTACATAACATTTAGATGTAAGAAATGAAATGCACCGTTCATGGAGACGGTAAGACGTACGTACGCATGAACGCTACTTCCATATCTATATCATATTTAATGGAATTAAAACATAATGATACAAATTAGTATTTTAATTACAGTATTTAATCATATATATTATCATTAAATCTATCCTTTATAATTACCACATATGGTATTAACGAGTCATATCACTTTGATGGGGCAGTAGTCCACACTTCCTCAAATGAAATTATCGCGTTTAACCATAATGGAAACCATAAAGGTATGATATAAATAGAAATTTCAGAATCATAAAGAAAACATAAACATAATATATATCATATACAAATACAGTTCCATATTAATGGCCACCATGAGAGGCGGTAGGAGAAAATTGAACAATCATAGTATCATGATGTGTTAGTTTTCCATTTAAAGAAACATTATGTTCATCATCCATTAGAAGGAGGTGTGTGTCAGGGTATTTTGTATCCATATCATAACAACATCCTAGTATATTTAGGATACTAGTGTTGTTACCGAAGAAAGTAATAAAAAGATTTTAGTGGTCGCAGAAGTAAAATAAAAGATAACAATTAATGAGAACCTGTTACCATTAATTTGGGTAACTCCCTTTGGTTTGAACCAAAGGACATATAAAAGTGCCTTTTTCACAAGGTAAGGCTTCTATGTGGAGGATATGGATGTAGGGAGAATAATTGGCTAGAGGTTAGGTGATCCAAAAGGCCTGAGATGTGTGAGGAAATGGTAAGACGTGGCCTCCTTTTATAAGGGGGGGGGATGGGCTCTTTAGGAAAGTGTGACTATATTATTTTATTATACAATGATATTCGGTTTCTAAAAGCCCAAAATTAATTAAATTAAAATATAATATATCTCATACTAGAAATAATATCATCCAATATGAATTGTACATGTTTTGGATGTTATTATAATATTTATAATATTATTTATTTAAATCATTTATTAATGAGGTAAATACTACATCATTGTTGTGTCATAAATAATTTAATTAATGTGATGTGTAAAAATTATAAAAATATAACATGACATAGGATATCATTTTATCTTTCCAATAAATAATTATAGTTGAAAATATAATTTATATAACACCATAAAATAATTAATTTACTAAAAGAATTTTGTTTTTGTCATTTTTTCCATTACATAAAATTAAATAATCTAATGAACCATTTTATTTCAAAAGTGCCTCCATCGGGTCCTTAAAAAGGCCGAAAGAAGCTCATGGGCAGAAATTTCTAATCCAGTAAGTTTAGGAGAAGTGTTGTGATAAAATTTTAATTATTCTAATATTCTTTTAACCTTCAAATTCCATATTTACTTTTAACTGCGGTAAAAAAGTCAAAATATACTATACAACAAAAATTATTTTCATCTTATTGGAACACATTTTACTTTGTGATAACAACCATGTATGTCGGATGTTCAAAATTTAATTCACAGAAGCGGTAAAATTTGATTTAAATGAAAATGTAAGTGTATTAACTACTATTAAGTTGTTTCATTATTCATCAAAAATTGAAGTTCTCTTGAAAAATACCAAAAATTTAGCCTAAGCCTTATTTGATATTCTGAATTCAAAAATGATATCTATTTTTTCAAATTCAAAACATTTATGTTGCATTAATTAATTTAAAAATAATTCATGTTGTTAAAACAGATAGCGTGTTTTTAAGAAAAAATAATTATCAAAATATTGACACTTGTTTATGTTCAATATCGAAGTGAAATTACTTCCAATGACAAATATTGGAATAAATGGTAAAAATATATTTTAATTACACTTTAAAACAAAAGTAAAAAGATAATATAACTATATAAATAAATTATATTAAAAGAAACTTTTGAATTAAAATACAATATTTTCCACTATTCATTAAAGAATAATCATTATCTGAAAAATACCAAAAAATTACCCAAAGTAAAATTTGATGTCCCAAATCTATAAAATTTTAATTTTTTCAAATAGAACATATAAAAATTACCAAAACTAATTTTAATTAGGGTTTTCCATTAAAATGCGGTAAATCGACCTTTTAATGAAAATTATTCTTAAATTTAGATTAATTCACATTTTAAGCCTCTATCATTTATTAGAGAAATGTAAATACATTTTACAAACATTTATAATCATATTTTAGTATTTTTTGTTCATTCCCGCCAATAAAACGGCTGTGAATTAACTACCATTAAAATAATAATATTATATTATTAGTGTACAACATATTTTTTCAAAGAAACCCGTTGTTGCGTATCGGGTACACTATCGAACATAGCATCCCCTTTAAAGTAAAATTAATATTTAATTTACAATATTAATAAATATGAAATATATCTTATTCAATATTTACCAGGGATTTTCATCCATCCCCCCTTTTGGGAATTGCATCCTCACAATTTTACTTATCAAAATAACTGGGGGGTATTTATCCCTCGTAGCAATTTCATATTACCATGTTGCCTCTTCAACCATATGGGTTTTCCACTAAACTATTACTTGCTAAATTACCTTATTCTACAACACTTGATCTCTAAGATCAAGAAACTGGGCTAGTTTTTCGTCATATGAGATACTCTCTTCCAACTGAACTACCTCTAGGCACAAAACATGAGACAGATCTAGCATATACTTTCTCAACATCGAATCATAAGAAACATTGTGTACCTTGGATAAACATAGAGGTAAAGAAACTCTATAAACCACTGATCCAACTTTATCCAAGATTTCATAAGGTCCAATGAACCTTAGAATCACTTTTCCCTTCATACCAAAATACATTACACTTTTCCATGGAGAAACTTTGAAAAAGACATGATCACATACCCCAAAAGAAAGAACCTTCCTCCGGTTATCTGCATAAATTTTCTGTCTGCTCTGAGCTATTCTCATGTGCTTCTGAATCAACTGAACATTCTCTACCATCTATTCTACAAATTCTAGTCCCATCAGCTTCCTTTCACATACTTCATCCCAAAAAGCTGGAGTTTGACAATGCGTTAAATATAACTCCTCAAATGAATCAATTTGTATATTGGAATGAAAGCTGTTATTATATGAAAATTAAACCAAAGAAAGATATTGTTCACAACTTCTCTGGTAATCTAATGAACAAGAATGTAGCATATATTCCAACGCGTGAATTGTTCATTTAGACTGCCCATCTGATTGCGGATAAAAAGTTGTACTAAAATTTAATTCAGTACCCAACGACTTCTGAAGGACTTTTCAAAAGATAGATGTAAACATAGGATCATGATCAGATATAATGGAGTGTGAAAATCCATGAAACCTGACTATATATTTAACATAAAACCGAGATAGTTGATCAAGATACAATGTATCTCGAATAGGAAGGAAATGAGAAGATTTAGTTAATCGATAAACAATAACCAATATTTATTTATTACCTCGAGATGTCTTCGATAATCCGACAACAAAGTCCTTGGATATATTTTCAGATTTCCAATCTGGCACTGGTAAAGTCTGAAGCATCCCTTTTAGTAAATGTCTCTCTACTTTTACCTGCTGACAAATCAAAAACATCAGTATAAAATTATCAATATCACTTTTCATTCCATCCGACAAATAATACTCCTGATAATCTCTGTACAGATTAGTACTACAAGGATAAACTGAAAACTGAGAACTACGAGCTTCACATAACAACTCATTTTTCAACTATGAATCACAAGGCACACATAATCTCTTCCCAAACCTCAAAACACAATCATTATAAATTTTAAAAGTAGGAAACATACCCTTATGAACCAAATCAACCTTTTTCAATAACTCATTATCTTCCTTCTGCGCTTGCTTTATTCTGTCTGATAGAGAAGATTTCACTGACACCTGATACAAAAAATAAAAATATCATGCACCAAAAACATCTTTGACAAAGTTCATCAAATAAATAAAGGATCTTGTTCCAAATGTAATAGAGAAAATTAAGCTTTCCTTTTTTGACTCAATTCATCAACCAATATATTTGATTTTCCCAGATGGTAATGTATCATGCGAACATAATCCATGATTAATTCCAACCATCTCCCCCATCTCATTTTCAATTCATTCTAAGTGAATATATACTTTATAATTTTGTGATCAGTATATATTTCACATTTTACTCCAGAAAAATGATGCCTCCATATTTTCAAAGAAAAAACAACAGCAGCAAATTACATATCATGTGTAGGTAATTTAACTATTGTGTTGTCAAATGACCTGAAGCATAAACAATTACCTGATCATTATGCATTAGGACACAACCAAGTTCTTTCAACGAAGCAACAATATAGATAACAAACTCACCATTTCCGGATAGTAGTGCCAAAACTGGAGCAGTCTCTAATCTCTTTTTCATTTCCTAAAAATAAATCATCAAATTCATTTGTCCAATTGAACAAAACACCTTTTCAGGTTAACATAGTAATTGGACTATATAACCGTGAAAAAAGTTCAACAAACCTCCAGAAATAACCTGCCAAAACATAAAAACTACGAATCTAGGTTATATTTTTGGGTCTTGGACATTATTCAACAAATTTTGTTTTTGTTGGATCAATAGTTTTTTCATTTTTTGAAATAATGTGACTAAGGAATGAAATTTTTTGTAACAAAAACTCACACTTTCTGTTTTCTCCACAAAGTTACTTTTCTTTTGTGGTTTTCAAGATGAACCATAAATGACATTCATGATCCTATTTAATTTTATAATAAACCAAAATATCACTAATAAACACAACCACCATTTATCAATTTAATCAACTAAGCCATCATTGCAATAAACTGTCCAATTTTGATTATGACCATCTCAGGATGTTGATTTTCAATGTCATTTCCATCTGTATGACTACCCATCACAACTTCCATGTTTCCACTAAGAAAAACCATTCTTAACACAAGAATATCTTTTGTGAAGCATTATGGTAGTCTTTAAATTATATATCATTTCAACATTAACATAAATTGCATTATGGATATTAATTTAACAATACCCTAACTCCTAAAGTTATCTAAACCGACCTCTGATACCAAATATAAAGACATGGCCTTAAAACATTACATAATATTGAATTAAATGAATAATTCACATTGAGGATCTTTTCAGGTTTAGATATTTAAGTAATTATGACATAACTATTACATCTCAAAAGATTACAACGTAGACACTTCTTCATATTTTCCATTTTTTTCTTAAAATAAAAACTCTTGAAAAAAAGACTCATGTCTATTTTAGCGTTTTTATATAGCATGACTTTTCATTGATTCCATCCTTGTCCCTATTCCACATTATGTATTTTGAAAAACATTTCAAAAACATGGGATGATCATAAAGATCTCAGTAAGGTATACAAAAAGAATGAAAATTGTTAGTTTTTCAAAGCAACGGGTAAACCAAGATTTATTTATCAAAAGTAAAACTTTTCACATTTATTAATAGTAAATACTCTTGAATGAATAAAAGATCATTACTTACCATTTTGTAACAAAAATATTACCATAAAAATCATATAAATAACACATGACATATAAAGGTAACATGAGACAAAAACATACCCAAATGGAAGAACCATAGAGTCGACCTCCACACATATCACTAAATGGAATAGTCATACGGCCGAATTCCATACCCAAGGAATTAGAGGTTATAAGGAAACAACCCATCATATTTTTCACGGAACCACCCGTCATTTGGTTTATCACATAACCACCTTTCAAAAGTCCAAGTACCATTATAAAATCATAAAACATAAAACAAATATAATGGAAGGAAAACATGTCCACATTTTAATCAAAATATATCACTTAAATATATTGACATAAAAGAATAATTTATCAAAACCATTTTCAATACCAAAATACGTAAAAAATTATATAGTATTTATTTTCTTTTAAAAAAATTACTGCTTGTTGAGGAAACCAAAGATCAAATAATACTCGTGGTGGAGGAAAAGGTCATTGTCACCACATACATTGAAAGAAACATTACTTTTATTCATTTAGTAAAATTCTTCATAGAAATAGATTCCTTTTTAATATTCATGGGTGTTTATATAGTTTATAAAATAATGTCGTGTATAAAAACAAAATATGCCTCACTGAACGGAGATTGAGACGAAGTCCCCTGCCTCGTGTCTAACTGGACTTGATTGTTCTTTAATATCTTAAATAATAAACTAAAGTTATATTATACTTTCTTATCAACCCTTTTCAAGATTATTATTACTTTTATATCACTTAGTAACATGTTATAATCATTATGTAATCATTTATGTTAATAATGTTCGTTTTGTTGATATTTAGTTCTTGAGTCCAAAATGGACTTCTTATAATTACATGTTGTTCATGCGGTCAAATTTTCATTATATCCAGATAGATATTCATGATTTTAATAACATATATATCATATATATCTATCATATACATGTATATACTATAGTACATAACATTTAGATGTAAGAAATGAAATGCATCATTCATGGAGATGGTAAGTCGTACGTACGCATGAATGCTACTTTCATTTATATTTCATATTTAATGGAATTAAAACAAAATGATACATAGTAGTATTATAATACCATTGTTTTATCATATATATTATCATCAAATCTATCCTTTATACATACCACATATTCTATTAACGGGTCATAAAACTTTGAGGGGGTGGTAGTCCGCACTCTCTCAAATGAAATTATCACGTTTACCAATAATGGAATTCATAAAGGTATACTATAAATAGAAATTAAAGAAGAATTATGAAAACATAAACATAATATATATCATATATCAATACATTTCCAACTTATTCTCCACCATGATATGTTGTAGGAGTTAATCGAACAATCATCGTTTTGTGAGGCGTTAGTTTTCCATCCACCCGAACATTTTGTTATTCATCCATTAGATGGATGTCTATGTAAGTGTTGTTCAAATATGTATCATAAAAACATCCTATTATGATTAGGATACTGTTATTGATACAGAAGATTGTAACAAAATGTGTTTAGGTTTTGGATAAGTAAAATAAATGAAAACAATTTAAGAGAAACGGTTACCTTTATTTTGGGTATCTCTCTATGGTTTGGACCAAAGGACTCCTTAAAGTGCCTTATTAATAATGTAATCCTTATAGGTGGAGGAGAGAGATGTAGGGAGCATAATTGGAACGATTTTGGATGAAACAAAAGTCTTTAGAGGTGTGAGGAATTGGTTATAAGTGGTTTCTTTTTATAAGGGGGAGGAGGGGCTCTTTAGAAAAGTGTGATAATATTATTTTATTATATAATGATATTCGGTATCTAAAGATCCAAAAATAATTAAAGGAAAATTTAAAATGACTAATAGTCGATAAAATATCATCTAATTATAACTTTATAGGTTTTGGATGTTATTTTAATATTTATAATCTTATTTATTTAAATCTTTTATTAAAGAGGTAAATACTAAATCATTATTCTGTCATAAATAATTTAATTCATATGATGTCAAAAAATTATAAAAAAAATACCATGATGTAGGAAATATATTTATATTTACAATTAATATTTATAGTCAAAAATATAATTTATATAACACCATATAAACATTAATTTACTAAAATAGTTTTGTTTAAGTAATTTATTCCATTACATTAAATTAATTAATCTAATGTGTCATTTTTTTCATAAGTGGCTCCATGGGGTCCAAAAATAGATATAAAGATGATCATGGTTGGAGATTACTCATAAAATAAGGTGAGGAAAATTGTTAAGGGAAACTTTGAAATATTATAATATTCTATTAACCTTGAATTACCATATTTACCTTTAATCGCAGTAAATGAAAGTCAACATTTACTCTTCACCAATAATTATTTTCATCTTATTGAACCACATTTTACTTCTTGATAACAACCATGTAAGTCAGATTTTTTCAATTCAATTCACATATGTGGTAAAATTTCATTTAAATGAAAATATCGGTTTTTTAATTACTACTAAGTAGTTTCCACTATTCACCAAAAATTGTTGTTTTTGAGAAAAATACCACAAATTCAGCCTTAGATTTATTTGATATTCCGAATTGAAAAATTATGTCTATTTTTCCAAATTCAAAAAATATAAGTGAAATTAATTAATTTAAAATTAATTCCCGTTTTTAAACAAATATCATGTTTTTATGAAACAATAACTATCAAAAGATTGTCATTTGTTTATGTCCAATCTCAAAGTGAAATTATTTCTAATGACAAAAATTGGATTAAATAATAAAAATATAATTTAATTAAACTTTAATAACAATTAAAAAGATAATATAACAATATAAATAAATTAGATTAAAATTCACTTTTGAATTAAAATACAATATTTTCCACTATTCATTAAAAAATGAACTTTTTCTTAAAAATACCAAAACATAATCCAAAGTAAAATTTGTTGTCCCAATTATAACGAATAATTTTATTTGGTCAAATAAAACATTTTAAATGACCAAAACTATATTTGAATATGGTTGACCATTAAAAGGTGGTAAATCGACCATTTAATGTAAATTATGTTTAATATTCGGTTAATTGACAATCTAAGCCTCTAACTTTAATTGGATAAATGTAAATACATTTAACAAACATGTATAATCATATTATAGTTAGTTTTGTTCATTCCCACCAATAAAAATACTAGGAGTTAACTACCATTTAAATTAATAATATTATATTATTAGTGTTTAATACAAGATTACAATAAAACCCGTTGTTTCATATCAGGTACACTATGGAACATATAAACCTGTTTAAAGTAAAATTAATATATAATACACAATAATAATAAATATAATGTATGTATTATTCATTATTTACATGGGTTGTTACATAATATCATCAATATTGATCAGTGTGAAATTGTAAATAACTAAAAACACATTTCATATTATCAATAAAATTAATATCGTAACTCAATTAGTTATAATCTATATAGAAAGGTAAATAAATAAAAACACATTCTACGTAATCAATAATTGTTAGTGAATTGCATCCAGATATTATATAATTTTTTTTAATATCATTGATAAAAATAAATATATTTTAATGATAGAATTTTAAAAGTATTGGACATCATTTATTTGTATAACTTATCTTTTTATAGCTTCCTAATTCCATTAACACAATTTTAAATACATAATGGGGCTGTATATAACATGAATCCAAACATATCATGAATTTTAAAATCATTCCACATATTCGAATAATTAATTTAATACATAACCAAATTTACTATCATCTAATTTCTTTATTGAGTAATGAATATAAATTTATTAATATTTCCCCAAATGAACAAATTACTTTCAATGTTGATCACAATATGTAGAAATTATATATGATATTTGAAAAAAATATTCTCTATGATAAATAAAATGGATATTTTGGGGAAATTTAATGTATAATGACCATATGATATTGATAATTTCAGCAGAAACATGTTGAAAAAATTAATGAATTATGGATGTCATTGTTAATATATTACTTGCTCAAAATGATCAAAAACCATCCATAGAAAGAATAAAGATACTATGAACACAATATATAAACATTTTATTAAAAATAATGGGGGGTTTTTCAATTATGAATTCAAAACCCATAAAAATAACTATTGACATTTTTGAGGAATATATAATTTTTATATAAAAATTTAAAATCCATTTCATAAGAAATAAATTTTAAAAACTATGAATTCCAAAAAAATTCGGAAAGTATTCATTATCAATTTCTCTATAAACATTAAATGTAAGAATAAATTAAATTAAAGTCATGTTTGTGTCCATTTATTTAAATTTCATTCAAGTTAAAAATAACATTGATTTTACAATCTATTTTTTTAAATTATATATTCCTAAAATGAAAATAAAATTCCATTGAAAAAAAATAAAAAGAAAAAATGAATAAAAATGAATATATTAAATATTTTTATGAAGGTTGATAAAATTTTCTAAAACATATCTATAAAACATAGTTTTGTATGAAAATATATTTTTGACTAAAGATAAATATGATTTAGTATATTATTAATACATTATATAAATTATTATATTAACCAAAATAGTGGAATACCATAATATTTATTTGAAATATCATAAATAATATTAGGAGAAGAAAATGAAATATATTTAATTAGACAATGATAAAATAATTTCCTTCAAATAAAATTCAATAATAACCCTCATTTACTATAATGAGATTGTGAAATAAACCCTTAAAATGATCATAACATTGAAGTGAAAATTAATCATAGCGATTATTAAATGAATCAAATATAAATACATATTAAAAAATATTATATTCAATGATATATTCTCAAAATTCATTTCATAATTAATTATTGAAAATAAAATTTGATAATGACGTAATATTACCAATTGAAAAGTAACTGAGTTATGAAATTCTTTTCCACATGGTATCTTTTAATTAAAACCCCTTATATAAAATAATTAAAAATGAATCAAAAATTACCATGAAATATTACATAATAATGATATTAATTGTAAATGGGGTAGTATATACAACATATAAATGATATTGTTTCATAATATACTAATGTGCTTCACAAATAGTAAATTGAGATAGAATATCTTACCTCACCTACCATATTAATTTAATATGATAAATACACTTATATAGTGATTAAAAATATTTTATTTACATATAATATAAATCTATTAATGTTTGTAATATTATATATGATTTTTTATAACATATTATCACCGATTTTTTAATAATAATTTACTAATTTCATTATTCTCTGTGTGAATTTCATTGTTTTCTCATTTCTATTTTATCATAAAGACAATAATATTATGAATATTTTATAGTAATATTATCTAACTAATAATAATAATGATATAAATATATTTTTTATACCATTTTTAGTTTTAAATCCAATCATGAATGATGGTTATGAAAAATGGACTATGTTTCAATCACAGCGATGTTAGGAAGTACATACGCATAGGTAACACACCAATTATTCAATGATCATTATGGAATGAATTTGAGAAATAAAATTTAATTACAAAAAAGAATAATATCATAAATAATAGATTATATAAGTATAATATATGTGTTTTGGGGTGGAAAGGAGAGTCACATTGATTTGTGATGACGACACTCCACATCCACATGAATGGTGTAATCTCCATTAAGTGAATCAAAATGTATGAAATAAAACGAAATATATTATAATTTCAGAATGGTAAATATGAAATTAATAACATAATTATTTTATATTATACATATATAATAATTATTTTAATCCCTATAACCTTTTATGTGAATCGTTTGTGAAAAATGTATCACATCACTTTGATATTCAGTAGTTTGTTGTACACACACCCGATATTGTTTTAAACCTATGAAAAGGAAATTAAATATATATTTATGGTATAATGAATCCATATTTATATTTATGTTATTTATATATTATATATACTTTATATCCGTCATCAAATTAAGAAATATGTGTTGTAATTGAAATACAAATTACATCGATTCGCGAGGTGATAGTCTTCAATACTCACAAATGATGATTTCATAGCCCATATGATGTTAGTGTATAAAAATGTATTTTGTGAAATAATTATAATAAAAATTAATACTATTTTACAAGATTATTATATCATCATGGTTTTGAAATATTATTTTGGGGTGGGAAAATACTGAAAATAAATACGATCATTGAAGATCGTTACCTGTCCATCGGGTATACTTCATAGGTTTTCAATAAAGAATTACAACGTTATTTATGAGGCCAAAATAAGGCCTTTAGGATGAGATTGGGGATTTATGAATTGTTTTTATTAGTTATTGTCTAATCAAAAGTTGTTTGAGTTAGTGAAGTATAAATGAGATGTGGTTAGTGGCCCCGTAGTAATTTTATAAAAAGATTCCTTCAGGCCCATGTTTTTTACATGAATGTGACTTAGAAAATGTATCATTATTTAATAATTAATATATAATTCTGAAATATTCCCAATAAATGGGTTATTAGAAACTAGGTATGTCATTTTTATCCTTTATCTTCTTAGTTTAACACCCGATAAATCAATTTTTTCCTTATCCATAACAAACAGTTTTTAATACTTTCACTATTAAATAATAAAATTGAATTTATTAGACATTATAAATTATTCTTATTCTAATTTTGGAATCCATTTTTTAAATTATATTCTCATTAGTTGATAAAATTAAATTTAATAGAAATCCATCACACGCGATGAGAATGTGTGTTTTCAAAGAGAAAATATTCTAATGTGTTATAACGTTAATATAAAAATCCAATATTAAAATGATTAAAATTAAATGAAATTTTTATAAACGATATATTTTTAACATCATATTTTATTAAAAGATTAATATTTAATTTAACTATTAAATATTTGGAATAAAATGAACTATTCAAAATAAATTAGAAAGATTCAATATTCATTGAAAAATGAACCATTTCTAAAAAATTTGTAAAATTAACCATAAGATAATATTGATCATAAAATTTAGAAAATTAGGTTCTTTTTTTAAATAAATTTTCTAAAAGTGGTGAAAATTATTTTTGAATTATATTAATAAAGCGTTACTAAAGCGTCTTTGCGAAATATACAGTTTTTCTAAAAAAATGTTTCAAAATATTCTCATTATATTTCTAATAAATAAATAACCATAAAATTCAAAATTTATTTTTTAATATTCATTCATTCCAATGTAATGTCTATTTATAATGGTATTCCATACCATGGTTCATTTTGAATCTAAATTGCTTGTTTTGCATGCTATCAATGAAATTGAATTTAATTAATTATATTTAATGGTTTAATTAAGATAGGCGTTGTTTTTATAATGTGCTCTAGAATAAAATTTTATTATTTTATAATTTATTAGTGTAAAATTTACCCATCCTAAATTGAATTGTGACCTAACAATTTATACATGATCATGGTAATAAATGGTTTGAAATTTTATAATTCATTTTTTGAAAACCAACATTGTAAAAAGTTTTAATATAGATTCCTATTATTAAAATAGAAGGGGATGTGATGAGGTAATATCGAATAGCACATGTTTAGGTTTTCATGTAAGAGATAATTGTATAAAAGTTATGATATATACTTGTAAAAAAGTCTAAATATTTATAAAAAACGATTTAGTTCATTGGTCACAATAAAGTGATTATTCAATAAGTAAATAAAATAATAAATAACATAAATCTGTGATGATTTAAAATACCATCCAATTCCTCAATAAATAGTATTTTCAATGTAGTTTTCATAAATGCGAGTAATTATTTTAATTTCAAGGATTATATGGGAAAATAATAACAATATATGCCTCTATTTAATAAGCACAATTTTTTCCATTGGTTGTGGTAAATGATTTTATAATTAAACCCTTAATCCATGAAATAAATATCAAAAAATAAATTTATTATTCTAGAAGAAAATAAGTTAACATTAAAAATATTCTAAGATATATTAATGTGTCACATTTCTTTTTTATTCTCCTTAAATAGGTTCCACAACCAACATATTTCGTACAAGATATCCAATATAATAAATTAATCTATAAAAATCCAATTGTATGCAACTATTCATCATTAACATTTATTTATCAAATATTTTAAAAAATATTTAAATATTAAATAGTACATATCATTGGCTTGTGTTAGGTGTTAAACCCTTACCATCATTCCATCATGGGATCAATCCGCAAGTCCTTCTCAGATGCAAAGTGTTCTAACCCATTATGATGGTTATTGTTTTTTGAAACTATAGTAATATAATTCTTTTAATGTTACAAAATATTATGATGGACACACATTATATAAAATTAACCATTCAATAATAATTTTAAAATTTTTTTGAATATAAATGTTTTTCACACATTCTAATAATCATTTTAGAATATTATTATAGTGTCATTGATAACCATATTTACCCTAAACATTATAAATACCCATAATAACTTTTCAAAAAAAAATGTGAAGGAATTATTTCTCAAATAAAAGTTTCACTAAAAAAATTTCTAAACCAATTGGTTGTATTCCTATAAATGATTTCTAAAACTATATTTTATCATGATACATTCCAATAATAAATGATAAAAAGTGGTGTCCGAGGCATTGATCCTATGATTAAATATTTTCACTTAACCCGCGATGAAAATTTTAAAATAATCATTAGATCTTTAAAATTTATTATCACATAAATACCATTGGATAATTTTTTTTAATTTAATTCTTGATTCACAATACATAAATATTTCATAAATTTTATTTTCACAAAGGTCCTTCTTTGTTCGAGGGTTTATCCTCTACAAGAGTCCACTGAATCAAGTAATTCTTAATTTTTCCACATTTAATATAATAAAATATAATTGTATCCCTAGGATTTTATTTATTTACTTAGATTATAGTTATCATTATCCCCAAAATGTTTTCACATTATGCTCATAAAAATATATAAACAATAATTTGAGATACTTATTTTCAATTGATTAAATAATATTCTTAACCAAGTCCATATATTATCTATACAAATCCGCCATAATGTTTTGAAATGAAAATTTGAAAAACTATAAGAATATACAGAATAAATGTAAAACTAGGTTCACAGTAATGAACAATTTCATGCTCTATGGGATTATTGGGGAAAGCCCCATTCACCCTTTTTAGAGTTATTAGACAAATGGCCCTCTATTTTGGAACCACACCAAATCTTATTATCATGATAAGGTTGTATTTCAAGTTGAGAGTTTATATTTTCCACCATACTAAAATATTAGGATATCCATATATATTTATCAGTAATGTTTATCATATGTTTGTTATCTCTAAAATATATTTTCCTACATATAGTTCCACACATTTCTATTAAACATAATCTTATACCAAATGTACAGACACAAGCCCCATCGGTCTAGTCCTGGTTCTTTTTTTATGTAATTACAATAATATATTGGTAACAACATCTTTAAAGACATAATTATATAGTATACATGGTAAACTAGATATATACATTGTTTTAATCTTTAATTTGTATACAAAAAATATATCATAATTCTTTCTCTGGAATATCATTATTCAATTTATTATATTATTGATTATATTTCGCAGTATATGTCATGGATTTCTAGGAGAGGAAATAAAATATGGGTGAGATCAAATGAGATGTAATGGTTTTGTAATGTGTAATATATCATGAATCAATAAGAATAATAAATATAGGACGAAAATTATATATACCACACATGACATGTTATCAGTAAATTGATAATTAATTAATTCCATAGATAATATCAATTATAGAATATAATGGAAAATAATTAATATGGGATGGTAAATAACTAAATACGGATTCAATTTAGTCTAAAAATTATTCCATAACATGATAAGGAATATCTAATATAAGAAAGTATATGACTAAAAACCCTTTACATTTAATAAATAATTGATAATGAAATGCATCCATAGATAATATCATTGTGAAAATATCATGGAAAATATTAATTGAATTTTGAATTAAGAAAATTCTCAATTATTACACATCATGTATTATTCACATGATTCATTTATCATCATGATCATTCATGATATTCTTTAAAATTACTAGGTACAAACTCATACAAATTGGGAAATCGATTTTATGCTATATTACTGAACATCTCGATGATACTATAGATTAATCAATGATATATATAAAATATGGCCCCAAAAATGTCTCAAATGTCCAATAAATTACTCATGTATCGAGTAATCAATTTAATTCATAAAAAAAGTTCCTTATCCTAAAATACCCATATTGAGTAAGGAACAAAGATATTTCAATATTTCCATAGAATAACCAATGACATTAAATGTAAATGTCATATGTAGTAATGGTATGTTGTATAATAAATAAATATATCCATGATAAGTAATATATATATTTACAGAGATCTTAATGTCCAATGATCCCTGTAAATTGAACATTTCAATGAAAATATATAGATTAAAAAAATGACACAAGGATGTATATTCCAGTAACATCATCTGTCAAAATTACAATAAACCGCACAAAGGACGAAAAAGGATTCTATAAATATAACAAATACCCATTAATCCATGAATAAGGGGTTGATTTATTTGGGGAATATAAATATGATAATGTGATATTTATAGAAGTTATTTAGCTTAATATCCTTTTAAAAAATCATTTCAAAAAACATTTTCATTAGTAATATCTTTTAATAACTAAGAACATCTAGAATATTATGGAAAATGTCATTAAAATTTTGATTAAAAATATTCCTAGGGTGCTTTCGGAAAATGATTATAATGTGATTAGGTGATATTTTACTTGTCATAAAACATAAATATAACATTCCATTGAAACATAAATTTTTTTATAAAAGTATATTTTTTTGAAAACAACTAAAAAATTCCATTTATTATTTTTTAATTGAAAAAACATGAAGTAATTTATTCAATAAATCAAATATTAATGGATAAATTATTTTTAAAAAAAGATTTAGAGAACATGTTTTGGAATGAAAAAAGACTTCCAACTGATGGTATGAATAAAGTAATATTTTATTAAAAAAATATATCAATTATTTTGAGTAAAAAAATTTAAAAAGTACTACTATTTCATGAAATACACATGATTTACTACAGGATAAGAAAATAATAAAAAATTTAGACAATGATCAAATTATATAGTAGATTATATGTGCAGACACGTAAATTTTAAGGGAAATTTTTTCTTAATTTTCTTTGGGATTTTACGAGTACACAGTTTTTAAAGGCACCTGATTCTGAGGCCCAGTGTGCCCGGAATCAATTTCCGAAGTTTAGCTCAGGTATATTCAGTGAACGAACGAGCGAGTTTTCCTAACTTTTGGACCAGTGCTCAGAATCGAATTCCGAGGGCACCGATGGAATCACAGCGCCATTTTTCACTTATGAGGACTTTCACCTCGATGTCAGATGATCGGGTTTGAGATGTGGTTTTTGTGTTTCATGTGGATTAATAAAATAAAATAAGTGGAAACTTATTTTATCTTTTTTGAACCCACGCCATGTGTGTAGTGTTGGATAAAAGCTCCACATGGGAGTTGGTGGTGGTATTGCCACACCCTAACCTCCCATGGAAGGATAATTAGGGTGGGGACCACTCGAGCAGCAAAACCTCCCATGAGAGGTTATGACATTGGGTCCACACGGGGCTAAAAGCACTATTTAATGGGAGGGGATGAAATCTATCAATACTCCCCCATTATTGAGGGAGAGGTTCTTGGATTCTAACTCCCCTCTTAATAGTGGAGACTAAAACTTCCTCAAACCCCCCATTTAATGGGAGGAAACTCCTTGCCCTTCCCCTTGTTAATTAGGTGGGGACCACTCAGGCCCCTAAACCCCCTCGAAACTCCCCAAATGAATTATTTCATCCACTCGGACAATTAATTTGGTGGAACCCCTCCACATTTGAATTTTTGAATTATTCCAACCATTGTGAACTTAATTAAGTGGGGCCCACTTAATTAATTTCCGCCACCAAGATTAATAGATTATATTCTATTATTTTTGGGCACGTTCTTGCGCCTTTTTGGTGGAGAGCTTGAGAGAACTTCATTCTCCAGTGAAGAATGCGAAAACACCGGCGACGCTTCTTCCCCGACCTTCTTCGGCCTTCATCCTCGGAGCCCCCCTTTCTGATGTGGTACTTCCCCGATGACCCTCCTTCCTCCCTCCTCGTCATCAAAGCAACGACGTAAAAACACGGAAGTGGAAGCGTGTGGTGAGTGATGTCATAATTTTCCCCAACGACACCACTTTCCGCGAAGCTCTTCGAACATCATCTTCTTATCAAGGTAGGGGTTAATTGTTTTTGAAATGAATTCATCCTTTTTCATTCTTTGTCTTTATCTTTGGGCCGCTTGATATCAACTTGTTGGGTGGAGGTCGGACCGCACGAACACGGCCGACTCTCCTCCTCCTTTTTTTTGTTGTGTTGTTGAGGTTCTAAAGATGGTGGCACGATGCAACGACACTGCGCAGAATCCTAGAGAAATGCGTCGAAGATGCGCGACACAGTCGCACCGCACCGTTGAGGCCAAATGAACCCGCGGCAGGAGTCGGGCCGCAGCGAAGGGGCGAGGATCCATCACACCGTGCTGGAGAACCATGAAAACACCGTGGCTAGTGCGGGGCCATAGCGCAGGGATGCAGCTCCGTCGCGCCACACCGGTCGGACAAGGCCGCGGCTCGGAGCCGTAGAGGTGCAAGGCAGGGCAGCCGGAATCGCCGGCCGCTAGAAACTCGGAAGGGCGAATCCACGGCGATCCCGCGGTATCAGAACCTTCCGGCCAGACCAGGCCGGACGGCTTCCAGGAACTAGGGGTCATAACCCCCGGCCGGCCGAAGGAGCGCCCCCCCCCACGTGGGGGCCGTAGTTACTCAAACTGGGGGGAAGCGCCCCCCCTTCCGCATTGCTTGGTGTGGCTGAGCTGGCCACATGGGACGCACACAGAACGATTGGCCTGGCTGCGCCCTAATAGGCCAGACCTGGACCCGGTTCGGGCCAACCCATGGGGTCTCATTCTGGGTCGGTCTGGGCCCAAAACCCCCATTTTTTCGGACCTCTTTCGATCTTTTTCCCATATATTATGCTTCAAACCTCCATTCGACGCACCGTTAGTTGAGTTGGGATCCTTGGATCAAGACGTTCATTTCAATATACTAAAATCAAGATTTCGGATAACATTGTGTATGGTCGAGTTGGTTCGAACACGAAACCAACCGAGCCCTCGGAGCGGAATTGCTTATAACTTGAGCTCCGGACGTCCTATTGACGTGACATCGACTTTTTTGCATTACTCTTAGTGAGATGGACCTTTTTTCTTACTCCCCTCGAGGTTTGGACGTAGTTGGATTGCGTTCGTGTTGGTTTTGACTTAAAAACCAACCGGGCCCCGAGGACGAAAAGGCCAATAACTCTAGGACCGGGTGTCCGATTGACGTTCCGTCTGTCGCATTGTGTTTATTTTGACGAGATAAAACTTTGGGATACATAAACTCCGGACTACGTGTCAGTTGATTTATCGACCTCTTGGCTTGTGGAGTGGACCCTCCTTAAACGAGAATGCTATGTGCGGAAACCCTATAGCTAGCTGAGACTTGACAACTTCTGATTGATCGACACGGTGTGTTTCGGATAGCCCAGTGGGGAGCAGTCGGTTTTAGTGGAAGACCCACGGTGGAGGAGAGCTTCGTTGTAGAGACAGACTCGTGGTACTCAACAAAAGGAGTACCTTTGTAGGCTACGAGGGGGAGCGCTTCGTTGTAGCGGCAGACCCATAGTGGGAAGCGCTTGGTTGTAGCAGCATGCCGACAGTACATGAAGTAGGAGCGCTTGGTTGTAGCAGCAGACCCATGGTGGGAAGCGCTTGGTTGTAGAATAGTACTCGATAGGTGGAGTACTACAGTAGTCGAAGGTTAGTAGGAAGCACTTGGTTGTAGTGGCAGGCCCACTGTACATGAAAGAGGGAGAGTTCCCCAGCAGTTATGGTTTAGACATCATGATTAAATACTGGTTTGAGTTCAGTCTAGACTTTTAATCATTATCTTCGATATGATTGACTTGCTTTCCTATGTGGACTGAGTTGTGTTATCCTATGTGGATTGGATTGTGATATCCTTTGTGGATGTGATTAAACATGAACTGAAACTGATGGATTAGGTGTATGTATTAGCATATACCTAAGTAGTGTTGGGTGTTACTTCGTGATTGTATCTTTCCATTGTGGATTATCCTTTGTGGATTCTGGGAGACATTTGGGGGTCTCAAGGTCCCAATTGTGTACTGTATACTCACCCATGCACCGGCTATGCCCGCACTACGTTGTGTTGGTTGCAGACGACAAACACCACTGATCGAGGTTGAGGCTTATAGAGTTGGACGATTTCCAAAGGAGGAACTCATGATGAGTTGGTGCTGGAGGTGGATTTCACAACGAGCCGGTACCTGGAGGTGGACCACTAGGCGGGACGTACACGGGACAGATGGTAGGACACAAGGAGTTGAGGAGGCTATATGTACCCAACCTTCAGGTGGGATTTCTAGTGGACGGCTCGGTGTTGCTGCTATACGTTTCAATTTTTGTACATACTTTCTAGTTGTACTTTAATATCAGTTTGGGTTTGTATTCTGGCCCACATACTTTTGTACCCTGAATTACTTTGTGCTTTCTTCTGTTGGCTTACTCTATGGTGTTTGTTTACTTTATAAAGGCAATGTCTTCCCCTTTTGTCGGGTCTTACGCCTTTTGTGCTAGTCGCCATACCCTGTTCAATGGAAGGCGGGCTTGGGGTAGTTACGGAATGGGCCCCGAGGACGAGTCGTCACATCATAAATTCAAGAATAAATAATATTGATTATAATGAGATTTGGAAATAAACCATAAAAAGATCATAATATTTAAATAAGAATTAATGGATGATTCAATTAATTGTATCATCATGAGATTAAAATAATAAATTTTAAAATAAAATAATATATTTTGAAAATACATTAAACACATAATGGTACAAAATCGATTTCAAGAAAGAAGTAATATAACCCAATGGGATGAATATTGAGTTAATCATTTTTTTAGCAGATGGACACATTTATGTCAAATACACTTTGATGAAATAGTTCTATTTGAATATATAAATTCAATTTCTTATTATTGAATTAGGATATCACATTTAGAAGGGTTATTATATACAATATATAAATTAATTTTGTGAAAAACCAAAAAATGTTCATCAATGAAATGAAATTGAGACAGAATCCCTTACCATATGCGTCATACCAATTGAATTTGATTTAACATCAGATATGGATGGTTTAAAATTTTATTAAAAAATAAAAGCAACAAATTAATACATATAATTTCATATTTGATACAATTATAAAATCATATCACCTTTATGTTTACAATTTTTCATTAATTTCATTATTTTTGTGATAATTACCTTGTTTTCTCATCCATATATGTTATTGAAATATTTAGTTCTTATGCATATGTTATCATTATTTCATCTCAAGAATAATAATAATGAAATAATTCTATTATTTTTACAACAATTTAACATTTAAAACCATTAATAAAATATGATTATTAATAATGGACTACATTATAATCTTTGAAATGGGAGGGAGAATGTTTGTTGGAGTAACATTTCAAAATTTGAATGATCATTATGGAAAGAGGGTATATAATATTTTATCTTTATTTAATAATAATAATATCATAAATACCATATTATATACTTATATATACATCATTCATGTTTTTTGGTGAGGAAAAAGAGTCACATTTCATCATGAAGTCACCATTCCAAACATATATGAACGATGTTTTCATCTTTATGTGACTCCAATTGTAAAAAAATTGATATATATTTTCTTAGAAAAATTGAGAATTTGACTTTAATTAAATTATTATTTCAATTATATCATATATAATAATTAAAATTACTACTATTAGCATCCATGTAATGGGTTAGAAAACTATTAATAAAATCATTTCACGAGGTCGTAGACCGTTTTACACCAAAGAGATGTTATCGTACCCATTATATTAATGAAAATAAAATATATTATATGATAAAATTAACTATATGTATAATTATGGTATATATATGATATTTTTTTTATAATTCATTATACCCCATCATGATAGGTGGAAATGGAAAAACCACTAGCAACGGTTTACGAGGTGGTAGTCCACCATGCGAACGAATGATGATTTCATAACCCATTTGATAGATGTAGAGATTTTTAGGTTATTTCTGGTAGAATTTTATTATACCCAAAATAATCTATAAATATCATTTTTTATGATAAAAAATACCCTTGTTTTTTTACAGATGAGAGTAACTTAAGTGTATTTTTGAAAACAAATATTCATTGGAATATTTATTGTGGAATTATATTAATGTTTTTAATCGACAATGAATATTTTTCAAACTATTTGGAATGAATTTATATATTTTGTAGAAATATTTTTTTGAACTATACATTGATAAATGTAACACAATTACCAATCCCTATTCTTAGAACAACACATACTGATCATAAACCATATGTTTGTATTCAACTTTACCTTCAGAATGACAAAGTTATGGATTATCATCCTAATGTTAATTTTGATCCATGAATTGTTAAAAAAAGAAATTATGGTTCAATATCCATATGTTATGTGATATAAAAATACGTTTTTAAGAGAGTAATGTATGGTAAATGAACCCTATGTCTGTAATGAACACTTTTTTGGAGGAATCAAACATATTGTCCCTCTACTATAATTTTATGATAATCCCTACATTGTCAACCATATGTTTATATTGTAAATGCTACTACATTGAACCCAACATTTATTATTTTTTGTTTTGTGTTGGATACTTTTGTTTGACTATTCAATGATAGTGATTTAAATATATTATGTTATCCACATTTTATGCTATAGCCATCACATAAATAGGTATTGATTGAATGATCGTTTTCAACTGACTCAATGGATCATATTTATTTTTTCAAAGAATAATATTTATAATAGAAAATAACCCATGTTCATTTGGTAATTTATGCTTCCATTTAAAATTTAGTATCTGAATATCTTCAATCTATCAAAAAAACTTTCATGAATTCAGAATATCAATAAAAGATTTCATATCTATATATATTCTATAATAATTGTTTTGAAATATATATGACTATGTAACTATGAATAACATTCAAATATAGAATAGTTACAATGTACGACCGACTATATTATTTTAGAATTAGGATACACTTTAGAGAAATATTTTTTCAATTATTCATTACTTTGATACTAAACATAGTTTGTTTCTAAATTTAATGACGATCATTGCAATAGAGATTTCTTCAGAGTTATTTAGTCTTTATGAAATTAATTTCTAAAGAATAAGATCCATATTTTTCAAGTTTCTATTGTAGTTGTGATGTTCAGCCTGAATCATCATCAAATAAAATTATTTTGATTTATTGAAGTTTCAACTATCGTACTTAGTTTTGTTGATGTGACAACTACATGTAATAAGAAGTGGATGACTAGTTCCCTACAAGAGAACCAGAAGGACATATTTTATCCATGTTGTAATGGAGTAAATTTTCTACACTCATATTTTGTTTTGAAGGTAGTGTGATATGATGACAATTCAATTAAAATCCACCATTCTCAAAGAGAGAGCATTAATATTGTGGACTAGAGGATATTACCAAAAATCTATAATAATCGATGGGTTCATTCATTCTATTTATTCGCTTCTTATATTAAATATAGAATAAAATGATGTATATCGGTATAAATTAGTAAAAAGAGGGATAATCCAGGATCTATGAGGAATATTGAAAGGGATTAATTCATCACTGACTGGTTTATATTTGTATTATTTCGAAAATAATAATAATAATAATATATATATATACTAATGATGGAATGTTTCCTAGACACGTGTCACTCTCTCCTTAATTATCTTAAATATATTGCCTGAGGCCTCCATTAAATATCCATCATCCATCAACAAGCTGTGATTCCATCTCCCAATACTAGGGTTACCACAAAAAATCTATTCCTCCAATGCACATTATCATCTCAAATCCCTGAAAATAATGGATCTTACGATAATACGATGAGATGATGACAGGTGATATTTTTCTCAAATGGTGAGATCGGGTAAGGGAACAGAATGATGTGTATATTGGTCTTGAGGAAAAAATGATGAAGGAGATGACCTCCCTCTCATCAATAAACAAAACTTCCTATTTTTAGTTTATAATATTATATTATATAATTAACAAATAAAAAGAATTGTGAGATATTTTAAACTGAAGATATTAGTAAATGATATTTTACTGGTCCTATTTAAAAAAATATTACACACTTCTTAAAATAGACCCAATAATATATGTTTTTAGTGTTTTTGTTATTTGAATAAAGACAACATTTTGAAGTTAATATTTTTATGTGTGTGTATTTTTTAAATACATGTTAAATATTAATGATTTAATTGTATTTTTAAATAAATCAAATTTGTAATTAAAATATTTCATTGCTTAAAAATGTACATTACTTTTAAAAAAAAACTAAAAAAGATGGTATGAAAATAGATTTTTAATCTTTTAGGAGGAAACTAATTGATTTTATTTGATATCATTAAAGTAATGATTTATTTAAAATGCGTAAAATAATATTGAGTTTATTGTATTGTAAATGCAGTTATTTTTGTAAATGAAATGAATTATTTGTTTTCAAAAAAAATTATGACATTTATAGAAGACGATAATTTATCATTTAAATATAGTTTTTTATGTATTTATTTAAAACTAATAATTTCCATTAATATTTCTAAAGTCATGCTATGTTTTAAATGTATAAAAAATATATGTTTTTTATGTTCCACTGAATCTTCTTCTTTATAAATTTATTATTGTTATTAGTATAGATGTTGAATAAAATATATTACAAATATTATATATAATTTTTTTAATATAAATATGTTTATTAGAATTTATTTTTAATTAATATATTGTATATTTTTATAAATACATACTTTTTTCTATATTTCAGAACATCAATTGATAGTTCATTTGGAAATTCCACTAGAAACTTCATTAGAACCTCCACTGAAACATATACTTGAATGTACACTAGAACCTCCACTGGAATGTTCACTAAAACCTCCCATGTAACCTACACTAGAACATTCAATAGAACTTCCACCATAAACTAAAAACTCCACTAAAACATCCATTGGAACCTCCACTTGAATGTCCACTCGAACCTCCACTGAAACTTCCACTGGAACCTCCTCTAAAATGCCCTATAAATATATATATATAACTATTATTAGTATAGATAATGAATAGAATATATTAAATAAATAATATATATTTATATTTAATATTAATATGTATAATAATATTAAATTTATATTAATATATTCTATAGTTTTATAAATATATATTTTTGTTGTATTGTAGAACATCCATTGAATCTTCCATTGGAAATTCCACTAGAACATCCACGGGAACCTGCATTAAAACCTCCAATGGAACCTCCACTGGGAATCCACATGGAAGATCCACTGGAACTTCCACTAGAACATCCACTAGTAGTTCCACTTGAACCTGGATTCTCCACAGGAACCTCCACTAGAACCTCCACTTGAACCTCTACTTGAACCTCCACTGGAACCTCCACTGGAACTAGAACATCAACTATATAATACACTGGAACCTCCACTGGATCCTCAAAATGATGTTCCTATTAATCGTTTTATAATTATTATTAGTTTAGATGTTGAATAAAATATAATACATATATTATATATAACTGAATTTATTGTAAATATGTTTATTGAAATTAAATTTTTATTTATATATTCTATTGTTTTATAAATATTTTATTTTTTGTATTTTGTAACATTCATTGAATATTCTACGGGAAACTCCAATAGAACTTCCTCTAGAACCTTCACTAGAACCGCCACGGGAACCGCCACTAGAACCTCCACATGATGTCCCAGTAGAACCTGGAATCTCCAGTGGAACCTCCACTGGAACCACCACGAGAACATTCATTTGATCCTCTACTAGAACCTCCACTAGAACTGGAACCTCCACAAAAACATCCTCTGGAACCTCCACTAAAACCTCCACTAAAACCTCCTCTAGAACTGGAACCTCCATTAGATCATCCACTGGAACCTCCATAGAAACCTTTACTAGAACCTCCACTAGAATCTCCACTGGAACATCCTTTTAATAGATTTATAATTTTAATTAGTATTGATGTTGAATAAAATTAATTACATATATTATATATAATTATTTTTAATATAAATAAATTTACTAAATTTTAATTTTAAGTAATTTATTATATTGTTTTATAAATATATATTTTTTATGTATTATGAAACATCCATTGGAACATCAATTGGAAATTCCACAGGAACCTCCCCCGAATCCTCCACTGGAACTTCCAACGGAACCTCTACTAGAACTTCCACTGGAACCTCTTCTGAAACATCCAATACAATTTCCACTCGAACCTCCACTCGAACGTCTTTTGAAACATCCACTAGAACCACTACTACAACCTCTACTTGAACCTCCACTGGAACCTCCACTAGAACATGAACTTCCACCAGAACTTCCACTAGAACCATCACTGAAACTTCCACTGGGACATCCAATGGAACTTATTAAATATGTAAATTTTATTTTCATTTTTATTCATGTATTATTTATATTTTTAAATTATAAATTATATTATTTATATAAAATTTATATAAAAAATTTAATACGTAGTATATGTAATATCATTTCATATAAATACATTCATTTAGATTTAATTTACATTTTCTACTTTTATTTTTTAATTTTTTTTATAATTGAAATTTTACATATATTTTTTAATCATGAATAGATTAGTAGTGGTTTAAAATATTATTGAAAAATTACAAAATTGAAATATTTGTAAAATAAATTTATAGGAAATATATTTTGTTCAGTGGTTTAAATTTATAATAAATTGATATGTCTTAAATACTAATTTATATCAAACTTTTTAATTTCTACCTTTTGGTTTTGATATGTTTATGTTTTGTATCAATGTTTTTTAGGATTTTTATATCAACTTTTTTTATATGTTTTTTTGTAAATTATAGTGTTTTTATGTAATTTTAAATTACATCTTATTATTTAGTATTTTTGTTCATTGATATTTTATTTATGTTTTTGTAATGTTTTTTAGTGTTTTAATTTTTTATATGATGTATTATAGTAGTATGGTGGTAATTATAGCTGAGGGTAAAAATGGATTTTTTGTAAAATTTTTGACTGTTGCATTTTTTATTGCATTTCAATCAAATGGTCACTTTTTTTAATAAATGTGCCATCAACTCTGGTAAAATGGATCATCCAGTTATTTAGGGTATTAGAGACGATGTTGGTCCTTCCTCTTCTCTCTTTCCCAATCTCTAGTGTGAGATTCCTCAACCTCTCATACTCCCATATTAGAGTCCAGATGTGGTTGCTCCTCATCTTCCAAGAGATGCTTCACCATCGGTAGCTCCTCCTAAGACTCCTTAACATCCTCATCCACCACATCTGGAAACTCCATCCTGGGATCCTCCAGGTGTGAAACCCTGCTCTTATCACTGGCTGCTTCACATCATTCTACTATTCTTATGGTTCCTCTTCATATGAATCCTCTACATATGGATCCTCTGTCTACGGATCATCCAACTCTGGATCCTCTGGATTATTATTCTCCACCTATGGATCCTACAACTCTATGTACTCTACTGATGGCTTCTCCAGGCCTGACAACCCACTCGACTCCCCCATCGTGACTCCACCACTCCCTCCATAATTTTTTTCAGATTTTTTATCCTAGATTTTTGTCATCCATTCCAGAAGCATTCCATGAATCTGTATATTCTGCCATTCATGATCATATGAAAAATTCACTCTAATATTTAGTTCCATCTGTAATTTTAAATGATTTTAGGGTTTTATGAATTACACCCACTTCACACTTTAACGTATTGTCCGAAAATGATGTTTTTGAATCTTGCTCATCTAACCCAATGTAAATTGATCTATTTCTTCCATGAAGCACACTATTATAATACTTACATCCTTTTCTTCCAATAATCTTCATCTATTCCTTTTAATATGTTTGGATCTTCAAAACATATATCTGTTTCAATAACATACATTCAACCTATAAACTTGGTTTGAATATTTAATTATGTATTATTATTTATAAGGGTAAAGATATATTATAAATATTACAATTTGATTCATTTTGGTGACATTAGAAAACAATTTATAATTTTTTATTTCAATCTCCACATTACGTGTTGTGAAATATTATAAATTTTTTTATCTACCATATATATTACATAAATTTATTAATTTATTAATTTCATTATTTATTTTTCCACCTAATTTTTACTCAGTTTTATGTACTCAGTCATGTTGGTAACAGGATAAATATGCTCATAATGACAATCAGATTATTCTCTAAATGAATTTTTGTTATTTTTTTCATAAAAATATTGATTATCATTTTATGTTCTAGTCATTAACTATTCTCATCATATATATCTGGATTATCATTTAGTCATCAACTAATTAGCCATAAATTTTCATTTTAGAGAATTAGTGACCAACTAACAGATTGTTCCTAATTTTCCCCAAGTGTCATGAATGAGGATAATATTCTTACACATTCTTCCCTTGTATCCTCCTCACAGTAAGCATGTCTCGTATAATTTCGTATTGTATATTTAGTTAAATTTTATTTCTCACATCTTCCTCTTATTATAAATGATTATTATAAATTTTTTTTCCTACTATTAAATTAATATATATATATATATATATACATTTTTTATTCAAAAATATTATTATACTGTTATTTTCATTAAAATTTCATATTAATTCTTTTTAATATACAAATAATACTATTATTTGTAGCATGTAATATGATATTTTTTTTGGTATGCGAATATTTCAATTTTTTTACCAATGTAGACAGTATTCTCTTTCACCCCATCAAAGCCTGTCAAATTTTATGGAAGATTATCTTTTCCAGTTCACTACACTAATTTTAAATTTTTTTCATGCAACTTTTATATACTACTCATTTTTAATTTTATAATCATCTTCGATAGTGTTCTTATTCAACTTATTGTTTTCATTTTAATGATATATTACATTTATTATACTCACAATTATGCATAGAATGATTTTCTTGAACACCATGACAATTAAATATAATTAAAAACAATATGAACATGAAATCCTTGACAAATCCATAGAATCAATGTTTTAAATGAGACTAATGTGGTTCCATAAAATTGTAGTATTAATTTTTATCATTTATGATTTAATATAATTTTAATTGTATTTATTATTTTTCTTATATTTTTTAGTGAACTCCATTATGATAGCTATAATATGTACTATATATTATTTTTGTAATATGATAAATTTTAAATTAACATTACCAAATCTACTCCAATTATTATTTATAATTCATTTGTTAAGATATTTAATTTCTTCTTGGATCCAAAACTACCATATAATTCTTCATTTACTATTCATTATCAACTCTCAACACATTCATGTGAGTTATGTTATGATTCAAAACATGTCATGAGATATTCAATTCTCTTTGGTTCCAATGCTGCGTGGGAGGGTGAATGTTTTGGATATCAATAAGTATGAAAAACTGAATTATGTCACTTCTCTTTTCATCCCATGCGGAGAGAGAACCAAAATAAATATGATTAAAGAATATCCCAATATGTATCTTTCTATATTAGAATTTTTTCAATTGGGGAATCCTATTTAGGAAACCTTCACATGTCTTATTTTCATGTCCTAAAAGGCTAATGGATTGAAAGAAGAAGGCCATGAGTTAGTTGGGAGCCTGGACTATACCTTTCACCGATTTTTTTTGGAATCCAAATTTTGATCTTTAAGATAAATATTTCTTTTCCACAGCTTGCAGTCATGGAAGGTTGTCCTAAAACATTTCGTGGAATGTTAATTCGGGCCACTCCATTCTTAATGGTGGGATTGAAGTTCTAGTACTTTCTAATATGGTTTTGGAATCAAATAAATTATTGTTTTCCAATTCTTCCACATAAGTCCACAAGGTACCATCATTTCACTTACTATAACTGAACTCTTTATCCAGAAATTTACTAATATTAAATATAACAACTAGTAGATACTATTCGATTGAAGATATATTGTCCATTAAAACACTATTTATCATAGAATCTATATTTGTGGCAATTAGTTCACAAATTACATGGATTTTACCAAGGAAGAGGTCCTTTAATTTTTTATGAAAATACCTATATCATAAAGTGTAGAAATTGTTGTAAGGATAAATCAATGGTTGTATACTCATGGAGAGTGCATGGCTTTTCGAATCGAGCTAAGGAATTATCAAAATTGGGGTCACAATGAAATTCATTTCTCTAGGGAAGAGTTTCATTTTATTATCATTGATACTTTCCGTATGATTCATGGTATATTTTTCATGAATATACCATCAATTTATTTTCAAAGGAATAACCTGTAATTGAATGGTTTTAAAAGAATTTATATGGGACATTTGAATTCTTGCAAGTGATCTTCTATTTCACATATGAAATTGAATACTATGGGAAGATGTAGCTTGTTTCACTATATAATTTTCATAAAACCTACAACACAACACTCTTAAACATGAGAAAATAAATAGAAACATTCAATCTATCTTCGTCTATTTCCATTAATAAATGTCATGTTTTCAGGTCATATCAAGTGGTTTTTGAAGCTTGCTAGCACGTGTTATTGTCTCAATTTAGGAATCTTTATTTTTTTTGAGTAGATACTTATTTATTGAAATGATAAGTGACCTATGTTTGATAGGGGGATTTGTTATGGAATTCATTGAAGATATGACTAAAAATTATATGTAGTAGTTGATTTCAATATTTTCTAATCTTCTTTTGTCATAATAAATATTTCAGGGTCATCAATTTGATACTAAATACTGAATGAGAGAACCAACATTTACATGTATTATATTTTGAATTATAATAGATACATCTGAACATAACAATGTTTGGAATCACTTCATATGGATTAATTTTATTCTCACTATTTTTTCAAAATTAGAATAATATATATGTTTTGTTGATTATTGGATTTAGCATATTCATGGGGGAATTTGAGTGGATATAATGTTGTGACCATGAAATCCATTGTGTGAGAGGTATTCTTAGGGTAAATATTCCATATGTATGAACCATCAAGTAAATTTATATCTTATTACATATATATTTTAGATGATTCTATGTTAGGTAAAATTGATCCAAATAGACATATATTATAACTATAATACGTTCAAGATACATTAAATACTCATAAATATTCATGGAGAAACACATATGAGTTATTCACATTAGCTATGAATTCTACTATATAGATTCTTTTTCATGGAGGATACCTTCATTCCAGTACAAATTAATAATACTATAATTGGATTATTTTTCTATTCATTAAGACAGTATGACATATAATTATATATTTAACTAATGTTAAAACATATTATGAAATTAATCAATTGTGTGTGAAACTATCTTTTTCATAATTTGAAATTTATTAATGTTCATTATATGTATAAAATATGAACTCCCAACTACATTTCCATTTAAAGACACCACAATGAATGCTAAAATGATTCCATCTATTCCTTACCCCAACACCTTCTCAGGTCCATCCACTCTGATCAAAATCCTGTAACGTTGAAACTCTCTAAATAATTCCTTTCATCATTTGTCGTATTCTCGCCTCTTACCTCTACCTCATCCCTCACTTCTGCCTTTTGTTTCATCTCTATATCTTATATCTTCATATTTTATTTCATCAGGTTCCATCTCTATCACAATTAGTGTTCACTTTAATTCCATTTGACACGGGAAACCCACTATCATTATTATTACTATTTTATTTTTAAACATTATATTATGTACAAAAATATTATAATTATTTTTTTGAATGACACATAACAGTATGATTTGAATTAAAATTGATTTTTCTTATGAATTTTCATGGGTAGAGTACCAGTTATTATAAAATACTAGTTTTGGTGATAAATCCCGAGAATTTTCAAACAAATATGGCATATATATAGAAGTAGTCAGTGGATGAACCAAATGATGTTATGTATATGATTCATGCTCTATATTTTAATTGTTAAAAATATGGATATTGGAAATCATTATTGTTTATATATTTGAAGAATCATGGATTTAAAATATATTTAATGATCAACAATCTTTATGTGAATCCGGAGAAACAAGAAACGTTGAATACCACAACAGGAGCTAGAAATTATATCAAATCAATTGTAATTAATTTTATCATTTCAAGTCTAAGACATTAGGAATTTAATCGATATAAAAATTCCCTACTACTGATGAAATGTGGTTGAAAATCAACATTTTTTTAGAAATTAACAAAAAAATAATATACAAATGGGTTATGCTAATAAAAAAATGTTTGACACATTTAGAATTCTAAATGTTTAAATCATCACAAACATTAATGGAAAATTACTAAGATAATAAATAATATTACATCCATGGGAGATCCCATCAGTAAATCAGATCATGTTCTGAAAGAATATAGAGTACTACATGAAAAATGGAATGGATCATCTGTATATATTCATGAATCAACTCCTGTTATGAACATTACTATGAAAAAATTAATTCGAACATTGATGATGTATAAAGTTGAAATGATAATAATAATTTTTATTACATGATTATAGTAAAATGAAATAACACATACCATGATGTGACATCTCAAAATCATGATAGAAAACCAATACAAGATATAAAAATATTAAATTTTGAATCCCCAATCTTTGAAATGAATTTGAATCAACTATCTGGAATATTTAAAAAATTTTACAAGAAGAAAAGTGGCTTCAGAAAATCATTAATGAACAATGAAAAGGAACCAAGATAATTATTATGTAATTAATACAAAATTTTGGGGAACATGAATCCCAATCTCCACCATATTAAAGTAGAATTAAAAATAATGGAAAATAATGATTAGACAAATCCAGATTATGATCATAAAAAAGAATGTTCCATGAAAGCTATATGGAGTTTATCTAATGACCCCAACAACTCTTCTGAATCTTATTATGGAAAACAAGCCTTTGAAATTTAATTGAAAATATGTTTCTACTGCTAAGGAAGAAGAATAGATATATACTTATTATTATTCTACCTCTAACTCTTATTGTTTTTCAAATAGTATATTGGCATGATAATGTACAATGCAAGAAGAGAAATATTATTCTTTAATAATGAAGACTAAATCGTTAAACAATATTCACAATGTCCTTTTCTGTACGAGAGACAGAATGGTAATGTAATATCATGACCTAATTGAAAAATTAAATATATAAATGTCAAATTGTACTGATCATAAAAATAAAATTAAATAATTAAATAATGAGGTATAATCATATATATGTATTGCAAGTATTTTTAAAAAAATACTATGAATTAGAATCTTGAATAATATTTTATTAAAATATAAATATTTGGAATATAAATCAAGAATAAAAAATATAAAATAATTTATTTTCTCATTTCAAAAATTGATACCCCATATGTATAAGGAATAAAATGTAACTTCACTAATGATGGTTATTTGAGAAATCCTCAAATTAGAGAAATTAAAATGGATTTTATTTCAAAAAAATATATCTGAAGAATGTGAAATAAATCATAGAAAAATAATGTATTTCTGGATTCCCATATCATAACATGTTGACACACCTAGTACCAAGAAAATATGGGGGAAAAAGAAGAATATTATTATATGATTTTATAGAAAAAATGCTAGATGTGTTGAAATGATATATAGTATATGGAAAGTCACTTTTCCATACCTGTGATTGGATTCATGTCAAATTTCTAAACATTACCTCAAATTAATGGAGTTCTGGTTAAATTTTGTGATAATGAAAATGAATGATTATTGGATTTGGAACTATTGGAGGTCATATGATAATTTTATAAAAAAGGTAATATTTGTACAATGAATAAATTAGAAAATGATAAGTATCTCTACAATTTGTGATGAAGGATTTTATATTTATTTCAATAAAAAATCCAGATCACTTTTCCAACATAAAATTCGTAAATTTATAGCACATAGACTTGATAATTTTTATACCATGGATCCAAATACATTGTATACAAAAAAAGTGACTTAGATAACAATTAAGACAGATGAGTCAAGTAATTGGATTAGGATACATGGACATTTCAATGAATTTTCCTCATATAAAGTTTAAGTGAAGTATTTATCTTATAATATTCCTTGTATTAAGTTTTAATTTGATATATTTTTAAGTACATGTCAAAATGTAAAACAATATAAATCATCATTCCAATCAATTAAAAAATCTAAACACTTATATATATCGAGCTTTTCTCTATGATTATTTTTTAATATCAAATTTAGCATGTATTGATGGAAAATTAATTCCTTATGTTTTATTTTGATGAATTTACTCAATTTACTTATGTATATTTTTTCCAAAAAAGTGAATGTTTCAATTTATTTGAATGTTTTTGTAAAATTGTTCAAAATGACAATGATTTAAAAATAAGTTCATATATAAGTGATTATAGTGGAGAATTTTAGAATAAATATTTTAATACTTTATTCATATGTAGTTATTTATTACACCTTCTCTACATAGAGAACTCATCAAAATAATGTAATTGTTGAAAGAAGAAATAGAACTATTCATGAAATGGAAAGGACTATTCTAAATTAAAACTATCATCCGACCTATTTTTTGGAATAAGTCGTAACCACAAATTTCTATATCATGAATAAATTGTTAATAAGACGAATTATTAAAAACAAACACTTTTAAATTTTGAATAATAGATATACTAATATAAAATACATTATTTTTTTTGGATTTAATGTATATATCTTAAATAAAAAGGACATCCTTGGTAAATTTTATCCAAATACGATGAAAGAAAATTTATATGCCATTCTACTAAATATCAATCCTATAGACTTTTTAATTAAAATTCATGGACTTTTGATGAATTAGATCATATGATGTTTTATAAAACTGATCCTTTTAATAAAAAGGTTGATTAAACAAATGAGATTATTTACTCCTTAGACAACATGGGACTTGAAACTCTAAAAAATGATTTTGAAAATACGGTAAATGAAATAAAGTCTAGTTCAGAACAATATGAATCTTAATAACCTGAATGTGTCTTACCTATATATCCTAGAATCATAATGACCAATATTTTAGAAACTATTACAAAAGACCTTGAAATAGGAAATATAACTAGATGAAATATATGAAATAAAACTTAATTCTCTACCTTTCTATCTTATTTTGAACCTAAGTATGTTAATGAAGCTTTATAAGATGAGAGTTGGATGTTATATATGAATGATGAATTAACCCAATTAAAAAAATTGATTTTTTGGAATTGGTAGAATGAACATCAAATTATCTAGTAATAAGAACAATATGGATTTTTTGAACTAAATAGAGTGAAAAAGAGGTAATAACTAAAATCAAAGTAATATTAGTACCGAAATTATATAATCAGGAAGAATAAATACATTATGAAAAATCCATTTCACATGAAACTAGAGTAGATTCCATTAGTGTTCTTTTAACTTATTCATCTCATATGAAATTTAAATTATATCTTATGAATGTTAAATCTCCTTTTTTAATTTTATATATAATGAATTATGAATATGTTTAAAAACCACCATGTTTAAAAACCCCTCACATACCAAATTATGTTTTAAGCATAATAAATCACACTATGGACTTAATCCAGGACCAAGAGTTTGGTAAAAATTATTAATCTATTTTTATTTAAAAATCGTTTTTCTTTGGGATTATTGTATTTTACTCTATTAATGAAATCTATTGGTTCAAATATTCAATTAGTATAAATTGAAATTGATGATTTCATATTCAGTTTAAAAAATATTTGTAATGATATTTGAAATATTATGAAAAATGTATTTGAATTGAGTATGATTGGGGAATTGAATTTATTTTTAATATTTTAAATTTGAAAAAAAGATTTTTGAAATGATTTAAATAATTTTAATTATATTATTTAATTATTAATGATGTTTATACTTGATAATAGTATGAATTATTCAACTGTCGTCTGTACTAATAAAAAATTGATTTTGATGAAGATGTAGATCCAATTGAAATCATATTATATAAATGTATGATTGGAGGTTTATTAAATCTTATACTACAAGACCAGAGGTAATGTTTATATATTTCTATGTGATATATTTCATTAAAATACAAAATAATACCTTCCTAATACGCTGAAACGAAATTTTTTATAATTAAAAAGAATTATTATTGAATCTATACCTTAACCCAAAACATCAAATTTTAATTTATTTTTAATATTAATATTTTTATTTAGGAGGATGTATATTATATTTTAAAAACACGCATGTAATGGATCAAATTTTAGGAAAACCTTTAATATCATGGTTGATTAAGAAATATCACTTAGTTATAAAGACAACAAAAGAGGCGGAATATATATACACTCGCAGTCATTGTGCGCAAATTTTTTGGATAGAACACACTATACTAGATTTTAGTCTATCTTTTAATAATATACATATTTTATATGATAATACTACTGTAATAAATATTTACAAAGATCATATAAGTTATTCTAGGACATATAATATTGAATTGGGGAATCATTTTCTAATATTCATGATTATAAAAAGGAAATTTCATTAGAATTTTTAAATAACAAATAAGGACTATCTAATATTTTTACTAAACCACTTCCCACTCTATGTTTATTTTCTATTAAGGATGATTTTGGAATATTTATTTTTAAAGGAATATTTTTTATTTTTTTTAATATATATTTTTTATTTCTGGTAAAATATTTTTATCTAATATTGTAACTTGGTTTTTTATGCATTTCTTTATCTATTTTTGGTTTTAATCCAGGTGTTTTCAAATAGTTAAATACTATTGATTACCCTAAATATTCGGTAGGAGAAACCAGACCACTTCACCATCCTTAAAAATCCCACTGTCATTTCTTACCATTTATTTTTGAAATGGTTTGTCTACTAGAACCTTTGTCTATTACCCAAACCCATGAATCATAACACCTTCAAACGACACGTTGGTAGAAATATCGAAGACCAAGTGAACACATCAAGGTTAAAAAATGATATGAAGCATCTGTTATTCCCCTTCAAGAACATTAATGAAGAATAGTTATTGATTTTTAATGGCTATATGAGTTGAATCTTCCAATCAACAAAGGAATTGTGTTTCAGGGTTCATAATTTCTATTTAATGAAGAATGATTATATTTTTTTTGATAAATAAACAAATTTTATAAAAATGTTTTTTTGGTTTTTTTGATTTATAGGATTCGATATATTAATGAGTAGTTGATAGGGAGTTGTTAATCTCCTTCGAGGAAATTGAATAGATTTTAAAATTCCCCCATGACGAATAAGTTAGTGAATCCCTTATAGAAGGTGTTACTCATACTACCTAAATGAAGGTCATTTATGATACTATAGATCATGCTTAAGAGGGTTTAGAAGAATAATGTTTATTGGAACTTGTCTTATGCACCATGATGATTGAAGAACTCTCATATGAAGATATATATTTAGGATCAAAAAATGAAACTCGTTTAGTGAATTTTGAAGAATTTGATCATTTTGTGGATCAACAAGAAGAAATTAAAGCATCATTAACATCAGGTTATTCCTCAACCAGGTCATCATAATGAAACATTAAAATATTTATTTAATTTTTAAAACTTTTGATCAAGTAATTAATATATTCATTTCACTAAAATAAATAACAAATATTGGTTAATTTATTTAATTAAAATAATAATATATTGTGAGCATATAAATAATTTTTTTTGAAAAACCAACTAATTTAATTTACAATAATTTATGTTTTTATTTATAATCATTTGATAAATTTTAAAACCTTTTTATGGTTTTATACTATATATTTTTCATAATTTATTTATTTATATTCATAACTACCAATGCAATGGATTGATGATAATTTACACATCATAATTTAATAATGATACATGGTTTTAATAATTATTAGGATTAATGTAACATATGATATTAATGTTATGAAATTATTTAGAGATAAATATTTCATAAATATATATTGGTGATATAACTTTAATATGAACAGATCACATTTTTTGATAAATCATTGCTAATGGTTTATCCAATAAAGAGATATTTTGATCATATTTTTTATAGAAACCTTCAAAAGAAATTAAATTACATAACACTATTATTTTTTGGTGTATTACATTCATGGTTTTCCTTTTTATTCATCTTTTCAACCGAAATTCCACATTTATTGACAATCCGGCCTTGATAAAAATCATTTTGAATCCATATATCACACTATATAAATTTAATATATGAAACTTTTCCTATAATAGTCTTATGAATAATTTCCAAATTATTCTCATGGGCCTCTGAGAATTTAGAACATGGATGATATCATCAATAAATTCGAAAACAATGTCATAAATATTTTCCAAAAGAATATGCTCATTTTATCAATTAAATGAGATGGTATATTATTCAATCCAAATGTAATTATTATAAAATAAAAATACCCATACCCCATTAAAAATGATGTCTTGTGAATATATTCATTCATAACATAAAATTGATTAATCCTAAAATCATGTTAAATCATTGAAAAATATTGAGCTAGGTAAAGCTGATCAAATAAACAACAAATGTAAGGTCCTTAATTTGTTTTCTTTATCATAATAAAATTAAATTACCTATAATTGTCTCACATCCTCCTAGATCAACAATTATTTCTAGAAAAATCAACAAGGGACCAACAAGGTGAAAAAATAGGGATAATATAACCACTATTACCTGACACATCTAATTTTTTTCTCACTTAATCACATTATTATATGGAAATTCATCATGGGTTCCTTGATATTTGTCTTTAATCAAGGATTAAATCATCTAAAAACCCAACATCACACTACGGGGATATACAATTATTTATTCAATATATACGTCACTATTTTTCAATAAAATATATATATATATATCCAAAATTTGTAGATTAAAATCTCTATATGTGATTAAGTCTTCACTTTTTCCCAAGGTTCTCGTTTAGAATATTTAATTGGCGTGGATCAATAAATGACTCGTTTTTTTCGAAATATATCATATGAATATGAATAATTCCACATCATCATCATAATGCATTATTTCATTCAATTAGCAATATATACTTGCACAATATTTTAAAATAAAATACATACTAAATATTGTATCAAAATATATCATAGTAATTATAATAACATCACCAATTATGGAACATTTATCTATCTGAATAAAATTATATAATACATTCTTGACATTCTAAGAATTATTCTAGGAGTCATGAATGATAAATCCTTTCTAGAGGGGATAAGGAAATATCTAATTATATTAGAATGTATATACGATATAAAATAGTGTGATGATATCGAATCAAATGAATAATTAACTAAATTTAGATATATTCCTTAATTATCTACCACCACATATTTTGGAACTTCATCCTCAGATATCGTGATCACATAAGCTTAGACATTCTCCATCGGAGTACCTTCAATGATACAGTTTTGAATCCTTCTACTTGGAACTATTTATGTACAATAGAATACCCCATATTACGGCATATCATTTTGGAACACAATGTATAATTCCCACGCTAGTTCATTAATTAAAATAAATTTAGAATTTAATAAATATTATATTTTAAAAATCAAAATAATGGTTTTTGGGTATTGTTTTTAACTAATTAAAATATTTTGAAATTTGTCCTAATTATTTGAAAATAAATTAGAATTCAAAAATAATATCCATTTGGTGTGTCCAAAGCAGATCATCATACAAGAACACTATAATTGAACCAGAATTATGTCCCAGATAGACTAATTTTTTTGGGTGGTCAATTCTAGATTAATCTTCACCAAAACCACATCCACTTGTACAGTCCAGTTGTGTATGCATTTCGACAAATACATTATAATCACATCCTTACCAAAAAATTAATATGTTATCCTGTACATATACTTATTCTCAAAGTCAGTTGTTGGGAAATATTGAATGATCAATATTTTCTAAAATACAATTCCCATGTTTTATTAAATACTTTATTTGATACCAACTACGATGAATCTAGATCTAGTATTTTAGAGTTAGTGATTATATTATTATATTGGAACTGGATAGAAGGAGTCATGTTTTAAATGAAAAAAGATGTTTATTAATCTATGAAAACATGATAAATATTTGAATCCCATATTTCAAATTAAAGAATAAAATAATACCTAAATTTTTAGAACACCATTACTCCCATTAGAACATATCATCAAATATATTTATGTTCACTTTGTATAAAATTATGAAATGAAAATATAAAAAAGTGGTGGGCTCATGTAAATAGTTAGGGTATGCATTAAGTTGAATCTACCATTAAGAAAATAAAACATGAAAACTATATCGATAATAATAATAAAACATTCCAGTTGACTAATACCATAAAATAGGGGACTAAATCAATAGATAACGTGACAATATAAATTTGTACATCTATAATAATAACTAGTTTCATAATGATTTTATGTATATTGTCAGACAATATAGACTTATCAACAATGATTCATTGGAAGACATAATAAAAATGTCGATGAGGCCTAGGCCTAAAATAAAATAAAATTTTCTCATTTGAAATACTAATGTGTTGAAGGGATATAGAAATACCAGCCTTTCATAAACATTGAGAACTCCATTCCTTGTATGGAGTGTTTTAAACATAATAAATGTAATCATTCTTAATTACAATCAATTGTAAATTTTAGTTATTAATGTACAGAATGAAAATAAATATTTTTAAAATATATAATTTTATTTGGTGAATGGTATCAAAGTAGTAATATCCATTAAATCATAACATTGACATAATAATACATACCAATATTAACGTACATTAAAAAGTTCACTAGAAATATTCTTAATGAAAATAACACATCAACTTCTAAATCAAATAGTTAAAAATTAAAACACATCCAAAATATTATGGAAAATTATTCTTTAGAAAATAAACTATTAAAAACATAATGTATGATTAAAATAAATGATGGATCATTTTATTGATAATTATATAAATTATATTAAATAAATATTCCTTTAAAACTATTTAAAAAAAAGGAAAAAGCAGGTTTTTTATAAAATGAAAGGAATATTAATTTGAAACAAATTTATAAAAATTAACATATTTGTAAAAGGATAACTAATTAATAATTTTATAATGAAATAATAATAATTTGAAATTTTTTAATGAATATATGTACCTACAAAATTATTTCTCATGATTGAGAAAAAAATCAATTTCTGTTTTCGTCAAACATCGTTTTGTGGTAACGAGTTCTTTAAGTATGTAAAATTAACAAAAAAAATTGATAATTCATAGAAATAAATATTTTTGATGAAAATAAATTGGGCGTGGGATGAAATCATCAAATGATTTCATATTACAGAGTTAAGAAAACAAGTCTGAAAAATGATGGGATATTAAAATAAACACCTACCTCTAGTTTGAATATTATCAAATGTTTCCTAACGGCCAATAAATAAAATATTACATAAAAAATATTACAGAAAAATACTCATATATACCATACCATATATTATTTTTATATATTTAGTTGTGTTAATTTTATTAAAAAAATTATATAAATTACTTTTTTGGGTAATAACTTCTTCTTTTTCAATAACGTTTTGTTTCGATCCATTTACTTTTATCATGGTTCCATCATATAATGAATTATAATAATTATAGAAATATATTATATAATAATAATATATGTTTTTATTTTAATCCATAAAATAAATGGATTGAAAATTTACTTACACTATTTATTAAGATTGTAGGTCGTACATGTTCATAAGCATTTTATCAATTTTTTTGAATGGATAGAATGAAATAATAGTAATTAATAAATGAAAAAAATGAATATTTATATATTATATTTAATACATATTAATTAAATATATCCTCATTTCTGTCAATGTAAAAATAATATAAAAATCACATCCCGTCACTTTTTGGAGGTGGTAGTCCAAATTTACACAACAAACAAGGTTGTCATCTTCAAACTAATTTGATGGTAAAAAAGAATAATAGATATTATAATTTAATAAATATAATTATTTCATAAATATTATATATTCATATATATTTATATGTTGGTGTGTTTGTATTAAATCTATCATTATATCCACCCCTTATAGGAATTGATAGAAAATAAATCATATTAGTCTGTGATGGGCTCATTCATCGTACTCATGATCGTCACTTTCATTTCCAATATGATCATTGAGGGAATATATATAGGTTATTCCATTAACATAATAAAAAAAATTCATCATTCATATTGTGTAGATGTTATTTTAAAATATTCTATGAGGATTTTTTAGAGATTAAGGATGAAATAGAAGGAAGATGTATGATTAAGAACAATACATCTTCTTTCGATAACATGAATAGTTTTATCCGTAAACTTACTAGGATGAATTTAAGATTAAAATTGAAACTCTCATGTAAGGTGTATGATTTAATTAATGTATTGTTGAAATTTTTGGTTGAATAAATTCTTCATTTGTGTTGAATGGAGAGGATAGAGGTATCCTTTTAAAATATGGGGTTGGGACCCTCATGGTTATTTTTGAAATGAATAGAAAATGATAAAGTTATTACCTATTAAAATACTTCCAAATTGATACAGATTAAAATTATGGATGCTATAATGTCTAAATAAAGTCATTAAATAAAATTTATACATTTTAATTCCAATAAAAAACCATTATATTTTCATTTGACCACTAGTTAGCCCATTTTAACCATAACTATGGTAAATAATTTGTTACTTATATTACAATTCATTATAACAAAATCCTTAGTTGAACTTATTTCATAAAATTTAATATTTATATTCCTAGTATGTAATACAATTGATCAGAATCATTTCATTGATAAGGTAGAGTTTTATTTAATACCGATATTTTTTCATGAAAAAAATTTGGTTTTCCAAATAAAAAGTTTTCTTAATAAATAAAAATTTATTTAATATTTAGTTTTAGAATTAATTAAAATTCCCTAAATTGAATTAACTATATTATTATTTACCTAATTTTAATATTAAAATAATTTTTATTAAATATTGATTTTTTATATTCCATAAAAATGTATAAATAAAAGTTAGTATTCATTAGAATTTATAAAAACAAATCTATTTTGAAACATATCAAAACATTATTCTAAGATAATTTTGACAGGATAAATTTATATACATGGTTTAATTTTTAAAATTAATTTTTTTTCTAAAATATGTGAAATTTTTTAATATTAAAATATGTGTGTAAAATAAACATGAATAGTATTTTGGAATTTTTTTTTCAAAATATGTGTTAATATTTATCACATAATTAATAAAATTATGATGAATGATAAAAAATTTATTGAATATTTTATACATGATCTTAAAAAATATTCAATAGTTATCACTTTAATTTATTATGATATAAACACATTTCATGTATAAATATTGTTTTCCCCAAAAAAAATCATAAATTTTGTAAAAAATAGAAATATTTCAACTCCAAATTATTACACAAGTATTTATATTCTTCATTATTAAAATATATAAATTTAATAATTTATTTTCTATTATTTATATCTACAATTTTTAGTACATTTTATAATAGTATATTATATTATTATTATATTAGACCTCATTTTTCATGTACCATGAGCTAACAATGAAATAAAATTTGAAGAAATATGTCATAAATCATATTATGTTCGTTAATTGGTAACATTTTATGATAATTTACCATGACATATCAAGAAAAAAATATTCTATTAATTATAAATTACATTCCTATGAATATTTTATAAATTAATCCACTTACTAATATTGGTCTTCAATATTGAAATTTCATTAAATTATCCTTCTATAAACTCAAAATATCTATTGTAAAGACACAGAAATGTCAAAAAAAAAATTTATTAATTTAACTGGAATTTTAAGAGATGTGGTTTCGGACGGCGCCTGATTCTGAGGCCCGGTGTGCCCAGAATAATTTTATGAAGTTTTTTGCATGTACATTCAATGAACGAACAAGCTGGTTTATCTGTCTTTTGAACCGGTGCTCAGAATTCAAATTTGAGGGCACTGATTAACTCACAGCGCCAATTTTCGCTTAAGTGGACTTTTTCCACAGTTGTGTTTTCTCGGGAGAAGAAGTTAATTTGTGGGGATTTGTATTAATATAAATAAAATTATTGTACACAATTTTATTATTTAAATGTTGGTAAATTCCTACAATGGGGATTAAGAGGTGGGGCCCATACCCACATACCTCCCATGAGAGGATTTAGTGTGGTTGGGCCCACACGATCCCCCTAGCCATTCATCTTCCCTAAACCCCCCTTAATCCCCCATTAATCTTCCCTTGATTTATTATATGGAGCCTATCCACCTTCCACCCATTTATTGTGCCACCCAACCTATTGGATTAATTAATCTCTTAATTAAATAATCTATGTGTCAACAATTCATTTATGAATTGTTTTAAAAATGATGGAAATTCTTTTTAAAATAGGGGAAATCCATTTCATTATTTTGGTTGGAAAAATTGGTGGGAGAGATCTTGAAATGATTTAAAAGGAAGTGTTCTTCTCCAATGAAATACACCAACCTTCATTGAATGAAAACTCCAATGGAGAATGCGATGTCACCGACAACGTGCCTTATCTTCTTCTTCCTCCGCGTAAAAGGATGAGACACTGCCACAGGGAACGTCGCCAACGATGACGACACTTCCTCTGACATCGACAGAATTGACACCATTCTTCAGCGACAGTGTTCTATCGCAGAGCATGCCTCTATTCATGGGTCGATGACATGAAATGTCATAATCTAGGTAGGGGGTTGTTTTTTTATAATTTTATATATGTGTATTGTACCTTCATACATAGGCATTATTTTATGATGAATTATGGATTGAATATCTAATGCAGAGGGAACAGGCTCACGAACAAGTCTGGACCCTCCGCAGGTTGTTTGTTTGTGCGGGGATTGATGGTCGACGATGAAACGGGGCCACAACGGCGATTTGGAGCCTTCTTAGGAAATTTAGGGACCTATGATGAGCTTAGGCGCAATCGGTGGGAGATACAGACCAATGGTGCGCATCCAGTTGTCCGCAGAAGGCAGCAGCGGCATGCCACTCCAGCGCGGCAGCGCCGTCGTCCGACAGAGGAGGCGCAACGCCGAAGCAGACCATTACGGTTGAGCCACAGTGGCAGAAAAAACTGGAACGGCTCGGCCGTTCCAGAAAATTAAAGCGGTGCGGTTGAAGCCGCGGTAGCTGGCCGAGCCAGCGCCCCCTCGGCCGGGCCAGGGTGGGCCAAGCGGGCCAGGCCATGAGGGCCAGGCCGAGCCAACTGGGCCGGCCTGCACCCGCAATGTCGGGCCACACCAGTCGTGCCAGACCTGGACCTGGATTGGGTCGGCCCGGTTCAGGACGACCAAGGGTGGGTTGGGCCGGGTCGGACCGGGCCCAGACTCCCCCTTTTTTGTCCATTTTCGTTCAAACACCCAAAACATGAGCTACAGACTTTCGATTGAGGCATCGTTAGTTGAGTAGGAATTATTCGATCCAGACGGTCATTTCAGTATATTACACTCAAGGTTTTGGGAATGTTTGGGTTCGGCCGGGTTGGTTCGAACCCGAAACCAACCAGGCCCTTGGAGCGGAAGCACTTATAACATAAGGACCGAATGTCAGATTGACGTGTCATCGACTAAGTTGAATTTATTTTGATGAGACAGTTCTTTTGGAATATGCCACTTGAGATTTGGACGCAGTTGGAGTATGGCCGGGTTGGATTGTACCTGAAATCCAATCAGGCCCCTAGAACGGAAATGCTAATAACTAATAGACCTGGTGTCCGATTAACATGTCGTCTGTTTCGTTGAGACATCTATAACGAGGTGGTACCATGAGATACTTACACGTGATATTACATGAGACTAGGAAGTTTCGACCCGTAGCTATTGGAGCGGATCCTCCCGAAGACGAGCGTACGGAGTACGGAGACCTTATAGCTGGCTGAGACTTGATGACTGCTTGTCTGATTCGATTCGGAGTGACTTGACTAGCCTAGTGGGGAGCTCTATTGTGTTGGGGAGATAGACCCATTGAGGAGGTGTGCTACTGTGTTGGGGCAGCAGACCCATGGTACTAGACATGAGGAGTTCCTCTGTAGGCTATTAGGAGGAGCACTACTCTGTTGGGGAGGCAGACCCATGGCGGGGAGCACTGCTCTGTTGGGGCGACAGACCTAGGATACTCGACAGCAGGAGTACCTCAGCAGTCTAAGGATAGTGAGTATCACCTCAGAGTCACGACCGGACTACTATACTAAATAGAGGAGGATTTCTCCAGCAGTCATGGTTTCAACATCGTGAAGGAAAATCCTGGTTTGAGCTGAGTCAATGACCATTGTGTTTTCCTCATGATTGATATGTGTTACTTAATAACATAGGTATATGTACGGGCATATAACTACATAAATGTTATATGTTGAGATTGTTCTTTTTGGATTTTTTGAGACCTTGAGGGTCTCAGGGTCCCTACTGAGTATCGTTATACTCACCCCTGCATGTGTTATGCCTTCACGTCATTGTGTTGGATGCAGATGACGGGAAATGCTGACCGAGGTAGAGTGTACGAGGAATGGACGATACCCGGAGGTGGACACTCGGTGTAACGGCCAACGGAGCAGACCGATAGATGCAGAGTGCTGAAGAGTACATCTGTACCTACCCGTCAGGTAGGAACCCGGAGGATGATCCTGGAGCTGCTCCACTATTCAGCTTTTGTCTTTTCAGTTGTACTTTTCTTTCAATTGTAGCTATACCTTTCTATTGGGCTTGTATTTCCGGACGCTTTGTACTTTTATCAAACACTTGTTATACTGCATTACTTAGTGTTTGATTCCGCTTGTTCTATGTTTTTGTGATTTTACGTTTTATAAAGGCAATGCCTACCCCGTTATAGGGATTTACGCCTTTGGTGCTAGTCGCCAGCCACTGGCCTATGGAAGGTGGGCTTGGGGTAGTTACGACACGGGCCCCCGGGGGACGGGTCGTGACATCTATTATCTATACAATAAAATGAGTTATTTTTTTATGTGGATAACTATGAATTATAACATTTATAATTATCATATCCTGATCTTGATGAATATTAAACCCCATTTTTACTATTCTCAATCTCAATATCTCTCATCAACGTATTATTTCATAATATTATGATATTTATAAAATCATACAAATTCAAATTCATAAAATTTGTATTATCATCTTCCACAATCTTATGGGATTCCCACACTGTAAATAGTTTGTTAAAAAATTTCAGAAAAAGTTTTTCATCTATTATATAATATTAACTATTTTATTCCAAACCATTAACATAAATCATAAATTTATTATTCATTCGAGTCACTGATTCTAATATAAGTAATTAAAAATAATGATAATAATTATTTAAAATCGCTTATTGAGTGTCAAGATCTATTAAAGTATAAAATTTAGTAGTCTCTAATTTTTATTAATTTTTATTATCCTTATCTAAAGAAAAGATTGATGTATAAATATTTAATATTATCGAACAATGAAAAGTTATTATGAAAAAAATATTATCTTGATAATATAGAATATCCTCTTAAGTAAAAGTATAATTTTAATTATCTATAATGATTTAATTTTTATTCCTAAAATTAAAATGACCCAATTTAGTATTATAAAAAACATCATCTAATCTCATCAATACTCATAATAAAACCCCATAAATATTACTATCTAGCACAAATATAAATTATGAAATATTTGTATTAGTATATGGACAATATAATATGAGCTTCCCTATAAAAACACATTAGAACATTGAAATTAACTAAACATGCTCAAATTATATATTTTTTTAAAACAAGGAATATTTAATATGTTTTGCAATGATATTTTAAATAAAAAATTAAATTTTTTCATCACATAAAAATTTAAGTAGTATGGAAGATATAATTTATAAAATGACCTAAGAAAAATAGAATTTAATATATAAAGAGTTATAAAATAAAACAAATTGATGTTAAAAAACACCACAAGTTTAAATAAAAAATACTAATAAAAATTATAAAAAAGAAACCATTTCAATGATTATATGGATTAAAATATTTTAACTAATTTATAAGAAATTCAATGTATACAACAATTCACACTGTGGAAAATAGATTTGTTTAAAAAATAGCATGATGTTTATAAACAGATCTATTTGATACAAGTTCCATAAAATTATTTCCCCAAAAATAGTAACTAGATACAAGTTACAAACTATTATGTTCTTCAAATAACACATCAAAATTATCCATCTTGGTCCCTGATACCCTCTTTAGTCATTATAGAAGGTAGAATGTACACATTATGAGTTTATCGAACGACCCCATTATGAAGAAACAAAAACCAAAATTTCAATATGAATGATTAAATTGGTGGTAATAAAAAGATAATGAAAAGAATAAATAAATATTTTACAATATTCCAATAAAAATAGAGGCTCTATGTATTGTTAATAAAATCCAATTCAATCGAAATAATGAAAAACCAGTCAGATAATGGATTAATTCAATATGTGATTTAGTATAGTATCTTGTATGTTCCATTCCTTAAATATTGATGTAAATTCATTGAACCCATTCTAAAAATACAATGGTAACATACTACATTTTTTAGTTCAGGTATAATATTATTTGAACCATCATTATATCTAAAATGGAAACTAATATGGGTGACTTCACAATATTCCTGAAATTATACAGATTAACTAAGCTCATATTAACATAGTGATTAATATATTATAAATTGGATAAAGAAAACATAAATGAAAATTAATGACAAAATATATTTTAGATAATTTTTATTGTGATTTTGAAAATAAAGGATTTGTAGTGTAATTTTACTCAATGAACCACATATATATATGGTGAATATTCTTTCATTAGTTTTGATTGTGGATGAGAGAAATTGTGACTGTTTTTTTGTTAATATTTATTTGTTTTTCAAACATGTACGTGAATTAGGAAATGGAATAATGATCCCATAACCTAAAATTATTATCCATAAATATTTTATCACACTGAATTTTGGTATAATGATTCATCGATGGTTTTATAATCCCATGAATAAATATTATCATTAAATCATATAAAAGCCCCTGGTTCTTGTTATATTCATTATAAAATATGTGTTTCATATTTGGAGTGACCAGAAATTGGATTAAGGGGGAGTTAATTTATTAATTATAACAATGTAAATAGATCCACATGTGAAACGGGACAAAAAAGATGAAAAGACTCATTTGGTGTGGACCTTGATTCCACTCCCCACAATGAAGGTGATTGAATTCTTTTATTTCAAAACACAAATATATATACATATATAAATATATACATATGGTCATTATTATTAGGCATCTAACTATGTAAATTTATAGTTCCTAGCCCTGATCATCCATAAATTTTATTTTTCAAGACATTCCAGTATAGGGAGTAAATTATGCCTCTAAATGAGGCCCATAGGGTTGTCTCTCATTTAGATACAGCCACCATAAGTATTAATGTATGGATGAATAAAATATCATAGAATGGAATAGAGTATTTGGGAAATTTTTGTTAGAACACATTTCATGTGGTCCATTCGCGTGATTTCTGGTTCCACTACCACTATTACGAAATATGTAAAACGATTTAAGTATATATCATGGAATATATATAAAATAATTTTAACAATTATATTGGTTTCCTTCCAAATATTAAAAAACCACTTGGAAATAAAGGTTCCATATAACATGTATTAACAAGGTCATGATCATCCAATATCAGTATTAATTAAACCAAATATAGAAAAAATTAGATAACCTATACTCCAAAACCCCAAATAATATCTTAAAAGATTATTATGTGTTTAAAAATAACAGGAAAAAAATATGTGGTAGAAAAATTAAAACGTGGGAAGTGGATTTTGAGACTCTCGTGTAAAATCGTTACCTGATGAACTACACATTTATCTAATCATAACAAAAGATAAATGAATAAAATATGAAGATATGTGATAAAAGACATTTGGAGGGACCTAACTACTAATCCCATAAAAATGTGATAAAATAAAATTTTATTAGAATAAAATAAATAATTATTATTTTTTTAACCATGTAGTGTCCCAGATGGTTTATGTTTTCATACCACTGAGTATATATTCAGAATTGGGTAGCCATATAGGGGGAACTGTCTAATTGGGGACCTACAAATATGTAATGACTCGCTAATATCACCCATTGGGAACCCATTATCAATCACTAAGATATATAATGGAATCTATTAAAGGAATTATATCCCAAACCCCATATGTTTTCATATACCACTAGTATTAATATAACAACGCCCATACCATAGGGAGCCTCATCCTATACATAGGTTTCTTTCTTATATCGAATATCTAAACCACAATGACCTCAAATGAATGTTCTGATTCACTCTCAAACCCATCAATGATGATCACACAATAAGGGTAAAAATTATTTCCTCGATGATGTAATAGATAGAATAAATTATTCATAAATCTATATGTACGATGAATCCTTATCTAATACTCTATAATACTAATTCTCTTGACAACCCCAAATGACCCCATGAACCTAGGTGACCATATTTTGTACCGTCAAATACACTCATGTATCCCTATAGTCAAAACTCCAACAAAATACATAAATAACCAACTAAAACTCCATAATATGGTGTTTCTAGTTTATATACACTACCTTATTAATTTTATCACTTCATAAGTACTTTTTGATCAACTGAATTTAATCAAAAATCATTTATAATAGACTTATCTAGATATATTTTGAGGTTTACATAATCTAACATATAGTGGATCAACACAACCTTCTATAAAAGGCCTCAAAATATTCCATCAATATTAAAAAAACAATTGATATTATTTTTGTAACACTTTTGAAGTGATGAATGGTTCCACCATAATTCAAAAAAATCTAGGACATATTCCCATAGAATGTCCTCCACCCCTTTAATGGTACTAATAAATCTTCTTCATCTAAGGATGATAAAAAGTTATCAATTACATTAATCTATTATAAACAATCTATAAACCTTACTTAAGTTATCATGTAAACCATATATATAAATTATAAAAAATTCTATGTGCACCCCATATTGATTCCATGTATCCCAGAAATGTATTTTTCATATCTCATCAATAGAATTTTTCGCAATATATTGGTATGAAATGTGTGACCTGAATCAAACATTCAATGATAAACCATGTCACATTCTTTCCGTATTATGATATCCATAAATTCATCACATAATATAATATCACAACATCTAATAATATAAATGACATTATTGATTCCAGATCCATTATTGTAGATCATGTACTATCACTCATGTTAGAATCCAACTGCACCAACTACATCCAAAATGCATCTTCTATGTAACCATGGTGAAAACCATGATCATAAAATCCATGAATACCCCCAAATCCAAAATACCAGTTTTTTAGATTACAAATATGAACCAGTTCATTACCCCCATAATTACAGGACCAAGAAAATCATGATTATTATAATAAGATTTCAGAGTCTCATTCCCAATGTTATACTCATAACAATAATCATTATTTTAAGTACCTATCTCTTGAGTATTAATGATAAAAATATTAATAAAAAACCATTAACCCTACAAAAACATATGAAAACTAAATTTTTGGACCTTCTATAATATTGTGACCCACAAAACATATCCATAATCCACATAACATGTTTTATTTACAAAATAACGCTATTTTGTAGTACATATCACTGTGTATTTCCTATTTACTGAATAAAACGTTAATTCTTGTTAGTAATAATCTGTAGAAAATAAAACCAAAAATGTTTTAACCATTTAGGAACATCACTATAGATGTTTATAGAATAAATTTCCTTAAGGGTTTTGTATAATCAGATCATCTATTTAATACACCCTACCAAAAGACATTACATATTATAGATCATTGATAATGATCATTACAGTACCATCTATAAATTAAATGATTAAATTATTTCTACCTTCTAATTATAAAATGATATAACCATACAATAATATTCACTACAATATCTATGAAGTCATTATAATCAACATAAAAATTATCTAAAACAAATAATGAAATTATTATGCACTTTATGTTTATTGATATGTCTAAATAATAGGGACTCAACAAACCATCACATGAAACACAAGTCTCCACCAATTACACATTATTATCTCCCCATTATCATTTTTCAATTTTTACCAGTAACTCTCCATCAATATAATTGATATGTTCTAGGACCCACATGACCACACTAATTTTATATATCATTAGAATTACAAAAAATATTGAGGTTAATAACCCATCACACATCATATTCCTTAATTCTTCACCACTAAAATCTTAGGATATAACCATCCCCAAATCCATCCCTCATTTTGAAGCTTCAATCATCATTATTGAATACAAAACATGAAAATTTATAGAGATTCAATTTCTATAACCAACATGTGACAGCGTTTTAAAATGGAAAACTCCCCCAATAATTTCCCATTCATATCAATATATTTCCCCCACTTATGAAGGACACATCACACCCCATAACATCTAAAGTGTGGTAATTTACTAGGATATCAACATCCCAGATCTTAGATTCAAAAAGTAATGGAAAAATATGTAGTCCAAGACCCTTTGAAATAATATTAATAGAAATCAAGGATTTAATCCCATTAAATATTAAAAGTCCAAATAATCTAATACTAGAATAACCCACATACTATGAATACATCATCTACTACAATCATGCATCACCAATTACAAGTGTGTGTTATCCATGAGAGTCACAAGAATGATATAACTCAATATTCTAAAATTATATATTTTATTATAATCCCCATACTAAAATACCAATCATTATATATAATAAATGACTACTAATCATCAAAAATATCATTAATAAATTACATAGATTTTCTACGACACACACCACACATATTAAGTAATAGTGAAATTAAAAATTTGCTAATATTACCTTATTTATAGAACACCCAAAATGGTGAAGAACATACTACATTTGTAGTAAAATAATATCAATGTACCCAAACTCCATTATTTTACTTGATCAAAATCATATAGACATTATTTATGTCCCACTGGTCCAAGGATCACACTCATAATCAAACTCATAATAGAGTCCCCTATACATCTTATATATATTCCTCGTGTATTATGATATACATGAATTTATCCCACAACATTATTCTTTAACATATGTTTCCTCTCAATGAAATCATACCCATTTCTAGGCCAACACATCCCTCTTGGGTTACCCTAAAAATACTCAATGCATCTAAATCAGTATCATTCAAGATCCCACTTATTTTTCAAACATAATTAACACCCAAATAAAGAGTGGAATACCTCAAAATCAATTTTCTCTCATACGCTTTCTAAAATTTCCAACCCCAGTATGTCATAACACTCAAATAACCTCAATTATTTTTCCTCCAAAACCAAAATCCCACTGAAAGCCCTATTCACCCATCCCATGATTCCCATGAGTATTTGGTATCCTAATGCCCAGGACAAATACCCACATTACAAAAATCATAATTAATATTTCAAATTTGAAGAGTTAACGTATCCATATAAAAGATTCCCTTCCTATCTATACAAACCCTTTGATATAAGGGTCTCACACATAGGACAAAGTATAACAGAACAAATTGAATCCATGGTCAATTATAAATGATATATAATAATACAAAAAATATTGATATATTGACAATAGCGGTCAGTAATACTGGATCATTCATGTAAGGTTCCAACAATACTATATTTAAAAACATTATATATGTTATTATGTACACATTATACAATACAAATATGCATAATATTCATTATACAAATCAAAGGAAGTACTATAAATTTATTGTGAGACCTAAATGATGAAAATGCTGCTTTAACACATTCATTTTTAAACCATAGTCCATTTTAAAAAATGTATATAAATAATTATACAATAACATAGATGTATTTATTGATTAAACAACATAAGTATTTATTTATTAAATACTTATACATTCATCATATGCGTGATTACTACTCTAGGTCACAAAGCACAGAAATTCAATATATCTTCCCTGCAATATCCCATATACAGTGAAATAATTATAAAAAGTCTTGGAAACCAATTTTTAATGTCTCCAACTAAGATGAACTTTAATGTGAATGAATTGGATATATAGATACTTCATGTAAATATACCTATATGATAGAGGCTTATTTCCATTAGAGTATGTTGATATAATAAGGTGGGGTGACTATACAAAACGGTAAAATAAATCATTACAAAGTAAAAAAATTAAAAATGTAGTTATTAAAGTGAAAATAAAACAAAAAAATATCACATTTTTATTCCAAAAAATTGAAAATATAGACCATGTACTATAACAATAAATACTATCAACCATTTCATTAGATTCATATAGTCCATAAATAGATATCTCATTGGAAATTCATATATATACCGTCCAAAAGTAAACAAAAATGGATAAAATCTATAAATTGCTTCCATGTTTTGGATTGGTCCAATTTTCAATATGAAATACAATAAACTAGCTCATCTATCCATATATTTACATCAATTTAATTTATCCATGTAAAATAAATTATGATGTTTTCGCTGGTAACATGTATTTCGATTAGGGTATGGGTATATCATAGTTAACCACTACAAAATGTGCTACTAACAAATATAGAAATTACTTGTTCTTATTTGAAATGAAATTATAGTAAAATAAGAAATAAAAGATACCATTTGGAATACTCTCACAAAAACATAGGTTTCTATTCACAGATCATTGAGTTCCAGAATGGGAACACATTCCCATATATTGATCACAATAAATGGATGATTGATATATCACTACTCAATCCTAATCCATGTTGAAAGAAAATTCAAAATAGAGATTCACTAGGGGAAATATATATTATTTCTAGAAGAATATTTTTTGATCAATATGTCATCAGTATAAGGACATTTCTAATAGATACATCAGAATGTGATCATAGAATCAACAATCCCACGTGGATGATACAAAAAAACATAATCATATCTAGGTGGATAATATTCCACATTCTCCACATTTTTGGATGATGTTATATCACCATTTTAGGCCACCATATGGATGAACCACCTCAGAGTTAATTTTTATATGTTTACGATGAACTGAATTTACAATCAAGTATTTTGAAAATTTACCACATGTGTTATATCTAATGTTGTCGATTCAAAACTAAAACCATGTATCAGAGATGTACTACACATCTGAAACTAATCCCCATTTGAATAAGGTGTCACTAGGATAGATCACACAAGTGGATGATTGTACCCCATTATTAATCACTAAGTGAATGGTATACCACTAATAGAATATGATATTGTGTATGATGATCCCCAATGTTTTTCAATTAACGTTCAATGATGGATAATTGAAACATGTGCTAGATATGATATAACCACTAAATCAATCTTGGTGGATGAGGTGCCACTGTACCACAAAATAACATCACTATCAATGAATATTCCTTAAATATAAATATATAGAATTAATAATTATGAAACATGTAGAGGTTTATTTTATAACCCATAAATATTTTCCAATTCCAACAATTATTCCCACTCTAATAGATTATAGGACCTTCCTATGATAGTAGTCACTAAAGAGCATATTATAACCCTATACTATGATCCTAGGGTAATTTCATTGTCATATTTATCCATCCTAGGGTAAATTTCATAGCTTGATAACATACCTCACAATAGAATATTTCATAGGTGAACTCTTTTTGATAAAAAAATCGTAAGGCCAGTCAAATCCTTTTTGAATTATATCTAACACTAAAAAGTAAGTAATATGATTTAATTTAATTTTAGGGAATAATTTTATTTGAATCTCTTTATTTTCATAAAATACATTCCAAATGAGTAAACAATCAAGGAATGAACGGGAACTCATACATATTAATAGAAGGGCCTCACTTGTCAATGATATATTTTTCTTGTTCTCAAATTGGTGAAGTTATATATCAAGAAAAAAACTGAAATTACGACTTGGATAATGATTAATACATAATGAACTATAGAATAATATAATAGAGGAATGAGGAGTGATAGAATCATTCATTGGATGAAAAATATGAATAAACACACCATTAATTAAGCGAAAATAAATAATAAATACCAATTGAATATGTCCAAGGAGTGTAATGTGATGGAGGTACATGGATACTACATCTAGAGAAAATTATTGAAAGTAAAATAATTTATAAATTTATAAATAATTTAATTAAATAAAAATTTTAAAACACCATGTAGAAACCTACATAGTAGTTGTTGTCTTAACATAAATTAATCAGTTATAATGAGGTACCCACCCAATATCCACTAGTAACCCATTACACATTTGGTGGTAGTGCCTCCCATGCCGCAAATAATAGTTACCAAGTATCTTTCTACTTGGTAACATACAAATTTTTTTAAAGGAATCTTTCTCTAAGACTCGATAAATTCTCCTAAAATAGACCCGAATCACCCACCAACACCCTTAACTATTAGACTTACATAAAATACATTGTTTTTGGATTAAATTAGATGAAAAATACTTTTTTGGAGGAGGGGTGTTATAATTATATGTTTTTCTCATGATATCCTCACTATTACAGAAACAATACTCTTTAAACAAGCTCTAAAACTATAACCATTATATAGTCTACTCATTATGATTATAATTTGACAATGTAAAACATTATATAGTTACAGTATAAATAATTCTCAATATAAGAACTATCATCTAGTTAGTATGTGTCCTTTATAAATTTAAAATGAGCGCTAGGAACTCATGTCAACCCACATCCACCTGAGGATCTATATCACCTTGAAACATTAAAGGCCTATATCCCAATAATTATTGATGTGAAAATTTTGTATGTGTGGTATCATCCTATGAAATGGGGACTACCATCATCTGAATGGTGGGTCTATCATTTTTACAATTTGATGGATATCATAAATTTATTCCCATGTGGAAGATACATATAAATTTGGTCATATTATTAATAAATCAACATTAAAATTAAAGGTATCTAGAGGTTGAATCATTTGGATGATCTCTTTATGAAGGGGAAATTATCCATATGTTTCATATATAAAAGTTTAAATCCTATATTTTAGCTATTTGAAACATCAATAATTAATTAATATATTTTTGAGATGGAACAAGATGAAATATATTATAATCAAACATGAAATTCTATGTGGTTCATGTATCATACAATTATACACCAAAACATATATAATAAAAATTATAATTGTTTTTAAAATTATTGGAGTCTTATTGAAAGCCTACATTGGACTTCATAAAAAATAACTAGGTTATATGGACTGGAAATAAAAAGTGAGATACCTTAACAAAATTTCTAAGAAATTTCAAAAGAAAAACAAAAAATTAGATATACTAAAATATCCATATTGTGCAATTAAACAATAATGGAACCATTTAAAATTCATCTGACCCATTGATACCCTCTTGAAAAAATGTTAATTGTGAAATACTAAACCTACATTTAATTTTAAGGGAATTTTTATTTTTAATAAGATTGAATTAAACACATGGGATCTCTAGGATCAATGAATAATTTGAAGAAAAATATATTTCAATAAAAATATACGATAAAAAAATACGAGACATAGTAATAAAATATTACACAACATGCATGTAATAGACAATAAAAATCAAAAAAATTAATAAAATATCTAATATCCATAACCTGGGTATAATATTTTTTCAATTCAAAAAATCTACAAAACCCTATTAATTCAAAATTATGAAATAATAGATCATAACATATGAAAATTTAGTTAAAATACTATCAAAGACCACTATGTTCTATTTTAAATAACTCTACATTCATTGATGTCACCAAAAAAGGTAAAATAACATTATAGTAACAAATATACGATGGAACAAATCACTTGAATGGGTGAGTATAATGATACATAGAATGATTCCTTAGAAATACATTTAGAGATATATATGTATGTCATGTCAATATATTATAAATCCTATATTAAAATTAATTATGAACGTAGTTTGACTACATGTGCAAAGAATATATAAAAACCCTCTATCACAATTACAATAAAAATACACTACTATTTAGCCTGGATCATAGGTTTTGGGAAGTCCATTTGACCAGCTAATAGGAATTGAAACACCCATGTTGGTTAATTATACAATGTATATAGGGCTACATGGTTTGTACCCAATGTGCGACCCCACTAATTCCTACCAATGAGAGAGCTTTGGGCTACTGAAAATATTTCAACACCCTTTTTCCTCCATATCCTTACGATTAATTCTTAATATGATAAATATATGGGAATAAATTAATATTAAATAGTTCATACCAAAAAGGAAATTTGGGTTCTTGTAGTCTTTCCCCCAAAAATGAACTCGTCACTGTGTTTCCCTTCGATGGATGTTAAATCATCATCCGAGATAAACTCTAGACACTATTCATTTATATCATCCCTTAACTCCCAATATTGATCATTTATATGAAGGTGATAGCATAAAACCAATAATAATGGACATGGAAACAATGGAAATCCTTCATGCCCCTTTAATTAAGTGAATGGGAAACTCCTCAAAAGTAGAAATGTCACCCAATTCTAATAACCAAGATCAAAAGTGTGAGATTGGTAGAAATGGAAACAAGAATCATATGAAATGTGGATGATTTTTATCATGGGACAATACCTCTTACATTAATACTACTGATATTATTCGGGCCTCACTCAATATATGTAATCAAATAGACCACAAAAATAAGGTGATAGAAATCATTTCCCATTTATCTGCCTATTCCCAATCATATGTGATACAAAAAAATGTGATCCCCAAACTCAAAATATAAAGGATATCCATATCGATAAGAAAACTATTTCTACAAATATTGAGAAGTAGTAATACTTTTTCTAATAAATAGATACCATTATAAAGTCTCCAACACAAGACGAGAACCAATAGAAACATCCTCTCAATCCTCTAGCCATCATAGTTGTTAAAAACAAGTCCTACTAGACAACATCTCAAAATGATCCATCTAAATTTTTTCCTAAAATATAATATTTTAAAATAAACCCATCAAGTGGTATTTTCCAACAATAACCTCGAAAATTAAGGATGAGTTGTTGAATCATTTGAATGAACATATATATAGAACATTATTAATGGAAAACCTCATGAGGATGAAATGATGTGATCAGAAGAACCTTTGTACATATAGATTTGTTTTCCCATTAAAGAACCTCAATGTGAAACAAAAATACATATCTAAAATGATAGAATGATGGATGTCATGAAAGAGTATAATCTCATAAAAATAAATTCAGCAAATATCATCCAATGAGAAGATCTCTGTAATTGTATGGATATGGGATTCCAATTTCATTTTTTTAATAACTGCACAATATTGTCACTAACATGAGGTTACCTCTTAAAAAAGTCTAAAACACTATCTTTATGTCATCCTATTTCCATTTAAGAACCAGTAAGAGTTAAATAAAGTGAAGAGTATGATGGTGTTTCATCTTAACATAATAAATAGTGGAACAACTAGTTATAAAACACTAAATCTGACATTTCATCGTAGGACACAAAGAATAGAAGTAAAAAATATTTATAAACCATCTAGATACTTGGGTTCACTATCCACTGAGATACATGGTATTATATCATATGTTCTTCTCATATATATGATTTAACCCAAGATACACCCATGTATAAGTAGTCTATAATAAAATAAACATACCAATATGGAGGTGGGTGCTCACATGAAATACATTCCAATTGGAATGACCGTCCAAGATATAAATATATCATTATTTTTTGATATCTAGGGTTGAAGTTACAACTACTAAGGAAATGATAAAAGGGATATCATTACTCTCTAAAAGCACCATATAAATCATTGTAAATTTTTCAATAAAATTTGATTCATCTTTGGATTAATAAATGGATAGTTCCAAACTTTTTTTTCCCAGAACATCATCTATTTCAATTACCCTACTAGGTGTATAAAAAAGTATTTTATTAAATGAATGAAGTTATTTGAACCCTCATTTCTATCTGGGATTTAGTCCACATTGGGAAATAATAAATTCGATCCTTTTTAGGTCCATTAAAATCACAAAGATCACACACATAAGATAATTCCTCCAAAAACACATGGAATGACATAATTTTTTCAGTTCAATATCATTAATTGGTTGATTACGCTGATGTTGTATCATGTTGCAATACACATATTGAACAACTCTATCCTAATTTACCCAAAAAAACCCAATATAGTGTGTGATGAATCAAAATACATTGAATAACTGACAACCGGATCATGAATGATTTGTATTAGTTCTAAAGTAAGTCATATTTACACCTCCAAAAATTACATCTCATGTTCTACACAACATAATAATTACCCACCCTTCATAGTGATATGACTAAGAGGTTGTGCATGGAATTATCATTCTTGTATAAAATAGTTATAATACCCAAAGATCCCACGGAATCCCAGTATATCAAAAATGATCTTGGAACACTCCATGAAAACAATAGTACTCACCATCATTGGGTCTACTAATAGTCATAATTCTGAGATTATATGAACAAATAAGGGAACTATGTTGAAACTATAGTAGAAAATTGTGTTCATAACATATAAACAATGATCTCTTAATTTAATCAATATAATGTCAGGTTTTACATAATGGGTTCATTGAGTACATTTTTATTACAATATTTAATGAACAAAAGGCTTCAAGAAGGAATCTTGATAGGGTTGGAAACAATATTCTTCAGGTCCATCAAAACATTGGGTGTTCTCGTAAAACTAAAAATCCGAACAATATAATAACACTAAACAATTCATATTATGGAAATCCAAACATGGTACGACTATTGGCCAGAATCTCCCCTAATGAAGGCCTGATCTCGGGTTAATCTTAGAGAATACTCCATCTCCATAGAGTTTGTAGAATAGATCATATATTCAAGTCAGTTTATACTTGTTCATAACCTTATATAATTAACCTATCTTCAATTCACAAAATCTTATTGGATTCCACAATCCTTATTGGTAGAAAGGATATATGAACCCCATGGAGACGTATATCATCAGATAAAACCAATAGATTCTATATCCTTAACTAAATTAAATAACTATGAGCTCATTAGGTTACACCTTGTATGGAGGAATAGATACTTGAGAAGGTCCTTTAAAATTATGAATGGATAACTCCAACTCTATCTTACGAGGGAAGCTAGAAATATCATTGAGAAATACATCCCTGAAACATTCTACTATAAGAGGAAAATTCACCCAAAATTCCACCATATCAACCCTATAATGGATAAATAAATAGGTTTTCACTCCACTCATACCACATTTCCATTATCCCTCTCTACATTCTGAGACATCCATATCACCATTGTGAAGAGAACTACTAACCAATAATGACATAAATGACACATTGTTCTTATTGTTATCCACATAGGCATAAAAGGGGACCAACAAATTCTTCCAATGAATGAAATAATATCTCATCTTTTGTAGGATAAATAGATCCCATATGAAATGACAACTACCTACCTCAAGGGAATTGTTTTTATAATAGTGTATACCCTATGACTGGACACCCAAGATTTTGACATTTGTTATCAACCAACAATGTAATGCATTTCAAGACCATGATTTTAAATGATCATTAATTCTATAAAGAAGTAAAAAATAACATATATCAAATAAATAATGTATGATCATAGATTCTAATCGAATATTACATTATATAAAATATGGTCCTACACTCTCCTCCTTAGTTATCAACAGTAATCCATGAAACTAGACAGATTTGTGGCCTTGAGCTACAACTATACTACCCACAGAAGTTCTACTCTATATATGATAGAATTCATAAGCTTGGACCCTGAGTACAAAACCTCATCATCATCTTATTTAGTTGTTGATAGTATATTTTTTTTTCCAAACATGGATTCACGTATATTTATCATGATGGAGAAGCTAGTGTGTCCCCTCTTCCACTAAAAACTTGTCAATATATCTATAAAACCACTAAAGATGGCCCATTTTTCCATTATAAATACACTATAGGGGGTATCCACCACAATATGGCTTCACATACCCTATCTATCTACACTAATTCAATATAATGGTGCTTATAATGTGAATACTTTGTTATCTAATACTATGATGAGAATCCTTATGGGTACACATCATGAAACTAGATAAACAACTACTTTATACCTACACTAAACCTTTGTGCCCATAAATATCATCTTCTCTCAAGATTGGATCAAGGATAAGAGAATTTTTTTAATGATCATTTAAAATTTAGATAGAAAAAATACATTCACATGAAATTGGATTTCATATCCCATCCTATCCTTAATGTGTCTCACTGATGATTTCTCATTAGTGATAAAAATAATGGGAATGTATTAATTCTTGGTAAAAAAATGTGGAATACCCCATGAGAGACATAAAAACATACTCCATGGGCCTATAATCTATGTGTAAATTAGCTCTATGTGTGTGTGGGGAAATATAATCTTATAGTGATGTTTGCAAATATCCCAATACCATTCATAGATAACTAATAGCCATGGAAATAACATCCCACTATTCCAAGGATGAATCAAAGAGAATGTTAATAGAAATATTGGACATTTATCTAGAGGAGTCTTTAGATGTTTGAATATTTATAAAATAGATTCTATACATGTCTAAACAGCTTGAAAACTACCAACTCCTGAAAATATAGAAGGATGATACTGATTGAACTCATATTTATGATCAGACATAATATGTGCATGTCTTATAGAACCCTATATAGAGTACAATAAATATATAATACTCTATGGAAGATGAGTGTCATTTCGAAGTTTAAAAAATATGGCCATTAAAAAAGGTTTTTCCCTAGAGGTAACATTAGTGGCTTTGGGACCAGCACCTATAGATCATGGTCATTTCCACCATCTAGTTTCATGAAATGTGGACATGATGGTGCAATAGATATAAAAATTATGAGCATATTCCTCCAAAAAAGATTCAAAATAACATAGGATCATCCATAAAAAAGAGCACATGGGAAGTGTTTATTACTAATAATACTATCCCAACTACCCGCATCATATGTCATTGTATTGGTAAGTGTTCTTATATTAATTTATAGTGTTTCATATATATGGGAGGGTCAATTTTAATATACATAGGAAATACTCATTAAATTGAACTTTTCATTCTAATATTTAAGAAACCATGTCATTTATAGTAATGGAATTATAGTTTATGTCTTCATGTTTATATATATATATATAATAAAGTGTTCATTTAAATGGATTATTTCCCCAGTCATACATATCCCAAAAAATATATAAACTGATATCAGTATCCCATGTTTTCTCAAGTATCACCTATAACATCCCGCCTCTTTATCACATAAACTTTCATTACATTTTACAAAACCGAGGATCTTTAAGGTTTAGTGTCTTGGAAACCAGGAACTTTAAACATGAAAACATACAAAATTCTTCTAAAACACTTGAAATCCTTCTCCTCATGTTCATCCTAGGTTCATTACTGCATCACATAACTTGGGAGCATACATCAAAAGAAAGGGTGAGGAAAAATCCCAGTAAGTAAAACAAGAGAAACATTTTACATGTGAACATGAGATACTTCAATAAGGTCATGAAAAAGAACTTTAAGGAATGAGAATGAAATAAGGAGGCATATCATAATAAAAATAACATTTTTCATAACCTGAAAATGTGGCTACATAATTTAACATAGACAATCATGAAAATATCACCAAGGTCCATCCCCAAGGTGTCATTTGAAAATTTCCAAGGTTATTCACCAAGGTATCGTGAAAATTTTAATCTCTAGTGGTTACATCATTACCCAATGCATTGGAGCGCTATCAGGGCGCACCCTTAAATTTTACTTTATTATCATGTGAGCCACATATATCATCATCAAACATTTCATAAATAACCCATATAGCATAAAAATAAATGGGTTTCATTTCATAATCATAACGTTTTAAAAACTGCATTAAAGACATGATCTTTACGTCACTTTAATCCCACGGAAGGGGAGAGCGTGTTTCATGTATGTATGTCCCAGAATTTAAAATAGAACATTTTTCTATATATGTGAATAACCCTGTAGAAATAAGATCTTTGAGTATTCACTTAATAACATAAAATAACTTTAGAAAAAGAGAGAGACATTTTGAGATGGAAATTCTGTAGCATAACGGCTATGTTACGAGGTTTTAGAAGACAATAAAAAAAGAGGGAAAATGGGTTAAACATTCATAAATGACCCATAAAACAGTAGATGGATAGAATAAGAAGGATACATGATCATGGTAATGATATTTCAAGGACATACCATTTGAAATGAAAAACATGGAAGGAAGACAAAAATTGGATTTCTCTTATGAAAGTTCGGCAACCTAACGACGTTACTTAAACTTCAACAAACAGAATTGCAGAGATCAAATGGGGTCTCTCATCATATAAACATAAGATTAAAGTATGATAGATATAGAGATCATACCCCAACATAACAAAAAGGAAATTGAAATAATTGAAATGAAAGTAGAACTTCAAAACGAGAAGGGTGAAGAACCACTTAAAAATTCGGCAGCCTAACGACGCCACTTAAAACATCAAAATACTGAATTGAAGAGATCAAATGGGGTCTCTCATAATATGAAAATAAGAGTCCAGTATGATAGATATAGAGATCATAACCCAACATAACAAAAAGGAACTTGAAATAATTGACATGAATGTAGAACTTCAAAAGGAGAAGGGTGAAGAACTACTTAAAAATTCGGCAGCCTAACGGTGCCACATAAAACTTAAAAATACTGAATTGAAGAGTTCAAATGGGGTGTCTCATCATATGAACATTAGAGTCCAGTATGATAGATATAGAGATCATACCCCAATATAACAAAAAGGAACTTGAAATAATTGACATGAAAGTAGAACTTCAAAAGGAGAAGGGTGAAGAACCACTTAAAAATTCGGCAGCCTAACGGTGCCACTTAAAACATCAAAATACTGAATTGAAAAGATCAAATGGGGTCTCTCATCATATGAACATAAAAGATAAGTATGATAAATTTAGATATCATACCCCAACATAATAAAAAGGAGCTTTAAATACTTTACATGAAAATAGATCTTGAAAAATGAGAAGGGAGAAAGAATCTGTTACAAAAATTTTGGCAGCCTAACGGCGCCACTTAAAACTTCATAAAACGAAATAATGAGAGTAATAGGGGATCTATCATTATATGAACATGAAAAGGGCCATAACAGGAGTATAAAAGAACATCCACCAACATAAGAACATGGAGCATAAAATAATTGACATAAAAGAGATATCTTGAAAAGAAAGAGAGGGGTCAGATCCCTTACCTTAAAACACAACTCTTAAAACTCAAATGTTGGGACCTTTAGGGCTTGGGGGCATTATGGGAGGACTCCTTGGGAGGTAATGAGACCATAACATCGTTGGGGGAGAGTGGGTAGTCGAATGGAATAGAGGATGGCTTGGTATTTATAGGGAAAGTGAGGGGACAAGGCATTAACGGGAAAGGGACACCTCATTAATGGTTTTGAAAAAACCATGGGCTTGACCATGGTATTTGCCCATGGTATTGGCCACATGGGACACCTCATACCTTATCTCACTATTCATAATTCGAACATATTTATTACAAACTTAATACATCATTTAATGATGTCATTAAACACCCGTAACTTAAAAACTATATTTTCACTATTCATCAAAAATTCAACTTTCTCAGAATAATCCCAAAATTTCACCTTAACAAAATATCAATGCTATGATTACAAATATGAACTCCATTTTATAAATATAATTGTTTAAATATTTTTAATTTAATTTTTAAATAAAAACACTATTCACTGAAAATTCATTTTTTTCAGAAAAAACCCCAAAAATTACCATAGCATAATATCGGTACTCTGAGTTCAAAAATGAAATCCGTTTTATAAAAATAATTATCTATATATTTTTAATTAAATTTTTAATTAGAAAACACTATTCACCTGAAAAAAACTAACACTTGAATAATAATTTATGAAACCGTTATTTAACCATTCTATTGAATCACATTACTTAATCAAGGTGCCTAGATTATATTAATACTTTTTTTAAGTGAGATTACTAATCCATTTGGAGACATTACTAATCGTAATCATAAAATAACTATTCATAATTTACTATTCATCAAAGATTAAGTTGATCTTATTAGACTCTAAATTTCGTACTGAACATAATTGTAGAATACCATTTTTCGAAAATCATTACACATTTTTAATTATTTACGGTTTACACAACCATTTTTAAAATATCATTTTTCTAAAATTCATCAAAAATATGAATACTATATTTATCTTGTCATTTGAAAATTCATAAACTTCATCATAAGAAGAAATCCCAATTTTTATTTAAAACAAAGGATTACACAAGGAAGTTACGGTCTCCTTACATATCCCCTTATCACACCAGCATAGGACCTAAGTGTAAGGTGTGCTAAGGTGAGAGAATCTGAGGGAGTCTCGGCCAATATCGCACGAGTAGTAATTTCTATCAGTTTGAACTTCTCGCGAAGGCGATCCCGTTATAGCTTTATACGATGAAGTTCAGCTTGGGTTTGGTCCAGAGCAAATCCCAGTGGTGCTACCTCCTTCCCAAGTTCTATTAGATGGGCTTCGATTGGTCCAGGAATACTGGGTGAGGCCATCAAATCTTCTTTCTATATTAATTAACCAAGATTACTTGTATTTAGAGACAATACTCAAAACCTTTAGTTTCCAGTGGTCATATTGACCAATGGTCATATAACAGTCGAAAACCAACAGTATCATTTTAATTATACTCATGTTATCAAATGAAACATTTTTGTTGAGTATAAAAATAAAATAACACATAAAATTAGGAAACATGATTTATTCAAAATTTCGGGTTGTTACAATCTTCCCCCCTTCAGAAATTGCGCCCTCGCAATATTTTTAAAATTAGTTTTTTAAATTTCATTGGAAGTCCCACATCGGAAAAGGAGTCAGTAGAACTATTACATTAAAAGAAATAAAGGGAAGTACCAAGGTCACCCGAGTTAGCCCACACTAGGATTCCATGTAGGAAAACATGGACATGGAGGAGAAAACAAAGGGTCAAGTTCTGAGGGAGAGTGACAGAGAACATGATTAGGAGAAAGTTAACCATAAGAAAATCCCAAACTTATGATGTGTGTAAACGATATTTTATTACCTAGTAGGAAACGTAAACCAACAACGTTTTTGTTTTACATTCCTTTTCATAATTTTGAGGAATTAATTTACAACATAGAACAAAAACATAAGGAAATATATCTACCTTCATGTAGAGTTTCACCCTTTAATAAGTTTCTACCAAAACTAATCTTTTCTCCCAAATGATGAGCATTAAAAACTACTTGGTCTCATCAAAACACAAGAATCATCTTCTAGAGAATCACATAATCCACAAAAGATTAACTATCTATTTCTTCTATCATTAAACATTATCCCAAAAAAAGAAAGGGTAAGGTTAAAAAACTCTTCAAAAAGGAAGAATCCCATAGGAATGGGAACTAATTTTAAATCTTCAATGTTCCATGGTAATACCCAAAGTTCATCATAAACCATCCCATAAATAACGGTCCTTAAAATTCGTCAAAAAAAACCAAACTAAGATTGAAACCAAAATACAAGAAGGATTTGATAACATAGTCTTCCAAAATAAACTTCACTGTTCATCTCTAAAAAACATCATCCACTCCTAACATCTTATAAAAAAATTATCTAAACAAAACATATTTTACCCACGATAGGTTAATCATTCCCATAAGTAACCTAAATTACTATAAGTCCACCATAAATTCATCGATTCTTCAAAATATATGTCAACCTTACTCCTCAATGAAAATACCATAGTAATCTATTTACCTCTATCATATAGGGTCCCCAAAATAGTGAACGTATTCCAAAATAATAATCATCTTTTAATCCCCTAATCACCTCTGTCATATTAATACGACAATCATTGCATTTCCTATCACATTGGTTTTTGGGACATATTCTTCCATTTCCCGCCATTAACTAAGAAAAGAACTATAATTAGGGGCTTATTTACTTAGATAATAATCATGAAAAGGAAACATTAAGCATAAAAGGATAAACATGTAGAATAAAAGTATATCCTAAATTGTGATCCCCTAGGTTCCAATCTAGGTTATCCATGATCATATATTCTTATGTGAATCTTTATTTTGTTTTATCCTTGTTCCTTTAATAATGGTTCATATTATGCTTATGAATTTACCAAAGCATATCCCCCGGGAGTGTCGTAACCAAGAGTGCAGCAAGGCCCATTATCGCGTACCAGTTCCCGTTCGAGTCTAGCTCAAAGCGGTGTTTTCAGGTTTTACCCCTATGTACATCTGTGCCAGAGCCACCTCTACCTGCTCGTATCCAGACATGGATGTATTTTCTTGGAAACCCCTTACTCAATACTCACCAAAATAACAGGAAGATTTCCTATATTTAAACTTTTCTATATGGTTCTTCCTAGATTCTTCATATCCTAATTTCCACAAATAACTAAACCATCCTTTGATACCAACTATAACATCCCGCTTCTTTATCACATACACTTTCATTACATTTTACAAAACCGAGGATCTTTAAGGTTTAGTGTCTTGGAAACCAGGAACTTTAAACATGAAAACATACAACATTCTTCTAAAACACTTGAAAGGCTTCTCCTCATGTTCATCCTTGGTTCATTACTGTATCACATAACCTAGGAGCATACATCAAAAGAAAGGGTGTGCAAAAAGCCCAGTATGGAAAACCAGAGAAACATTTTACATGTGAACTTGAGATACTTCAATAAGGTCATGAAAAAGAACTTTAAGGATTGAGAATGAAATAAGGAGGCATATCATAATAAAAATAACATTTTTCATAACTTGAAAATGTGGCTACATCATTTAACATAGAAAATCATGAACATATCACCAACTTCCATCCCCATGGTGTCATTTGAAAATTTCCAAGGTTATTCACCAAGGTATCGTGAAAATTGTAATCTCTAGTGGTTATATCATTACCCAATGAATTGGAGCGCTATCAGGGTGCACCCTTAAATTTTCCTTTATTATCATGTGACCCACATATATCATCATCAAACATTTCATAAATAACCCATATAGCATAAAATAAATGGGTTTCATTTCATAATCATAACGTTTTAAAAACTGCTTTAAAGACATGATCTTTACGTCACTTTAAACCCACGGAAGGGGAGAGCGAGTTTCATGTATGTAAGTCCCAGAATTTAAAATAGAACTTTTTTGTATATATGTGAATAACCCTGTAGAAATAAGAGCTTTGAGTATTCACTTAATACCATAAAAGAACTTTAGAAAAATAGAGAGACATTTGGAGACGGAAATTTTGCAGCATAACGGCTATGTTACGAGGTTTTAGAAGACATTAAAAAAGAGGGAAAATTGGTCAAACATTCATAAATGACCCATAAAACAGTATATGGACAGAATAAGAAGGATACATGATCATGGTAATGAAATTTCAAGGACATACCATTTGAAATGAAAAACATTGATGGAAGACAAAAATTAGATTTCTCTTATGAAAGTTCGGCAGCCTAACGACGTTACTTAAACTTCAACAAACTGAATTGAAGTGATCAAATGGGGTCTCTCATTATATGAACATAAGAGTAAAGTATGATAGATATAGAGATAATACCCCAACATAACAAAAAGGAACTTGAAATAATTGACATGAAAGTAGAACTTCAAAACGAGAAGGGTGAAGAACCACTTAAAAATTCGGCAGCCTAACGACGTCACTTAAAACATCAAAATACTGAATTGAAGAGATCAAATGGGGCCTCTCATAATATGAACATAACAGTCCAGTATGATAGATATAGATATCATACCCCAACATAACAAAAAGGAACTTGAAATAATTGACATGAAAGTAGAAATTCAAAAGGAGAAGGGTGAAGAACCACTTAAATATTCGGCAGCCTAACAGCGTCACTTAAAACATCAAAATACTGAATTGAAGAGTTAAAATGGGGTGTCTCATCATATGAACATAAGAGTCCAGTATGATAGATATAGAGATCATTCCCCAATATAACAAAAAATAACTTCAAATAATTGACATGAAAGTAGAACTTCAAAAGGAGAAGGGTGAAGAACCACTTAAAAATTCGGCAGCCTAACGGCGCCACTTAAAACTTCAAAATACTGAATTGAAGAGATCAAATGGGGTTTCTCATCATATGAACATAGAAGATCAGTATGATAAATTTATATATCATACCCCAACATAATAAAAAGGAGCTTGAAATACATTACATGAAAATAGATCTTGAAAAACGAGAAGGGAGAAAGAATCCGTTACAAAACTTTCGGCAGCCTAACGACACCACTTAAAACTCCATAAAACGAAATAATGAGAGTAAGATGAGATCTCTCATTATATGAACATGAAAAGGGTAGTAAGAGGAGTATAAAAGAACATCCACCAACATAAGAACATGGAGCATAAAAGAATTGACATAAAAGAGATCTCTTGAAAAGAAAGAGAGGGGTCGGATCCCTTACCTTAAAACATAACTCTTAAAACGCAATGGTTGGGACCTTGAGGAGTTGGGGGAACCATGGGAGGACTCCTTGGGAGGTAATGAGACCATAACATCGTTGGGGGAGTGTGGGGAGTCGAATGGATGAGAGGATGTCTTGGTATTTATAGGGAAAGTGAGGGGACAAGGCATTAATGGCAAAGGGACACCTCATTAATTGTTTTGGCAAAACCATGGGCTTGCCCATGGTATTGGCCACTTGGGACACCTCATACCTTATCTCACTATTCTTAATTCGAACATATTGATTACAAACTTAATACATCATTTAATGATGTCAATAAACACACGTAACTTAAAAACTATATTTTCACTATTAATCGAAAATTCAACTTTCTCAGAATAATCCCAAAATTTCACCTTAACCAAATATCAATGCTCTGATTACAAATATGAACTCCATTTTATAAAAATAATTTTTTAAATAATTTTAATTTAATTTTTAAATAAAAACACTATTCATTGAAAATTCATTTTTTTCAGAAAAAACCCCAAAAATTACCATAGCATAATATCGGTGCTCTGAGTTCAAAAATTAAATCCTTTTTATAAAAATAATTATCTAAATATTTTTAATTAAATTTTTTATTAAAAAACACTATTCACCTGAAAAAAACTAATACTTGAATAATAATTTATGAAACCGTTATTTAACCATTTTATTTAATCACGTTACTTAATCAAGGTGCCTAGATTATATTAATACTTTCTTTATGTGAGATTACGAATCCATTTGGACACATTACTAATCCTAATCATAAAATCACTATTCATAATTTACTATTCATCAAAAATTAAGTTGATCTAATTAGACTCTAAATTTCGTACTGAACATAATTGTAGAAGACCATTTTTCGAAAATCATTACACATTTTTAATTATTTACAGTTTACACAACCATTTTTAAAATATCATTTTTCTAAAATTCATCAAAAATATGCATACAATATTTATCCGGTCATTTGAAAATTCATAAACTTCATCATAAGAAGAAATCCCATTTTTTATTTAAAACAAAGGATTACACAAGACAATTATGGTCTCCTTACATATCCCCTTATCACACCATCATAGGACCTATGTTTAAGGTGTGCTAAGGTGAGAGAATCTGAGGGAGGCTCGGCCAACATCGCACGAGTAGTAATTTCTATCAGTTTGAACTTCTCGCGAAGGCAATCCCGTTCTAGCTTTATTCGATTAAGTTCAGCTTGGGTTTGGTCCAGAGCAAAGCCCAGTGGTGCTACCTCCTTCCCAAGTTCTGTTAGATGGGCTTCGATTGGTCCAAGACTACTGGGTGAGGCCATCGAATATTCTTTCTATATTAATTAACCACGATTACTTGTATTTAGAGACAATAATCAAAACGTTTAGTTTCCAGTGGTCATATTGACCAATGGTCATATAACAGTCAAAAACCAACAGTATCATTTTAATTATACTCATGTTATCAAATGAAACATTTTTGTTGAGTATAAAAATAAAATAACACATAAAATTAGGAAACAAGATTTATTCAAAATTTCAGGTTGTTACATCACCCCTTAAAATCAGTGTTAATATATGACAAGTTAAATATATCAGTTTGATTTTATAAATTTTCTATAAATATTTATAAATCTCCATTGTATTTATAATTATAAATTTATACTCATATATTTATAGAAAGATCCCTTCCCATTTATCAAGTGTCCCATATCATATATGGGTCAAAATTTTCCATTTAATATGCCACCAAAAATCCACCAAAAATCCCCCATTTATTTTGATACTGACAAGTTTAAAAACACTTTTATTGTAACATCCATGTTCCATGATTTTTCTAGACGTGCCCCGTACACAATTGGTCACATGGCCTCAAGCACATTTTCCAAAATGCCAGAGGTTGCTAACTTGCAGTGAGTGCCTTGGGTGTGATAGTGGGGAAACTATACCCTCATTGACTGAGTAACATAATGGATGTAAAACAGATAAAAATAGCCGAAGTAGTAAAACGGGAAATAAGTAAACAATGAAAGATTAATGTAATAAAAATGGAGAAAATATATATATGTTTCATGAAAAATAGGTCTATGAAAAATTCCAAACATGTAACAATGCTAGAATAAAATACAAAACTGTGTCCAAATGAAAAGAATGTAAACTGATCCACTGCATCGCAAGGCTCATCATGGTCCCTTGATGCACATAATCACATAAATCATGTACCTAAAGTAGAATAGCACTTCCCCTTATCAATACCCGCATCAATATTCTATATTTGGGCACAAAATAATGACCCAAAATTGTGTGATACTAATCCTAGTAAGAAACCACCCAATGATTTGTAAATAACTGTCAGTGAATATATATGGAAGATAATAAAAAATATTATGCTGTAAATAAGGAAGTACACAAAGTTACAATCCTAAAAATTCAATTGCATCCATTTTCATATATCAAGTATGCCTCTAATAAAAATAAGGTAACCCTCTAGGAAGTAATTACTTCCAAACCACTCTAGTTGGACCAAAAAAACAGAAGAAACCCTCTACGAAGTACTCCCAATCCAACCCCAACGGTTCATCTTCAGGAAAGTCACTCTGAGTTTGTACTCACCGACAATTCCTCATGTGGACTCGTATCAGTAACTAATAGGCACTATGAGGATGCACTCACCATCCAATTCCAACTATAGAATGTATCAAGTAAACTTCATACACTGTGAGGGAGTATAAATTTCGTCCCCCTATGGGCACACAATGTAATAGTAAAACAGACACTCTAGAATTCCCTCAATGTCCATTCTCTATATGGTCTACTACACTAGGGTCTCACGGCCATGTATAAGTCATTAATGCACAAATGAAATAAAGGATACCAATTTAAACCTCACGAAATACATGTCTATACCATCTAGAGCATACCATAGCATGTAAGATAACATTTACTCCATCCAAACAATACTAGGAATGGAAAGCAAGGAGCCTAAGAGGATAGCCAGGCCAAATGGAAAAAACAGGAAATCATGGGAAAAAACATAAAAAAATATAAAAAATAACCCTATTTGTCAACAATTCACATCTATTCATATAAATAAGGCATCACATGCAATAACATGTCTAAAAACCAAAAACATGCAATGCCCCATTTTTGGGTATTGGACACTTTTACATATAAAATCTAAAGACTATCTATGGAAAGGAACAAACCACCCACCTCAGCATCGTGAGAATGATATATTTGAACCTTAGGCCTTGAATTTCTCTAGAACTCCGTATATATACAAAAAAATATAATAACTTTCAATTATGGATAACTCCTGATAGAGGAGAAATCAATAAACAAGGTTCTAGAAGAAGGAAAAACTCACCGATGTGATTCCTATGAGACTGAAAGTAGTCAAAGTAGATAATGGAAAGTGATTCGGAGGCTCAGAGAAGATCAGTTGCCATACAGATGCTTCTGGATAAGATAGGTCCATAAAAAGTGTTTTTTTACATTAGACATGACCATGGTCTATTTAATGAAAAAACTAAGTACATGACACGTTTTTTAAAATTGCACAGCGTGTACTAGTATTTTCCGGCCTACACTTTAGGTGGTCTCCAGGTCACCACACATGGCCATGTGCTCGTCCATTACATGGATAGAACATGGTCACAAGTTTAAACTATGTAAACATTGTGTACTTAATGTTCACGACATGAAATCCTGATATTTTTGGAAACTCTTATTTTACATAGAAACACTAGAAAATAAAAACATACCTGAAAAAAAGATCCAGGTTCTTAAAAACGTCACCCCTTAATGAAATTCATCCCTAAATTTCTCTACCAAGGTGGAGTATAAGAATAAATCTTTAATAGCTCTGAACACTTTGATCATACATCGTCATCCCACTCCCATGTATCATCATGTACTCACCCATGCTTCCATAACACTCATAACAGAGGAAAATACCAACCACGTTGAACCCTCGCACTACGAACAACAATCTGGATATGAGGCTTCTCAAATGAGGCGTCCACCTAGAGCTCATCCTCCATGGGTTGAAAAAAATGAGATGGGTCTGAGAAGTAGGGTCGTAGATGAGAAACATGGAAGACGTCATGCATATCCAGATACTTGTAAGTTAACTACAGTCTATAGGCAACCGACCCTACCATTTCCCAAACCTCAAACGGGCTGATGTATTTCTTCGAAAGAATTCCAAGTCTCCTAATCCTCATATGTCCCAACATCGGGGTGGCACATATAAAAAGATGATCACTTACATAGAACTCCATGGTCGTCTCCGGTGATCGTCATAAGACTTTTTCCATGACTGTGTAGTAGCCATCCTCTTAAAAATCAACTCTATCTTCTATATATACTTTTGGACAAGACAAGATCCCAGCATAGCTTCCTCTCCTAACTCGAACCATCATATGGGTGATCAGCATGGATTACCGTACAAAGCCTCATATGGTTCCATCTAAATAGTTTCTCGAATACTATTACTGTAGGAAAACTCCACTAGCGGTATTTTCCTCTCCCAAGAACCTCCAAAATCTAGAATGCATGATTGAAACAAGTCCTCTAACACCTGAATCATATGCTCGGACATACCATATGTCTAGGGGTGGTAACTTGTACTCCGATGTACCTCTGTACCCAAAGCCCTATGATGTCCCTGATAGACCCGAGATGTAAAACATGCATCACTGTTTGAATAAATGGTCTATAGAACCCCATGTAGACATACAATCTACATGATGTTCAACCTTCCCATCCCATCAACACTGAAGGACTCCTTGGTTGGCAAGAACTGAGCATCCTTCGTGAGTCTGTGAATGAAAACACATACTGCATCATTCCCTTGAGTCGACCTCAGCTAACCTATCAATAAATGCATCGTGACATCATTCCATTTCAACTTGGTGATGGGTATCTGTTGTAAAATCCATTCTGGTCACTGATTCTCAACCTTCACATGCTGATAGGTGGGACACCTCATGAAGAAACCAGAAACATCTCCCTTCATACTAGGTCTCCAATACTGATGGTGCAGATTTTGATACATCATTGTGACACCAGGATGAACTGCCCAAAATAAAGAATGATTGTCCTGCATCATCTCCTCGCATATGTCTGGTGACACCCACACGCATATTTGAAAACACATGATCTCATCCTCTCCTATGGTCCATCTAGGAATAGGTTCTTCTATTGACACACTCCTATATATGACAAGGACTTATGAATTTGATATTTTCCTCATTTGCACTCGATCATGGAAAGTGGATGTTACTACTATAGAAGAAAGAAACATTTTTTTTCTGTTAGTCATGCACCTCCAAATTTATCTCAGAGAATATCGCTGTAATCTACGACTCACTATTTTCCTCTTGAATTGCTTGTATCTGAGTCCACTTGCTCAGCGCATCAGCCATTGATTTACCATTCACAGTTGTGTAAGATTGATCAAAATAAAAATACATAATGTACTCATCCAAAATCCTCAATCACTATTTCAAGTCAAACTGTATGAAGTTATAATTGATACTTCTGTGGCTGGTGAAAACCACATAATGTTATCCCAAAAGTTAGTGTCCCTTGCATAGTAAAGTATGAACAATTGCAGCTAACTCGAGACTGTGTGTTGGGTAGTTACTCTAATGTGTCTTTAACTTCCGAGACCTATACGCATTAAATCCTTCTCCCAACATAAGAATAATTACCAAAAAGATACTTGATGCATCATAGTACACAATATATCTCTTTCCTGGATTTGTAAATTATTGTATCTGTGCTGAAGTCAACCTTCTTTTCAGCTTCTAAAATGATTACTCACAAGAATCTAACCACAAGTACTTTTCACCCTTCTTAGAAAGACCTGTCAGTGGTGCTGCAATGCAGGGAAAGTCCTATATGAAACATCTTTCGTAATCAGCCATCCCTAGAAATCTCCACACCAAAATGACATTTTTATTCTACTCCCATGAATCTACTGCTCTCACATTATCTAGTTCTACTAATTATCCTGTCTCTGAGATAACGTAATCCAAGAAGTGGATTTGGTTTATCCTAAAGTGGATTTTTTATGGCATATCATATAACTGATGCTCTCTTAGTGTACTAAAAAAATCTCAAGATGTGAGGCATGGTCGAGTAGAGTGTGAGAGTACACAAAGATGTCATCCAGAAAGACTACTATGAAAAAATATAGGTATGAATAGAACACTCAGATCATCAGTGTCATGATGACATCTGGAACATTCGTGAGACTGAATAGCATAACCACGTACTCGTATAGACAAAACATGACCTGGAAGGCTTTTATTGGTATATATCTGATGGTATAACACACAAATGATGGAATCCGGACCAAAATTCAATATTTTATAACACCTAGGCTCCACTAAGCTACTCAATGAAATCATCAATCCTCAGCAAGGGACAACAGTTTTTGAATGTCAACTGGTTCAACATCCGATAATCTATAAAATTTCTGGGGTATCTTCAATATTCATCATGAAAAAGACATGATAACCCCATAGAGAAGTACCTGGTCAGATGCATCCCTATTCTTGAAGCTCCTCCAATAGCCTCTTGATCTCCTATAACTCTGGTGAATCCATCCTATAAGGATAAATGGACACCGGTGCTGCTCCTGGGAGAAACTTCATTGAAAAGACCACCTCTCCCTCTGGAGGAATACCTAAAATGTCCTCTTGAAGGAATTCCCTGAATCAATCCACCACTGGAGGAATGTCCTTCTGTGTAGTACCGTGGTCATCCATATATATACTAGAAAACAAGGTTGTAACTCCTCCCAACCCATGACTCTTGGGTCCTGCTCTGCTCACCTGGATATCCCATTTTCCCTTATGAAGAAATGATCCACACTTTGGTGATGTGAAACTCACCCTACAACAATAGAAATGGACAATAGACTGTAAGGGACCTAAGCATTCCATTCTGAGAATTATGTCATAGCTCGTCCTCACTATGTTATAGAGGTCTCATAAGAGGTGACACCAACCATCCTTTAGTGGGACCTCTTTGCACTGATGTACAATAGCCATTATAGTCCCCAACGAAGTTTCTATCCTCAAGATACCAATAGAACCCATGATACTGAGCCCAATTCTCTCCTCAAAAGAAAAAGATATAAAGCTATGGTAAGACCATATATCAAAAAAAATGAGGGGCTAAAAATGAGGCAACTATGATTGTACATAGAACTATAGACGGTCTGGGAACCTACTCCGGCTTGGTCTGCTCCACTACAAAAGTCCAACTTGTACTGCAGCCTTGTGACCCTGCCTAACCACCATGAGCTGATCCACCCTAATGTTGCTGAAAGACATGCGACTGTATACCACAATAGTGGCCTCCACATCGACCTGAATTGCCAGAAGAGTGCTAGTTTCCAAACTGGTGACAAACTGGTGTTGCTACTACAAAATATGTAGTCAAAGAAGAACATCTATCACCATCTACTAGTGAGAAAAACTGATATAAACAGTGAAGGTGACACATCTTGCCCCAACATCAGAACTCCACTGAGTCTCTGAATCAATCTTTCCTCGCATGCCTACCTCTCGTGAGCTTGAGAATCTCTCCTCATTCAGATTTGAATCTTTTCTAACATTGGACCTAGATGTTTTCACCAAATCATGTCTCAATATTTTGAATACATGAGAAACCAGTGGATTCAACTACATCCTCGGACCTCCAACCACCTCTGAAACCTAGACCTCTCCATAGGTCACTTGTTGGGGGCTAGGTTGCTGGACCTCCACAATTGAATTTGGCCGAGAGACCTACCCACCTTTCATCAACCCCAAGTCATCCTGACCATGGTGAACCACCATTTCCTGCTTAGATTTCTTGCCACTTGAATCACCCTATATCCCTACAGAAATAGAAGACTCACCACACCCAGTCTCATCATTCATAGGATGCACAGGGGACACCATACGCTTAATCACCCTAGACCCATGAACTAGGATCATCATCACATCACCCTTAGCCTTCCTATCATTAGAATTCATCATTCCAGGGGGAGCTCTCCTTCGGAAGACCAATGAGGTTTTACCCAACCTCTTACAACAAGAATAGAATTCCATCCAGTTTTCGTAAACCCCCATATGGTTGCACATGTACTCCTCACCAATGGTAATCTAAACAAAATAGAGAGGCAGGAGAGACACATCAACTTTATCACAGATCTGGGGATTAATCGGATGACACACAGTCACAATATGACTATCAGGGCAAATAATCCTTCCTATCATATTACCAATCATCGGAATAATAGCGGGATTCTGAAAAGGAAGCAGATGTTTAGGTAAAATGACCCAAATCGCCATTGACATCGAATCCCGCTTCATGTGGAGATCGAAATACCATCGAAGGTGGATGAAACTCATCATGTTGAAACTTTGTGGAGCCTTGGACCAATAATGAATAAGTTCTACCTCTGATTCAAAGAGTACAATAATCTGGCGGCTATCGTGTAAGCCGACCACTGCCCATTCTTGCAGATCTCAAGAACCAAACACGAACCTATCAAAAGCATCAACTGAAGGACACCTACGCTTGAAATGGGAAACCAAAGTGAGGGTTATATGCGCTGAAGACTCTGAGAACATCGAGTTTGAGATCTTGAGGTTAAGATAACCATCGAGTAGCTCCGGAGCTTGAGGGAAAATAAAAACATTGGGGAAAGGGGAAAGGAAGTCTAGATTATATAAGGGCTTGAAGAACCTGGGATGCTCATGAAACGATGTTTCCCCCTCCCCAGTGAAGAGGGGAGGGGACGGTGCCAATGCCCCCATCATCATCGAGGGAAGAAAAGAGTCATCAGGAAAAAGATCTCCCTCAACTATTTAATACATTACCACATTTGGATGGAGAACCTAGTGGTTGATGTATTGATTTAAAAGGAACATGTTAGATTTTTAGGTGATAAATATTAATGAAAATGTATAAAATTATAGATTTAAAAATGACATAGATTAAAATCATGAAGAAATAGTTGGAATCTTATCTTTTTGAATTGAAAATTAACAATTTATCCATTGGAAATTTACAGAGTAATTTAATTAAGATTTAGATATATAAATGTAGGTTATAAATGTTGTTATTTTCATCAGAGACTATTATCAAAGGTTATATATAAAGAACATAGTATATGTCCATATTAATATATTTTTGTGGAAATCCCAAAACATGAAGACTATATCTCCTCATTCTTAATTCATCATAGAGGTTAAAAGATACATAATATGCATGGAGAGAATTAATTGCGGGATAAAATGAGTTAATATATTACCGTTTATTTATATCTATTCATGGTTTGGTAATTGGAAAATATTGGGATGAAAAATTCTATGGGGATATAAATTCATCGTACACAAAAATATTGAATTTTGTAAAAAGTCACAATGGATTTCATTATAGGAACACAAAAGACATCAAAAACTAATACTTCAATCTGGGTTATAGTAGATCACATTAAAATGTCATCAAATATCATTAATATCTATGAAATTTTTTCACATGATAAATTTTTATTATGTAAAATTTTATAGAGTTATATGGTAATATGGTCTACTATATCCAATTGTATTAAATCTGGATCTTAGGGTTACCAAGATTTTCTAGAGAATTTTTTAGCATTATATGATTTCATTGTACTACTTCAGAACTACCTATCTTCATTAGAGAGGATTTCAGTTTAAGAGAACCATTCAAAACCTATAGGATATGAAAACATCACATTCTTTAAATTTCATTGGTTTTGGGATCAACTCCTCACTCATGAAAATTTTTCAAATAACACAAACATTCACTAAAATACTCATCTAAATTATTTTAAATTTCTCTAATTTAATGAATTTATAACTATAACATATTGTGATATATTGAGACAAAAAAAGGTTTTCATACCTTTTATATTCAAATAAATAATAGATATGGTCAAATAAAATATAAATTATATTAAGATAGTCTAGGGTAAACCCGAGATTTATACTATCGATTATATAAAAGATCTATGATTTGATATTAGTGAGTGGGTGAGCATTTTAATAAATCAGTGGAAAATGTTGTGATATTTGGAATGAAGGAAAATCTATGCCCTATGCATATTCACTCTTTTGAGAATGTATAATAGGTATAACATGTAGCTTATTATTGTGATATTCTACAAAACCATGGTTATGTTCATGATGTATTCAATGTATATTACTCCAAGAAACACATAAGTTATCATTCACGTAAATTAAATAAAAATTTCATACTAGTAGATGATTATTTATATAATGAATAAATATCAATGGAGATGTTGGATCATATAGATAACATGTATTGAAATAAGACCACCATCCTTTTCAATATTATTTGAAGAGTCCATCAATTTGAGGAATCAAATTTCAAAAATGATAATGTTATAATATTGAATTATAATTTTTTTCATTATAGGTATATAATATTGATGAATAAATTTATTTTAATAGAATAGGAATGTAAAAAACCATAGATTTTATATGTATTACATATAATAAATTTAAAGAATCACATTGTGAGTATTACCCCAAATAATCATTCTAATGATAGGATAATAATTTTTGAAATTTTTAACATACACATTATCTTAGAGGGTATGAATATGATTAACTAGATTATATATATGTGTGTGGGTAATTTTTTAATTACAATGTATTTATTAATTCTTAACTAATAATATTAATATTTCTAATAAAATCATTTAATGATTAAAAGGCAACTGTGAGTGGCATAATTTATTTTTCTAGATGTTATGATTGTTTATATTAAAAATAACATTAATCATTATGAAAAATTTATTTTCATTATGTGTTTTTTTATTTTATCAATAACAAATCATAAATTAAGTATCTAATGGTTAGGAATGAATAAAAATTCATTTTAAAATATTTAAGATTCATTGTTAGAAAAATTATTCTTATTCATGAGAAGTGATTCTATATTAGTTAATTAATTAAATCACTATTTATTAATTATGTAAATGATATAATTTTATTATATAAACAAAAAAATTAATATTCAAATAATATTTTGTATAATGAATAGAATGAATGAATATATTTTTCTATTGTAAATTACATTTTTTATAAACGTTTTTCATTTCATTTGTCATGATTATTTTTAATTTTATTTCTTCCACATAGTGACATTGAATTTCAAAAACAGGATTCCATATTTGTAAAATGAATTTATAAAATTGTTTATGAGGAAAAATTAAATTTTTTTCATGATTAATAATATAAATTGTAATTATTTTACTAAATATATGGTTAAAACATGCATGGGTGTGGTAAATCTAGGAAATAAGGGTAAATATACCAGATGTCATTTTATACATATTATTGGTTAAATATATTTTAACATTATCATAATATAATTTTTGAAAAATGATTATTATAATCCACATTGACATTGATTTGGCCTTATATTATTTAAATATTTCATGTAATACCATGTGTATATCATGCCCCGATTATAAATTTGAGCATCTTCCCCTCCGTTACTGTAACATACCATGGATTTAAAGATAAATTTAATATATAATTATTTTAACATTGAGTATTTATTAAAAAAACATTAGGTTTTATTTAATGTGTTTATAATGTATCTAATAAAAATAATTTTTATAATACTGTGTTTTGATTGTTGACAAAACTGACATACACATTTGCAATCATTAAAATATTTAGAGCCTGATAGGATCAACATACATTTATAGTGAACACTAACATGACCCTTGTGAATATTAATTTACCCTGATAAATAGTAATATAACCCTTATGAATTTTAATATCTCCCATAGAAGTGTAAATAATTTTTAGGTGCCATATAAATGAGAGAATTTTTTTTAAAAACTTGTAATTAAGTGTTTGTATTTTTATGAGTAATAAATATATTATTACAATTTCATAATTAAATAATTTATTTAAAAGGAAATTAATTTTAATTATATATATTCCTAAATCAATATTTATTTTTCCTATTATTTTTATAAATTGAACAAGTCCTCAGTTAATTTTGTGGTTGTTATAAAATCTATATTATTTTTAAAGACTATATTTTTTGAGTAAATCTTGATTCTAATTAAAAATTAAATTTATAATATTTATGAAATTCTTTTTATAAAATATAGTCCATTTTATAATTATACACATTAAAAATGGGTAATGGTGATTTTGGGGGTTTTTTCTAAAATACAAGAAGTTTAAGTGAATAGTAAAATATGACAATTATTGATAAAATGTTGAATATAATATTTATTGAGTCATAGGTGATGTATGGATGAAGAAAAAATATTATATAGGACTCAAATACACTTAATACTATTTTTTTCCCATGAAGAAAAACAATTTCCTCTATTAATTATTAAATAAAATATTGAATTAGATATTCAAAAACCATCCCTCCCCTCCAACATAAAAACCAACCCTCACTCCCTGTTCTCCTCACTTCTCTATGACTTGAAGCCAGAAATGTTTTTCACCTATACTGTAACCTAGAATCTTCACATATTTAAGAGCTTTTTGTCTTTATAGAAGTTAAAAATCAATCCCCTATGAGAGATTCTCAAGGAGGAGTATCTAAGAGGTAAAATCAAATTTCTTTTCCTTTTTTCATTTCATGTTTCCTATTTATTAATCATTATCCTATCATATACACTATCAAAATGAAAATTTATGATCTTTTATAAATTATATATTAATATTATATCATGTTAATAGAAGATACATAATCAATATCCACACTCTATCTCTCTCTCTATTTTATTTTAAAAATGAAATCATCGTCTGAGAGATTCCATTTAAAACCTTCATTGACGAAAAACCATAGTTCTTCAATTTCACATTCAAGGATACATATGATACAATTTTTATTGTTGAACAATATTCTAAAATATGTATTATAATTATTTAATGAATCTTGAACCATAATTTTTACATGATACTAAATAATAGAATAAGAAATGTTTGTTGTGATCAAATAATTGTTGTTAAAATCTAAACAACTATCACTAAATTACATATAGAATTATTTATCCTAATACCATGTAAAAAAATTAAATATATAAAAAAATTTAGATAAATATTTTCATTAATAATATATAATTACATTTCATTATAATTATATATATTCCAATTGAACTTCAATACTTATATTCACACAAACCTATCATGAATATCAAGAAACAGACACTCTAGATAAATTGAATTAAATATTATAACATATCGGAAGGCGATAATTGAAATTATTACAATTATAATAAATAATATACATGTATAATCAGTTCATGATTAATATATTAATGGGTATAATTAAATATTCATGGATCTTAATGACAAGCCCAAAACACAAATGAACATAAGGTAAGGGTTTTCTACCCAACCCTCCTTTTTTATTCGGGTTACACTTATTCTATAATTACGTCAATGGAATTATCATATTTTATTATTTAATAATCAAAAATTATATTTAAATATTATATATATGTATACCAATCATAATTCATCTTTATTTTTTGGGTGGTTAAATGTTTTGAAAGGATTATTCAAAAGTTATTCATGATAAAGAATATCGTTTCAATATAAATTCTCAAATTCTAACCTATTTTAAAATGCAACTTATATTGTATTTTAAGACACAATTATTTTTCACAAATCACTAATTTTATTATGAAAAATCCACCACAATTCACTTCGGGTTTTATGTAATGGTTATTTCAAATGAAGTATTTTTTATAGTAATAGATCATTTTCATCAAGAATTACACTATGATTTTATAAGATTATTTAATCTATTTCAACGTAGTTGTAGACTCTTATTTTTATATGGGATAAATATTTTACAATATCATCTACCATATATTATTTAATTGTATATGAATATTTATACGATTGATGTGTTATCTTGAAACCATTCACTATATGACTCTGAATAGTTAGTTTTATGTTTAAATGTTGGGGAATTTAATTTATATTTCATATGTTACTATCAATATGAATGTATATGTTTTTTATGTTTCAACTAATTCATATTGAGACTGAATTTGACAAAGTGTCAGGTAGGGCCCATTATAGCCCCTTGATTCATCGATGGTTCTCATGAGTGAAAATAATATGGGTTTTTTTCAAATTTATATATGGTCTTGGCACAAGGCCTTCATAAAATGCTTATGTTGTCCCACACTATGAATTACCTCATTATGAAAAATTTAAGTTATAGTCCTTGTTATTATTCAACTAATAGAATATTCATGGTTATTTTTTATTATGTCATTATTCATTAATCTTTTATTCCATCCATATTATGATCAAGTATATGTTTAATTGTATGTGTTTTTAGTTTCACACATCGCGGTGTTTATGATTAAGATTACATCCACTGTACTACATAACCTTACTAAGAATCCTAACTCACCCATATATTATGATTAATTTTTTCCCAAAGATGTGAAGAAGAAAATTATTAATGAATTACATGGATAATATAAGAGTTTTGGATTATTACAAGGGAATTTTTATGTTATATTTAAATAGATGTATTAATGATGAGAATATGTATGAATCTTGTTTTACAAAATTACTAAACTATTCGGTCCATTGGTAATATACATCCTCTTTAATCTGACAATGTAAAAATAAAAGGCACTAAATATAGTAAATTGGGGTCGGTTCAATACAGTTTGTATCACATGATGTTTTATAGGAACCTTGGAAACAAGATAGAGAAAATGTAGAATAGTGAACAAAACCGTAAGACAAACGTTGTGGTTAAGAATATAAGGACATACTATAATTTTGGTAAGTCATTTACTATCTGTTTCATTCTATGAAATACAACAATTTTTGGATATTACAAAAGTAAGGGGTTTTGGAACATCTGTACCTAATGGTAAAAACTCAAACATGGTGTTTCGGGATTGACATAGAGTAACCTAGTACACAACAATGATCTTTACTGTGCACCTAGTTTTACAATCCTGGTTGATATTCATAGATAATTCACATTTTCTTTATAAATTATTATAATGTATTTAAATCTAAATGTGTTCTCAAAATTACCATTCTTATTATTATGTGATTCGACATGAATAAAATTACAATTTATGGAAAGATTTTTTATAGCATGATGTTATATATTAATCTTCATAACCTAATTTATTGAACTCCATTATATTGAAATGGAGGATATGGTATGGAATAGAAACTTCAATAACAAACATATTCCATGTAGGGGTTTCCTTAATATTCATGATAGTGATGATTGTTCTGGATATGCTACTTGTGTTGAGATACATATAACTATATTGGGATAAATTACTCAGTTTATGATCAATAACCACATACACGTAGAGAATCATAATTCAAAAATGTGGAGGAGAAATTGATGACTGGGTTATGGGACAACAACCTTTATCAATTAATGGGACTACAAAACCATTTGTAGTATAGTGGTGGACATGTTCTTTAATGAATAAATTTATCACTTTGGAAAGTAATTAAAGGGAGGAGGTTTTCATGGATTTTCATACTCTATTGAGAGATTTTGATTAATGATTTTCATTTATTCCAAACACAATAGATGGGAAAGAGTTTTAATGTATGGAATCAAGGGATTTTAAGAAAATCGTCCTAGAAAATATATTTCCCAGGTGAACAACGAGCGGATATGGAATGGAAATTATTGAATCGGTGGAAAAAGGAGGATGAGAATGTTTCCTTGGATGTAACTATATATAAAAGGCTGTAAAGGCATTCTTCAGACTAGAAAAATAATCCAACAAACCTGATTGATCAATTCATTGATGTTTTAAAACAATTTATCTAAAGGGGTCTAGTGTCTCAACAATTCTCATCATATGAAGATATAATCATGTGTTATCTTGAAAAAAATGATCAATCTATGTCATGTGACATCAAAGTATTGAATTATAAGAATCGGTTTGTTTAATACTCTATAAACGGAAATAAGGAAATGGAGAGGAAGGGAAGTGTTGACTTTTCAACCCATAGTAATTGTTGGAAAAAACACCGTAGTACTTGCATGAAAAGAATGTGTGTTTTTTAAAAGTGTGTAGAAAAGGAACCCATTAAAGTGATTATTATGGGATCAAATAAGATTACAATTTTCAATGATATAATGGTAATAATATAGGGCATTATTCACATGAATTTCATAAGGGTCGAGGAATATTTCCCCAGATAAGGTCTTTGGAGAAATTCCAATCAAACGTAGTAAATACTACTGAGGATAATGATCTTAATGATTTCATGTTAGGTACATTAAAAATTTCCACATACAATGCTGGATATTTATCTGATTCGGGGTCATCACATTATTTTATATCTTCCCAGTTTTGAAGTTAAATTAGATATTTCCAATTTTATTTAATAGAATAGTTTTTATTCAAAACTCTTAAGGGATGATTCATTTAAAAAATATGTGTCGAATAGACCCCCTTATGAAACATAAATGGTCATTAGTATCTGACATTATCATCCTACCTATGATTTAATTTAATATAAGTCATGGTATGAACTATTTTTCATGTTATAACCGAAAAATCTATTGTAAGAGGATGAAATTTACATTTACCAGAATGATGTATAATCCCGTATCATTAGATAAGAAACCTTGTCATTTGACTACTACCTATATCCACCCATAGTATCTATACTAAATGCAATTATTGTGGAGTATGATAAAAAAATACCTATGGGTGAGGAATGAAATGTTAAAATCTAGGATGTACCTATCGTGTAAGAATACATTAAGGTATTCCAAAAGATTTAACTAGAAATCCCCCAGAGAATGAAATTCAGTTTTTATTGATCTCATTCCTTGTGAAAGACAATTATCAAATACACCGTATAGGATGGACATAGTGTAATTATATTAGTTGAAAAAAAAACTATATGAATTGAGTGATTAATGATTTATTGATAATACTGTTTCTCTATGGGGATCCACAATTCTATTTTTTATGAATAATTATTGATCTATGAGGTTATGAATTGACTACAGGTAGATCAAAACTATTATAATAATGAACATTTATCATATCTCTCAAATTAATTATTTATTTGACCAAATTCGTCCGGAAATATATTTTTCTATGATTGACTGTTGTTTTGGATATCATTATTTTATTGTGAGGAAAGAAGATACACCAAAGAAATCATTTTAAATAATTTATTTCCCATACAAATTTACTGTAATGGCTTTTGGATTGAATAATGTACCCTTAGTTTTCATGGATCTATTGAATAAGTTTTCCGCGAAATTTATTAATGACTTCATTATGATATTTATTAATTATATATTGGTATATTCCAAAATATACATAGTTCATGAGAATAAAATTCATATTTTATTGAAGACTCTTAAAAGATACAAGTTGTATTGGATGTTTAGAAAATGTGAATTCTTGATCCAAACTGGTTCTTCTCTTAGCAATTTGGCCTCTAATGATGGAATCATACTTGATCCATTGAAGATAAAGGATCGTCAGGAATTGACTCATACAATGAACATAACGAATGTACGTATTATTATGGGTTCAACATGTTATTATCATCATTTTGTTTAATACATCACATGTTTAGCCAACCAATTAACAAATAATACACATAAAGGCATTATCCTCATATGGATATAATAATTTGAAGAATGTTTTGGGGATTTATAGAGAAAACTAGTGAATGGAATGATCCGTACTCTTCCATCAGGAAGTGGGTGGGTGGGTTATGATTTATAGGGATGCCTCAAATAATGGAATTTGTTTTGTCCTTATGTATAATAATAGAGTTATTAATTTTTCATTAATGTAGGTAAGTAGTCATGAATATAACATTCCAAATCAGGATATCTTGTAGGAAGCTATGAAATTATTTTGATGATATAGAGACATTATCTCTATGGTGAATGATGTGAAATATATACAGATCACAAGAGTTCGTAAAATATCTTCTCATAGAAATTACATCAAATTAGAAAAAAGAAATTTCTCGAGTTTCATAAATATTATTATTGATCCATACACTACCACCCAGTTAAAGAAAATAAAGTTGATGATGCATTGAGTCAGAAGTATCACTGAGTTTTAAACAAAATGATTCTTTAAAGAGATTCTATGTTCACAGATCTAGTAAATATGGTGACGGAAATTATCAAAGATGGTGAATCATCGTTAGTTTTTCAATTGTTTTGCAATCTATATTTGTTAAAAAGGGTCAAAATTTCATACCCTAATTATGATAATTTTAAATTTAATTTCTTTTTGTGAATGATGTGATATTGGAAAACATCATGTATAAGGATGGAATTATAAACTTTTGGATGTGGCATTGTATCCCTACTATACATGATCTAAAAAGTGAGTTATTCGATGATTCCTATAGTTCTAATTTCACAATATATCCTGGTATCACTAATATGTATTATGATTTGAATGAAAATTTCTCATCGATAACATGATGATATAAATTGATGATTTTGTATGAAGATGTTTTGTCCGTTAACAAGTGAAGGATGAAAGAAAAAAATACTATTGGAGTCATGTAACCTATACATATTACAACATATAAATATGACGAAATCACCATATATTTGGTCACTAGATTACACAAAAAATCGTGATGAAATGTTGAAATATTGGTAAGTACTGATCGACTTACGAAATATTCATATTTCCTTGATATAAGGGAGGATTCATCACAAGGGTTCCTTCCACGACTCTATATCAGTAATGTTGTAAGACTACATGGAGAACCTCCATCTATAATATCTGTTCATGATACATGATTTAAGTCAAAATTATTTATAATTATTCCTAAATATTTGGATACCGAGTATCGATTGAGTATTTCATATCACCATCAAACTGATAGACAATTAGAAAGAAGGATCCACACATTATATGAAATGTAGATATCATGTTCAAATTACATTCAAGGTATGTGGGATTAGTATTTACCTTTGGTGTAGTTGGCCTACAACAATAGTTCCCATTTATGTATTCAAATGAAAATATATGAATCATTTATCCCAAATAGATTTTACACACCAAGATTACAGGGTGAATCTTTGGAAGGAATACATATAGACCTAGATTCTGTGGAGGAAACAACAACATTGTTTAATACTATTCAATCACATATCAAAGCATCTCAATGAAATAAAAATAACTATGTAGATAATCAATGGATGAATTTGGAATTGAAATAGGTTGATTATATATTCTTAAAATTATCTCCATGGAATGGAGTTATATGATTTGGGAGTAAAGGTAATATTATCCAAATGTACACTATTTCTTTTGAAATTATAAAGATGATTAGAGTTATGGATTATAATTTATCAATGCCTCCTTGCCTCTATAATCCATAGAACGAGTTCCAAGTCTATTTTTTAATGATGAACTTTCCTGATCCAACACATGTAATCACTTATAAAGGGATTGAATTAGATCATGAAATATCTTATTGTCAAGAGCCATTCAAAATTCTGGACACTAATAAACATGTGTGGAGAAATCAAATGACTGAACAAGAAACAATACATTGGAAAAATAAAAACATTTAAGAGGTGATGTGTGAGCCCATGGAGCTTATGATAATGAACTACCCAAATGTTTTTATCAGTTAAAATTCTGGTAATTTCGAGTTGGAAATTTTTTAAGGGGGAAAAAGGTAACACCCTATGTATTTACAAATAAATTTAATATTGAATGCATGAATCAATATGTCTCTATGAAATAGACACTTATTAATATATAGAAGATAGTTATAACTTAACTTTTAAAAATACTTTTTCCATATATATGTTGTGAATTTAAAAAAATGGACACTCAAGGTTGTGATCGGTATGATATTTAGAGTCTAATATGATCAACATACATTTTTGGTGAATTATAAATTTGTCTTTACGAATAGTAATTTTCCCTTATGATTATTAATATCATCCTTATGAATAGTTATCACACCCAAATATGTATCAATATTATTTAGGTACCTTATAAATGAGATTAAATATTCTAAAAAATGATAATTAAGTCTTGGTATTTTAATGAGTTAAAAATATATATTTACAATATGATAATTTAAAAATTTATTTGAATGAAAATTCATAATAAAATTTCTTATTATTAAATAAATATTTATTTGTCTTATGATTTTAGTACAATGTAATGAGACCTTATTTAACATTTAGGTTGTTATCAAATTTATTTTAATTATAAAGACTATATTTTTTGAGTAAATAATTATTTTAATTAGAGAATAAATTTCTCTTATTTAGAGTATTATTTTGAAAAAATTGGGTACATATTTGAATTCTAAATGTCAAAAAAATTATGTGGATTTTTTGTAATTTTATTAAAATAAATGAATTTTGATCAAATAATATACAACAATTAACAATAAATGAAAAATTCATGCTTTATTGGGTCATAAGTGATGTATCGATGACGTAAGAACACTTTTTTCAAACTAAAATGAAAATAATACTATTTTTTCACAATAATCAACACCATTTACTGTCTTCACAAATTAATAAAATAATTAATTGGATATTCAAAAACCACCCCTCTCCTCCACTATAAAAACCACCCCATTCCCCCTTCTCCTCACATATCTATGACATTAATATTGTCAATGTTCGCCTAAAATAATATTCCCTATCCTCTCCTAAAATCAATTTGTTAATGGTCTTTCTAAAATAACAAAATAGACCCCCCATAAATAGATTCTTAAGGAGGATTATCCTTGAGTTAAAATCACATTTCTTTTCCTATTATTTTATTTTTAAGTGCATTTTACTTTTTTTATTACATCCTCACATCCTCTATCCAAATAATCATAATAACTTCAATATCAGCTATATAAAGGAATTATAGTATTTTAATGGTATATTAATCATCAATCTCTTTAATCGATGTCATTTATTTTAAAAATGAAATCTTCTTCTGGGAGGTGCCGATTTACATCCTTCATGGAAAATGACCACTGGTTCTTCAATTTATCCTCAATGGATGGTCATGAAACCATTTTTCTTAGTTTAAGAATATTTTAAAAATTTTATTGTAACTTATATAATGATTTTGTAATAATAATTTATACATTGTTGTAAATAATTGAATTAAACTAGTTCATTGTGATCGAAAAAGGACCATAGAAATCTAAACGATTATCACTAAATAACTTATCTAATGATTTATACTCATAACATGTAACCAAATGATATATATAACAATTTAATCTTCTGTATTTTAATTAAAAATATATTCATTCATTCATAGTGAATTGTATCCATTCAGCATGATCGTCTATACTAATAATCAAGTGAACCGGTCATAAAGATCAAGAAACGAACACATCAAAATGAAGGAATTCAATCCTATATCTTATCTAATGGACATAAGTGAACATAATAAGGTTATAATAAATTATATACATATAATATGTTCTTAATTAAATTATTAATTTGTCTAATTTCATATTCATGGACCTTAATTTCAATTGCATAACAAATTTAGTCATAAGGTTAGGGATTTGTACCAGAACCTCTATTTTCATTCGAGTTACTCTTATTATTAAAAAAATCCATGAAATTCATATTTATTCTTAGTTAATCTTCATAAATTATACTTGAATGATATATATATTTATACCCATCATAATTGTTTTTCATTTAATGGGGTGTAACATTTTTTAAAAGCAACTTTAAAAAATTATTCTCTGTAAACAATCTTGTTTCAATGGAACTTCATAAATTCCTTCTTATGTTCAAATTAAATATATAATATATTTCAAGAAACCATTATTTTCCTAAAATAAAATATTATATTATGAAAAAACTACATCAATATTTTTATGGTTTTATACAATGATTTTTCCAAAAGAACATTTTTTCGTATTTGAAACTGTATTTCTATCAAGAATTCCATGATGATTTTATATGAGTATTTTAATAAATTTAAATTTTATTGTTTACTATTACATTTAATTTGGATAAATATTTAATTATATCATCTGCAATATTTTATTAAATGGTTTATAATTAGATTTATTTATGATGTGTTATCTTGAAACCATTTACTATATTACTTTGAATGGATAGTGATATCTTCAGTGATTGGGTAATGTTATTTATATTTCTTAGGATAGTTTCAATATGAATGTATATATAATTCATGTTTCACACAATTATAATTAGGAATGAATTGTACATATTAAGTGTTAGGCCAAGACCACTAGATCCCCATGGTGCATCGTTAGGTCACATGATACTTTATAGACTGGGGTTTCATCCGTTTATGTATTGTCTGGGCACAAGGCCTTGAGATAATGGCGATGAGATCCCTCATTATGCTTTACATCATAATGAAACATGTAAGGGATATTCCATGTTATAATTTGTCTAGTATAATACCTATTTTTATTTTATATTATAGAATTATTCATTCCACTTTTCTTCCTTCCATATTAGGAAAAATTATAAATTTAAAGTCATGTGTTTTCAGTTTATCACCATGACTAAAGTTTCTGTTTTTGACTACATATCCTATATTACATACCCTTTCTGAGAATTGGAGTTCACCCCATTCATATGTTTTATTTTTCACCAGGATGTTAATAAGTATATTATCAATGACTTGCATGGATAATCTATGTGTTTTGGTTGATACCAATGGAATTTATATATTTCATTTCATTTAATGTTGTCATGTTGAAATTATTTATATAAATTGTATTCCAAATATACTAGTCTATTTATTCATTTAGGATGTGTCATCCTTTTAAATATTTTAATTTAATAATATAAGGCACTGACTCAAGGAAAAAGGGGTTATGTTATTACAATTACACACCAAAATTAATTACTCTATTTTGTAAATTCCCTACTAAAAACATCTTAGATTACATACATTTTCTTTTTAAATTGGTCCTTGCACTAATATAATAATAAAAATGAATTCTATTAAAAATTGAATGAGGTATTTAAATAGAGAAGATGTTCGAGATTTTATGAATCATGATATATATGATTTACGGGTTTCTCATATAAATCGTGATTCTGTGATACATTTTCCATATTTTCTTAATTTCTCCTCCATTTATTCTAAAAAATTACCATTTTATATTTTATATCACGAATCTAATAATATTCATTGTATTTAGAGTATCATTTTTTGAAATTTCATTAATTAGGGTTTTGATTCAATAGATACCCTGTAGTAATGGTTTTAAATTAAAATAAAAAATTTCACTAATATTGAATATCCTTATTTTTTTCGAAATTATATGAACTATATTTCATAAATAATATTTAAGTTTGTATAATATGGTTATATTTAATGATTATTTGTTTTTTGTTTCATTTTTGTCTCATTATTTACAACAGGGTGTGACATAATGTTTCGAAGGAAACCTGACATTGTTTCTCAGTTCAATGGGTTATAGGTTTTATTCCATGTCTAAAATTTCATTAATTTATTCCAATAATCATTTTTTTATTCTATGGTGATTTATTAATTATTCTTTTAATAATTTTTTTACATTACATTAAAATATTTAAATGGGATGATTTTTTTTTGTAAACGAGGTAACATTTACAAAATCATTTAAAAAAAATAACTGTTTTAAAATATTATTATGAAAATAATTTCCTTCCATAATGACTTTTTCATTCCTTGATGATTCTTTTTAATTGTTACATTGTAATTTTCAAAGAAAATTTTGTTCTAAAAATTCATGGAAATTTTTAATTTTGATTTATTATTTCTTATGGAAATGGAAATTTTCATTAAGGAATGTTTAACTTATACATTAGTGGAATTTTTATCTAAGAAAAGAAAATATGATTTTACTTATCCATCAATGATGATATGAACCAATGATTCTATCATTATTCAATGTCATTATGGTTTATTATTATAATTATTTATTATTAATGAAGTATTTTTTCTTTCCCTTGAGTTATAGTATAATTAAATGATAAATATTTTCATGGTCATATTGAATAAGTATGAATTTGTTAAGATTATTTGTCTATTTATTCAATTAAATACCCAAATTCATTGGGTAATTATTACTATTTGTGATCTCAATTGGTACATGGGTGTTATTAGAATCCAAAAGTATGGTATATGAGAGATTATCCAATGACCAAATGAGGGTATATTTGAGTTTTTCTCAATCTCAATGATTGTACATGGGATGTAAGACCCAGAACATAATTTTATCACTGTTTTAATATATAGGTTTGAAAAATTCATCCCATGATTATTATTATTCTATGAAACATTATAGAACACTCTTATGAGATGTTTTATGGAACTATATATTCTCTTATGTCAAAATTATCGAATCTCTTATTATTACTTCCATATGATCTACAAAATAATTATTCTACGAATAATATAAATGATGTATGAATTGGTTGTTAGGGTATTCTAATGTGATTTTCAATTTATCATACCCATATCATTATATTACGAGAACTTATGATCATGATTCATATCACCAATTTTACCCTTATATATCATTTTACCTCAACGTTTTATTTATTTTTCATTCTATGTTTTATAAATAATTTTTTCTATTTAGGATATGAAAAATAATTCTAATATGGGACAATTAATTACCCGTGTTGTGGAATATCAATCATTGGAAGAAGATTATTTTTCATCTATTAATCACAATAATCTAATCAAATATAGTACCCATTTATATATAATTGTTATATATAATGGTAAATCATATAAAATGATATAACATTTATTTATGTAATGTTTTTATTTATTTATTCTATCCTAATACTTGTCAAAATCTAAATCATGTTTTTAATAACTGTTTATATTTTAATTAATATAAAAATATCAATAGGCACAAAATCAATATAATGTGTCTTATTATATTTCGTGTAAGAAAATATTTTTTAAAATGGATATGAACCAAAATCGGATGAGTAAAAAAATATAGCCAAATTTATAATAACAAAAATTCATTTTCAAAATTATTCATGTATAATGTGAATATTGTTTATTTATTTGTAATATATAAATAGTAATTATTTCTTTGATTCATAATTCATTATATTATGCATAATTTATTTAATATATAAATTTTTTTATAAATGGAAATTAGTGAAAGGATCACGAACCAGGCCAACAACATTAATTAATTCATTGAATTCGTTATAAATAAAACTAATGATGTAGCTATTGGAATTGAGGAAATAATCTCTATATTATAGTTTCAAACTGATTTTTTTTAAAAATATCATTTCACTTGTTGTTCAAATTTTTTTCTATTAACATACTGTAACAACATTTGAATACTACATATGGAAAAAACCACAATTTTTTCTATGAAACCACTAATCAATAAGTTTAATTGAATCGAATTAAATCCCTA